>JAYKKI010000001.1:44795000-45542500 GCA_039881145.1 Druceiella hillmani | reverse complement strand
TATATGGTATATTAACAGTCCTTCACTTACTTTTAAAAATATCAAAATTAACATAATTACAGAGTTCGACGGAAACATGTCTAATCAAGAACGTTGTTACACAAGGAGTGCATGAACAAATAACGACTTTACATACAGCCTCTGTATTATTTTAGTCATGTAATTTCGACGATTTATCGTAAATTTACTTCGCGTGTAAAATAAAATTAGACCAATTTAACTAATTCTTTTAACTCATAATGAAACGGTTTGTAGTATGTATTATCAAAAAGAAAAAATTATATCTGATTAAGATGATTGTTTCCAAATACATAATCAACCTTGATTTTGGAACATAAATATACAAACTGTCACGGAACGTAGTTCAAGCATTGAATTATCTTTAATGTTATGATAACGAAGTCGTTAATCAACCGAAATGTCAAATCGACACCTCGGTAAGAAGTAAGCTACACCTAGGTGAGCTATATCATAATTTTGGTCTCGTAAATAAAGTATTAGGTATCCGTAGATACATACCAATTACATCCGCAATATGTACCGAAACTAAGCTCCCAATTAGTTTTAGTGGACTTAATAAATATTTGTATGTCATTATACATATATTTCATGTTTGTAGTATATCGTAATTAAAAATATAAAAGAGGAGATTGTGGTCTCGGAAGTTTGTGACATATGAAAACTAAAAATAAAAGAAGTATGAAACCGACATCGTAATAGATTTGTTGTCTGCGCCTACGAATGAAAAATAGGCAATGTTATTTGCATACTGGTTCAAAACACAGGGGCTGCAAATCTGAACGTATTTATAGTTAAAAAAAGTAATTTTATACAAAATAATTCAATTGATATCAATTGCTAATAAACGAAATTACAATTTTAGCTTATCAATTTACTTGATTGATAATAGAGAAAATTTATAGCAAACAATAATTGTATAATAATTTATTGAATATAACTTCCCGATGTTAATCACATAACGTGCATATTATAAAAATACAATTAGTGGAAAAATATATATTTATTTGTATTAAAAAAAAAACATTAAACAATAATAACCACATACCTGATGTCGAGAGAACTTTTGGCTTTTCGCAAGGAAAATACCCTTTCCTCTTTGTTGGTCACCATTTCCGGTCTGAAAAGTAGACGCAACAATAACGCACATTTAAAAATTGACCAATTCCATCGTCGATTAGTTCGTACAATTATATATATTCTCGACTGATAACTAATCACAGAAATTATCTCTAAAGGGATAAAAATGAAATGAAAAACACATATTTAGAAAGAAATTCAACACTTTACCTCTATGTAGGGCTTTTTATAGTACACAATCGGAATAAATAATTAATTACACGTTTTAAAACACTGAGTTAATTAAACACTTTGCAACCTTGCACTGAAAAAAATAAGTCTCCATTATTTCGGCTTGTATCTTATCAGTCGATTATCCGGTCGGCTTCGTGGGGACGACGATATACAAATTCTTTTTCAGTATCAGTCACAACAGTACAACTAATATAAACGAATACCGACAAATGAATTTCCCTTGATATTTTTTATAACAAACCGGATTGTTTGGTACGAAGTTAGAAACGGCTAGACGCATTATCGTCTTTCCGGCATTTGGCATTATATTATATAGATATGACATACGCGGATGGTATTATATTTAAGTACATGGTCGTTTCCAATTTGTTTTGGTTATGTTAATATAACTTTATTGTTTTCATATCTACTATCTCCCGCTTAAGGTAGATAGCAGATATGAGAAGAATAAAGTTATGTTAATAAAAACATTGAAAAAAAATTATAAACATGTTTTAGCAAATAATTTTTCTATATTCAGAATAATGTGATGAATCACACCTATAATTAAAATTATGGATAAACAACACTGCTAATCTTAGCTGATCTGATAAGTTATATTTAATTTAAAGAAAATGGTTTTGTTATAGTTTATTGTAGGATTTCATAAAATATATACACTTATATATGTATAAATATATATATATATATATATATATATATATATATATATATATATATATAAAATGATAGGCCTCCCTTGTGTTTTATCTCATTATATGTAAAATATTGTCGGAAGATTTAAATTGTACACACGTAGACGTGGAGGTGCATTTAAATTACTACGTAGTAGTAGTAAATTAATTTATCTATATAAGTTTTATACATTTGGTTTCATGAAATACGACCATGTTTTTCGACTAAGGCTTAATTGTGTGGCGATTAGCAACACCGTAATTTTTATAGTCTTTGACATCTTTACAACATCCTTCTCTTGAGTAGCCAAGTTATGGAATTCATTGGATCCCAACATAAGAAATGTACGGTCCATATAAAGCTTTTAAAAGTCGTCTACAAAATCTTTTCTCTCCTAATTTTACACGCGGTATTATCATATTCTTCATGTCCCGCTTTCCTTTCGCCTTATTATTTTTATTTGCGACGTGATAATATGTACAAAACATGTACCTTTGTTTACATCACACCATAAAGATAAAAAAAATAAAAAAATAGTATTCAAGAAATCGACCTTTTCCGGCACGCCTATACTTCTTATTGGAATTTTAAACTATTATGAATTTGTCATATATAAAAATGTGTTGATTTTCCAAGCAATTTATTGATTAAAATGTGACCTATTTACTTTTATTTAGAATAACACTGGTTAATTATACTATATATAATTATAGTCATAGCGTAATTGAAGTACAGACTCATGAATAAAAGCTATTAATTTTAATCCGCCAATTTTAAAAACAATTTTAAATAACTGTTATTTTGCGGCAATTTTATATAGTCCCAGATATAAGGCATACATAAAGCATGCTATCAATATCGATCAAAAATAAGTCAAAATAAGACTGATTTTATATAAGATAACGATTTTGCTAATTGAAATGTTATCAGAAGCCGTGTCCAAATTCCAGCACGTTACACACGAGTGTCGATGCGTAATTTTTTACATCACAATGAACATTGATACGAAAGTCAGATTGTACTCAACAAGCCATCCAAAGTTTCGCAGCTACTGAAATTTATTCAATTTGTGATTTTGATAATAAATTATGTTCATTCTAAATAATTTTTTATTGTTCCTGAAATATAATTAGCTTTATGCGACTGTCAATATTTATCAATTTTCTACAGTACTGTAAATAACAATTTATATAATTCCTCTTTAAAGGGACTATATTCTTCTTATCCTTTTATAGACTAGCCCAAAGGGCCTAATCGCAAACATCGATGATTCTTCAAATACTAGTGAGAACATTGTGCAGCACGGCAGCGTTGTGGCACCTCATTTGTTTCTATTTAGATGATACACAATAATGGCAAAGTGGAAGTATCAGGTTTATTAATACTAAATTATTAGATATGACAATATTTAGAACGCGATTTCTAAAGTATATTTCTACTATCTAAATTTTTATCCTTGAATGAGGGTACCAAAAATTCAACAATATTTTTTCAGGAGCTGATTCGTGTAGATATACATCGGTAGGAGGAGGAGGCACTATATTTGTTCTGCGCGAAGAATACATTTCGAATAAAATGCTTTAAAAAAATTCGCTGCAAAAGTTTATAAAGATCATTATAATAATATCTAAAAAAATCGCATTTCAAAAACTAAAGTTTGGGCGTTATAAGGCAATAATTCTAACATATAAATCTGTTTACCTATTTATTAACCCGTGTAACATTTAAACTTATATATATATATATATATATATATATATATATATATATATATATATTGTTTAATAAATGCGCGTAAAAAGTCCGACTACATTTTTGTTATGACAATTAACAATTGTTGAATAAAAACAAAGATATAAAAAATGTGAAAAGACTTATTGTATAACCCACTAATTGGAATAATTAGAAAAATTAAAAAAAAAGATAGTTAAAACTTTATATTAACAACATATTGAAACTAGACATAGTTTATATATTTTGTTTAAATATTCAATTCATTTTATCACGTCCATCGTCTGGAGTACAGTGAGGCGAATTGGAAAGGAATAATTAAAAACCAATAAAATGTTAAGGACACTAAATATATTTCCTGGTAACCTTTAATCTTTGTGAGGAAAGATTTTTCTTTCGGAAAAATGTTTCTCTATAATTGAGAGGAATTATTGAGACCTTGTATTATTATATAATTGAGAGGAATTATTGAGACCTTGTATTATTAGGAAAATCTTTCTTTATACCATTTTTTTAACTTCCTTTATTAAAATATTCCTTTGTAAAAACACACGTAGAGCTGATTATAAAATTTGCCGATTAACCGTCCAGTTAAACTATTATGTGCAATAGAGTGTATGACTTTTGCATTAATGAAAATACATATCCTGAACTATATCTAATAACCCCTCTCGTTTTTATTTTAACAAAATTTTCAAGTCAAAAAAAAGGAATTTGTACCAAATACTTTTTATTTTACTTTTTATTTTCTCAGATATCTTAGCCTAATTCTGTAAACTTTGGCAATAGGATAAGAGCTGGAGCAAATTAAAGGGAAATTTAATTTGAGAATGTTTTTATTGCAAAAACTTTAGTATAACTGTGTATTATTTCTGCCAAGAAGTTTTTTAAGTTAACAATAATATGTTACATCAGAAAAGATTTCCATAATTCATAAAAAATCAAGTTCACGTTTTAACCTACATTATCGAGGTATTGATGAAATATTTAAACAATGACGTGAACAAAAAACTACCGCATGTGCAAATGTTTGACGCTGTAGCAAAAAGTGAGGAGACTTTGTTCTCGATACGGGTGAGAATATTAGCAAGTCAGACATTAGGTACCTAACATGGAAAAAAATCAAAACTAGTTACTTTTTATTATATTTTCATAATTATACATGACTGAATAAATAAATATATCTAACACGAATTTCCGTTTTATTCTTTTGTTTTGAAACAAAACTCTTATTATCTTTTATATTGTTACAAATGTATAAATTTTTATATATTTTTTTTGTTTTTGTATTTTATTTATTTTTTTGTCTTTTGACTGCCGATACGGAACTAAAAAAATATAAATTGATGTTAGTTCACGCATAAAATCTTTTGTCAGCACTTTTAAGGGGTTACTTAATTATATTTTCTAGTTGAATTTTCCTCTTGGAACACATTTTCGTTTATTGATTTACATGTTTATTTGATAATATATAAATGATCAACTAAACGAGAAATTCATTTCAGTGTCAATTAAAATAATTTCAATAACAGTTCACAAAGTTTTTAAATGAAAAGTCGTGTACACTTGAGAAGTTCCATATAACGACTTGGATACAGATCGTCGTTTCGTTGTAGATACAGTGTGATTTTGTCAACAACAACAACAACAATAAATCAACACTCAGTTTCGATATCGACAATACCCAGTTCGGCCCGTACTGTTATTTATTAAATTTAAGCGATTAGATAATTCGAGTGGAAGATGATAATAGATATAATCAAATTATGACATATTGCGCTCGCTCCGCTTACGTATAGCATTAACCGGTTGTACAAATACGGCAGCGTTTAGCGTTTAAATAACATAATCTTATTTTCCGCAATTACATCATACATAACCAAGATTTTGGTACATATTTGAGACAAGTCTAAGAAACGACTTAGTTGAAATATTTAATATTTATTTTTCATTAACATTTTTTTAAAAATTTTGTTTAAAAATGTGCCAAATAAAGTTATTCACCATAAAAAATTCAAAAAGAATAAAATGACTTTAATAAATTCGCTATCAATTTTAAAAATATTTCCACAATTCAATTTTAAAATATTTTGAACGTAAATAAGTTCCAAATTGCATGGAGGTGGCAGTAGCAGTCTCAAGAGATAGCAGACTCGTCTTGGAATTTTGTTGGGCTGATTCGCTGGCACAGGGAATTTTATTTAGTTAGCTCTCGAGCCTTTTTCCGAGTATTATATTTGATACTCGGAAAAGTTTCCGAATATCAAGCAATGCAGTTTATTATATATAGAAGTATATTATATATACACACATTTTCCCTAATGTGAAATAGAATATAAAAATTACAAAACTGTATGGTAGTGAGCCATATTTTTTAAATTCGTACAGGTTTAGGTATATTAAATTCAGAAATTTCCCACAAGCAATTTCTTTTCTCATATTGTAAATCCCATTGTAATTAACATGCCTCTATTGTGGCTCCATAAAAAAAACAAAGAATGAAAAACAACTATTTATATTTACTCTATGATGAAAAATTATAAGTATATCTAAAAGTATTGATTTTATAAACTATCTAGTGTTTCATCATTTCTATGAGAAGTTATCTTTTCAAAAGAAATATTACTTTGTTAAGAAGTTTTATTCAGTCATTAATTAATCTTTGTAATTACTTCTCTCTAATACAGATATGTTTGAATTTTCAAGTAAATGTAATTTTCTTAAGTTTGTTTTAAAACATTAGAATTAACTTAAGGTTAAATGTCTGAAAAATAATAGAATTAACTTAAGGTTAAAAGAATTTTAATTCATTTAAATTTTGAGGTTAATTTTTATTTTTCGTTGTAACCAATGTTCGAACTATCTCCAATTGGCTTTAATGCACTTGAAAAACAAAGCAATAAAAGTAATTTAAGGTTAGAAACAATTTTAATTATGATTAAAAATATTCAAAACCTTAGTAAAAGTTGTTGTGTAGTTATTTCTTTTAAATGACGCCACGTTAGTAGCAAAAGCACGAGAAACGATATATACGTTTTATTAATTTATTTTTAGTTTCAAAAACATTTTTGAATTTTCTAATTTTTAGAAAAGATCCGAGGATCGATAATTCTTTTTTTTAATTGATGAATCGTTTAGGTTAAAATTCTGTCATGAAATTGTTTTACGGCTCATAAGTGCACGGTTCAAAAACAATATTTCAATTTTTGGGGCAATTTATATTCTTAAAAGTAGAAGGCTGAAATTCATATGATGGTGATGTAAAAAAGTTTACTACGAAAATTTTGCTTGATATTGTCAAAACTTCTATATTTTATACAGTTTCTAAAAAGGTATAACTTACCTATTAATTTTAAATTATCATTGTGCACCAATCCGATCAAGGCAATAAATTCTTAAGTCTACGAATAGATTTTAACCTCGCATACTAATGAAGTGAACAGCTGAATAAGCTTATCGCTCTAATTTTTGTACTGCGTGTGCCAGTTTTTTTTAAATTGTTTGCCATTTCTGAGTATTATATTATTTTTCAGCACAAAAAGTTAAAGTTTAGTGACAAAAATCACGAAATCCTAAAAAGTAAATTTTTATTTTTTTAGGGAACCGTGTTACTTGTCGTAAAATGTTTTAATTAATTCAAAAGGCTTATTCTTCAATTATATTTAACTGCAAAAAAATTAACAGTCAGGTTTAATATGTAGTCGTAGAACCCGAAAGATCGACCCACAGTAGTGATTTTCACAAATTTTAAAAAAGTGTGTATATCTCGAAAAATAAGAGAATTTTATTACGGTCAAAATTTGTTAGTAGCCCAGTCATAGCTTATCCTATTGCCTCTTTTCGGTTAGTCCATGACTTACGGGATAACTATATACATATACAATCTATATAATATTCGGTAAGTCCTCTACATGTGGTCCTTTCGTAATCACTTATCTAAAACTTATGCATGTGTCTGCGATAAAATGAAACCCATATTTATACTGAACATTTTTGGTTTTTAACGACACAAAAAATAAAGAAAATTTTTGTATAGTTTTTTATTTTAATTTGATTTAATTAGATTACACATTAAAAAGTTTGGAAAAAGAAATCTGTGCACCTAAATGCTTGTGGTCACGGTCGTAGATCTTAACTTGGCGGACGGGTCGATTTAGATATTGAAAGATCCTAAAAAGCTTTTATTTTCACACTACAACCACAATTTCACCAATAAATACTGAAATTAGTTTACACCATCTTAATACACCATAATAGTTTGTTACTATCAAAATAAGAATTATCCATTGGGTTATTCAGAAATAAAAAAATGCTCGAAAACGATTGACAATTTCCTTTACGTTTAGCGTAGTCTCGTATTAAGCCAAGAAAACATAATATATTTTTCATCACAATTTTTTTAAAATTTTATTGTCGGATATTTCACTCAAATACACCTTTGTTTCAAATTCAAGCGCGCTCTTCGTATGCCGCATAAGTTATAAAGCTGTTAATATATCTCACTATAAAGATTACGTCATTTCTTTTCATTTTAAGTATGGAACTCTAAATAAGATGTTTGGAGGAAACACAAAATTCTCAGTCCATTAATGCATTTTTATGTATTATTCCTCTCATCGGAATATGCTTTATATAATTTAAGTAAATACACAAGATTCGACTCTCTAATCGCGATAAGTCAATTTGGATAAGCGAAGTCAAATGAATACAAAAGTAGATAAATATTTTACTAGGAAAGGTCTGAAGGGCGGAGTGTTTACGACCTTATGCACATCCAGGACGGGGTTGAAATTTGCATAACCAATTTGTGAATTCCCAAAACGTACAATCTCAATATTTAATAATCGTTATGCTGGCGTAGAAATGTCATAACTGAAATATAATTTTACTAATGCGTTTTTGTTTTCATTTCACTTAATTTTCTAGTTTTTACGTATCAGCTTCAGGTACGCCTATAACCGACTGTTTGTATCGTACGTTAATAAAACTGTTTCTATCGGACGTTACTAAAACTGTTTGTACCGTACGTTATTAAAACTGTTTGTATCGTACGTTATTAAAAGCTCGGCTTCACCAGCTAGATAAAAATTGACAAATTATTTTCTATAACGCAACTTGTTGTCACCCTTTGACGAAATATTTGTAATTATAATACCCGTAAAAGTAAACTCTATGTCTCATTGATATAGATTTGTTATATGGAAATAACTTTGTTTGAAAACTCGATGTATGTAAATATAAGTTAATATCTCAAGTGAGAAATTAAATATACGTACATCGAATAAAATATACCTATACTTTTCTCAATGTATTATTCCTGTATCCTATTCTCGCATAAAATGTTTCGTAATTTTTATGAATCATTTTTCTCTTATAGTATCTAGGATTCACTTTATATTTTTATTTCTAGTAAAATTACTATAGATATTTCGTATTGCCTAAGTCTGTGTATATATTTCTTTGGAAAACAGAATTTGTATAGTAATGAAATATTGTCATTCTGAATATCTGCTTTTATGGTCACCAGCGGTATTACAGTTCTGGAAAATAAGTACTCTTTTCAATTTCTTTCACATTTTTTAAAATGTCTTTTGCAAAACCCATTTTCTCCCCTAATTTATTACGCTTAGATAAGGTTTCAGTCGTAGTAAAAGTTTGGGATACCCCGCACCTTAAGTGAATTTTACCTCTTTTTTCATGATTTATTTTTCAAAAAAATCTATTTAACAAAAATACACACATACAAAACTATGTTTTTTTTTTGACGGATCAGTAATTACATTTTAACAACTTGATTTAATTTTAATTTTTATAATTAAACACTAAATATACAAATATGAACACAAATTGTCCTGTTAAATACGTCACATTAATAAAATACAACTTTGAGAAAAGATATGTACAACATTTGAGACCTTCGTCGGTAGTAAAGTGATATTTTAAATTAATTTTTTTGTTAGGTTTAATTATTCGTGGGTATTACAAATGACCGAAATATTATTTAAGCTTATATCAATTAAGAAAGAAAAAAAAATAATTTTCTTAGTCAAACAATTACTTACAATCACAAAACAAATACTTTGCTTTAAAAAGATATTACTAAATAAATGTGTTGGTAAAATACTAAAAATAACTCAGTAGACCTATATTGCATACATAAACGTTGATACTTTACGGAAACGGAAGCAAATTTCTGCAATTGTGTCTCTTCCGCGCGCGACCTGCAACGGGGCTAGGGTACGAGAGGAATTTCGCGCACGCGCTCCAGCGGATAACCTAAAAATCTTACACACAGCATCCTTAGCCACACAGCAAAGGCGTTTCGTTTAACAGTACAAATATATACTCAAAAATCCCTTTTAAACCAGTTAATTTGCATTAAATTTTGCGGTTTGTTTCGCTTATATTAGTTTCATGTTGTGCAAACTTTTTTCCGGAACCATTTTCTCTGTTCCAAAAACGTATTGAAAATGTGGTTGTGCTTCAGTGCGTCTTTGTTTGGCGCGATGTGAAAAATTGATTTTCTGAAAGGAAAAGTTTACCTCTCTTTATAATGACAATAATAATGTGCCTTTGATTAAAATAAGTTATAAAAATATATTGTATTTAGAATATATAAATGTTATAAAATAAAAAATAGTTTAGAATAATATTGCTCCAATTTATAATAATTGTGTATACAATATTTATTAAAAATATACATTTGAAGAACCCCAATGGAGTCTGAAACGAGCGGAATAGGAATGATAGATGTCGACATAGGAACTCCTGAGAGTATTGATGCTCCGGACACATATAAGTCTGAAAAGTTGCCCACAGTTTACATCACCTACAAACGAAAGTGGTTTATTCTCGGCCTATTTGTCTTTTACTCGGCTTCCAGTGCGATGCAGTGGATCCAGTACTCCATTATCGCCGACATCATCATGAAGTATTACGACGTCAGCAGCGATGTCGTCAACTGGACTTCGATGGTGTACATGATCACTTACATACCTCTTATCTTTCCTGCCAGCTGGTTATTGAATAAAGTGGTAAGTTATTACAGGTTAATTAATATTCGTGTTAATAAATTGTATTCGAGAAGTGTTATCCGGTTTCAACCGGACAAAAATTATCTATAATTCAACTTCGCTGTTATATTCTTTAATGATAGTTATATATTTAGTTGTTAACAGTTTTGTCAGCGGTTTATTTATTTATTCTGCACAGCTTAATTTTATAATTTGAAAGCTTTCATAACAATCATCGGTAAATTGTTGTATTTAACTTTTGACAATCTCATACAATAAAAACAGTTCAATACAGCTGCTTATATAACCTGAGCAATAATAATATATTGCATGCAACAATAATATATTTCTAGGTCCAAGTTGGTGATGAGCAGTGATGATTTAAGGTAATTCGGAACATGCTGAATATGTTTTTGTATAACTGAATGAGTTAATACAAAAACTTATCCAGCATGTTTCGAATTCTCTTAAATCATAACTGTTCATTACCCACATGACCTAGAAAAATATTATTTACTCTACATCGTCAGGTTGCAAAAATAATCTGATGAAGAATGGTTTTTCGAATAAGCAACGTGAAAATGAAACGAAAACTTATGTGAGTAAGTAATTAACTTTCTAAAATACTCTATCGCTAACTTCCAATTATAATACTGAACCTAATCAATAGATACAGTTTCAGTTTTAATACGAAGTGGTATTAATCAGCACTTTCTAGATGGATTAAAATGTTTTTTTATTCAATTTTAATTAGTAATGTAATTAAAATATTATAGTATTTTGAATTAAATTATTAATATTTTTCTACTAACTTCCTTTTAATTTTTACATTTCATTAATACACCGATAAAATAAGCAATTGCTAATTAGTCAAACAAAATAATTTGAAATTTTATTTCAATATTGTATCAAACAGGTACATAAACTAGGAAATGTTTTTTTTTTCATTGCCTCAGTATGATAAAATAATGATTTAATAATTAAGTTTCTTTGAAGATTTCTATCTAGTTATTTTAAAATGTAAACTAATTTATTTTATTAAAATTCGTCAGTGGTGATAGTTGCAGTATTAAAATTATTAATAATTAGTTTCTGCGATATTTTGAATACATATTAAACCTTTCTCTAATTATCATCTTTCATAATTATATTTTTTACCCTTATCTAATTATCGTTCTTTCATGTTTCATAATTATAAGCACGTCCTCATCTAGATGTTGTCTTTATCAAAAATATTTGTTCCTATTTCATCTTGTCTCTCTAGTTCCTGTATACGAGTATTATCGTCTCTACTGAATTTGAAGTAATTTTAATTTATCCAACAGAATAATCGCTTTTATGTATAATAAATAATTTACGTATGTACAATAACTCTTGCACATTATTTAATTTAAACTTCCTGTAATTAGGGATGTATCGATATCTCTGTTTTATTTAAGGCATCGACATTTTATTTAACACCTGCAGCCAAAAAAATATCATAACCAAATGCAACGTTTTTGGTATTTTTTTCTAGTAGCAACGATTTTTCATGATATAAAGTTTTCTACTTTAAATTATGTAGTATTTTTTTATTTTAATTTTTTTTATTGTTATCCCTTAACAATAATAATGTTAATTAATATTATTTATGTAACGAATTAATTCTTGTAGCTTTTCATAACTTAACAATACTTTTTACTTCCTTGACAAATTTAATAAATTTCTTTACATGATCTATTATAAACATAATATAAAATGGATTTAACGTGCATTAAGTAGCTCTTGTGAATGACTATTTAAATAAGAGTAGCTATTCTACCTTGCATTCATTATGTAACGGAACCATTCTCATAACTACATTAGCTAATTTACCGCATTTAGTCATTAAAAGTTTATAGCAATTATAGGTACATTGGATTGTTTCAATACGATTATTATCACAAAATCTTTCACGTACGTATTCATAATATTTTAATAATTGTAATTCAAACATCTCTTCATTCATGAATAAATAATTTAAAGAAATGTTTAAATCTTGAATTATTGCAATCTGTAGTGGCGTGACAGTCAAAAAACGACACCGGGGTAAGAAACATCTAATTGGGTAATCTTTAATTGAATCTATCAACAAACTGTTAAATGTATCAGGACAAGTGAAATACGATTTTTTTTTAAATTATTTCATTAATAAATGCAGCGAAAGAGACACGCCTAAAATATGAAACTGATGGTTTATGCGTTTAAAGAATGAGAGCAAAATAAATAAGGCACCTAGAAAGATGTAACAATAAGAATTTGATCAATTAAATTTACGTACATATGGCTACGGCAGGGGTAGACTTGTTACATTGACAGTAATATCTCCCAAGACGACAATATATCTTGGGATGAGTAATGTAGTATGCTGCAGAATATTCTACGTACAATTAAAAATAATACCCGATAAAAATAAAAGTAACGAGTGTGCTTTAGACCACACGACTGAAGTAAAACTTCAAATTCACAAAATATGAACTTTAAAATGAATTTACAATTTTATTCACTTTAAACAAAATTGTATTGAACAAAATAATAATTTATAAAATTGTTCAAGAACGAAATGAAATTACAAATTAATAAAAAAATCACCGTTCGCGTAACGCTAGCAAACTCGCATATATATATATATATATATATGTATATATATATGTATATATATATAATAGGCTTACACTGCGTTTTAGATATACGAAACATAACTGGCTATGAGAGACAGAGAGAAAGAAAATGTGTGCTCGCACCTCTCTCTCTTGTCCCTACAGTATTGTACGAAACGTAACTCTCTCTCTTTCTGTCTTCACTAACTTATATCACCCTCTCAACTTCCGTTCGCCTCGCCTGATCGCACTTTTCGTAACGCTCTCGTCACGCATTCACCAGCTTACTCCCCAAGTCAAGCGTGCGTAAAGAAGTTTTACTTCAAAAAAATAATTTGGTTTCTATGAACAACGAAGGCCAAAGGAATAGAATGCGGTAAACGAATTAACAGATAAATTATACGTGCGTCAAGGAGGTGTTTAATTTTTGAAGCGGGCATTTGTATTTATTTGCTGCAATCATTCCTAACACAAGTATCTAATCCATTCCTGAACTTGGCATTGTTGAAACGTAACGATTGTTCGAATAAAGAATTTTTGTAAAATCTGTTATGCAGGACTAGAGCAAATAGAGGTATAAATATGGAAGCTAAATAGGATCCGTGTTTGAATAATTCCAAATATTGTAAAACAGTGGAAAAACACGAAGTCTTCCTCGTGAAATAAACTCTCACACTATATCGAAGCTCTCGACTATATTGAAACTTAAACTTAGAAATTTAGTCATCTGAAGCTGAACATGCAATAAGTGTCCTAATTGTGAAGACGTACCATGTTGATTAGCAGCTATTCGGTAGGATGAAGATTTTGGACATCACCACAGTCGAATAACGATAATAATATTTTTAAAAGTATTGGCGTTTTGAGGCGAATGAAATACTAAAACTATTTCATGGAATTTTTTTATGGAAGGTTCAATAACTGAAATCATTTACCTTGTCGCCTAGTAAGGCGACATTAAGATGTTAATCGATCAACATACTTGGGTTTTGTACAACAGTAAATAAAGGGATGAGATTGCTGTATAATAAAGTGGCGTTTTATTGATACAAAACAACAAGTGTTTGCCTATAAATAATGATAGTTTGGAACTTAGTAGGATGGATGAAAAAACCAAACAAACTGAGATCGGTATTTCGGGAGTTAATGTAAATAACATATGATTGTAATCCTTGTATTATCACTATGTAGAATAGTTGGAATCACATCAGACTTGCGTATAGATTTGATTCCAACTAAAAAAATTTGTGAAGTACGAGTGGAACTCGTACTAGGAGGATTCCGTACACATTTAAGTTTTTATAAACTTTTAATGGTACATAATATTCCTATTAAACTATTTACAAAAGTTTAAGTTTTAGAACGAAAATATATTTTCTGCTATAACTTTCACAGGCGCATATTTAAAAAAAAATTATTTTTATATAATATAGCTATTAATTTATAGCTATATAATATAGCTATTAATTTATTCTTTGTCTACGTGATGTACTCTATATAGCTTTTGATTTATTCTCGAGTGTCAAGATATGCGGCAAAATGGCCGTATTTTTTAGAATTATTCTTGATTGCATTGACTCTAAGGGACCGTTAACATAAGTATTTGATATTAATTTCAACTTGATACCATCACGCATTCCTGATAAAAAGGGTCATTACAGACTGACAAACGGACAACGAAGTGATCCTATAAGACGCGATACGAAACCCTTAAAAGCTAGAGGAACATGAGGGTCATAAATACAAGATCACGAAATTGTTTTCTACGGATGCAGATCTAATATCATAATAATCAATCAAAATAAAATATGTTTTGATGAAATTCATTCCTAATTTTATTCTACGGATTGGAGTAATTATCTACAGATAAGTATTGGTTGTTTCGTCGGTTAGCGCTAAAACTTTCACAACTTGCCTTACTTAGAAATGAATATTTGAAAAATAACACAACTTTCCACATCTAGTTTCTCCTGATTAAATATACACTGGACGAAAGCTTTATGCAAACGTTAAATAAATGTCAAAATAAATCACGAAATATCAACTCTTACGTTTTTACACAAACCGCTCGTCAAGATGTTACAGCACAGCTAGTAGATACTATGTATTTAAAAATACTGTGAATATTTTTTTAATTCAATATTTTGCTCGAGGCAAATTCACAAATGCCTTGTTTATAAGGAACCGAGCGTATGCCACACATATAACCCTCAAAATCGCCGTTAGCTCAGAGTCAAACTTTTAAAAGTCAAATATTTAATCATAAGAGTTATTGCCATTCAAATTATGAAATGATATCTCTACTCCAGACATCTGACCCATTGAAATGAGTGTTACACTGGATTTTGTTTTGGCAACGATAGTTAAATTATTGCAAGTTTTAATAACTAGTGCATAACAAACAGGTTTTATTATATTTAACTACGTAATTTTTATTTGTAAATTTTTATTTCTATTATTTTTTAGAAATACTTAATGAATCTTCAATTTTTATTCTAATTACTAAATAATTTTCCCGAAAAAAAAATTTAATAATTTGAAGGTGAAATTATTTTGTAACACTCGTAAATATACATGACTGAAAAATGTTTAGGCATCTATGTGAACTGTATGTCGCAACGGTAGTGGATTGAGTGAATAATTTTCGCTATAAACTAGACTGAGACCCGTCCAATTTTTGTGACTTTTTTCATACATATAGCAGAAACAAGTACTCAACAAAACCGCTTCTACCGCTTGAGTAATTTAAATTCATAAAATATTATTCATATTTAAATTTTGGGGTTGATATAAGTACAATAACGTTGACAATTTTATTCATTTGCTAAAGTATTAATTTAAAAAAAAACTGTACTTTGAATTTCAAGAGTCGAAAAATTCAATGAATGTAAATCGAAAGTTTACAATTGTATGGAATTAATTAATAGATTAATATTTTTAGGTCCAACAAAATAATTGGGGATAAGTGAAAAAATGGTTCTAAATAATTGGGGATAAGTGAGTTGTGGGGAATGAATTGAACGAGACTTTGATGTGTGGCATGTACTCCGTTCTAATGGACATTCACTTTCTCAAGACTCTGATCGTAAAGAGTTAATATTATCCCCATTACTTAGGAGAATTTTGTACATAAATGTCAAAATATTTCAATGCAAGCAGTACTATTTACAATACCTCGAACGTTACACAATGTAAAAATAGCGTGCAGGAAAGAACATCGCAGTACTTGCTTCAAACAGCAACATAAATCACCAAATTGGCGGCGTGTAAAGTGAATATTATATTTTCATTCATTCACTTTATTTTATTTGTCATGATTAAATGACTTCTACATCTATAAACCTATGAATTTGTTTACTGAAATTTGCAATCCTTACGAAGGTTTTTACGATACCAAAAAAAATGATGAGCGAGAAGTCGTAATAGAAACCACTTTTTTATTTTTTAGAGTTTCGTACCCATGGATAAGTTAACCACGGTTAATTTATCCATGTTCGTACCTAAAAATGAAAATCAAATTTGTTAGGTAAGTACGTGTAGAACCTCCACGACGGGAGTTCTTTTCACAGTTAGGCACACATATTTGCAAGTCTTAAGTATTAGCATTTTTAAACATATAAATATATTCTAGTCCATCATTCATTTGAGTGTAAATATAGTAAATTTCTCAAACCAATGAGACTTAGGGTCATCACTACGGTCTTCCGGTCTTATTTACATAACAACTGCAATGTTTAACCAGCGCTGTTATTTTTTGAAAACGGTATGGAAGAAAGTAGGTAAGAAAATAGTAGAACTGGTACGCCGAGGTTTTCTTATATACTTTAGCACGTATGAAGGTTCAAGGTGCATAATATTTTTATTGAACTATTTACAAATAATACCATTATTGTCACCATGTAAATATATTGCCCAGCATATCTTTCACGGGCGCAGAAATAGCGTATATTTCTCAAAAAATATGTGATTTCGAATCATTTCGGTTCTTCTTCGGTAACTTTTAGGTAACTTCCAGTAACATTGTTTTTTTTATTGAACATATTTAGCGTTAACTTTGTAAAAATTCATTATTCACAATTAAGTGAAACTATGTAAGATCATATCTTTTCTAATAGCCCACCTGAAGATGTTTTAATACAACGAAACCTAGGTCGTGATAAAGAATTTAAATAAAGTAGAAATAATAATACATCACGTAGTTTCATTTGTTTGTTTATAAATTAGATTTTTGTAGTTTCTGCGTCAAACAGTTTTTGAGAAAAATGTGCATGGGACAGTGTTGGAAACTTGAGTGATCTTGTAAGGGTTCCGTTTTTTTCCTTTCGACGTATGGAACACTGAAAAGCATAGAAATTCGAGAAAAGTTTCCGTATATCAAATAGAGGGAACTTTATAAGAAAGAAATACATAAAATAGATTCGAACATAGCTGAAAAAAAATTAATATGAACTATTTTATTGTTTTCATTGCCCATATGAAGAACTATCTAAAATGATAAATATATATTTTTTACATTGCAATTTTTTTACACGACGACAAATATTTATTTTGTTTTTGAAAGTTATTTTTCTTCTGAAAAATATTTCACCCTTCCCTGTATCTACGTCCCATTTTAGCTTCCTGTCGCTTTCTACTACCGCAGCACGTCTAGACGTAACAATACAGGAAATTAGGTACACGACAAAGCCGGAAATTAGGGAATTAAAGCCGAAGCCGGAATTTAAAAACATTTTTGGCATAGCTCATAATACATTGTGACAAAAAGATAATTTACAAAACCATATCTATTTAACTGTTTGTGGCTTAATATCCACAAATATATGAAGTAAAGGAACTGAATATACGTATAAAACAATATAAATATAATATAATTGTCGCCGTGGTGTGTTGGGTTGATCACAAGGCATAAGGCCTTTGAGGGCGTGGCGCACAGCGGGAACTCTGGTTTGATTCCCGGCTATTCGTCAAGCGACGCTGGACTGGTGTTATGGTAGGTGGTAAGAGATGGCTTTCGTAGCAATAAGTCCGCCATATGCATCAATTAGATACATTGAAATAAATAGATAAATACGATTCTAATAAACTAAATTAAAGTTCAGTAGTGCAAAAACTTCGTTAGGTATTTTTAAAATTTTATGCGATATTAGAAAAAATTGCTTAAAAGTTGATTTCCACTCTTAGGAAAAAGTTTTTAGACGTCAGTAATCCCCTAAGAGCAAAAAATAATATTTTAACATTTTGTCAGCAGTGTGCTGCTCGAAAAAACCTTTAAATATTTTGCTTGAACTTCGTAATGTAATTAATAAAACAAGATGTCATTATTGATTTTTTCTAAGCAAAGCTAATAAAAAAACGCCTTTTTTGCTCTCAAGTTTATAGGGATGGCAAACAAATAAAAACATTTCTGAGACCTCATTCCATCGTTTATTTTCGTACCATGTAAGCATTTATTTCTGTAATTAGATGATAATTACGTAGGTGAAACTTACTTCATAGTTTTCTTAAAGCGAAAAGAAAAACTTACCATAGTCGCTTCAACTGGCTTAAAGTACCATTTTATTTAGTGATCAAACAGATATTGAAAAAATCACTAAACAAATAGAAAGTTATACCGGTAAGGACAAAAAATAATTTTTTGAAGTGCTAGAAAAATTTTCTTCAAATATAAAAATAATTAATATTTGAAGAAGAAAACATAAATATAAATGCAACTAGCTGTTGCCGCGACTTCTTCCGCGTTGTGGCTATATAGTTTTACAACGTTTTAAAAATAAATATTAATCTATTATAAATCACTTGCGACTTTTTTACCTTTTTACATTTTTACTACATTTATGAAAGTGCTTAGTGAATGAGTTAGTAAGTCGGTTATCTGTTATTACACATATTTCCGCATTAGCCTTGAGGTTCTATACTGGTACTGTGTAATGGATGCTTTCCCATTATTTTACATGGCGGGTCCCCAGGAGGGCTAAATCATGAAAGCCCCACTCGTACGTGCAAAAAATATGGCTTTCAAAATTTTCGGGAAAAATTTGATGAAATAAAAATAAAAATTTGACCCAGTCGCAGAATGAAAATAACTTGATTTTGAATACTAAAAGAGTGCAAACTTTGATCTAAATATCAAGATGCGGTCAAAGGAACAAACTAAATCGAAAATGACAACATCAATTCATGTGCGACATCTAGTGCAATTAAACGAAACTACTTCATCAGTCACATGGCCGATTATGTGCGACCGTAGATTTAATGTTGTCGTAGCGTTATCTCATTTTATTATTGTTTAACTAAATTAAAAAAACATGTTTTCAATTTGTACGCATGTATATTGATATGACAATGCTTAAATAGCTTGGAATTTATGTAATGTAATAAAAAAAAATATTTTTATATAACAAAAGACAATTTATAACAAGGCATTAGATTGATGGATTAAACAAATTATATCTCTATAATACTCTCCGCCTACATACAGGCACATATCTACGGCATGTTTTCGGTAATCATTTACCCTGTCCTTGTATTTTATACCATTTTAGTTTTTTAATATTTGTTTATTACTTTAGTGCTAAATTAGTAATATGCGAGGTATATAGAAAGATACCAACTCATACAAGATCACATTTAAATTCTATCTGACCTCATAAGAAAACGCGAATTTTCGACAACTTTGTCATAATACAATTCAACGGTTATACCGAACATTATTAGATCATCTTCAATTACGTTACACTTTCCCGTTTTACTTACCTTTACAAAAAATCCCTTTCTAGTTACTCTTACCTGCTTTAAAAATTAATCAGACATTTAACACAATAAATTTAAATTAGTTTCAATGAGAGATAAAACAAAGTCAAGTTGTTTGCAAATATTTCAAACTAGCTGTGCCCACGACTTCGCTTGAAATTCATAATAAGAAAAGTTATTACAATTTTTTCTCTCTGTCATATGTTGCTCTTGCAAAATCCCTCCAGCAAATTTTGCGTGATTGACGCACAATCTAACAGACAAAAATTCTAAAAAATGTTTCAGTGACTTCTGTTATCATTTTATACGCTAAATCAATCACTATTTTTAAAGTACTTTCAATGTACAGAATTCACTCTAATATTATTATGCGTATAGTAGCACTAAGGAAAATCAGTAGTTTCAAAAATTAGTTATGTAAACGCTCTTCGGGCGCGCGCGCACGCGACACACGCACGCCCACACACACATATATTTATGTGTGTGCGAGTTTATATATATATAAATATATATATATATATATATATATATATATATATATATATATATATTTATATATAGATTTTCAAAAATCGAAGGAAAGAAAAATTAACATTTAAAAAAAATATGTGTGAAAACACGTCCTTACAAGGTCACAACGTCGGAATTCATATAATTACTGAATATACAACATTTTTAATAAATAACAAAACATATGTATGAGAAACGATTATTAAACGAAGGTAACATACGTCAACCTTTTTTAAAATTCTCGAACTGTAATTTAAACTTGTGTTTACTACATAATTGGGCGTTTTTTGAGTGTTTTCGGGATAAACATATCCACGAGAATCGAAACGTCTACTGAAATGAAGCGCTGCTAAATTCGCCATATAGCACCGTTTCTAGTGGGATATTTTTCGGTTGCTATGGGCCTGTCCTTATAAAGTAATATAAGTCTATGAATACAAAGCATTAAAATGAGCGTAAAGTAATAAAAAAAAATTCGATCCTTTATCTTGCTTCCTTGCTTGATATTGTTATAATGTTCAAAAACATTTTAATTTCAGTTTATTACTATATATATATATATATATATATATATATATATATATATATATATATATATATATATATGTATATATATATATATATATATATTTTTTTTTTTTTTTTTCATGATCTTGTATTTATGACTCTTTATTATGTATCTTGATGTTATTCATGTTATTGTTATTAGTATTTATGACCCTCACGTTCCTCTAGTTTTTAGGGTTTCGTATCGCGTGTCGTCTTATAGAATCACTTTGTTGTCCGTCTGTCGGTCTGTAAAGAACCTTTTTCTCAGGAACGAGTGGAGGTATCAAGTTGAAATTAATATCAAATACTTAGGTATGTTAACAGACCCTTAGATCTGCAATCAAGTTCAATCAAGCTTCTAAGTCAATGCGCATATGAAAGATATAGTAGAAACTATATTTTCGTTCTAAAAATTAAACTTTAGTAAATAGTTTAATAGGAATATTATGTACCATTAAATGTTTATAAAAGCTTAAATTTGTACGGAATCCTCGTAGTACGAATTCCACTCGTGCTTGAAAGGTTTTTTTAGTTGCATACAGATGTGCTGTATGCAACTCTGATGTGTTTCCAACTATTCTACATAATGATAATACAATGACTACAATAATATGTTACATACATTAACTCCCGAAATACCGATCTCAGTTTGTTTGGTTTTTTCATCCATCCTACTAAGTTCCAAACTATCATTATTAATAGGCAAACACTTGCTATTTTGTATCAATAAAACGCCATTTTGTTATACAGCAACCTGATCCCTTTACTTACTGTTGTATAAAACTCAAGTATGTTTATCGATTAACATCCATTTATTTACTGTTGTATAAAACCCAAGTATGTTGATCGATTAACATCCATTTATTTACTGTTGTATAAAACCCAAGTATGTTGATCGAATAACATCCATTTATTTACTGTTGTATAAAACCAAAGTATGTTGATCGATTAACATCCATTTATTTACTGTTATATAAAACCAAAGTATTTTGATCGATTGACATCCATTTATTTACTGTTGTATAAATCCCAAGTATGTTGATCGATTAACATCTTATTGTCGCTTACTAGGCGACAAGGTAAATGGTTCCAGTTATTGAACCTTCTACAGAAAAATTCCATTCCATGAACAATTCAATTTGGGATTCCATAATGAAAAAAACTTTGTCGCCGTGGTGTCTTGGATTGATTAAGGTACCTGCGGGTAATAAAGCCTGTCGGCCAATAAGGTCTAATTGACACAAATCACATTTAAAAAGGCCCCCCCTCACAGACGCCTAACCCACAAACTTCACATTACAAGTTTGCACACGTCTGATACTCCACTTCTCGCCACCTTGTTGTATAATACAGTGTGAAGAATGACCATGCGACACGAATAATAAAAACCTGTTCAAATCAATCGTAAGTATTTTTTGTAATAAGTATTAACTTAGCAATGTAAATTTAACTTCAATTTTTACGCAAAAAAAGGTACGGTGCTATGATGTTAAACATTTAATAACATATCGTGGTCCAAATAATTTCATTTATTTTTTTCTTACATATGTAGTTGGCGGTTATTAAGGTCTATCAAATTTAACCATATCCCTCATTACTCTCCTAATTCTTGTATCGAAGTTTGTTTCTTTTATGATGTATTTTACAGTACTTATACAATGTTATGAATGTAAACAAATAGTGCACGCTTTTTTATTGACTTATCTCTATTTTTAGTGCCTCTCAAACGCCTCTCAAACGAGCATTGTGGTCAGAAAACGACCTGGTGTCTGTTGTCCGAGCAGTACAAATGGGACCTTTGAGTACATTTCAACCTGCATAGAGGTACTGTATTCCTTGAACAACTATTAGAAACCATCTTCGGAGTGGCAGTTTTAAGAAAAGGCTGGGTCGAAAAATTAAACTGAGGGATGACCAAGAAACTTATCTTGTGAAAGAGATAATCAGGTTCTCTGCAATAGTACTGCCTGTGACACTACGGATACTACGTCGCTTGGTCTTGAAATTTTGCCAGTTAAATAACATTACATACAATTTTAATGAGAACATCAAACTTGCTAGTAAAGACTGTGGCTTATATATAAGATAAAAATACTTGCAGACTTTTCATTAGATCTTTTTAAGAACTGTAATTACCCAATGCGTCAAAAGCAGCGACTTTTTCCACGAATATATGCGACATTTGTCTCAATATTTACACAGGTGGCCCGTTTACAGTGGTCTAAACTTTTCGTTTAGATAGAGGATATCGTGATAAATCATTTAAAGACAACATTAGTTCCCCGAAATCAATATCATAAGTCACATAACTCAATTTTGTTAGAAACTTATTCCATTAAATAACATTAAATTTGGTATGGAAGTAAAGTAGTCACATAGTAAGCATGTAATTAGCGATTTTGGTGTTTATTGTTAGCTTCTAATACTGGGTTGAAACTTTCAAACACGTCGATATTTTTCTGTTTTTAGAAGGAAAACGTGTACTTAAAAAAATACTGTAGTGAAATCTGTACAACCATAGATTTGCAACTGGAGATCTTAAAAACTACTTTAGGTTATTGCAACAGCTTCAGAAATTAACCTCGTATCACTAAGCCACCAAAGTGAAATTTCTACCATGATCGCAATTTTAGCAAAACGAATTGTGTTTCTGTTATAAAAAACAGATAAAAAAATTGAACAAAATTTTCTTTTTTATTAAATTAGTGGGCTTAATACGTAATTTTCATCACGGTAAATTTTCGTTTTGTTTCTTCGGGATTTTGTTGAAGTGTTACGAAATTTAAATGGGACAAATTCGAGAGCATCCTTTCACGATTAAAAAACCGCCCAAATCGAATGCACTCTTGAAAAAAAATCTTGAATATATTTCAAAAATACTCGTCGAATTCATTATATATATGCTAACTATAAATAAAAGAAAAAGAAAATATACGGAGAATGTAATAAATATAGTTTCGCTCTTACTCAAACGTTGGAAAGTTTTCTGTATAGTGAAAATAATTCGTTTATTACATCGAATATTCTAAGTTATAAAATACATACAAATTTGCGTTACGAATTGTATATTGTAGGTAATATAATGAATATTTTACATCCTAATTTAATTCATACTCAGTTATCATACTAACAATATACGTAAAATTTCAGTAGCAGGTTGTATTATTTAAAATGACAGACGCTTTTAATCTATTGTCGACTTAGATAACGCACACGATGTCAGGGTGGAGGTTCAGCTCCTTTTCATACAATTAGCTTCACCTGCTATATTCAACAGCATGATTTTCATAGAACCGTCTCGTTTATAATGAATCGTCGCTCTGAATTATTAATTACGTCAACTGGTTAACTGTTAGAGTTACGTCAAAAACAAAACTTTATTTAAATGACACGTATTTTTTGACTAATCGGTTTTTAACATTTTATATTCGAAAAAACCCATTCAACAATTTTTTTTACGTTTTAACATGAGTTGCTATCATGGAAAAATGATTAAGTTTGTTTAATTGTTTTCAACAATTTAAAAAAAAAAATTCCTTTCATAAGACATGTCGAGTTATTTGTCTGAATTAATTATACTCCCGACATCGCATCGCAATAGACATATTTGAAGTTGCCTAAAAATATTTTTGTCACCATAATTCCAGCTTTATTTATTTATAATAATAAACCTCTCTTTTCCGACCAGAAAGTATTAGTCTATTGCTAGTTTTTTTTTTAAATTTTTTTATTATAATTTGTCTTTCGTAATCTTTTGACACGTGTTTCAATTTAAGCTACTTTAGTTGATTGGAAAAAAATCACGTGTAATCATAATTTTGTAAAATATACTTGTACATTAAATATATTAACTAAAATATTTTTATAAAACTGCTCAGGTTGTAAAACATAGTATATCAATAAGCCCATTTCCGTAGTACATAATATCGTTTTTAACAGGTGTAAATTTCTATGATACACAGAAGACATTTTTATTGGAATGAAATTGTCTACACTCGCTACAAAAATCATTGAAGTTTTTTACGGTTTAAGAGATATATTCTCTTCCTTGTTTCTTTATAATTATTATATTTTTTCTTCTCTTTCTTGGCAGAATAAGTGAATTGTATACGAAATAAACATACTTTTTATACAAGATGATCATAGTAAACTATTATCTTCCATATAAAAATCAAAGAATAATAGATACAAAAAACGGATTATCATCGGTAGACGATTTCTGTACCTTACTTTTAGGAAACTACTAAATCTACTGCAGATAAGAAAGCCAATCAGTTCATCAATCAGTCAATTTAATTTTCAACATGTTTACGCAAAAAAGCATCTCTAGTGACGCCACAAGTGACCTGAATCTTTATTTATATATGGGCAATATTGACGTTATTACGCAAATGGAATGTATAAACAATTTAAAGATGATGAACTCATCGATTTTAGAGCTATTACAAGTGATGATACAAATGGTAACATGTGTAAATTAAAATTCTTCCCTTCCTTAAATTTGAATTGGAAAATTATTTTTTTAAACAGTAAAATGTTTATTATGGATTTTATGTAATATATATATATATATATATATATATATATAAATATATATATACATACGTATATATATATATATATATATATATATATATATATATATATATATATATATATATATACATACATGTGTATACTATCATACCCCTTTATTGTAGAACTTTGAGAACAACGACGTCGACTTACATTGTTTCCATACCTCTAACGATTTAAGCAGCGCAAATCTGTCCCGTGACTCACTATGTCTATTAATGCAATTCGGTATAAAATCCGTTTAGTAGTTACTGTGAAAATCGCGTGCACACAGACAGACATACGTGGCGGGGGATTTTGTTTTGTAATATACATTGATTTGTAAGACAAACTGTTTTCGCACCATGAAATGTATATTCATTTATAAGAAAATTAATACGAAAATCTCAATCCGACTCGTACTTGTCAATTTACTTTTGTAACATTAAAAAATTCTTACTCAGAATGTTTTACTCCATGAATACATAAACGTACCACACATATTTCGGTTTAATTAATATTGTCTATAAGGTCCAGTGTCGGACTAGCCATATAGTCGAGGTGGCCTTTGCCAGCCGGTCGCTAGCCTGCGCGGGCCTCTGACCCTACCTGCTCCATGGCGAAAAATGATTGCCCCTGAGGCTATTTCTGAAACCTTCTGCTATTTTCGAGCTCAAAGCGTTCCAAAGTATTTCTGGTCGTAATTATTAAGCTCTTCCGGCTCAAGGATATGACTTTTCTTTTTGAGCTCCTTGAGCTTGAAAAATAAAACTGGCGCTTTTTTACGTTTTTGAAAAACGATATTTACCGAGAGATTAACTGAATTGGGGAATTCTGTTTTTTTTTCTACAAGAAATAATGTCTATTCAAAAATATTGTTCCATCAAGATATTGAAAGTTATTTTAAAACGGAACTAATATCTTCTAAATGAATTAACCGATTTTGAGGACATTATCTAATAATATATATATCATTGAAAATTAATAAAATGTATAATTCATTAATTAGGCAAAAACAAATACACATGCTAGTATTTGAACATTTCCGCTAAGAACAAAACAGAAAAAAAATATATATCTACAATATTCAAGATACAAAATAAAATAATTGTGTCAATTCGATACATAGAATTCTTATAGAAGGTTGTAGGTCAAAATATAATAATTTGCAAGTGAAAATAACAATTTGACTACACATTTGCCTGCACTACATGAATCACATTAAATCTGATCTTCATGCTTGTGTTGCACTGAATGTTGTAACTTGCAAGAATATCGAGCGACGTCATCTCCCTACTGTAAAGGTTATACCTTCGTGGAAGCGAAACTCCAATACCGTCACTTGTTCGCGCATTATGAATTATAAATTTAGGTGTACGAATTTTTCCTGACTCAATAGTCTGACTCAATATCGTAGTTCCTGTGGCAGATGGTATAAAGAACCATTCAATCTAACAATAAACGCCTATGATCGATAGTGTATCATAGCAGTTGTATATTTCAAGCAAGTAAGGCAGTTTATAAACAACGATACGATAATATTATTTTATATTCTATTTTTATTATATTCTATATATGTTATTAATATTTTTTATATTCTCTCAATACTGAGGGAGTAAGTGGAATTTAGAAGATTCCGACGACAACAGCATATTATAGCTGCGGTAGTACAAAGTCAGTATTTAAAATAAGATGCATTTTAACGTTTTTGAAACCCAAGGAATATCACAAGTCTTGATTACAATCCATTCAGACTGACGATTAAAATGTAGCCTATTATCGAATATACCACAAAGGTTACGGATATTGTCGACAAGTGAGTTCCTATTAATGAGGTCACTAAAAGCGAGTTGCTTTTTTTCCTCGTAAACGTAATTTGCCAACACTTGACGAAGCTCAAATGCAACTCATTCTTATTGCAGTATGCGTGGATCCTGTTTTATATTTGAACAATCGTTTATGTCATATTTGAATATGGATACAGGTGCAAATCGATTGAGATCATCGACATATATTAATAATTTGCTGTGTTTGAAATAAGTATCAATGTTATTGATAAATAAAATAAACGAGAATGGGTCGAGAATAAATGATTTTGGTACGTCAAGTCACTATGTTCATACATTGATTGGGTACGTTTATACGACGACAGTAACTGCAAATTTTGACAGTTGTTGCCTAGTTAGGTCTGAGATGAACCATTTTAACAGATTGCTCTTAATATCATCGAATGCTTAAAGTTTTTTTATTAATGTCAAATGATCTACTTTACCAAATGTTTTTTTTAATCTCTATAAATCGAATCGTCAAAATCCTGTCCAGAATTCAATGACTCAATATTGAGAATAGAGTACGACGTTAGTGGTGGTAGATCTACCGTGAACAAAGCCATGTTACCCTGGTATGATATGCGGATGAACTATATAAATGACTTTTCCAAAAATTTGCGAAAAATGGATATAATAGAAATTGGACTATAATTTTTTATCTTTTGTTTGGATCTACTCGTATGTACAGATGTTATAGGTGTCATTTTTTGATCTGTTGGGAATATGCCGTATGCAAAACACTTATTAAACTCTATATAATCAATGGAACACATGTGGCATTCGCAATATATTATGTATTTGAAGAAAGAGGGTTCAGTTTTATATGGATCTAGTTTTTTCTCTAGATACAATCATTAAAGTATTTGTGCAACTTCCGTGAAATCAAACGAGATGAAAGATATACTGATATTAGTATAATCAGTTTTAGAATTTCTTCCAAACTTTCGATCAAATTATCCAGGCAAGGATTAGTAAGCTCAAATATTTGTGAAAACGCTCGGAAAATATGTGACATATCTCTGGCACATAAGAGGTAACTTCTCATCCTTATGGTAAGGCAGAAGAATACCCATTGCTTTCTGTAAATAAGAAACCTTTTAATATTAGTCTTTATGACTTTTTCTGTATTTGTAACATAGAGAATAGTCATTATCATTATAATGATTATCACCGAGTAATCATTATAGGCAGTAACGATGCCATAACATTTCCATTTTACCAATGTTCGCTTACTGCGTTTAGAGAGTGGTATAAGTCCACAAGTGAACCAAATGGAGCCATAGCTTCGCTATGTTTTTTTTGGTCGTATAAAAAACATGTGCTAAAAATTCTCTTTTTATTACTTTTTTCTATATTGTATATAAATATCTCACAAACTAAGTATACATATAAATAAATAAATAAATGAATACATCATATATAAATGAATGCAGATCGCAGGATATACATAAACGGATAAGTATGTATTAATGAGCATCGTACCCTAAGCAACAAAATTCTTTATACTAACGTTGAAAAATCTCTATTACAGTAGAACTATGAATTCGTGTGAGTAAATAATAATAATAATATATCATAAGTCGGCTAGTGCAGAGTATATAAAAACAGAAACTGAGCAAGACATTTTAAAAATGTTACTAGCACTATGTACCTTAAATGTTACCAGTCTTACTTATTTTATATTATGTAACTATATAATTTGCTTATAATATTACTGGTGTTGTTTAATTTTTTATATTCAGAATATCTTCATTGTGCAAGTATTATGTAACCTTTTTAACACGCTTTTATCAAGTCGACCTGTTAAACTAACTACATAATGGAATCTACGGAACTAAATGTTATGCACTTCTAATTGTTGTAATAAGGAAACACATATTCGAATATGACATAAATAATGTTATTCAAATACATTCTTAAAACTGTAATGTATTGTTAATGTTAAAAGGAATGAGAACGGACCCATCCTTTTTCATTTCTTGTGGGAGTGAAGAAAAAGGGACAATGTTTCAGAATATTATAGAAATGTTTTCCAATTTCTAGAGCTTTCTAGAAAAACTGGAACGTTCATATTGGAAGTCAAACATCTTCGGGGTTGACTACTTTCAACCCCCATAACATCCACACCCTTATAATTATCGACGCGCAACCACCATAGTGCATATTAGGAAGGTTGAGGCTACAAACATGCACAAATGCCATTCGTCTGCGATATGTAGTTTTGGCTGTAGAGTGGAATATAGGCACACACACGACCAATTTTATATAATACTAGTTTTTGCCCCGACTTTGCTCGCGCAGAAGTCGATATTACAATACATTCCAATAAATCTTGAACCTCTACTTTTACAATACATGTATATTTGAAGCAAATCTATAAAAAGAATCAAAAAAATCATACAAATTTTTATTTTATATTTTACCCGCTTACGGTATGTATTTTTAAAAATCCTTTTCTTGTGTTATGGAAATATGACCTACAGTGCTTCCTTATAAACCACATTTTTTACTAATTTCGTGGTCGGTGCTAGTAAGACCAGGCTAGTTTGACTATGAGAAAAACAACAACCCCCCTCCCTTAAATCAACCCCAACGAATTTAAAATGCTGGTCCTGTGATTTATTAATTGTCATAGCAAAGTAGACATTGACTGGAAATTCAACTCTCTTAATTCAACCTTTGACCGTTGGGTGTCATGGGGATTCGGGGTATGAAGACTGTCTCTCCCCTATCGCACCCAATCAATGTAGTAGCTTCTAATAAGTTCCGATGTAAGACTTTGATTTGAAACCTGGTTCCATTACAAAGTTATGGTGGCTTTAAATTCCTTAACAACGTAATGGGTGTGAATATTCAATCCTTAACATCCGTACTTATCTATAACTCCGAAAAAATTTGTTATGGCATACGACCCTCAATGACGTCTGCCCTCACGCGTCTGCCCGCATTCGAGTCGCCATTTCACGCACATCCCCCACTTTCCCGTTCCTTGGCCCCAGCCCCGTAAGCTTTTTCCGCTTATCTTGCCGTGCACGTAGTGCTCTGTCGATACACAAAATCAGAATTTATTTTCTCGAGTCGAGACAATTATTTATTACTGGTTTAGATGGATGTTTGAAATTGTGATATTACTGGCTGTCCGAAATTATCTTTTTAATAATTAAACGTAACTATATTAGGGCACACCTTTCATCTTTTATCCCTTATTTCACAATTTCAATAAACGCATTAATTTGTTTATTAACCAAGAGCGTAAATCTAAAATTTCACGTGTCTAACGTACAAATATATATATATATTTGTACGTTATATATATATATATATATATATATATATATATATATATATATATACATATATATATATATATATATATATATATGCATTGCAATGCAGTATTTATAGAATCGTCTTTTTTTATGTTTTTTGAAATATTATATTAATTTTCCTTTTTTCATTCATATATTAAAGGAACGTAAAGTATTTCGAACTTGGTTTCTATTATATTTAGAACTATTTACTTTTACAGATATTAACATTTCATTAAAAAAACTTGTACAAAATTTACCAGAGCATCATAGTTTGAGGTGATTAGGCTGAGGTGTTTCTTCTTGACTCTGTGTACGTGGCTAAGCGTGCATCCGCGGCTAAGCTTGCATCCTCTCCATTTTTGCCAATTCATCACAGTACTGCAATCCGTCTTTCCTATAAGCTTGGAACAATCTTCCAGTTCTATTCATTAAATCAATTCAATGTTACCATTTTATTGTATTGTTATCAGAATTACACACAACTGCCTAGTTTCATGATGATATAATAATTAGAAACCCAAACACGATTAGGATAGGATACCTTGTTCCTTTATCGAATTTAGTACCTAACTTCCGGTTCTATTTTATGGAATCAATCTATTTATGGTATTGTCATCAGAACTGTACACAACTGCCAAGTTTCCTTATTACAACAATTAGAAGTGCATAACATTTAGTTCCGTAGATTCCATTATGTGGTTAGTTTAAAGGTTATATAATATTTGCACAATGAAGATATTCTGAATATAAAAGAAAAACAACACCATGTAATATTATAGGCAAATTATGTAGATACATAATATAAAATAAGTAAGACTGGTAACATTTAAGATACATAGTGCTAGTAACATTTTTAAAATGTCTTGCTCAGTTTCTGTTTTTATATACTCTGCACTAGCCGACTTATGATATATTATTATTATTATTTACTCACACGAATTCATAGTTCTACTGTAATAGAGATTTTTCAACGTTAGTACAAAGAATTTTGTTGCTTAGGGTACGATGCTCATTAATATATACTTATCTGTTTATGTATATCCTGCGATCTGCAGCGATTTAGTGCTAAAGACCACGCCGCACGCGCGCCGCCGCAATGATGTCATCACGCAGTCCCTGCGTGATTGCTAGCTGTACAATTATGTCATGTGGACTACAATTCTGTGACGCGGACAGCCGAAGTGCACGCTTGTGCCCACTGCTCTTTAGGGATCTGTAGATTTAAGAGGTAAGTGAAATGAGGAAGTCGATGAGAAATGGGTATATGAATAAATGCTTACTGTTTCGCCTGCTTTTGTACCTTCACGGATTATGCGCATGAGACAAGCAGTTTATGGGGTTATATAGGTTTTGAAGACAAAAAACATGTTGTCTCGATTTTTTTTCACATTGTATATAAATTATTTTATTCAAAATGTTAAATACATCCAAGTTTGACATTTCAACGGTATTTAAAAAAAAATTCATCCGAAAATGATGGAATTTCAGCCGGTGGGACCTGGTTTCTGGAGGCCCTTCAAAAAAGTGTCCTCGCGGTACTCATGGTAACTCGTGATAGCTTTATCTGAAATTAAAAAAACTAAATATTTTCTGTTAGTAGATAAGTATAGCTCGTGATTGATGAAGGATTTAAAAAAAAAATTATTTGAATTTTTGGCAGAGTTGTATGCAAAATAATAGATTTTTGGTATATTTTCCACTATGTTATAGCCTTATAAAATTAGTTGTAATAAGATAAAAAAACCCTTCATTCAGTCACTAGTCAACGCTATTTTGAAGAAGTGTGCAAAATGTCATTAGTTAGTGTGCAAAATTTCAATCGGTGCATTAGTTGGTGAGGAATCCTGCCTACCGACTTCAAAAATAGTGTTTTTTAGAAAAACGCAATTAAGTAGAAGTAAAACCATGAAAACATTTTTTATTGTTAACTTACATAAATCATCGATTATAGTTCCTGTTAGCTGTGATGTCCATGGCATCCTTTTGTTCTTGTTTGAGACGAATTCTTACGTCTCAGGTACAAGTCTCAGCTGTTTTCGCAGCTGTGAGTATACTATATTGATCCTCTTTTTGCGCGTACTCGTGGCAATTTCGGCCAAATTTGATGTCCATCCCGTGCAAAAACAGTAACAGAGCTGATATCCCTCAGTTGAAAGTACAAGTATTACAAACTTTTTCTTTTTCATTTTCATTTATAATGTTCGAAAACTAGCTAGTGTTGAAAATACTGAAAAAAGTCCATATTTGCATTTTGAAGAGTAGCGTCCTCCGGCACATGCTTTTCTTCGTGGCTTCTAAGTTTTTTCGCCGATGTACTGGTGAAAGATGCATCGTTGATTTCTCCAGTTTTAGAATTAAATGATTGTCTCCTTTTTCTCTGTCTATCTTTTCTTTTTCCCTTTGTGTCATCAACTCTATGAACTTTACGTGCCTTTATTTTGCAATTGAATAACAATCTCCGCACAAATTCACAACGTGCACGTGTAAGAACGATATATTAAATATGTAAAATAATTTGCTTCAGTTTGTTATCTAAATTTTTAAATATATACTAATAAGGGGAACTTAATAGCTGAAATGGTTGCAGAAAATTTCGAATAAAATTTTAATTACTCTAGGCAGGATTTTTGAGACGAGAGGTACACAGCCTATTTTTAAATTTTGATATCGAGTCTGTTCCATGTATATGGTAAGGTAAATGTATATTTTTATGATTTTGGATTTAGTCGAAGGTATTTAGAGAGAAAATTTGACTTCTTTTGCCGTTGTGTGCGACACGTTGAAGCCGCCTCGTAGCTCAACGAGCAATGTGAAACTAAGATATAACAAGTAACCGTCAGTAAGTCAGAAAAAGGAGGAGAGAGACAGACAAACATTAGCTACGCAGCTGCCTCAATATAGACTGCCGACCTGCGACGGGCCCGGACGGTTTTTATCACCGGGCTTCATTCCCAAGGGCTCTCCCTCCTAAAGTTTTAATCCGATTGACTTAAAAATTTGGGAGAATATTCTAGACATATTGTACCCTAAGATAAAAAAGATGATTTTTTGAAATTTCCAAACCCATCTAACCCATTATAGGGCTTGAAGGCTATGATTTAGCAGTGAAATTGTCTCCGGGGTGACAACATTTTTTCCACTTCCCTTCACACTTTCCCTTTTCCTTTCACCGATACGTTGAATTAAAGGATAATTGAAGACAATACCCTTAATTTTTTCTTATTAGTTTGTACTTAACAGTTTAATACGATGACAATTTTTGTAAAAAAAATCCGATTATTACATTTGCACTCATATGCACATTGTTCGGGAATAGATGTTGCGCAAAGAAAAGTGCTATTCGTTGGCTATAAAGTAATAAATTGTCGTTGAAATAAAATGTAAAACACACCTTTATCTAATTGAGTGCAAAAAAAAATATTACACGTAATTCTTTTTAACACACCGGTATTTACCTGAACTGCGGTGTTTACCCGCAGTGGCTGTTCGCGGGTTATTCCCCCTAGCGGCGCTGAACGATGTGTGCAAGTATCGTGTGCACGAAAAATATGACAAATAATTATGAATATTATTTTCAATTTTCTGAAACAAAAAGTCATCTTTTAAATTTCAATCCGACACTATTCCCGGTCTTTCTTTGTCCGACACTATTCCCGGACACCGTGTATATATGTGCAAATTTTTGTAATATAAAAAAAATAAAGACGTACAATCAGAGTTTATCAGATGAACTGTAAACCATTATCAAGATCAATAAAATTTTAGAAGGAGAAAAACGCTTTTTATTTATAAATTTACCATTTCATCGTCGTCTTACGGTAAGCACTGTTTAGAATATTTTCAGATGTTTAGTACACATGAAAATATTATTAGAACATTTTGAATTTCCACCTTGCACTCTCTATTAATTTGGTTCAAATCATGTTTCGTTTCATCAACCTCTAGTTCCGCAGTAAGAGTTTTGTAATTATATTAGTTATACTTTCCTCACAAGATTGTACGGTGTTACAAATGGTAACAGTTATTAAACAGTGTTATAAAAATAAACGACCATAAACACAATTGTACTGGTCTTGTCTTGTGCTATAAAGTTCTCTGTAATTGATATGAACCAGTGACTTAATGATTATAGGACAGCATTCATTTCACTTACGTGTCCATTCAGCTGAAGCGGGGAATTTCCAACTCTCTGATGTGACATAAAATATATCGATAATTCCCTATATAATTATTCATTTTATGGCCATAGTTACGAATGTTTATTATATTTATATTTCTTTAGCAATATTTTGAAAATAAATTTTAAGAGACAAACTATTGAAAACAAAATCTTATTATTTAGTAACAATTCAACGCTGATGACGTCTTAAGATTTCAACGATGACTTTGATGCTCACATGAACTGTGAGTAACAAAGTCATCGTCTTCAGACATCAAAACTTTCCCAATAACTATGTTCAATTTTTTCTCTTTTAGAGAGTTATAACTAGCTTTCAATATACGTGACGTGTTCTTAGCCATACCATGAACGTGTTGCCATGAATGATAATGAAAATATTTAGACATATTTTGTCTAATAAGTAGATTTCTTTAGAAAAATCATGTTATTTAAAAAAAATAGGTAATTATATTTAAATCTTGTCTGAGATACTTCTTTTCCGATTTCTTTTCACAGAAAGATTGCTTAATTTATTTTCAATTTATGTTATGTATATATATATATATATATATATTTATATATGTGTATATATATATATATATATATATATATATTATATATATATATATATATATATATATATATATATATATATATATATATATATATATATATATGGTATAACATATCTTTTTGAAAATGTTTCATATATTCCAGTCTCACTTTGGAAGGCTTTCCTTATTTTATTTATTTTTCTTTCTAAGTCGATGTTATTCGTTAGTTTTAACTGACCACATTATTTCAAGATATATTTTCTAATGTTTAAGATGGCTCTCCAATTATTTTCTTTCTGCTCATAGAGTAAATTTGAAAAAAAAAAATTATTGTGCTCTTGATAAGTCTACAACTTTTGTAAATTACAATTAGTTATATGATTATGATAAAAAATGTGAACGTTTAGTTGTGAAATTAACCAATAAATCTCAATTTTTAGTATATTACGAAGAAATTTATTAACTGCCGTTAAATACTAGAGTTTCTTGTTAAATTTTTTTAACTCTTAAATTGATGACGACGAAATTTCACATGATTTCCTCAATACGGACATCTATACCGAATTTAAAAACAATGAAATATATTTTTTTTTAAATCAACTCCGGGCTATAGCACTTACATATTAAGAATTCAAAACGGTATACAAGTAATAAACGAAATTAATTCACAAGCAATAAGATCCTACGGAACTCTAAAAGTTATGCCATTGAACCTGTGATAATTAGCGATGTTGTAGTAGCGAAGCTGACTCTGTGTATATATACGAATTTACAACTGAAGCAAAGCTAAGCCTGTATAAATAATATTTTATGTCGAGAATATAAAATCCATTTTCAAAATAATCGATTTTGTCCGTCTGTCTGGTTTCGAAACACCTAAATATGACTGAACGAAATTTAAGGAGTGCACGTATCGTTACTTAGTTTCGTTTTCTGGTAAAATAATGACGTAAGAGTGATATATAGTTAACGTGACCGTACGTCCCGCTTTGGGCGGGACAGTCCCGGTTTCAGGCCGTTTGTCCCGGTGTCCCCAGGGAGGCCGACATAGTCCCGTTTTTGCAAACATACCAAACGATCATTTAAAATGTATGTTTCCCGCACGAAATGAGTGGCACTGCGCGGAGGCAGCGGCGGCACGCACGGAAAGGCAAATTACGAGAGAGTACGCGCACGCGCGCCGTCCGCCGTGCGGTGCCGCGCTAACGCGTGTGAGCAGGATAGATAAACACCACCCGCCCGCGCTTACTTGATGTTCAGTCACAGTCAACGACTGCAGTGTTTTGTTTTAGTTGATTTGTAAAAACAACAATAATGCCTAAACGCAAGTGTTCCTTTAATAATAGTTTGCAACAGAAGTATCCATTTATAAAACAAAGAAAAGATGATACCGCAGACGTTACGTGTGAAAAGTGTCGTACTGATTTTAGTGTTGGTGCCAGTGGTACATGGTGGTGCCAGTTATATAGAAAAACATTTAAAATCAGAAAAACATAGGCTTGCCGATCAAGCTGCTGCTTCAAGCTCGTCAATGTTTAGTTTTTTTAAGAGAACGGATTTGCCGACTTCCAAGGATTTGGATATAGCTGTAGCTGAGGGTACGTGGGCGTTTCACACCGTGCAACATAATCACATCTTTCGCTCAAATGACTGTTCTTCTCCTTTAATTCAAGCATGTTTTGAGCATAAATTTAGATGTGCACGTACAAAGTCTGAAGCTATTGTTGTAAATGTGCTTTCAACTATGGCAGCCGAAGATTTAAAAGAGCATTCACGCAAAGCCCACTGCATAACTTTATTAACGGATGCTTCAAACCATGACTCAATCAAACTATTCCCAATTTTGATTCGCTATTTTTTACCATACGAAGGCGTGAAAGTCAAGCTTTTAGAGTTTCGGGAGCAGCCAGGCGAAACATCGGATATTATTATCGATTATTTGAAGGAAGTGTTGTCTTGCAATGGCTTGAATAAAAAAATTGTGGCGTTTTGTGGAGACAACACGAACTGCAACTTCGAGGGAAAGAATAGGAAAGGAACAAATAATGTTTACTCAAAATTGAATGCATCGCTCGGCAGACAGCTTATTGGAATTGGATGTGGAGCTCACATAGTCCACAATGCGATAAAAACTGCCGCTGATTGTCTTCCTGTAGACTTCGAATGCATCATTGTGAAAATTTAATCATTTTTCTACATCTACAGCGTTCGAGTAGAAGCTTTGAAAGAGTTTTGTTATTCTACTGAGACTGAGTATCATAAACTGCTGGACTACAGTAAAACAAGGTGGCTTGCGTTAATGTCCGCGCTTGAGAGAGTTATAAAAATGTTTCAGCCTTTGAAACACTATTTTCTGAGTATCGACAAATATCCAAATATTTTAAAGACGTTTTTTGAAAATCAAAGCTCAGAATTGTTGTTATATTTTTTGCACGCACAAGCAGCCACCTTTCATGAAGCTGTGTTGAAAATCGAAGGGCAAAATGTGTCGGCCATAGAGTCTGCCAAGGAAATTAATCGTCTCCGAGATAATCTGGCACTAAAAGAGAACACGATTTTCCTTCCCCATATAGTCCGTAACCTGTTTGTAAAATTGCAAGAAAGAGAAGCTGTTGTTGACCAACAGAATGTAAAAACTGCGGCGGCTGAGTTTTATAAAACAAGCAAAGAATACTTGGAGCAGTGGTGTCAATTCAACACCGAACTAGAGGTGTTTTAATGGGCCAATTTAACAAAAATGCCTACGTGGGAAGAGGTACAGAAAGTGCTGGATTTACTGATTACGCAAGGGTTTATTAGCAGCAACCAAGATACGAAAGTCTTTGATGAGTTTTCACTTATTTCCAACTTTGCGACAAATGAAAACATCTCTGGCTGGAATGCCGAGAATGTTTCAACTGAAAACCGTTGGGTCGAATTATTTCAGCACTTCCGTACCAACAATCTTCATTTTGAAAACTTTTCCACAATTATTGAGTATGTTTTGTGTCTGCCTGGAAGTGACGCACCTGTCGAAAGAGTTTTCTCACACATGAACAAAATATGGACAAGTGATAAAACACAGTTGAGTATAGCAGTATTGAAAGCTCTTTTGATTACGAAGATAAATATAAATAAATCATGCACTGAGTTCCACACTTATCTAAAAGCAAGACCCGATATTTTGGAAAAAAATTGTTCAGCCGATAAATATAAAAATACGACTTAGAAGTCACGCCACGGCTTAGTAATTCGTGCCTACTCGTTTACTATTTTGTGTTTAGTGGTTTGATTCTTTTGTGTTATCTATCTTCTATAATAAAAAACTTGTAAAACGCTAAAAACTTTTTTATTATACATGTAATTCCGCAGATGTCCCACTTTGGCAAAAAAAATAAATGGTCACGTTATATATAGTTAATGTGCAGTTTGAACCATCACGTTGTCCCATATTAGATCTGAACTATAAACCGAAAACTTTTGAGGATCGGCCAAGGTATGGAATAATTATTTCTGATTTTATATATTTAAAGCGTTTTAGGATATTTTTTAAGATAATCCTCAAAAAGGCCTTTAAAAATATTCTTAGTAAAAATTAGTTTGTTATAAAATAAAATAGAATCCTTTGGCGTATTCTGACCATTTTCTTAAGGGTTTTTGAAATTATCTACTTTATGTTTTAACTTTGACAGCGTTTGAATATTTCGATTTTGACAGAGTTTACTGTCCTAATTTGACATTTTTTTTATTACGGCGATATGTGCTATAAAATCATAGTTTTCGGCATCAACAAATATGATCGTCATAGTTTGTTTCAATGTCTTCAATAATTTATGCCATGCAACCTATCTCAAAAGAATATTCATTAATTAATTAGTCCGCGTGTTTTTGGGTTCCGTACCCAAACTAGGCACCCTTACAGTTTGAATGACCGTCTGTCTATCTATCTGTATATCATAGCCGTTTAATTCGTAGACTCTTAGTGTTATAATGCTGAAATTTGACATGGTTATATATATTTATAACGTGTACAAAGTTATGAAATGGAGTCTTTAAAGAAAGTTTTTCAGGAAAATTCCTCTACAAATAAAGTTACCCTAAAAGTCTTTCAAAAGTACTGGGGTATGTTATAAACACTTTACCTATACAGAGATCCGTTAACGAAATATTAAGTTTTAAAGTAATGATTTTTGTCTGAGTTACTTGCATAAAATTACTTTGTATTTTAAAATGTATATTTACATGTCTGTGAAAAATGTAGTAATTAATATATTCGTAAATTTACATAGTGGTAAATAACATTATTTATATACTACAAATTAATGAATCAAAGAGATAGATGCAACCAAGTTATTTACGTTATGACTGTGAATATACTAAGTAATATATTTATGTAGAAAAAAATAAGTCCGAAATTAACCGTAGCTATCGAGTTATTGTAAAGTTTCAAAGAAAAAACAGTAACTTCAAACACCTTTAGTGAATTGAATACACATACTACACCTTCAATAATTTCTGAATTTTCTTACGATTGTTCGAATTGACGCAACTTTGTAACAATTATACCATATAAATTATAATATAAAGCTTAAATTATTCAGAGAATATTCGTTTCTCTGCAAACCTATTTTGATGATCTCCTATTTTGATTTTATTCATTGCTGAATACGCCGGGGGAAATAGTAATAGTCCGAGAAGGAGGGAAGCGGAAAACGACCCTATCTTGCCTTTTCCGAAATTATCTCTTGTCCGTAATTTTCCATCCTCCCCTAATTAGAACGAAAAATGTGTCGACTGTTTATAAAGGTGATTCTGCGCATTAAGCTGGGTATATTTGAAGCACATTCTGTAAAAAAAATCCTTTTTGTTTTTAGTTGAAAACCCAACTCTTAGTTATTTTTTCCGAAAGAGTCGAGAATTTTCTCATAGATCCGTAACTCTATCTACCCAGTTTGATTTACCGAATCATCCCTATGAATAATAAGCACGTTCCATGTTGTTTGAGGAGCAAACGTCTGTTTCAATTTCTTACGTACGGTTCTGGGGTCGTCTAAAAGACACACACATATATATATATATATATATATATATATACACACACACACACATATATATATATATATATATATACACATAAATATATACACATAAATACACACACATATGTACATTTTTATATGTTGTGTGGGTACAATTTTATGAAATCGAATGAAGGCGGTACAATTACGTGAACCGATCAATTAGGCCATGAGTTCAATTAGGCGAAGAAGCTACGTGTCTTCAGTGCATCTACAACTTGAACAATAGATCTGTTGAGAGCGTTTTTGCAACGCCTTGATTGTGGTCCTGTATGCATCATTGAACTGTCGTCCGTGCCAAGGTGATCAACTTGTCCGTGGTATTTTTTTGAGTTATTTTGAATGTCAATTCGGCAATGAAATGTATTTATATTGTTTATAGTACTGATCTTCGAATTTGAGCATTTACAAAATTTCGGAAATATATATATGTATATATATATATATATATATATATATAAATATATATAATGTTAAGGACTATATCTTGTAATGACTTAGAAAGAGAAATGAATAAAACGTCAGCAATTTTCCAAAGTAGGACTGAAACATAGCAAACATTTCTAGAAAGGAGTGTTATTACTCTTTTGACAGCATATCTCACGAGATAAACGTATTTAATGAATAAATGTGCGTAAACTGGGGAATTCTGTTCCTTTTATAAACTAAGAAGTCAATTTTCCGCTAAGTTAGGCGTGTATTTCATATTTGCACATTATTTTTTCTTATATGTAACTCCCGCTAATTATGTGACATAATCATATACGGTCCACTAATATAAATAAAAGAAGATGACCGATTACATTTTTTTAGACTCGACAAGTCTTATTCATTATTATTTAATCGTCCTTCGAAAAAAAATAGGAAATTATCGCCTCGAAATGTATTGGATCGATAAATGTTTACTAATTATCATTTCAACTATTTTTTACAACCACATATCAGGTTTTTGTAGTCTAATTATATTGCCAAATTAACAGACAGAAAAAAACCTAAGAACAGGTTTTACTGGCTTCTATTATCATTCTTTATGCTAAATAAATCACTCTTTCTAAAATATTTTCCTTGTACAGAATTCACTCTTACAATTTTATTAATAATAAGATAGAGGAAAAGTAACGTGAAATAAATATGAAATATCTCAATTTGTTTGGTTAAAATATTTATAGTTAAAATATCTTAACTTGTACAGAGGTATAGGCACTGCCGATGATAACTTTCATCTTAAATTTAAAAATATAATTGACATTGATTATGATTCCTCCGCCCATTCAGGGTTTCCTAGGATTTTCAAAATTTTCTGTGACTTATTTTGGTCTACAACTTCAATAACACTTTGAAAATTCATTTCAAGGTTATTCATCCATCAATCAAGTAGCATACATTAGGTGTACCCGAATGCTGATCTTTTTTCTCTGTACGATACATGGGCTCTGTGTGTATACATTTAACAGTACGCTTTTGTAAAGCGTAATTCTAAAATTATAAGCTTATCTGGCAAACTGCATAATTCCATAATCTAATAAACTGCCGTCGTCAAGGCTATTTATCAAGAGTAACATACGATTATATTTAGATATAGGTTGTTATTCGGCACGGAGGCGGAAATAACCGTATCCGAGATAGTGGAGGTATATAAAAGGAAACATTAATATTATGAAATCGATTTATTTACATTTGAGCACCGACCGTCTGAATTAAATGCATGCATTAAATATAAAATAACTTTGATAATCTAAGCCGTAATGAAATATAGTTCATATAGAACTATATTTCATTGAAATTATAGCTGGTTCCAGACTTTAGTATTTATATTGCACTCGATAAGGCCGAGAGATGTAAAAGTGAATTTGTTATTTATAGAACAACAAGCGAAATTAAATTCATTTAAGAAACTTATAAATATTTTTTGTATTAATTTTGTTTAAAGATAAATTAATTATAAAAAGAAATAATAAATATTGTTATACTTTCTGTAATTCGGCCAAGTTCCGCTGGACGTTTTTGTGTTAGTTATCGTAACATCATCTTAGCAATATCTTTAAATCTACTTTATGGGAGCGAAGAGTATAATGTATTACGAAAATAAATGTGTCTATCTCTGTCACACTTTAGTGTAAAGTAGCATCCTCGTAAGTTATTGCGTCAGCCGCGTAGCGAAAGTAGTGTGACTGGATTTGAAGTGATTTTGCGCTCGCTTTTACAAAAAAGCCATAGACTTAATATACACAAAAAGCCGATATCAAAAAATAAACCGTAAGTATGAATTTTTACTACATATCATAGTGACGATATTATATATATTTAGCATATAACCATGGATTTTGTATCACTTCATTGCTTATATTTTTGTAAGTAGAGCTCGTTGAAAGTCAAAATTCTATTTCGGGTAATTCTGTTCTCTGTACGTTATTATACGTAATCATTACCGGCTGTAATCATTTAATTGATTTATATACTTATTTAAGGTTTTAAATGGTTCCAAAAGAGAAAAAATGTACCTGGCCATAAAAAAAATGACAGCTGCTATAAAGGCCGTACACAATGGGGCTAAATTGCGGCAAACTGTTTCATACGGTATTCTCGTGATGACTCTTTCAGCTTATATAATAATTTTTACCAAAATGGGAAGAAAACAGTTATTTAAAGCGCATCAAGAAAATGAAATAAAAGAGCATTTTCTGCGTCTAAGTAGAAAGTTTTGTGGAAACCATATTAATTGCAAACTGCTGTATATGATACATAATTTGAAGACTACTATATGTACTATATAGTATATATAACTTGAAGATTTCTGTAAATGAATAGAGATTATACATTCTGTCTCTTTCATGTATATGAAAGAGATAGAATGCGTAATCTTTTTAACAAAATTTTAAAAGAACTACTGTATAGTTTCTTTCGTAAGAACTCCAATATCTTCTTTAACAACCCAAGAAGAAACAAGTGTCAAGAGGATCCTTGCTTTCAATTTTCAGGAAGCGAAATTATATTTTGATAACTTGAACCAGTCCTTGATGAAACACATATTTCCTCCACGTCGAATCTTCAATGTGGATAAAACTGGAATAAACAGCGTCCATATGCCTGGGAAGATTCTTGTTTAAAAAATGAGATTACAGCAATAACGAGTTGGGAAAGAAGAAGATATTACGATATGTTTTTGTATCAGTGCTACAGACCAGTGCCGCAGTAATGTTAATGGCGTACATATGGCAACTTTACCATCAAACACTTCTGGATTTGATTGTGTTTGAGCCGCTAATGCGTTGCACACAGAGTGCAGACATACGTGAATATGAATATTTACGAGAAACTCACGCCATTGAAACTCATTTCTCTTTTTTACTAAGGTATACCTCTTTGTCAATGGTTGTCAATGGTTTAAAAACCGAGGGTTTTAAACCATTGACAAAGATTTGATTTAATGTGTTTAAGAAAAGTTTAGATTTAAATGTGTTTAAGAAACTAACTGAAGAACAAAATGAGCTGACAAATGAATATATTTTTACAAAATAAGCCTTAAATGTAAAATCAGAGTCACTAGAAATACCAATGAATTATCCAAACAATTTACAGCCTGCTCGTCGGGTGGGTATATCCCGATCCAACTTAAAGATAGCTTCGAATAAGATATTATTATACATACTGAGCCAATCAAAGAGGCGACCATTCAGTTATAATGGTCCCAGCTCCATTTAAAGTTAGTTAGAAGAAGAGAAATGCAAAAACAAACTGGAATCTAACCTTAAAGAAGAAAAATGTATGTAAGAAATCCACCGAAAAAGATATTAACCATGTCGGTAAACAAAGCCAGAAATCTCATAATCCCTCCCTCGAGTATCTTTCTGCACAATTTTTTTCAATAGCGGTATGAACAAAAAGCAAAGAAAGAGGAAAGAAAAAGACAAGAAAAATGAACAACACTTAATAAGTCTCACTTCCATTGCGATTCTTGAAAAACAAAGAGAAGAATATTTTCAAATAAAAATAAAAAACCGGCCAAGAAAAAAAAGAAGAATTTTTCAGCTGCGTCCTGAAGCTCATAAAATGCGACGAAGACGATAATTACGAAATATGCTTTGTTGACTAAGAACAATCAAGAGTGCCGAATTTGATAAATTTGGGAAAATGTGGCACAGATGTGTGTTATGTGGTAGGTGGGCACGTGTTTAGTGGAGTTGTGAGGATTTTGCGGACAATAATTTATGTGCATTATGTGAAATATACGTGTATAAAAGCATTAATATAGACTTAATCGATTCAAAGTCATCGCCTTAACAAAAATTGGTTTAAAATTTGTAACTCGAATCTTAACAGAATGTAAGGAATTATTCCATCGTGAGGAATTAAATACGTCATAATTCTGTACTTTCTAATTTATAAAATATTTTATTTTTCCCGCCCCCATGATAATTGTGTTCGACTATGTATCATGCATATAACATTAAACAAAGTCTAGGATAACATAGTACATACTAGTTGGCCCAGTACAGGCAAAATGTGAATAAAATTGCTTTTAAGTTTATATTTACGGTAATACTCTCCGCTTCTCGACACGTGGACGAAAAGTTTAACATTCAACAACGTATGTCATAGCACCATACTTTTTTGTTTTGAAAGAAATTATAGAAGCTAAATATCACTGACATTAATTTTTTACTTAAATATATTATTAGAAAGTTAAATCAAATATTTAGGTTTTGTTTATTTAGTTCATATTGTCTTTACCTATATCTACCTTAACAAAACAGGCCTTTCATTGATAGTCTGTGACTGAAAATGAACAAAGATGCGGAATCCAATTTCCAATAAATACCTGCTGTAAACAAAATGTACTGATTTGGTGCGTAATAGGTGTAAAAATACGCTTATATATTTTCTTCAACAACTTCGATTCAGACAAAACATTCGGGACACACCTCGTTCTTAATAAACTCATCGCACCTGTGTTTCTCCATGCGATTGAGGAAAGTCTGCATGGTTATACGACGCATGCGCTCTTGTCGCGACCAACTTAACCTAACATCTGGTGACGTATAAACAAACGTCACCCGGTCAGTCTAAAGAAAATCGTACGAGCGAGCACGCCGGCCAATCGGACGCGCGCGGTCTAGGTAAGCGCGCACCAAAGTTTAACTTGCCAACGCGCGTTTGCCGTTTATAGACTCCAATTGTGATTCATTGAGCTCATCAAATGTCACCATCGAACCATTTCACGTCGAACGAAATTATATTTGCTTAGAGCGGAGTCGGAGACTTACCAAGTGATGAATTAAATTGATTATTCGGGACTAAGGTCCAAGTCTGTGCCGCGTGTGCCGTTCGCAAACTAAATTCAGTGGGGTAAGTTTCAATGCCCCGCGTTATTAATTGAAAGCTTTGATCGATGTGTGATGTAATTAATAAACTTAAATAGTAATTAAGTGGTCGTTTAGTTAAAAAGATTAAACTAGTGGACGCAGTTTTAATTAGACTACATTTAAACGTGTGTAATTGTGTTTTAATCAGTAAGTAGAAAACTTGCAGAAACTTTAAATTAACTGATCAATGTAAGACGGTTTTAATTTTGTTATATTACTTTGCTACTTATTTAAAGTTGCGAATTAAAATTATTTAAATCCCCAACATAATCAAATTAATTTTTATGTCAAAAATTGTCCTTAAATTTTATTTTAGATTTCGTCACTTTCTACGTAATCTGTCGTGAAATCATTTGCGTAAAGTTTAAAATTCAAACACCCTTACCGCAACTTTGTAGGGAAATGAGACAAATAAATTGTTCTTAAATATGTATTATTGCTATAAATTATGCGTATATGTAAGTACTTTGATTTCTCTGCGGATTATTCGACTTTCTTGTTTTTTGGAAGATACTACAAAATTCATAATAATGCATTTTGCAAATTTAAATTTTTCGCAAAACTGAAAGATCACTTGAACAATGAAAAAAATTTCTTTCTCAGTCGTATTTTTAAAAAATTGTAAAAAATCTGTTTTTCTTCAAAACAATTGTTCCCTTAATATACTAAAACATTTCTATGAAAATAAGTCCACAATTTTAGTTTTATGTTCCATCTTTCGTAGATTCTCGATGTCGAGGTTAATTTAGCATGTTTTGTCAACATGATTACCTACCATTCAGCTTGTCTATTACGAACCTATGCAGATAATGCAAACCTGTGTTTGCAATGCTTGCAGAAATATAGTAATATAGTCTCCATTTTTTTCGAACATAATTCGAAACAAGGTCAAACATTATTCAGGTCGACAAGAAGTAAACATGCGCTAATGAAGAAATAATATCGCATAACGTGTAAAAGAAAGAAAATAACAAAATATGGCTAACTGATCGACATACAAATTAAATTATATTCAAAGTTCGTGTAAATTTGTGTTTATGGAATGGTAGCCATTATCAAAGAATGCAGTTCAGATTATCGAATTTAACAATCGATATGATAGAGAAAATAGTACGCAGCTTTTGTTAAATAAATGTTTTTCTATTGTAATTATCGTGTTATAAAGGTGTCTACACAACTTTAAAAGTACTTGTTTAGTACTGTAGTTATTTAAACTCATCATGACATTAAAACGTAAAAAAATAGAGGTAAATTTGATTAATTGCACTAACTCAATTCAGAATCAAACATAATAATTAGATAACGGATGTAATTGATTGAGAGACGAGCTAAATATATTAGATATATAATTATTAAAGACATATAAATCTATTGTCAGAATCAAATAAATATCAGGAGAACGAAACGTATACATTATATGAGCCAGGGTTGATGTCAACATTTCTTGCATACTAATAAAACTAATAAAAAAAATTTAAAAAAAAAAATATATATATATATATATATATATATATATATATATATATATATATATATATATATAAATTCAAAGCTATTTGCTATAAGAATAAATATAAAATATTAAGTTAAAAAGGCTTAAGTATAATGTCCACTTGTTTGCTTATAGACTTTTTTGATCACTGAGCTTGTGGTTCCGCTAAATGAAATATGAAGCTAATGGTATTTCCTATCATGCTCATGTCTAAAGTAATACTAGTAACGCTGACTACAAAATTAATAATACCCGTAAATAAATTTAATAATACCCGAATGGGCTTTGAAAGGTTGGCATAACTTGGCGCGAGAGATGTCACACATAGCAAAATTTAAAACTCAAATAAAGCATTTGTACGTAATCGGCCTTTATTTCCTTAAATCTTCAATTTATGAATAATCATGAAGAGTCAAACTACTTACACAAGTTGTAACTGAAAAGTGTCTATTACTCATGCACTAATACTGCCCAAATAACTTAAAAAGTAACATTTTAAGCGTGTTTCTGTAATAGAATGCATAAAGTTTCGTAACATTTTCTACTCAGTTTTCTCAATAATGGACAAGTTACTTGATAAATGTTATGTAAGTTTTTCGCATTTCTTTATTATACCTTGTAATTTTTATATAATAAACTACTTTTTTTTTGGAACGACTTTAATAAAGAAAATTAAAAATAAGCGTACCTAACGAGCATTATGACATTTAATTGTTTCTTTGTTTATTTCAAATAATGGACCGAATCATCCTGTCAAAATATGTCGTAAGAAATAAATAAATTCTGTGTACAGTTTTCCTCATGGATTGCCATTGTCTATTTCATTAAAAAATGTTTGTCAATTGCCTAAGAAAATGTAATATTTATCATACCGTAATATTTCAAATGAATTTTCGTATAAAGCTTACAATTATGAGAAAAATATTTCATTTGCAAACATAAACTTAATAATTTTGATACGAATACAATGGGTCTGTTTTTTAACAAAATAATCACTTGTATAACAAATATATATAAAAAAAATTTGAAAAAGAGAAAATATTCAGAAATTGGCCTTGAATGAACGCAATAATTATTTTAATTTAAAATGGAAATAAATGAGGTTCGGTTGCGTAGATATAGTAAAATGTGATAATTATAAAGTTGGGATAGAAGCCATTAGCTAAATATAATATAAATATATTCATAACTCGTAAAATTGACATGACAATGAAAAAAAAAACTAATCTTGGATGTAAGGCGACCCATGGGCTTTTTCTTCTAATAAATTGATTCCCATTAATGATTATTAAATATAATTCATAACATCGCCCTGACGCTGATATAATACGAATTGTCCATAATGTAAGCTTATCAAAAATTACCTGTACAATTAACAGTAGTATCCATTAGCTGCCGTGAAACGTAAAAAAAATTACTACAATGTTTGCAACAACTGAAGTTCATAATGGATTGTGAAAATTATAAAATATGATTGAATCTCCTAAGAAGGGAATTATGGTAGGAAAAATATTAATATTGTCTTAAGAGTATTTTTCTTTTTAATATCCTTTCATATATATCGACAGTATACCAGGACGACGGATTGTATATATTTAACGGATATTTTATAACGCCATTTTTACAGCTAGAATATTGTTTGAATGATAGTAAATCAGTCTGCTACTGTAAAAGTAAAAAAAGGCTTTGCCCAGAAGTGAAGCGTTCGCACAGTTTTGTGACGATTGCTCTTGGATGAAAGTAGTAGTAAATAATTTTCTTAGTTTTCAACTACAGACTAAAAATTTACCGAATCCGATGACGTGAGAAGTGCGCTAGAAGAAACTTAATTTTTCCTATCGATATAACGCTTTAGCCTTGTGGAACTTGCACAACCTTCTCACTCTATAATTCCGTTACCAGAGGAAAAGCGATAATACCTAATTTAATAAACTAGAATTTTCACTTAATTTAACTTGGCACTTCGGCTCACTTGACCTAGATATTTTCATTTTTAACTTTCAGTGGATTCTACTTTCATGTATTATTAAAGAACTCTATTTCAGAACTCCTCAATTTAATGAAATCATGCTTTTATTTATACTTTTTATATTAATTATTCATCCTTTACAATTTTTCCATTAACATGAATATTTTTTTTATTTACGTAATCGTTATTATTTGATATTTAATAACTTTTCCCGTTCCATAAAAATGTATTTTCATTTCTAATTTAATCTAGTTTAAATCAAAGAATCCAAATTCCGTTTAATTTTGGCTTATGACGACATAAAAATATTTTAATATTTCCAACCAAAAATCTAAGACTAAACGCAGTCCGTTTATTTACCTTCTTACGTCTTTTATTTCTCGAATGTAATAAGACAATGATGGATTGTTATCTGCTCATTTTTCATGAATTCACAAGATATTATTTAAAAATGATAAAAGTTACGACATAATTTTGTAATACAAGTCACATATGTGACAATATAGAATTTAGATATCACAATTAATTATTAATCGCGAATAAAACAATAAAATGTTAATAGAATATATCTTGATATTTTCTTCCACTGGGCTGTATTCATTTTAATAATTATATACATGTATAAACTTTGCTCATTTTTCTCCACTGTTTATACATACTCCAAATATTTGTTTTATTAGCAATTGTTCTTTATGATTTTAATCTGGTATATTTCTTTTTATAACATTGAATATTCAGGCAGATAATAATTTAGGCTTATGTTTAAAAACCAGATATACTTTTTATCAAATAAAATATTTTAATAATATATTTCCTTCAATATGTACTATAAGGCCGGGAAACTTTGCGGGTGATACGAAATTATTGTATACCCGTTAAATTAAAAAGAAATGTCACGTACACGCAATTTTAATATCTGCTTTGTTAAGAATATTTCGTGTCCGAATAACACATATAAAAAGTATTTTATAATTCAAAGAGCATCTAAAATATAATATTTTTTTTACAGGTTGCCAAATAATCTCCACCGCATGGAAAATTTTATATTTAAGTCTTGAGTAATACGGAATTTATGACGTATAAAATAAAGATAAATGATGTAAAATAAAGATAGATGATGCCGTTGCTGCCTAGCATAGACTGGAAATATAATAGTTCTGCATATAGCATATATGATAATAAAACCGCACTTAGCTAACGAGTGGAAACGACACTTGCTGGCCTTCTGAAGAAAAACTTTTAGTCAAATTACCAAAATTGCTGCTAATTTAATTATTTTATGATATCAGTCATATTGACACTTCGCATTAGCAAATAGAAAATAATAACAATCTTTGTAACTTAAAATGACACTAACTTGGACAAACATTTATCGTGGTCACATAAACGCTTATTGCGTTTATGTGACCAGCGATTCGTCGAAGACTGAAGGTGAAAAATTAACCAATTAAGAAATTAGTTTAATTATACCTATCTTAATGTAGATAGATTGATGACTAATCTTACATTTATTAGATCTTACCTTTATAGAATTACATGATCTTATCAAACTAATAATTAGCTTGATAAGATCCTGTAATTCTACATCAGAAGCAATTTTATAAAATTAAATCCATGAAATTAAATATGTTGTAAAGAAAGGTAAACAATTTAAACGGCGTTATAAGGGTGTATAATAAGGCAGCTATAGGATATATGTCAAGTCAGTTAGTATCACAAAATAGGAAGCAAAACTTCTTAAATATAAAGTTACTTATTATATTGTGTATGACGGTCTTTTATGCGATCAGTCGTTCAATGATTGAGGTCACGCTCGGCACTGTTGAGCTAACTTGACGATAACGATTCTTTTTGTAATATTTATTTTCCCCTCTAACATTAAAACTATAAGTTTATTTTCCATCATATAATAGTGAATACAATGAGGCTAGCCTATTCCTATATCAAGATTCATTATTGTATTAGCAGATTTTCGACGATTTTGTGTTAATCTTGATATTCCAGTCAAACAGTAGTACCACTGTATATTTCGGGTAGATCACAATTTTTTTCTAGGTGTGTACTAGGTAGGTTCAGGGTGAAAAACCGAGTTTTCGGTTTATCAATCCTTAATATCAAAATATTTGGTCGCCATTTAAAAAACGGGTGTGTTTAGTTTCATTCTTAGATCTCAGTAAGCGTAAAATGAAAAAAATGGTATAGAAATCGTTGGTAAGAAATAACCTTCACATAAGGTATAACTTTTATTAACATTATTTTCAAGTAAGATTAATAAAAAAATTATGAGCCGGAAAAGAAAAAAACAATTTGGGTAAAAGTACTTTTAGATGACGTAAAGTACTTTTTGACCTGCTTATTTTTATCACTATTTTTATTTTTTCATGATTATAATCTGAATTGAAATAATTAGTAAACTGAAATACTTAATAAATTAAAATTATGAGCACTAGGAAAAAAAGAGGGTGAACACTAGGTAAATTGGCACCCCAAAATCTCGGTTTTAAAGTCGCAACCGACCCTCCTAAATACCTGCCGTCCGTCTGGCGCCGACTAATATACTTCACTTATGTGACTTATATAACCAAAACAAAATTGGCGCATTCACGATACGATGGGAGCCTTGGAAACAATTGTATTAAGGTGATCATTATAGCATCAAAAAGTAGCTGTCCTTGATCAGTCATAGTGGCATTGTTTTAGTAACAACATTCGTATTTCACGTTCTGCACGCGCATTCAAAAACTCTTATGCGCTCGTCAAATGCGGGCATCTTTCACCTAGTAATAAATCGCATTCAATCGGTTGAGTAGAATTACTTATTTTACAGCATTGTAAAATTTAATGAAATTGTACATTGAACTGACTGACCATAAAGCAAATGTGAAGAAAGTAACGCGTTTATATCCCACCACAGTCGTTTTTCTAAAAATAAAATTTCGAATGTACTGCATTGTGATCTGGGCTTATCTTTTTATGTTTTATACCTGATTTATTGGCTTATCTTTTTACGTTTATCTCTCTCAATTGCAATTGCTATAAGCGTTTTATAAACGTCGTTATGAGAATGGAGATTCAAGGTGTTAATTTAATTTACAACTTGATCTCGAAGACGAGTTTAAGAATTAACTCTTCATTTACTTATCATAATTTGGCTGTTTGATGTTGTTATAGGTGTTTCCGCATTTGCGGCGGGCGTTGTTTGCTAATGTAATATTAAAAGGTTTTCCACATACAAGGTCGCAAAATTCTGGTTTAACAATTGTTCTTCACAAACTGTTAATCACTATTCTTATTTCGTAAGTCGACGAGTGTTTGTTAAAGCGTATAAATATTATTAACATATCGGGACAATAAAATAAATAAATTAAACTTCTTACAGTTTAGTCCGCAGACATTTGTACTGTTTTAATCATTATACGAAAATGATTTTGATGTATAACAACACAGTTTTGTGTGTTTCCTAGCGTCGGGTCAAAAGGACAGTGTGAAAACAATGATATATTATGAGAACTTAATGAAAATTAAACGGAAATAGGAATTTCGTTTATGTAATAAATCATCTGTATTACGTAAAAAGTCGGATGGCTCGGTATACATAAAGTTGGTTTTGTTATGTAGGAAAGATGAAAAGTTAAATATATTTTAAGTAACATGTAGCAAAAATATAGATATATATATATATATATATATATATATATATATATATACACATATATATATATATATATATATATATGTATATATATATATTATATATAAATAAATTTGAACATGTAAACGGTATAAAAGTAGAGTTCCATAAACTGTCCATTAAAAATTGATTTTCGAGTATGATAATATTTTTCTTATGTAATACTTTTCTTTCACCTCTGTGATATAGACATCATATTTGTAAATGTAAACCAGACAAATGAAATGGGAATTTAAATGAAATGAGAAGTAGAATGACTAAAAACACCAACACTCTTAACCCTAGATTGTTAACTGTTTGGTGTACACCCTATTTAAGCTAACCGATCGAGTGTTTTTCAAACACCCGTCGTTTCGACTTTGTTTGTTACGGGTGGACGTGGATAAAATAACTTTATAGCTAAATAGAAAGTGTTCCTACATCCTGATAAGAGTGTAAATGGAAATATAGTATAAATGGAAATATATTATTTACAAAGCTGAAATGCAGAACTTTAAATCAGTATAAAATTTTGATGTTCTTCTAGTTAGCTTCCATCTAACCGTTTTGTTTAAATTATGTTAGTTTTAAAGTTAAATAAAAAGTGTGAGTTAAAGGGAGGTTAAAGGGATATATTCATAAATCTGGCGCTATGTTACCTATTCGTTACACCTCTATTTGTAATCCTCCCTTATTTCTACCCAACCGGGTCGTATCCCGCACTTCACTACGAGCAATTTCATATCTACGTCCAATATTCACTAGTCATTTCGTTTCATATTTTTTATATATCGGAATTAATAAAACTTTGTTGTCTTCAAACATTTTTTACAAAAAAAATTAAATAAACTTCAAGATCGATATGTACAAGTGGTAAGTTCTAATTGCAAAACAGAGTATATGCAGAACAATGTCGCCACGCGTGTACAATCACTCAAAGGCCACTATAGAAGGTCGCTTATAAAAATTCAATAAAGGTCATGTTTAGTGACTTGTTAACGAGTGTCAGTCGAGCTTTTATATGAAAGAGTTCCCATTAAAATCTCAGCATTTTTTTAGGTGTGCTTAGTCTCAAGTAAGAAAAAGACTATGAATTCTATGTCGATTTTGACACGAAAAGTAATGCTAAATGCATTGTTTTTTTTACATTCTCAGGATAATCGTTCAAGATAGAATGTAATAAAGTATCATTAAAATATACTCTGCAACTATTGAGCTAATTGTTTTTACTTTGTAACAATATTTATTCTCTACTTTCTCAAAAATTGCTCAATCTTGTTGAAATATATCTGTATTAGTCTTCTACATTTTTCCCTGGTACATTCATTTAGATCTGTCAAAATCATTTTAATTTTGGTGGGGGATTTATTAACCACGACTTCGTAACTGCACTTCCGCTGTTTTACTTATTTTGTTTGGTTTCATTAAGATTTCACCAAACAGAACAAGTAAAAGAGAGGAAGGCTATTTGTCTGAATTCTTTATCAAGGAATACCTTAATAACTGTCTACGCGGTTCCACCTACTCAACATTTATTCAACAGGCTATGGAACCTAAGCCTTAGCACCGAAATAATTCAACATTAAAATCCAAGGAGGCTGTCAAAACAATATAATCTACCAAAGTACAAATTGTCAAACTACCAACGACGTAATAAGGTAAAATGCCTTCAAATAATTCACTAACGTTAATAAAAAAGTTAACTGGTCGTGTTTAATTATTACACGTGGATGCCTGTCGTAAAAACGTCCTTCAACGTGAAGAATTATGGAACGCTGTCGAAAATGGTGAAACGATTGATTCGAAAGAGGATTTGAAGCCGAGATTAAAAATTATTCTGTTAATTGAACCATCGCTTTTTGTTCGTATTCAAGAAGCTCAGACTGCAAAAGAAGTCTGGAATAATTTGGCCCTTGTTTTCGATGATGTCGATCATATAGCGTTTTATTGCTTAGAGATCTGTGTTCAAGAATTTTTGCAGAATATCAAAATATCGAAGACTACGTTTCCATAATAATGACCCCTGCGTTTAAATTCCAAAATATTGGATTTTCTTTAGATGTAGAACGGTTAGGAAAAATGTTGCTCTCGGGTCTACCAGAATCATACAAGCCGATGATAATAGCGATCGAAAGCTAATTGAAAGCTAACGGAAATAACACAAAAATAATTCTCGTAAAGGACTCAGGTGATTTAATTGTAATAAATTCCATAATTTAAAAAAATGATATGGATCCGACTAAAAAGAAATCAAACAACGAGAATTTAAGTTACGCTACAGTGATTACCGAGGCATAGTACAGAGATTTTGGTGCCTTCATGCGTAGCGCAAAGCAGGATTATCTTTTTATTCGGGGTAGAACAGCCATCGGAACTTAGGCGCCGTCGCCTATCGAGACGATAAAAGTGGTAGATGACAAACCATTTTCAGTAAAGGGCTATGTCAAGAGAGCCTTGACGTCTGTAATGATAATGGTCAGTACAATAAAATAATACTTAACAATGTATTGTATGTGTCAAATTCAGCAGTAAACTTATTTTTGGTTAGTTAACTCATTAAAAACGATGGTCAAGTAAAATTTAAGAGTAAAGGTTGCTTTATAACAAATAGAAATAATTAAATTTTGGATGCTGCTGATCATATTGTTGATGTATAGATTGAATACATATAGTAATGAGGAGTATATATTAGATGTTGTCAAAATAAATATTTTTCTATGGCACCAGCATCTAGGTCATTTGAATTTCAACGACCTAGATAAAATTGCAGAAAATACTGACGGTGTGCAACTATCCAAGAAGGATAACCAACCTAAATGTACAACGCTACCGCCTCTTAAATATGAAGATTTAAAAACCACAAAAGTGCTGGACTTGGCATACTCGCATATTTGTGGTCCGATAAAAACTACATCGCTCAGTGGAGCGAGGTACTTTTTAACATTCATAGATAACTGTTCAAAAATATTTTTACTTCCTTGTATTAAATGTCTCCGTTCAGATAACATGCCCAAATACATAAATAAAGAATTCTCTGAGTTCATAAATACCGCTGCGATTAAACATCAAACAACCAGTCCCTATACACCCGAATAAAATGGGGTATCGGACCTAATTAACCGAGCACTGGTTGAAAAAGTCAATATGCTTACTGTTTGATACCAACCTCTCAAAGCAGTATCGGGTTGAAGTAGTGTGTTCGACCGCGTATCTCACTAATAGAGCTCCAATAGGAACGCTGGAATAAAGAATTCTCGAAGAGGTGTGCTCAGAAAAGAAAATAAACGACTTATTATTTTTTTCTGAGTATTGGATTCATCTCCCAAAAGAAAGAGTGGACAAATCTGCTGCCAGAGAGAGAAACGTGACATTTATCGGATGCTTAAAAACATAAAAGCGTTACTGATTTATAATACCCAACTCAAAAACAATAGTAAAAAGTCGAGACCCGGTATTCCTGAACCGAGTCTAAGTGCGAATCACGTACATCTTGCACTTCGCTTGTCTTCCGAAATATGTTCTTCGAAAATCGTCAGATACAGCGAGTTTGGCAAGGAAGGCCACAAGTATGAAGGAGACAAATATGAGAATTAAGAACCTTCAACATCATGGCGCGACAAAGAAATAAACCGACAGGTGCCATCACAAGCACATGAAATAGTCATTGTGTAACTAAAGTAAGTTTAACCAAAAGGCTGTGTGTGTAAATAGAATAGACGTGCTATAAGTGTGATAGTAAACGATGAGTTTCACAAAAGATGCAAACATATAAGGTCTTATTCATAAAAATGTTGGGCACTTTAAAACAGGCTTAAAGTAAGCTTAAATGACTTTTGTTAAAAATCGTTATTCATAAACGTCCAATAACGCTAAAATCTGTGTTATTAGTGTTCTAGAGTTAGGAAGGCATGAGAGCTCAGGCCTTCTTTAAAGCCTTATTAATCCAATTATAAACTAGCTTTGATTGATATATGTGACATTTGGTTTATTAACTTGCATTTCCTTAGCGAGATTAATTGTTGAAAACAGGGGCCTACAGATCGAGAGAAACGAACAAAAGTTTAACGTCAACGTACAAACCCGTTCGATCTTCGAGACTTAAATTTTTAACTTAAATATAGATTTAACAAAGAAACCATTCCGGAAATCATAAATTTAATTGAAACTGATCTTGTGAAAGATACAATAGGCGCTGTTGCGTTCACCGAAATACCTAGAAAAACACTTTTTTTAATAAAATGCATTGTTGACGTATAAACCACTTCAAAACAGGCAATAATTTCAGTTTATTTTAATGTCGGATTTGCAGTTCAAGTTTGACAGTTTGCTGTCATAGACATTTTGGTTTTATTTTTTTATTTTGTCTATGATCTTTGCAAATGAGTTATTAAACTATACTTTAGTGCTCAATTAGTTAATAGAGGTTTAAATAATGATTATGAATACACATTTTTAACAGTGGTTTATAACAGCTCGTTAGGCTAATGTAGGCTTCAAACCTTAGTTAGCGTTTTTTATGAATAGATATTAAACATAAATTTGTAAATGAAAAATTTCACGAGAACACTATAGACTTAAATCATGTATGTATAAATAATCAATATGCAGGTATATTTACAAAAGCCTTACCTAGAAAAAAATTGAATTCATAAGGAAAGGGTTGGAATGTCAAACACAAGTTACACACGATTATAGTACTAAACACTAAAAATATATCTATGTAAAGATAGAAGTTTTAGTAAAACATAGGAGGGTTATTGTGTGACTTCAGACTAAAAAAAAAAATGTAATTAAAATTAAATAGATCTTTGTAAACTTAGAGCAGAGCTCATCGTGTGAGGTTAACCGGTATGGGAAAGTTTCATGTGTCAGGAAGAATCTAATTAAGGGGGAGAGCGTTAAAATATTTAGTTTATAGCAATGTTGCCCCTTCTTGTATAATATTTGTAGTCTATGGTGGAGGATATAGGAGGAGTATATATCGTAACTCCTTTATTGCAATTCTGCTCTTTTACTATTCTCGACCACCGTCGAGAACTACTGGCTACTATCCGGAATCCTCATGAAGGAATATCTCAACAATTGTTCATATGGTTTCACCAACTCAACAATAATTCAATAAATTTCAATGTGGTAATAAATTTTTACCAAATGCAATTCCACTTCCACTGCGTTCGAAAAATGAGGACTTCGCAAAGGAGAATCGAGAAAAAGAGAAAAGAAGTTGCAATATGGACGAGACTTGACGTGGACAGGTTTTTGGGGGTTGCAACTTTTTCAGTTACTAATCAAATACACTTTAAAATATATAGTTTGTAAAACACATGCACTTTAAAATATATTGTTCGTAAATAACAAACATATCATGAAGCTAAATCGCAATGATTTTTGTAAAAAGGAAATTTGTTGGTCTTTTTGGATTTATCATAAAAATGGCTTATTGACATGGAAATATCACCTTCGCATACAAAAGGTCTGGGCCGGTGAATAGATATATTTAGAGCGAATGGAGTTGAAGAGTGCCGGGTGCCCTTTTTGAGTTATACTTTTAAACTTTTGTAGCTATATTATAGCCACATCGCTACAATGATAATTATTACAGATTGCCTGTTTTGGATCGTTTTCTGTAAAATCAGATCATAGCAATATTTTTTTGAGTTAAACAAACTAAATCGTTATGGCTATATTAAAATAATGTTTGAAATAATAATAATCAACAATGAAACCTACAAAACAGCTTTCAACATATATATGGTTATCACCAATTTTAACAAGAATTATTTGTGCAGTCCTGCGCTTCACTAAAACGTAGAATAAATAACTACACCGTAGAGAATACTGTTAACATATTAACTGTAAATTATTAATACGTAAAAAGCTACTAACACAAAATGCAGTTATACTCCCTTTTAGTCCGCGAAAAGCCAGGACAGACAGCTAGTTACCGAATAAGAAGGTTAATCTACTCCACGTCTTCCTCTATTGTATACAATAAATACGTCAAAATAATCAGCATGTTGTCGTTGCTCTATAATCTTACTAACGAAAATATACAAATTTATTTTAATAAAACTAACATTCATTTTACACTTCTTGACAAGAGCTGTATTATAGGGTATGGACATATAAATAAAATGTTCTCATCACTTGCGTTTTTGAGGTCAACGTGTATCAAGGTTTCGACCCTTCGTATTTGTAAACTGGTTAATATGAACTTTGTAGGAAAAACATGTGTTCTGTAATCTGCTGACAGAAGCATTGAAATAAAATGAAATATTTTCATCCAACAACTATAAAAGATTCGCCTCACATTAAGGGTCTGTAATAATAAATCTTGCTACATCACCGACATAGCATCAAATAAAAAAACGACCAAGAATCTAACGAACATGTCAATGATAGGCGTACTACATACAGGTTACTATGTACAAAAGCTGGAATCTTTTAACCACCGCAAACAATCATGGATAATATTACAAAAAAGTTTAGTTATTTTGTGAAATATATTTACAAGTCCTTTCATCTCTATGTGTCCCTATGTAATAAAGAAGAAACGGATGCGCAAGTCCGAATAGCACTCGAACAATTTAATTTTTAAACAAATAATTTGAACGATTCTTAAATGACTTCATGGACTCGGTTGTATTTCTGCACTTTAATTTCGCTAGAGTAATATATGAATTTGTTTATTTCAGTTTGCAATATAGCTTTATCGTTCCGCTATATAAAATATTTTAAAACTTAAATTTTTTTCCAGGTGGAAAGGACCGAAATTGAAAAAAAAAACACATGAATATTTAATACTTGCAGTGCCCCACAGTTTCACTCGCGTGAAATTCTTAATAAGAAAAGTTATTATAATTTCTTTCATATATTGCTCTTAGTTATAATCTATTACTATACCAAATTTCATCGAAATCCGTCCAGTAGATTTCGCGTCATTTGCGAACAAATTAACATAAATACAGATGGACAAAAATTCTAAAAACAAATTTTCTGGTTCTATTACCATATAGAATTAGCATATAGAATGCTAAATCAATCTCTCTTTTTAAAATATTTTCCATGTACTGAATTCACTCTGTTATAATATTATTAATAGTATAGATCGTGAACTCTTACGACAAAAATATCAAAACGTTATTTACACAAATGTTCGCAATATTTCAATTCATATTGCAACGATTTTGCCTAATATGACTATGTCAGGCGTAAACAAATAATATATCGACCTGCTAATACTATTTAACTGATTACAGGAATTTATAAAATTGTATATTTTCTTTAATAATTTGAAGAATATAGCCCTATAAAACTTATCAGACCACATAAAACGAATTCCATTTTGTTATTCTATAAGACAAATACCCTTGACAGATGATTTTAGTGATTTGATGAATATTTATTATCTATAGTGCTTAGTAAAAGAAAAAACTTGGTGTCATACGTGTCACATTAAATAAGACTTGGACGCGGTAGGGTTGTGAGAAAATACTTGCCACAAGTAACTTAAAAAATAGTTTCATTTATAATTTCGTAAATATATTTTTAACTGAATGTTTTACTAAAAAAATTTAAAAGATTTTGAATGTTTAAAATTATATAATGTATATGAAATAAATAAGACATTTATTTCGAATTATTAGCCAAAGTACAGAACCTATCACCTAATTTCATTTCAATTACTTTTCGTCTGTATATTGCTCAAATCTAAAAATAAAACCTAGTTATTTCGGCCATATGTAAAAATGCCGCATAGATAGAGTAAAATGTGGATGGTAATTTAATATAACCAAACTTTTACTAAATCGTTACTACTTTTCGATATTGACATTTTAAATACTTATATATATGTATATATATATATATATATATATATATATATATATATATATATATATATAAATTGTAACAGGACAAATCATCAAAACGCACAGATTGATAGCTTTTCTGAGTAAAAATGGTTGAATGGCTTAAAGATAACCGTAAAATACTGAAAAATGTGGCAGACATAAAGAAACGTGAATAAATTTAACTCAATGCGGGTCGGATGTATTGTGCTGAATGTGTTCGCATCGCGCAGAGGTATATGAACTTGATATTTTTGCCGCTATATTTTTTGCTCATTAACAAAACACGACGTCCAGAGACCGAAGGTATTTTAACAGCTCACTCATCATCCGATTTTCTTACCTACATACGTTGATAGTCACTAAGTTATGTGGATCAAATTGTAAAGATTAAAAATTAAAATCTCGCTTATATCAGTCCCGTCTTCGCGGCCCCGCAGAGTGGACCGGTGCTCGCGCGTTGCAATTTTAAAATTTTCGTATGCGTAGTAAAGTTTAACTTAACGGTCAATTGCAGTATTGTATAATACGTAATATAATTTAGTTTAATAAATTTAGAACATTTAGTAAATATAACTTGCATTATTACAAAAATCTTCGTCAAAGGCTAAAAACATATCGAAGTGTCATCTATGATTTTAAAAGAAATGTCATAAGTGTTTCACGCTACTTACATTAGTAAGTCTATCTATTACCTTGACGTTCAATGTTTGTATATTATAACCATGCTTACGAGACTACGTGAGAATGAGCACGAATAGCAATTATACAATCCTGGTCAGCAAGTGGCCAGTACCAGGACTCACGTCAATCTCAAAGGGCTGCAATCTGCAACTGTAAATAAATACGGATAAAGACACTGTGCATTCTAGGGAACGAAATTATACAATGAACTAAACCTAAGATGAAACCTAAGAATATTTAAAGTGATCACAATTTATTGAATATATTTGGCGTTAATTTTGTAGAAATACATTATTCACAATTAAATGAAACTACGTGATGTAGTATTATTTCTACTTTCTTTAAGTTCTTTACCACGACCTAGGTTTCGTTGTATTACAACATCTTCAGACCATTTAAAATTTTATCAATGCTCATAAAATATACTCTGCTTCACCTCACTGACCGCAAACAAAAAACATTACTCCTGAAATTACATCCTGAAATTAATGAATTTTTTAAATTCATTAATTTCAGGAGTAGATATTACTTGAGATGTGAGAACGTAGTGCTTTCAGCATTTGTAAAACACACAAATCTATAATCAAATACAAGTGTTATAAAGAATAAAGTTGAATATTGTAAATTGTTTAAAAAAATTTCCGTAACCTTAATATAAAATTTTCACACGCTTTCTAGTAATACATTTCATTTAGCTATAATTAAATAATTTTTCAGGTTAAGTTAATTGAATTTAATAGCTTAGCGTACTTTATAAAGTTAGTGTACTTTTTGGACTCATAGTTTTATCAATTTAGCATTTCGATTTCATGCTAACTTATTATAAATTAATTATTTTATTGGTTGACATTTTTATGGTTGGTTAGAAATACTAACATTTAATCTCTTTTGCCAATGTTACTTGACCCAACAGCATTCAGTCGGATATTAATTGTACAGAAAATACAACTTTGCAGAGAAAGGAATGAATGGGCCATAGTTTAATTGACATTGAAAATGACTGTTACAGCTTGATTGAAAATTTAATTTTGTTATTTTCACAAAATGCTATTCCATAAAACCCTAGAAGGTTTCCAAAAATTAACGAAGACGATTCAAAACAATTAAGAGTAAACTGTGTGCAAGGTGGATATAAAGTTTTTATGCACGAAGGGATTCTTATTAAGGTTTCGGCACAGTAAACTTCTTTTTTTTTCTATACAAAATAATTAATATTACGGGCAATTACACGATTATCGGATAATTGAATATTGGCATTAAAAAATCCAAATATGTTGTTTGTTAACTTATTAGTAAACATTAATCCATTTTAATATTATAAAGAGAGAGTGCGAGTTCGATTTTTGTCGGTTTATATATATGTAAGAAGTGAACTCGAAATATACTAGACTATTTCCAAAAATTATTTTAAAATTGAAAGCTATATTATTTTAGATAGATACAGACTATTTTTATTCTCAAAACTTATAGTTTCTTAATACTTAGTAATATTTGTAACTCAAAACGGATAAAAACGACCAAATTTGCAGCTTTCTTGGCTTACGCTGGATAAACCTTTATACATAAAATAAAATAATCTAAATAATTATGTTTCTCAACGAGATCTACACAAAAGTTTACTATATGTTTATACTCTATGGATAGTCCGTAATATTTGTATTTATAATTAAAAAAACATTATAAATTAACTCGGAAGTTTATAGCTCTATTTCAGAATTGGATTAATCAATTTCACGTACATAAATAATTGTCTTAACTGTATGCCATATGAATAGTTAATGTAAAAAATTTAAGTGTCAGCGTGCTGCTGGGAGGTCAGCGTGGCCGTGACGTCGGCAGTAGGCGCGGGCCTGCGGTGTATACGTGTACAATATCATGTGTACAATATCATAATACATCATTTACTCAATGTCTGGGACGACATGTAAAATATAATTTGTAAAGCTATATATCACCATGATGAATCAATAGGAAATTGCTCAATTCAGGGGAAACGGTATATTGTGTAAAAAAATTAAACTTTCAATAATATGGTTATGACCCTAAAACAAATGAGAAAACTCAGTTCAAGAAGATTAAATAGTTAAAGCAAACAATCGAATTCTGAAGCTTGAACCACACGACCAGAGTTGAGGTTAAATACGGTACTTAATGTTTAATAAGGTATTTGATACAAATAAGCCTATGTTCTAATGAGGCCTATACATCCAAAAATTAAGAAGATTAAACCCAACTTCGAAAATAAGGTACTTAATACAAATAAGACCTACCTAATTTAGGTAGGCCTTATTTGTGTAAAGTATCTTAGTTAATCAAATCTGTGATGATCAAATATGTGTAAAGTTTTCTTCGTAATTCTGAAATGAAATAATAATAACTATAAACAAGTTATTTAATATCGAGGATATCGCGTTTAAAAGTGAACAACGGTGTAGCATTTCTCGTACCACAATACAGTCGTTAACTTGTAACTTGAATACATACGTAATTGGATTACCGCATCAACGTCACGCGGAAGTAATTATGGTTCTTGATATTGTTGACGAATGAAAAATTTGTAATACTTAGGCAATAGCCTATTTTGCGTTGTTTTTTTAAATTTTTTGTCTTCTCAACTTTAACCGGATATTCAGTTTCTTAATTTTTTGAAGTACATTTTTCGGTATTAGTTTTAAAAATTTAAAACATAAATATGCAACAAGTGAGATCAGATCATTTTTAAATATCTCCTACTGACTATATAATAAGATTAAAAAAAAACTGAACGTTGTCAAAAAAAGGTATAATAAAGATATTTCAGATATGAAAAAATTGGTTCCATTTTAAATTTAGTTAATGTTTAAATTAAAAATTATTATATTATAGAACGCAATCATTTCTAATATCATTGGTTATTAATGCAATTACATTTTTATGAAATGCATGCCCCTAAAGTCCGCTAATAAACATTAATTAATATATGAAAAAAAATCAATTCAATTTTTTACTCGGAATTCACATTATAAAGTTACGAGTGTTCCCACGCGTAAAATAATCACTTGCTGACTATACTTATAACTTATATAAAATTTAAATAGTTTGAAAAATACGAGACAAACTACTAAATAATTTTTTCGTCCGTTTAAATTAGTTTTATAATCATGTACACTACTTAAAATTGTTCGCGATCATCTTACGTTTATTAATAAATATACCAAGACGTGCTAAGAAACTGAATAGGTATTTTATATTCGCGAAATGCGATATTATTTTTCGAGAACGTGATTATTAAAACGGCAGATATTCAACTAAATTGCGATTAATTTAAAAAAAACTAATCACCGCCTACTCTTCCTTCGCATACGACGAAACTTCTTAACTGCAATACTACAATTATATTGAACGATGCAAATGCAGTGTCTTTACGACCCGTTCCTCCGCAAGCATAAACACGAATTCACGAATAGCTTAATTAATAGTAATGTAAAAAAATATATTTGTCAAATCAAAGATGATTCGATAGTAATATAAATTCATCTGCACGTGATTTACATGTAAATAACCTACAAACAAGTGTTACCGTCAGTTAATAAATTCTGCAAGTTTTTTTATGTTATATAGTTACGTACATTCCAGAGTGTAAAAAATATTCAAAACCAAACGAATCAGTGATTATATATACCTAACATAAATTAGTCCCAGTTGTTTTACGATATTATTGAAGACACTGGTTGGAAAGGAAAACCACGTGCGGTGTACAATAAGGAAGAAACCTGTTTAGTGAGGATGACAGCCGACTTTCAAAATGGCGGGAGGACGTTGGACATAGAGAATAATTCTCCCGTAGTAACGAATGGGTTAGAATCTCCGAAGTCAGAAAAAATTTTGACGGAATATGTGGTATACAAGAAAAGATGGCTTATATTGATACTCTTTGTCTTTTATTCGGCGTCGAATTCCATGCATTGGATTCAGTACTCGATCATAGCAAATATAATAATGAAGTATTATAGTGTTAGCAGTAATTATGTAGATTGGACATCGATGATTTATATGGCACTGTATATTCCACTGATTTTTCCCGGAAGTTGGTTGCTGGATAAAACGGTAAGTCTTTTATGACTTCTTATTTTTTTCTTTATACTTATAGAACTGTTAATGTAATTAGTTAGCACAGTGAAATTTTGGTTATTTTTTTATATAACCTGAAAGAATATATCTAAAATGAGATATTAAAGAAAATCAATTTGTAGTCGCTATTATTTTATTATAAAATTTTATTTTATGGTAAAAGCGTTATACCTGGGTCATTTTGTTTACGAGGGAATATATCTTAACTTTTTTTTTCATTTAAATCACTTTACTTTTTGTCACTAAGCAGTTATCACATAACTCCAACCCCAATTTATTATAAATTATTAAGTATTTATCATAAAAATATGATAAAATTCAAATATCAAACATATACTGCAATTTAATTTTTTTATACTATGTTTTCCTACATACAAATATTTATTTAAATGGTGCCAACTTTGAAACAAATATAAGTATGTTTAAAGTTTTTGTTGATTGAAATGTTCACCGTAATTTGATACCATTTAAATATATTTCAAAAAAATTTAGTTTAATTTATTTAACGGTATTTATTACACTCTTATGTATATTAAGTATGTAATGTCTAATGATAAATCTATTCTGAAATTAGTGAAAAATAATTAGGAATAAATAAATTTGAACATGTTTCTCATAATTTTTTTCAAATAAATTTTTTTATATTAAATAATGGCGATTTTTTCCCCTTAAATACATAATTTTTTCATGTTATATGAAAGAAAAATAATTAACATTTTATTGGTAATAAATTTCCCCAAGTTTTTCCTCAAGATATCCCTCAAAAGTTTTCCGTTTAACATTTGGGCATATTTGTTTCTCAGGAAATTTAGTGATAATTTTTTTGACTCGCTTAATTATACTTCATTTACCGGGAAAGGCAAACATGTACTATACGTATAATATTAAGTGAAGGCTTTATACATGTGGTATTACATGTGTTTATATACGTGGTATTACATATGTGGTGCTATGACACGTATGAGACAAAAATATAGATTATTCCTAAACATGTTATGTACAAGCAGAATTTGCGTTTCTTACACACATAAACATAATGACATTATACTGTACTCCATTCTATTTAAAAAGAAAATATCTGTAAACAAACCAATTTGACGGTTCTGGTATTATAAACCTTTTTTTATATTCAAATGTAAAACGACTAACATTTCTTAGAATGAAAATAATGTTATAATTTTTTATCCGTGCCGAATGTATACCTACGCATAAGTGTATGTGTATATAAAGCAATCAGATTGTTGCAGTTGAATTGGACCAAGGTCATTGTAGCTATATCACTTTAACGCATTATAAAATAAAATATGTGGATAAGTAGAATACATGGGTTTAAACATTTTACGCGTTGAAATTTGGACTATTTTCTCGAAATGTGTTTAAACCTCTAGTTTTGCATGATCAAAAGCAAGGGTTGCCCATTTTTTCTCAGATAAATTTCTCTATTCATATTAATAAAATAATGGTGTACAACTGATATTTATAACATTATTGTGTCAGTTAAATTAATTTAATGATTGTATTGTTTAATGAAATTGTGGATGAAGCACGAGTTTTGCGCCAACCATACGCCATGTGCCAACTACCTGTCAAATTTGTTTGTTTTAACGTTTTCTTTTGAAATGAATTGGAGTATAAGATTGATGGAGGTGGAAAATTTCATTGTCCGAATTATTAAAAGTAAACTTTGTTTTACAATGAGTTTTACACGATTAAATACTGAGTTAGCTGCCGTCAGTTGGTTCATAAGCGGACAGTGCACCAAATTACATATATTTTTTTATTTATCGCTAAAACTAATAAAAAAAACAAAAAGGTCATCTTTTTTAAAACATGAAAAATAATACTAACTTTAGTCGAAAAATAATTTAATGTCATTTCTTCTATTAATTATATGTGGCGTTAATTTTGTAGAAATTCATCACATAATTGTTATTCACAACTAAATGAAACTACGTGATGTAGTACTATATATACTTTATTTAAATTATTAACCACGACCTGTCCTTCAAATTGCAAACCTGTAAATGTTGTCATATAACGAAACCTAGGTCGTGATTAATAATTTAAATAAAATAGATATAATTCTACATCACGTAGTTTCATTTAGTTTTGAATAAAAATTATGTCATTTCTCCCGATAAAATTGGTATAAGTTGTTATATTTACTTAAAAAATCACTTAATGTATTTAAATGTAATATTCATCGTGCCTTTTTGTTGCTCATTTCATTAACTCATCATTTTCATTTGCGAAATTTAATTTATTTATTATTATTCCAGGTTTTAAATTCCTTAATTTATTTATTTGGTATTTGGCTTTAGTTGTACATTAATTCAATGTAAAATTAATCTTTAAAATATTAAATGTTTTATTATTATCTATATATTTCTCAGCATTCCCTGAAATTATGAAATGTTACTAAAATGTTGTATGTTCCTGAAAGTAAATTGTAACAGTATAAATTGTACACCTTTTATATTATAAAATATCTTTTAAAAAACCGACTTCAAAAAAGGTACTAAAAAGTAAAAAATAATTAAATAAAAATAGGTACGTACTTATTTGCAATAAATAACTAACTTATTTGTTTTTCAAGTCGATGCCAGCACTGTCGACCAATTTACATACATTACCATTTCCAGAACGCATCATTAGACTTTGACACGATCGATAATGTAGTTATTTTGTAGTAACAACTACCAGTGGCAAATATTTTGAATTATTTCCAATTTACTACGATCCGTTAAGGAGTTCCATTGTTCATATCTAGAACTCATCATCAGACCCCGACCTGGTAGAAAAAGGCAAAGTAACAACTACTAGTAGCAAATATATTTAATCACGGTTTATTTACTAATATCCCTTAAGGAGTTGCATTGTTTATATCCAGAACTTATCATCAGACCTATTAAGTGGTGTAGTTATTTTGCAAAATAACATTACCCGTAGTAAATATCTTGAATCGCAGTTGATTAACTGCCATTCGTTAAGGAGTTCCATCGTTCATGTCCATCCTCATCATCAGATCATCATCATATTTATATGGGACTACACCTATAGCACCCTCTTTCAAATAAAAAAAGAACCATCGAAATCGATCCACTCGGAAAGGCTTATCGCTGAACATATATGAAAAAAGATTCCGACTAATTGAGAACCTCCTCCTTTTTTGAAGTCGCTTAAAAATGATACACCTTTGCTCACCAAATTAGATTTCATTTCTCACAAAATAACATCTATAAAGGGTTTTTGGTATAACTAGCTTAATTTCATAGTGATCAATTTTTATATTACGTAGAAACTTTAAAAATTGCCATTTAAAATTATAAATAATATTAGCCCTTTTATAGTAGCACTTTTTTAAGAACAAGTTCAGTTTAGCTAAAATGTGAACTTCCTACTTTTTTTCTAAATTAAAGAATATAGGTGAAAAAACGAAGTATTAACCAAAAGTAGGGATCGGTTGCGACTATTTTACTAACAAAATCTTTTGGTAAAGTTCCCATACAAAAGTTCACTTTGTCAAGGAAGTACAAATCATAAGTTTTTCGACTTAATTGCCATTCTTAGTAATATTAAACACAGAATTTGCAAATATAAAGAACAATTGATATAAAAAACATACCCAAAAAATAAAAATATGAAAATGCGCAAAGAAGTGAGGTTATAAATTTTATGTTTAACAGCCAATTGACAACCGTTTATTCATAGAAAGAGCATTTTTGAAGTCAATTATTTATAATAAAATAATAGTATCTGAGCCTGAATTTATAAGTACCTTGTGTTTTATGTATGTTCTGTAATTTAAAATAACAAAAAAACTGGGAAATAGACATTGTCGCTATACTGAACTTATTACTTTTTTAATAGAACTAACAACAGTATCGGAGATTTCTTTGATTTTTAATTTTCGGAAAGAATTTTTAATATTTGTTCCTAGGAAACATACGTAAAATCTTTAAGATCAACCACAAACTTTTTAGTGTCAGCACCCTGGGATCTTAATAAAGTAACCTTCACTTCGCCATCTTTTTCAACTATAATATCGGTTGCATAGCTGCATAATTGCATTTTATTTTATTTTGAGTTGGTGTATTAATACGCAAAACAGTTCAAGAATGTATTAAGTTAAATAATAAAAGAGTTAAATAAAGCTTATTTAAGTATAATTCTAAATTAGATTTTCTTTTAAATGAAAGAAAATAGGTAAAAACGAAGTATGTACCATCTATTAAAAAAGTGATTTGAAAAAGTTTCCATACAAAACTGCACTTTGTCAAGGATGTATTAGATAAGTATTTCGACTTAATTGCTATTCTTAGTAATACTAAACATTGAATTTGCAAATACGACGAGGAATTGATATAAAAAAAACCAATCCAAAAAAAATGCGCAAAGTAGATCGCATAAAATGAGGTTATGAAAGTAATGTTTGACTGATAATTGACAATCGTTTCTTTATAGACAGAGCATTTTTGAAGTAAATTTTTTACAATGAAATATTCGTGTCCGAGCTATAATTTACGTCGTTTTTTATGTATATTTAGAAATTATTAGAAATATCATTTTTTGTTAATTTGTTGTAAATAATGTAAGATTTTTTAAAGCCTACTATAGCTATGCAGGCTTCAGGATACAGTTACTCCAATTCAGTCGACATTAACATGTTTCGAGATCACTTGAATTTTCCATAATGAATTATGGAAGCGTTCCCGAAATTATTTTTCGGTTAGATGCAATAAAATTAAATTAAGAACGTATAGAATTAAAGTAATTACATGTGGAGTAATCAATTAAATTGATTACATGTGGAGTAATTTAATGTGGAGGTGAATATCAATTATAACAATCGATAAACAAGAAGAAAACTTTTACTATTATAGTTAATTAAAAAAATTCTCTCCAACTCAAAAATTTTCCACCTCCATGAGTTTAACCCATAAGTAGATGTTACGAAACGAACGCAGAATACGACTCCAGCTAATAAGTATACAAATGCTATGAAATTTTACACATACACATTTAAATATTTAATAATACACGAAATAAAATAAGAGATCGAGTATAAAATTAGCACTATGAAAAGAGATATATCCTGTAAAATATCATGAATTTCTCAAAAACTATTAGTTTCGAATGATTGCTATAATTTTCCGATAAACTTTAATTAAACCTGTTATTGACGTTTTTTCATAATTTTTAGTTTAGCAGTTTTTGTGATCGAAAAGAAGGGGTGGGGATACCATTGTCGTGAAGGTTTTCAGATATATTTCTTGAAATATCTGACATAAACTTTTAATTTAAACTAAGCTTTGAATACTATTTTTTGAATAATATAGTTTAAGTGGTCTTATATTAATTTAAACTTTTTAATTCAAAAAATACTATTGAAATCCTTATAACTTGCTCTCTGACTTTATTTGTTACCTCTAAAATTTCTATATTTATACATATTATTAAGTTTTTCTGCTCAAATACATGCAGGTCTTTATAACTATACTAAATTTAATATTTCTGTGACATAACGGACGCGGGAGTTATTTTACAGGCGGAACGCTTCTAACATTTTTTTCATTTTGTAGTACAGGACCCTAACAATGAAATGAAATTACGTACAGCGGGTACTTGTACGGAAAATTATACCAAATATTTTGCATAAAATGAACATATTTCGTTTTTTATTTTATCTCCAATTTGTGAAAGGAAAGGCAATTTTAAAACGGGACTTAATTTTAGTTAGCAGCGGAACGGTGTGTAGTGTTCATAACTAATATTAATCTCTTTTTTGTCCATGAAGATGTAATTATTAAGATGTTTATTTCCATAAACTATTTGAATTAGCAAAAAGATTCCCTCTTCAAAATATTGCAATGTTTTTCTTTAAAAAAATGTGAATTAAAACTATTATTAAAACATCATACAGAATTATGTAGAACTATTCTAACATTATGTTATTATGTGTTTTTCTATTCAGTTACAAACTATTATGTCTCCATCTATTTTTTGAGCTTTTGGTCGTATTATGTTAGGTTTTATCTATGTTTAAGAAAAAAAAACATTAAATTTTCTTTTAAGTGTATGTCTTATAAAGATTTATGTATTTTCTATTTCTATGCTTTAGTTAGCGTTTTGTAATTCAATAATTATAAAAGCTAGACACATGAATTGCTGCATTGTATGAACTACATATATTTAATCGTTTACGAAGGTTTAGTGGTAGAACACAATACCATAATAATATATATTCTATAATAATATATTTTTGGACTCATGCTCGGTTGAATTTCATAGCTTTCTTTACTCTGCCCATTTTTTAAACCCGTGCGTTTCGAATGGCTATAAACACGCACAAAAGGTGACCTATAAGCTACATGTTTGATTGATGGGTACACCATTAAACATTTCTTTTTTATTATTTTAATAACCAGAATCGTTTTGGGGATGTAAAATAATCTATGAAATATGTTAGGGTTAAATTTCAGCAGGTCTGTTATCAGATTATTTTTTGAATTTTACTTCACATTCAACCTCGTTCATCTCTTCGAATTTTGTAATAAAATCGTAACTATACCAAATAAGCTTATAATTCAGACGTTTATAAAATACGAATGATCAAATATAAAAGATAATTAATTAAACATATAATATACTTAATATTTAAAAAGGAAATGCATTTAATTCGGCATGTCTGTTTTTAAAATTATCACAATATAGATTTGACATTAATTTTCACACTTAGTTTTATATGTTTAATACGTGTATATTAAAAGTGATGCAGCATGACATATCGTATATTTTTTATAGTAAATAGAAAGCGACTGTGTCATATTAGTTGGAGAGCTGGTAACACATGGCAGACCATGGTTTTGACCCAACTAGCTATGTAGGTGAAAAGTATCGCTTACAGTAGTTGTATAGGGAATGGTTAGTCTCGCAGGTATATACAGGTGGGCCAGGTACTGCGCAGAGCAAAAGTAACGTAAAATATTTGTGTTAAAAATATAATTGACCCAGCATAAAATTATACAGATTGTAATTTAATATCAATAATAAACGTAATATATCAACCCCAGATCATTTTAGTGGGGTAACTTGGAACCAGACCACCCTAATGATATTATTAAAAAAAAAAACAAAAAAAATATTTTTGACCCACGTTGAAATTTTTACAGCGTGTCAAGTATATATTTTTTAATTATAATGCCAAAATGCCAGATCATTTCGGTGGTGAGAGAAAATGCCAGGCACCCTTAAATATTGTCATGTATCGTCCTGATAATGATGTGAAATTGGAATAGCATGATAACCTTCCGATTGAGACGCGTTTGATAACAAAATAATGTCTTGATATTTTAATTCATTATTCTGTTGAACTTGTAGCACAATTTTACACTTTTATAAAGTTGTTTCAGAAAACAAAACCACATTTTGAAAACTTTGTTTTTTACAAAAAACACAGAGGTTATGTTTTCCATCGTTTTTTTAATAACACTTTTTGTTATTGTTTTATAAACGGTATTAATTTTAGTTACAAGCGATTGACAGCTTACATCTTTACAATTATTTCATACCTTACGCATAACTAAGTTGTTTGAGAAAATAATATTTAATTTAATTTATTGACAACAGAAGCACGTTTTCACGATAGCGTAGCAAAGAACGTTATTCCAAGTACAATAATAAACATACGTTAAGAGTGAGAACGGTTAGTACATCTGGTCAAACCACGTGAGCAGTCTAAGCCAATGAGAGCGCAGCATAGCTGAACGTTAGTACTTTCCGATAAACGCTCTCTCTCTCACATTCGTTCTTTCTCTACTTCGATCTCATTCTATCTCAATGAAAATATCTAAGGGTGTCTGGTATTTTTTCTCACCACCGAAATGATCTGGCATTTTGGCATTATAATTAAAAAATATATTTGACACGTTGTAAAAATTTCAACGTGGGTCAAAAATATATTTTTTTGTTTTTTTAAATAATATCATTAGGGTGGTCTGGTTCCAAGTTACCCCACTAAAATGATCTGGGGTTGATATATTACGTTTATTATTGATATTAAATTACAATCTGTGTAATTTTATGCTGGGTCAATTATATTTTTTAACACAAATATTTTACATTACTTTTGCTCTGCTCAGTACCTGGCCCACCTGTATATACCTGTGAGACTAACCATTCCCTATACAACTACTATAATTGATACTTTTCACCTACATAGCTAGTTGGGTCAAAACCATGGTTTGCCATGTGTTACCAGCTCTTGGACTATATGTGATATAATTAATATAATCATAGCCACTGGGCTTAAAGGATAAAAATAAAGTCAAATTTAAATTCTGTTCAGTCCCAGCATTCCTTATAGTTTTGTTAAGGGTACCATATTTGTTACAACTCTGTCTATGAGGATATTTGTAATCTTTTGACAATTTCCTTTATTAAATCAAAAGACAACAGTTAATTAACTATATACTACCATCGATCACTAGGCTCAAATATGTCAAATAAGGTCTTTAGACTGTGTTTATTCGTAGAATTACTTATAGATTTGTTAAAGGTACAATATTGTGTTTTTAAAAATGGAGATCCCCCTCTAAAAATACATTTTTAACACTTTGACAATTTCCTTTATTAAATCCTATCTCTTCGCCCCTTATATTAACTAATCACTCATATTAACTAACAATTTATATATGTCTACGTTACTTCGTAATTATACTAAGTTTGTATGTATTTATATCTATAGAGTACACGGTTTAGTATTATCTCAACAATTTAATTGCTGTCTTCAAACCACATGTCGCAGATAATCATATCAGTCTGTAAATTGGTTTCTCAAAATTAAAATATCAGTTGAAATTGGAAAAAGAGGATAATGGTTTACTAGAGTACGTATATTGAAGACTTATACTGACAAAATATAAATTCAACATTTCATTACCCACCCTGATGTACTTAAAAATTCGTACCAAACACAAAACAAATGAGCAATTTTATACCTACAGCGGCGTTTACGCGGTGACGATTCGTGCGGCAGATACACATACACAAACGAATCTCTAAATTATCATGGCCGAACACTGTCACGATAGCTGCCACGACGACACTGTTGCGTGAACTGCCATTGTGTAAGCGCCGCTTAAGGGTCCATCGCCACGAATTCTAGAATACAATCGTTTTCCATACAAGGATATTGGTCCACTCTTCGTTAGTTTCAGTTCGTATTGGTATATAAAGGTACCACTGGACAGATAAATTTATCCATTTATATTTTTATATTCATCTTCTATCCGTTACAACTTTAAATAATAAAATTAACAGTTAAATTAACATTTAAATTTTCCATATAATCCCAATTTAACAACGCGGCTTTGCATGGAGAAGTTGAAAAAAATTGATTCCTGCATATAATTATATAAACATATTACATATGTAATTAAAATATTTTATGGTAAAAAAACACCTTAAAGAAACATACCACGCTCGCAGGTTGTACTTTGAATTAAACAAAGCAGTAGTTAGGTCGCATGTAACGTATTATTACTCAATAATAATATTAGCTGACAATGCGAGAAAATCAGCGTTGGAAACGTAACAGCGTTGCTTATTATATCGTAATAGATGTGTAATTGAAATGCAAGACTTAATCCAAAACATCCTCAATTCCAATAGTGGGGCATAAATCCGAAACGATAATACGAAAAATATTTTAATAATCTCAAAATCCCTTCAGCAGTTATCATTTGATTAATGCACGTATATTGCAATAATTAACAATTATTTAAAATATTAATTAATTTTATTTTGTAGCAATTATATAGTTTTGTACGTCTCTTCTGCAAATGTCAGCCGGAAAGAAATCCAGTATTAGTATGATCAAAGTATATAATATGCTTAAAGTGAACGTAGCGAACAGTATAACTCTACGGAACGAAGCCATTGTTTTTCATTTAAAATTTCTCGCTATTCACTCGAAACACGTTTACAATTTATATTTTTACTCGAAACACGTTTACAATTTATATTGCCGGGCATTTTTTTATTTTAACTAACTTCTAATATTTATTAAGAAAGAAGATTAAGTAAAATACAGCGTGCGATATTATTTAGGTTTTCGGCAATTTATGAATCATTCGGCACTTTATTCGGCGGTTTTCTGCAATTTATGGTCATTGACCAAAAAGTTTCATGAAGAATATTTTCTAGTTTATTATCAGTTCTATTAATGTCGACGTCGATTCCAAAAAGGTCATGACCCTATTTTAATCTGTCAGTTACAGTAAAATTAATTAAGATTAATTGATATTGTAAAACTACAATCCGACACTTAATTTTTGGCAAGAATCTGTTGTTGTGGTCAAAATATTAGTGAAAAATGTTTTGCATATGTAACTCTATGTAAAAAACATTCCAAAATTATAGAATATGAAACGGCTCTATTTATCCAAAAATGACTAAATTGTTTTATGACGTCAACGCTCCTTCCTACCTTCCCGTTTATTGCAAATCAGCCAGCGATATGATGGTATTGTTAAATTTAGTCAGCCTCCATATATGAGTCTCTGCAATTTCTGACTATTCCCAAATTTAAAAATTCTCGAAAGGGAAGAACATTTGAGTACGTACAGAAAATAAAAAGGAATTAACGACGTAGGTGTTAGATATACTAAAAGGTAAATATAAAAAGTCATTATAAAAGTGGAAAAAGGTTATGATTTACAAACCGGATTACTGTGGCTATCGAACGAAATTCGGTACTTTTAGGACAAAATTTGTAAATAATGAGTAGTTTTAATACATAAAAAGAATGAACAATGAAAGACGCGAAAAAATATGTGGTAAATGTAAACCTTTACTATTTTGCTCCACAAGACGAAAGAAAGGACAATATGGAATCGGTTTTTGTGAAAACAAGAAATGGAAAGTAATGATATTGAATTTCGAGGAGTAAATTACAAAATATCCACAAATAAATTGTAATTATCCTATATTATTTTATTTTATGAATTTAAAAAATATATAATACATTATATAATCAGTTTATTAATAAGGATAAAAAGGATATGCTACAATGATAATGGATGATTTAAACAGCAAAGTAGGTAAATTTATTTAGAATTCGTTTATAGGAGTGAAAAAAATAAATAGAGAAATACTTCAGCCCATGAAAGAGCTGGATACACACTCTACAGAATAAATATAAAAAGAAGTCATATTCTTAAAGAAACTAGACAATTATAGGAAATTAAAAACACAGGGAAACTTGGAGGGTAAAATACTTTCAGAACCTTAAGATAGAAAACACTTAATTATGAGTAAAGAATAACAAAACAGTAGGACAAGATACTAAAGCGCAATACATTAATAATAGATTTGAAGAAACTAGCAGAACTGATAAGCTCGACCTTCAATGAAATCTTATTTACAGAAACATTAACTGAATCAGACATCATGCAGATACACAATTGTTGCATGAGAAGAGAGACCAAGCGGAAATGAATAAGTTACGACTAATATTCCAAATCTGTATTTCTAAAAAGTAATATTGGAAAGAAGTACAAAACTCCAGCGGACTTCAAAAAAGGTTTTTCTACCACTGGCCATTTACATGCTATGAAACAAATATCGGTTCTATAGCTTTTGACTGAATAAATCAATTGACACTATGGGCAATTCTAGTTTATGTAAAACAGAAAAAAGTGTAGTGACTGGAGCATACATTCACACATAAATACATATATATATATATATATATATATATATATATATATATATATATATATATACACATATATATATATATATATATATATATATATATATATATATATATATATATATATGTATATAAATGTAAAAAACCCTTCCTCACCAAAAGTAATTAACTTTCTACTAGAAACAGTCTTCAGAAATCTTTTGTGAGATAATTTTGATATCAATGTAAATTGGAAAGAACTTAAAAATCTTAGGTTTGCGGATGATATCAATATTCCAGCCAGTTTGGAAAAATAATTTTAACAAATTATGAATGACCTAGATTCACACTACCACTCTGCGGTAAGGCACAGGTAACTTACTCAACCAAAGTAAAGTTTTAAATGAAGGAAGAGTTCAACACCTAAGGAAACACAAACAATGGACAGAGTGAAAAAAAGTATTACAATTAAGCATATCATTTTCACTTGAAAAAACATGGAAGAAAATATTGACAGAAGAAGCAGAAACAGTTAAAAAGATTTAGATGATGAAATACAATAAATATTCCGAAACAAAAATATATAATTGAATAAGGAAAAATGTTCAAATCTTGTTTAGTAAATTTTAACTGAGAATCCAGATGGGTCCCACGAAGAAAGTGAAAATTAAACAATTACCCGAACAAAAGATGAAAAGAATAATTTTAAATATCAGAATGAATATTTGCAAGCCTAAGAAAGAATGCAAAAATTGTGAATTTGCAACTCTGCCGTATAAAATCAGATAAGCTTTGTCTAATTTTAACTACTCAAGAGCTATTTTCGGCCAAGTTAAAAACGATTCATAAAACTTGTACTTCATCATCGGGAGCAATTTTATCCACATAATTCACTAAATTGAAGAAATAAAAAGTTTGAATATCGCGGATTGGGCGGACCACGTTATTGGAGTAAGAGACAGCCAATGGACCAGGGCAACGGAAACCAAACTACAACAAACGTCGGAAAGCAAAACCTCCTATAAGCTGGCGAGGTGAGCTGGTGGAATTAGTTAGTGCACTCTAGTCAAGAACTTCCAAAGAAAAGGCGCGTAATCGTAGATCTCTGCAAAACAATGGAACGGGTTATAAGAGTTGTGCTATATATAAATCCTTTTATTATCATGTAATAATTATAAACGTGAAAAAGACTTATCAGACCGAAGATTTACTTGAAAGATAATACTCGTTCTAATTCTATTACAATTCTTCGAAAGACTAAACTCAATTTAATCGGAGCAAATATTTAATATTCAGGTCTTTTGTATTTATATTCAGGTTTTTGTCAATTATAATTTAAACACTAGACTTAAGTAATTATAGACTTAAGTAAGTCTACTAGACTTAAGTAATTATCTGGCTGTTAAATAATATAACACCTATGGATAGCTAAAGTAACAATGCACTAAAGAGTAAAGAGGCTTGAAGAGGGCTACTAATGATCATATCAGACGGGTGGCTTTATTTCGGTTCATTCTCGAATATTGACCAAACGCATTATTGATTTGGACGTGAATAATTTACGGCTTTGTGCCGTAAGTGTCGTGTGACATTCTAATATAATACAAGGGTATTGGCATTAACCTTATAAAGAATCCCCTCCAATAAAAATGACGCTTATTTTATGAAAACGTAATCTATCCAAACATTTCGTCGCTTCCACAAATGCAGGTAGGAGAGTGTAATAAATATATAAGTATAGCTCCCGAATCTGACCCTTGATACATATTAGCTCGCAAATCGGGTTGTAAAGAAAATTATGTACTGTCACATGAAATAATTCCAAGTTTATTATTAATTATTTCGACTATACTAATTAGAACTTTGCATCATGTGGACGATCAGACATGAAAGACCTGTTTTTGTATCTAGACCGAAGAAGAGATTATGATAAATAAAGTTAAACAGAAAAAAACACTTGAACGTCTTTCATAAAAAAAATATTACGGACATAGTAAACTAATGAGATGGTGGATTTATTACTATGAAGATCAAGGACAACGAGTGTAATAATGTAGGACCGACTTATGGAAGAGTATTTGTCGCCAGATTACGAAAAGTAATGACATTTAGACTACTTTTAAATAATACATTATAGATTCACTATGTATACCATTAAAATCTGGTTGAAGTTTATTCTATATCGTGGTTATATTGCACACTTAAGGCTTAATCATATAATATTCTTCTTTGTTAGCATACCAAGAGAATTTACTTATCTCGGACTGCAGTTGAAGACCGTGTCCTCAATAAATGCAGAATTATGGATTGAAAACACAGTACATTGGAAGATTGCAATAATCTTACGTTAAATAAAAAAGAGCAAAGTAGTCTATTACGTGACCTGTAATTAAAAATATGGTATTTATTTCTGACGTCGAAAACAAATCGAATATATCGGGTTTGATGCCATTCTAATTGTAACGGTAAAGGTAGCGATTTTATTAAAATGGAGAAAAATGTTGAATAATAAATTTAGAATGATTTCGAGTTTTCTTGCTATCCTAACACATACGAGGGAGTATTTATAAGTTTGCGGAATGGGGGTTAGAACTGAGAATAAGAATATAAATTTATTTTTCTTTTTCGATATATTCACCTGCTACACTAATACATTTTCCCAATCTTTCGATTAGCTTACGTATACCTTCATAAAAAAATATTTTATTTTTGTCCGAAAAGTAAGATGAAACTGCGTCCTTTACTTCTTCATCGCTTGAAAATTTCTTCCCATGTAGTTCTTTTTTCTTAACTTTGGGAATAGATAATAATTAACTGGAGTCAGGTCAGGACTGTAGAGTGGGTGATCGAAAAGCTCGCCTTAAGCAGGACAGCCAATGCAATACGATTCCGGTGAACACGCGTGTTGTCGTTTAGTTAATTTTCCCCTTCTTTTTTGTTTGGTAGATTCTTTCAGCTACTCTAGGATTCAAGCATAGTATTTTTCCATTATGGAGACGCTTTTATCTTTATATCCTATCAACAAGATCTCTTCTAAGTCACAAAAGACTGTCGCCATGATTTTTCCAGCCGACTGTGATATCTCACTTAAACTCCTTGGGTGATAGCCTTTTTTGTGCCACAGAGTAGAGTCCTGTTTGGACTCAGGTTCATAAATATGAACCCAAGTTTCGTCCTCAGTAACAATTCGTCTCAATAGTTCATCCTTGTCTTCACTACAGCGGTTTAAAAGCGCGCGAGAACATTCCACGCGGTGTTAGTAAGGAGTATACATTCTCGGCGTCCACCTGCGTTGACTTTACTCGTCCCAAGATGATCGTAAAGAATTTCGATCTTTTAAATAATATTATTTTTTCGACTTTTTTAACGATTTCCTGAGTAGTCACTTTGATCGGCAGTCCAGGCCGTCGGTCGCCTTCAAGTGAGTCCCTGCCTTAAATATACTATGCTACTTATAAATCAAGCTTTCACTCGTGCAGTGTTCCCGTAAATGGATGCCGTCTCTTTCAGTTTGAACCGACTTTCCTTGCTCGGTAAGGAACTTTATAATAGCGCGGTATTCGATTTTCTCCATATTTCTCACTTCCTTTGCGATTGAGTTTTTTAGTCGACGACAGTTCAAAGAACCTAATAATAATGGCGTAATTAAGATAAAACTTGCTATTTATACTAACAATGTATCACTGAACTCGTGACGGCTCATTAAAGTACCCTCACCAATGACCTAATTATCAATTACGCGAACTTAAAAAGGCACCCTCGTACTTGTTTGTTTTCAACCATAACATTGTGAATAGGTCAAGTATTAGAAATGTACAAGGTGTATCTTGACATTCGTAACATATATATTATGATTTCTCCTATTTATATCGATGAAAGTGGCCTGAGGGTATTAAATAGGTTACACTTATTCAAATATAAGTATACATTTTGTTAAGCATGATGCTATAATATGACGAGTTTCGACAATTTTTCTAAACAAAATTAAATATTTTGAATTTAAGCAGATAAGTACAATGATGTTGACAACTTGAGTTCCAAGACGAAAAAGAGCTCTAATTTCTATAGTATATTGCTGTTTAAAGTATAGGTAGGTATTAGTTGACAGCGACATAATTTCTTAAGCCTAATAATTATCACAAGTGTTCCGGTATTAACATGAATGATAATCAAAGACTTAGTTGATGATTGTTTGATCAAATATATAGTACACATACGCACACGCACGCGCGCACGTACGCCCGCATGTACACACGCACGCCCACACTATGCATCATGTGGACGATCATCATGTGGACGTCACATCACGCACGCACGCTCGCACGCAAGCATGCACGCATGCACGCCCAACCGCCCGCACGCACGCACGCACGCACGTATGCACACACAAACACACACACACACACACACATATATATATATATATATATATATATATATACATACTTTATGCATATTGTTAATTTGGTATATTTGAAAAATGAAAATTTTTTCTCGTAGAGCTTTATCGGCTTAATTGGTTTTAAGACAGACGGTGCCAGTAGGTTCATCTTGAGCTTGCAATTTGCCTAGGTTATATTACGTATTACGAGGGTAGCACTAAAAGTTCATAGAACTGGTCATTTGTAATATTGGTAATAGAATAATAAATTCGGAATTCGAAAATCGAAGTCTGTGGTAATCCATTACTTCGCTTTAATTTGTTTATACAAATTGGCGGCCATAAGCACTTATTCGCACTTATATGCAATAGGAAACTATCAGATGTTTTTTTCGCAACCAGTAATATAAATTTCCATTCGCGTATGTAAACATTACCTAGTTGGACTTAACTTTAACTATTTAAAACTCACTTTAAGTGTTATTATCCGTAAACATTAGTATTCCTTAGGGGACTATTAACTTTAACAGAATGTCTCACATTAACGTTAATACAATCACTGTTGGTTACGAGTTCAGAGAGTCGGTAAATTGTTACGACTGGGTGGCTATTAGCTTGATGTATGTTCGTGATCAATGGTGTTAAAACTACTGTATCTTATATTAGTCTATACGACAGACAGCCAAACAAATTAGTGCCATCAGCATCCTTACAATAAATATGCTTGTAGATAGTTTGGTTTGTTTTTTTCTTTTTTTATTCTCCTCATTGTTTATTTTGCTATTCTTTTTGCGAATGATCGGGAAAAATCGAAGATGTTGGTATTAAATGTTTTAAATAATTTTTTAATGATATCGATTATTACACAACCTATATATAGGTTTTTATTTGTTACTACTTAAACTCATCATTTATATTTATATTAGCGTGTAATCTTAATTACATTCGGGTACGTGCTGTGTTTCATACTACTGAGGCATGATATAAAAATACATTGTATTATATCTAACGGAATCTCATGCACTATTAGCTCGATTCACGGTTGAATTGTACTACGTGATGATTTGCTTTCCGCGGCAATTTTGCCGTGAGTTGCGCCGAGAAAAAACGTGAAGAAAAAAGTAATGACTAAAATTGCTACTTCTCATCTTTTGATAAATTTGCAAGTTATTTCTCGGCATCGCTGTCGCAAACATCAAAAAAGTAATAGATTTTTGCCAAACATTTTTGCTATATTCGTGTGAACATAACTGTAGCCAACAAATTAACGGCATTAATATTATAATATTTTGTGTCTAAAGGTTTTATATCAAGAGCAGGGTAATGACACGTCACTTAATTCTTTTTCTTCTCTATCATGGTACTTTTGACAGAGTACTCTTGGTCATTATATGGTACTGTCGTGGGCTGAAGTAACCCTTCATGACGTCACGTCATCTCTCTCTGATTGAGGTCAGTATTGTCTGTAATTGCAAACTTGCACTGAAATTAAAGAAAATTAAAAATTTAGTATACTTTCTCTACTCTTTAATCGCTACGAAGTATGCATTTAATATAAAATCTTGATTTCTTATTGTGTGAAAAATATGTATTGTCAAGTATTAGCCATCTAATGTTAGAAAATTTTTAAATTTATGAAAGGAAATGCGAGTGAAAAATCGATTTTGAAATTTGTCATGATAATCCTAATCAATAAGTTCAAGGTTATATTAACATTTTTTGGCCATGTATGAACTTTTCTCACAAATTATCAAGTTTAAAATGCAATAGAGATTTTTAACAAAGCTGAAAACAACGATATACAAAGATTTTATTATCTTTCCAAAAATACGCAAATATTTTTTATTTTGACCACTCGATATCCTTGCTTACAATTGGGACATAAATCTTTCCTTGGTTAAAATGAACTATGGAAAAAAAACTCTAGTTATGTAAATAATTTATATGGTTTTAATTCTTACATAGTGTTAGAAACATAACAACATGAAAATACAGTCTACTGATAAATATAGTCTATGATATTAAATAATCCATATACTCTTTGTGTACTTCGGCCAAATTTTTTTAGTTTACATAGATAAGGATCACGCCAAAAAATAACTTCTAGAAAAGTTAAATTCTTAAAATTACTTTTTTTCTGTCATTTAGTATATCCAGTCGTCATGATACAAGAACGATGAAAACGAACTGTGAACGATGGAAACGAACATTTTTATTATCAATGTCCTTTATGGTGGTATTACATAAAACACATTGTAAAGAAATAGTTTTTTTCGTCCATACATTTTTTTATTTTATTAAAAAACATATATCTATTACAACAATAGAACTATAACAGTATCTATTGTATCCAAGTGTACGTGAAATTAAACAATGTCAGTACGGTACACTCGTGATACGAAACCGAGCCGCCGCTGCTCGAGTTGTTATTTTTAATACAGTACAGTCATTAAAACTAATGATGAAGTATGAACATCTATCAGTCTTGTAAATTACCATAGAGAACGTAATTAAAAAAAATCTTTCAAGTATTATACTTTTCAGATATTGAAAAATTGCGTTTTAGCTGGAAGGTTTCCAACCTTTACATAACAACCTAAAGTAACTTTAACATAAAGGACCATTAAAGCTTAATATTTCGTAATAATACTGAAATGTGTATTAAAAAGGGTTCATGACATACCTCAATGTTTTTAAAAAACTTATTCAATGCTGTCTATACAATGGGGTGTTTGAAAAAAAATGCATCGCTATTTTACATGTAGGGGATGTACAGTAATTTTTTTTCAACACGAAGAAACTATAAACCTGAGTAAACCTAGGGATCCAGGTTCACTGCGGAAACCTATAATATTTTCAACCGAGTGATCTTATACCTAAAAATTTAATTTTTAACTTCCAAAGCAAGGAATCGTTCATCTCATATATCTATCCATATACATAATAAGCCTTATATCCGTCTCCTTATGTCAGCATCAAAACTCTTTCATCTGAAAGCCGATCCTAATGAAATTTGACAAGGACACAAATTAACTCGCCAATACATAAAATAGAAAAAAAATCTATAATTTTAACGTTTTTTAATGGACCTTCTTTTCCATTAAATATCTATTTGTACTTAATAGATTTTCAATACGCTTAAGACTGCTACAGTAAAAATGATTGACGATTTCCAGTATTTTGGAAGCTGGGAAAAAGAATATTCGTAATATGAAAATATTTGGTAATCAAATAATTTATGAGTATATAAAGTTTTAACGACAGATCATATTTGTTTTGTGTTCAGTATTATTTTAATAATCGAAAACTTTTAATTAAGAGGCATTCTACTCACAATTATCAGGAGTAGTATTATTTTATAATATTAGAAAATTACTTGTAATTTGTTCACAAACGTGTTAAGCCATCATACAAACGATAAATAATTTAAAAAATATGCAAAAATGAGTGTTCACAAAGTCTTCGAAGACATTCCCTTTAAACTGTAATTCTCGAAGGAAACATGAATTTTGCTTGGCCTGCGTATGTCACATAAATTTTATTTCGACCCCTATACCTTTCGCGCATACTGTCGATCATTCAAATATCGATTTGTGTGTGTCAGTTTGACATTGAGTACAGCACTCGAGAATCATTGGAGAAATATCCTCTATACCTGGATGGACTGTGTCTACAGTGTGTATATGTATTGTATGTTTGCAGTTATAGCAATACCATATAGGTATGATGCTAAATAACGGTTTGTATGTAATTTTCTTTACTGTATTGCGTAAGGAAACATTTGCGATGTATAAGTGAGATATTTGCGATTAACGAAACGAGCATTACCTGTGGTGATTGTATTTTCCAATGTATGGAAAAATTAGATCTCACAATTGTTATTCGTATGACATATAAGCAAGCAAGCACGTGTATGTGGTAATACTCATCAGAAGTGTAACTTCAGCAAACTTTGATTCACTTAGAAAATTTTAACTTAACACGTCATTCGGAATATTAGCCACATACGATGTTGCGTAGCTGCGATGATGATTTGACAACAGTCGGACGATTTCGTCGTAAGAGTCGTGACCTATTTATGGCTTATTAATTTACAGCTTTGCTCGTGATTAGCTCGTGTTACTCGGAAAATGTAAAAATAATTTGTCTTTAAAGCAATAGTTATCGGTTGTAATTAGGCCAGCTATATATAAAGTTACGAGCTCATTATATATATATATATATATATATATATATATATATATATATATATATATATATATATATATATATATACATATATTTATATATTTATATATTTATATATATATATATATATATATATATATATATATATATGTATTACTATAACACATAATTTCTATACGAAACTTGTACACTTTTCTGTCGCTATCAGATATAGTTAATGTATGGACCAGTGTTGAAGATAATATGTTGAGTTCAGTAACACCTGCTTGTATTCGCTCAACGGAACGACTCTAAATTAGTATAATACAAGACTTGCCCACATCACCCGCAAGTTGTGATGTTAACGTTTTAATTTTGTTGTAGTGTAATGTCTAAATTATTAGTTGATATCGATGCCTAATTAGATAAAATTATTTTTTGTTGTAATATTCAATATTTATGAAATAGATTGCTGTGTGAGATTAAGCTTAAGTATATAAAATACTTTTTGATAACTTCAGTGTTTATGTTAAACAAATATTCATATTTTAATATATGAACAAGTTTCGCAGGCGCAGAAACACTCGCGTGAGTTATAGTTTCTACCCATCACCCATTAGGAGTTACGTATATATGGAAGAAACGTCTGATGCATAAAATTACAAAATTTCGTTAAAATTCGTCCAGTGCTTTTTGCGTGGAGCGTATACGGTTACGTCCACGTTAATTTTTTTTATGGTTACAGATGGCAGCAGTGAGTCAGTTTAAACCGTTGTGTGTATTTAAGCTCCATATTGATCTAATGTTCATGGCTAAAATTTGAATGAATGTATAAAGAATATTGTCGAATAATTAAAAACTAGTGGTTGCCCAGTGGTCGAAATTCAACCGTAATGTACTTACCTACCCACTTTGTCGAAAACACTAATAGGAAAGTAAGCGACTTCAGATTGCTTTTTTATATTAAACAAGCTGTATTTCACTGATATATAAAACACAGGGACCTATTACATAAAATATAAAATGAACACTTTTTTGCCTTGATGTACACTCCGCAGACTACTGAAAATGGAAAATTTGAAATCACACAAAATACACAGCTCGAAACGCATTCGTTCTATCTGAACTTTTAAAATTCTTTGGCGACAATGTATACTCTGTGCGACTGTTTGACCACAGATTTTGATGTGTTTGATATTGACGGTATATTGACGTTTAATTTATTTTTATTATATAATGTAATATATTTGTAATAAATACAATATATAAATTTTAGCTTTCTGCATTCTTTCTCCATATAAATTTTAACTATGCTAAATCTTACACTCCTCCATACGCGCAATATGCTTAAAAATGGGTACAACGTTTTTTCATCACGTATTAATATATAGGCATTATAAATATAAAATTTTAGCTTTCTTCACTCCTGCTTCATATCAACTTTAACTATGCCAAATTTCACTTTCCTCCGTGCGCGCAATATGCTTAAAAATGGGTACAACGTTTTTTTATCACGTATTAATATATAGGCATTATAAATATAAAATTTTAGCTTTCTTCACTCCTGCTTCATATCAACTTTAACTATGCTAAATTTCACTTTCCTCCGTGCGCGCAATATGCTTAAAAAGGGGTACAAATTTGTCTCTCCACGTATTAATATATACATGAATCAACTGTTTCAATTGCCTACACCGCGACAGGGCCGAATGTGACAATGAATCATATTTTAACATTCGATCTACATTACCCCCACATCGCCTGCTATCGGGTAAGGTAATAATACATATCCCTAGAACACTCTCTTGACTCGTCATCCCATTTCATTTTATTGTTTAAATTACCTACACGGCAACAGGATGGAATGTAATAATGAATCATAATTGAGTAGTATATTTTGACCTTCGATGTACATTATCTCCACACCGCCTCCTATCAAGTAAAGTAATAATGTATATTCCTAGAACACTCACTTGACAGATCATCCCATTTCACTTTATGTTTAAATTACCTACACGGCAACAGGGTGAAATGTAATAATGAATCATAATTGAGTAGTATATTTTGACCTTCGACACCGCCTCCTATCAAGTAAAGTAATAATGTATATCCCTAGAACACTCACTTGACAGGTCATCCCATTTCACTTTACTGTTTAAATCACCTACACGGCAACAGGGTGGAACGTAATAATGAATCATAATTGAGTAGTATATTTTGACCTTCGATGTACATTACTTCCACACCGCCTCCTATCAAGTAAAGTAATAATGTATATCCCTAGAACACTCACTTGACAGGTCATCCCATTTCACTTTATTGTTTAAATCACCTACACGGCAACAGGGTGGAATGTAATAATGAATCATAATCAAGCAGTACATTTTGGCATTCGATCTATATTAACTCCATACTACATCTAGTAAACCAATAACGTATATCCGCAGGGAGTTTCATGGCTCATCCCATTTTACTTTATGTATATGTCTTGCACATAACTCTAGAATCATTTTGAGAGATCGAAATAAAGGTTTGACGCTGTTGTAAAAAGGACATATGGAAATAAATAACGTAATTATTGTAAAAACGATTTTCTTTTTCTCAGTTTTAATAGATGTGAACTAACATTATATTGGTTATACGAATACTGATTTTAGTTTAAGCGGCCTGGAAAGATTATGTTAATATTAATATAAATAATCAGATATCACTGATCTGATCAGAAGAGACTGATCTCTTAAAAATTTAATAAGCGAGAATGTTACGAAAAATCAAGTTGTGACTTTGTTAAACTTTTATAAACTTCCGTTTTAAAAAGTACACGCACGCAAAGTACATGCATGTCGTTTAATTAAATTAAAACGATATCAAAATTTGTGCATTTATAACATTTTCGGCCTCAGGAAGTTTGGCCATGTTTTTCATTACAGGGCGCAGCTTAACTAGTTTGAGATTCGCCGCCAGCGCAATCTGTATATTCGCCGTCTTCTCTTTAATGTACGGAAGTATTCTCGTAGCTAGGATTACTTAGTTCTAGATTCTCAGCTTTTGGTGCGCACGGTTCTGAACTTTTTCTGAAATCTCCTCACTTTTCTGACCCCCAGACGTAATATCTCCTTATACGAACATTCCTTCACTGTGTATGGTCCCAAAATGTGGATTAAGTCAGATCCTGATACCAGGAATTCGTCGTCAATTCACACATTCAAGGGTCGCCTGAAAAATAAATTTCTTTCGTAACTTCCTGTCGTAACTCTCCATCTTCTCCTTCGTAGTTTTTCGTCCCGAAACCTGTTTCTCCTTTAGTCTTGCCAAAATATATTTTTATTAATTATCTTTTTTTATTAGCTCGACATGTTTTTGTTATTGTTTAAACTGTTTTTTTTGCAATTATATACACCATCTGTTGCAGTCTTCCACAGTGCAATATATTTCTTATTCGGTGCTGCGGTTAGCTACTGTAGTGATAATTAATGTAGTCTGCCTTGTGTATTTATACATTAAAGAGGAATAAATAAATAAAATAAGTAAAAGAAAATGCTTACGGTAATGTCCTTTGCTTTTTATCAGACGATTTATTAGTAAAAAGTGCGATCGTGTAAAGTAATTTAAATTGCCCCAAAACGTGGCTGGTGTAATTAAAATTTATCATAGATTAATAATCTCGTTGTTTTTGAGTTAAATTTTCTTCCGTACTTTCATAATATTTTATATTGTTACAATAAATATTATTTTTATTACAATCCCAAAACAGTGTGTATTTGGTATTTTTTTCTTATTTCTTTTCGGTATTTTTTTAAAATTTTCTATTCCACTCGACCGTGATTAATTATTTACGTTTAAAAATATCAATCGTCATTCGTTACTCACAATTAAATATTTAATTGTTAGTTTTTAATCGATAATCTTATTTTCTTTTTGTCCACACTGCTATTAACATACTTATCAAATTACATCTTTTTAGTAATATTTCAGTGATATTATGTATAAGGGAGGCATCCTTTACGCGTTACTTTTTGACATTTCTCTGTTAATATCGTTATATTTTGAAACGTATTTATATATTATATAAATATGTTTCAAATTATATTATACCGACAACTGTCAAATGTATATTGAAATCAACTGTTGAGAAAGTTGGTAAAGTTAAATTTTAAAACTACACTAATAATTTCATTTTACTGGAGGGTAGGTTTCAATGTTTTATTTAAATTTTGTTTTAAAATATAGGACATTAATATGCTTAACGTTTGAATGGTAGTTAGGTTACAGTGAGAATATTAATTTACTAACAAATTTACCTCTGTCAAAATGCTACTTTTCTTTTTTCTCTACTATCGACATCAGACTATAGTATGAAATTCCATGTAATGGTTTAATAAGTGGCTATGTTTAATACATTATTTATGAATTTGTTGATCGGTACAGAGGACGGATTATGCCTACTATTTCAGTGAATCCAAAATAACTAAAACGGCCTCGCAGATCATTATTCGGTTTCGAGCTGCAAGAATTATGAGAGACTTGAAGCTCGGACACTTGACTCTACACTTGTGCTTTATAAATGCTATTCTCTTGAGCTCAACGGTGTCTCCAACGCCTATTCGAATTAGCTGAAGCTCTGCAGAAGACTACTAATTATCTTTCTAGTTTATGTTTACAAAAGAACTCTGTTGCACTCTGATTTCACCGAAATGGAATGCTTCTTTCTTATTCAAAAAATATATTCATATTTAATTTAAGGTACATCTACTACGTACGAGTATACCCGTGTCTTTGTCTGTACAAACAAAGAACAGCTAGTACAAAATAATGAGCAATAACATAACTTTACATTCACGGTAATTTCTTGATGGTTTCTCATTCACGATGGATTCCGCAGTATAGCAAATTAATTGTAATAAATTCATGACAACAGTTGTAAGAACTTTCATGACAAAGCTTGTAAATAATTTATATATAATATATTATCAGGGACCAACACTAAAAGAAACGACTCATAGCGTATTTACTGAAGTACCTTTTTATTGAGCATCGCTTTAGGACAAAGTGCTATTTATAATTTAATGTTTATAGGACAAAATGCTATTTATAATTTAATTTCGGTTGAACTTGTGGTAGAAATATATATGAAGTTCTAGTTTTGGTTCAAATATTGAGTTTCAGATTTTTTTTAATTGTCTTTGTACCACGAAAAGAAAATTGGATACATCCGACACGTTTGGCCGTTTAAAATGTATATGTCGGAAGAGTCAAAAATAAAATGGTTACGTTTATTTATACGTTGATGGAATACAAGTCTCATTTTATACCCTTTTTACTTTCTGTTATCTAAAAACTGATTATACAATTAAATTAACTTGTAAGATACTCCTATAACACCAATTAATGTCACATTTCTAGCACTATAGACAAGCTGCGATTGTGACGCCTGCCTAAACTTGTTTACGCAACAAAAAAAATCACCAGTTTAGTAATACACGAGTATTTTGCTTGAAAGGTTAGCTCGACGCTACGATAACTTTTAAATAACATAACTGTATTTCACTTCTTTTTATTTATTTATTTATACTTTAACGTACATATTGTACATACATTTGACGGACTTAACGCTACTTGCTCTTTTCTAGTCAACCACAGTTGATTAAATATAAACATTGTGATGTGGATGACTGTAAAATACTATAATAAAAAAAACAAAATCAGAATATAACAAGTAACAAAAAATGTCATAACATAAATAAGCAAAACGAAGCTACATATGAATAATACAAAGTAAAAAAATGGTTAATTTTAAATCTTGACATGGTTGGAAACAAGGAAAATGGGGAACAATATGGAATTAGGAACTGTAGGACAGAGGTATTATGGGAGGAAGAACTTTTTCAGAACGATCGTTGAATAAATTTAAGGTTCCTGGTATCCGGATCTAGTCGATTCCAAAGTCTTATAGCATTCTATATGAAGATATATACGAAGTTTTATTGAATTTTAACTAAAACATATTTAACCAAAGCCTTGAAAGTATTGAGAAAACAATAATCATAATGTATATGATATGGGTTAAAAAATAAATTAATTTTAATAAAATTGCTTATATCTGAACTTTTCTATCTAGGTATATGTTTTTCCACCTTCTACCAAGGCGGGTGGGCAGTAATGACAAAGGATCACATTTTACTAAAACTTCCATTAATCTAATGAGCTATAGCATGCTACAATATAATTTTTAAATAAGTTTCTTTCGTCATTATTCATCGAAACAAAACAGAAAGTTAGACAAACAGCTCTAGCCCATTCTTGTTACATCTGTCGATGCATATAAAAATGAACTTCAAATTTTATTCAACAGCAATTTTTTTAAAAAAACTTTCGAAAAAAAAAATTTTGTACAGTTTGCCTTTCTAGATTAATGTGCATAGTTTAAAAAAAAATTAAGATCATAGTGCGTATTTAAAAAAAATATAAAATTTTACAAGAAATTTTTTTTAGAAAGAATTCTCTTATCAAAAAGCTATATAAGTTGCTTGTAAAGTTATTCGAGTTAGGCATAATTACTTTGTGCTAGTCGATAATAAATAAGGCACACACCCGTGAGGTATGTAATATTTTTTATATGTGGGTACCACTTTAAAGGATTTATACTTCGTGACTTTTCTCAATAATCATTTGTGGCTAATTACATTACCCCTTTTTCGTTAATTAATGGTTCCGCTTTCACTCCTTGTATTTGAGTTAAAATTGAAAAAAATATGCTTTAACTAACACTTTCTTTAGTAAGACTATTGGACTTCAAAAATATATTCCTATATTAGATTTATATTCCCTTTAAATTTATGTAACATATTAAGCAAAATGGTGTATAATTAAACAAACTTTACTTATAACAAACGATTAATCAGATTAATCACGATTACAATTACTTTTCCAATTATTTTATTTTAATTTCGATTGATTTAATTTGGTAAAAATTGTAGGCAATTTATCAGTCGACTGTAGAATTTAGTTGGTGTACGCTAATACTCTTTTAATAGTATTCACCATAAATTGCACTCATGTATGTGCAATATTTGATTTGAAAAACTTAGGCAGCATATAATTTATAAGTATTATTGTTATGATTACAAAATATGTGAAATATTTATTATATAGTACAAACTTGAGTTTTCTAAAAAAATATTATCGGAAAATTAATAAAAAATTGCAGTTTTTTCTCCTATATCTATTCCGAAATTTTCGAATGAAACATTCTGAAGAGACTACATTATGAAAATATTTTAATAATTATATCAAAAACTTTTACATCTTTATAAAAAGAGATCATTATTTAAGAAAATAACTTATCTCTGAATCTGCGAAATCTTTTAAAGCTACGGGTATCACAAGTCGATAATTACATAATTCGAGTTAGAAGGGTTAATTTGGGAGAACAATATTTTTTTGTCAGGAATATTTTTGGAGCAACAAATAAAATTAAAAATAATTAAAATACCTTCTTGGAATTATTTTTAAATAACATAAAATTTAAATTTTGAAAACATGAATGATGTCAAAAATCCAAAAGTCCTTTAACTCTTATTTTTAGACATCGTCGGTTACGATTTGCTTCCGTACATTCCGTGCTGCGTGTGATTTCCCCGTAATATTTATAACGCCACGTTCTCTCCATGACGCCATCAACATCGTTTCAATACAGCTATCAACGTTTGAATCTCTCCAACTCAGTACTCGCAAATTGCATTGTGCGGCAGAAACTTGTAAAAACGATCATAAACGGTTTATCGATATCTTCTGTAGACCTGAATTACGTAGAGCAAAAATCATTCTGAACGAGTAATCGTGTTTCAGCAATAAATCGATTTTATGTTTTTTTAGTTTTTTTTTGTTGACTACGCCAAGCTATTCCTTTTATGGACAGTAACAAATACAAATAAAAATGTATAAATCTACGTAACATAAATCGAGTCAAGTTAAATATAATAAAAGTAACACAAAAATCAAAGTCAATTTAGTTTAGTATATTTCTAATTTTAATGTAACTGATGAAAAAGTAATAAAACTGTTTAGTCAGGGCAACTTTGGCGTATGTTTTTCTAGGACTCGTTATTCATTTATATGTTAAACATCACTCAAGCTATATACAAGCTGCATTTAAGTTCTTGTTTGTACTTTATAAAGTGTTTATTCAGTCTGTATAAAGGCTGTAGCCGCGTTTATATAAACCTTATAAACGCAGATTGAACTCCAAATTAAACAGTTTTTGGCGTTTCTGAAGCTGTATAATGGCTGTACAAGCCTTAGCGCTGTTATGAATGTGGAATATAATTTACTTTAATTAGGTGTATGTTTTACGTGAAAATATTTACGCGCCTGTAAAATAACAAGAAATAATAAAGTGGAATTGTTCTAAATAGGACAAGTACAATTTGTTTTTGAGGTTACATTCAAAACGAATATTTAAATATTAGATGTGAAGGGCTAAGCGATAATTATTCAATCTAAAAACAATGATACGGTTTTTACGGATTGTGAAATTTTGTTAACTATATTATAGATTTGATATAAATATTCAACAATAGCGACAACTTATTAAAAATCCTAAACGATATTTGAAAAGTATTATAATCTGAATAGCTGAAAAAGTAAGTTGCAGATTCTTCTAATTGACTATTGTCCCGTATTCAGCTTTTTAACATGATGTTTTACCATCCAGGCGGTGTAAGAATTCTTTTCGCATATCTTGTAATACCTGAAAATGAAAATGTTGCAAAAGAACACCAAATACACATTGAAATTTTGAGATACGTATAATATATGAGAAACCCTCTTTCACTTTATTTATTCTATCGATAATTATGTAAAAATACTAATTCTTAATGTCCTGGTCATACGAATTTGAATTCTTAATGGGCTGTTGTCCAAGTGGCAGCAGTTTATTTTCACAAGTGTGTCTTTTTTCCGTTTCACCATAAAAATGTAACTAATTTTGATGAAAAATGTTTGGAATTTTATTGTATTAATATGTATATGGTGCGATACCCTGACTCCTAATAAAATTCATAAGACGAGTAGCGAGTGAACCCTTCAATAATGCGAATGCTTGGATGCATATAGAACGCAAATTTTCTCGTTTTGTAGATAATAGATATCTTGTATAGCGAGAGGGCGCGCAGACTTGAGCCGAAAACACTCCGTTATACTTATATTTTCCGTAAAATCTATTTGCAGTTGTTATTGTTAATAGGTAAGTTTATAGTCATTCGTATTAAGTTTGAGAATCAATGTCTAAATATCATCAAGTGTTTAATGGAATAATAAAAGTATGGCAACAATTTACAGCTCACAATTCTTGGCAGATTCAACTTAATTTTTATTCGCTTTGTTTTTTATTATTATAGTTTATGACGTTATATTAAATAGTCACGTTTACCCATTTAAAATAAGGGAAAAAGTAGTTCCAGGCAGTAAATTTTCCACATATATTGAAATATTGAAAAGAACTGACCGATGAATGAGGCGTCGAGTTAGAATATATAAATAAAAAAATATATAGCTTTGTTTAGGAATATTGTTAAGTTTAAATCATAGATAGGCGATATGGAATAACTCGCTATGGAATAACTAATCTCGAATGGAATAACTCAATGTAGACGGTAGGCAAAATGATCCCTGATAATAACTAAATAATAATAAAATAAATTTACGTTAATAAACCTTATTATTTATTAACATTACCTTAAATGATTATGTCAAAAATGAAAAAAATATGAACTGTTATTTTTTTAAGTTTTTTTTAGAAAATTAGCGTCTTAAACAAGTATTTAGTAAAAATTTACTCCTTTGCGGCCGGAAATGAAATTTTTTATAAATTAAGAGTTATAGTGTATACGTAAAATATTTCAATTTTCTAACAAATATTTAATGATACAAATATTTTTAACTTTTATCTATTTAAAATTAATTTGTTGTATATAAAATTACAATGCTGTTGCACTAATTACTGGAATGAATGAACTAGTTTTTCAATCATAGGTACCTACTGGTTCGTTGACATTTTAAATGTGATAATTAAAGAACTTGTTAAATACGGTTAGAATTCGTTCTGTGTGTGTTCCATACATATAAAAGTATATAGTGTTTCTATTAAACATTTTATAAATATAAATTATTATATTTTACTATATAACATGTTCCTTAATATTACTTTCGCAAGGGGTAAAATATAAAGAATTTTTTCGTAATTATTTAAAATACGTAAATAAAACTCATTTGTGTCTACTATTAAGCCCAAAAAGATTATTTTTCTAGTTTTATTTATTTTTTTCTAGATACTGTAAGAAAGTATTAATAACGATAAATAATTTAGGAGTTCGGTATAAAAATTCCACAGAAAAGAAACATTTTAACGAAAATTTCCTATTTAAAAATTGTAACTAACTTTAAAATCGAAATTATGTAAACATATCCCAATATAATTAGGCGTAAATACAAGAGAAAATAAAGATTCAAAACGTTTATTGAACAGCAAGAGCCTTCAGATCAGGTTTATCTAGCTTTATAAAAAATTGCCAGTGACGCCATAGTCTTCAGCGGTTCTAAATACGTCAGAATAAATCTTTGAATATCAAACTACTCATCATACTTTAGTTAAAATATTATAAAAGCAGCGACGCCGAGCTAGGTTTTTATAAAGCAAATTTTGGAAAAACTGGCATCAAAACAGTTAATAAAAAATTTAACAGTTTATATGATGTAATCATTCATTAAGAGGAAACCTAAATATAATACAATTAAATTAGGAAAAATTTAATCTTATTTGGTTTATTAATAATAAAGCTACTTTGAAGTATGATGTAAGAAAGAAACAATATCTTGTTCTTGTGTGGTGTCCAATTTTATCAAATTTTCAATATAAGATGACGGATATCACTAATTCATAAATAAGGACAAAATTCAGTTTTGCGTTGTTTCACCTGCTGACACTAATGCAAGTGTTTGTGCTAGTTGTTATCTCCTTTTTGTCTTCTAGATATTTAAAATAAATAAGAAATAAATATTGGAAGAAACGAAAATTAAATATTATTTTATTTGCAGGTGATATTTTGTTCTTAAATTTTTGTAAAGGTGTAACTGAAACTTTGTCGTAATGCAAGACCAACAATATAAATGAATAATTAATATTAAATAATAGCTGATTAAAGACAAGCCAATTACTTGTTTTTTGAAAGTCACTTTTAGAGCGCTAATGACGTGTGACAAATTCGACGTCATCGATAATAGATATTGAAATTTATTATATTTAGCTTTGTAGCGTAATTATATAAACAAATATCTAACAAAAAGAAGGTACAACTATATTAAAATCATATCTCATTTAATTCTTACTTGCTATGTGGGTTTTAAGTGTTTAAACATAGAAACATAATTTTTTTTCTTCCCAGACAAAGTTATGTAAATAAAGTCTTTTATTTTAAAATTAAATGAAGCTAAAATAGTATTTTTTAAATAATATTTTATCTTATGACAAATTAAAATAAAATTGAATCTTATTTCTTTTCTGGAGCGTCTGAAGCTGGGAGATAAAAATAAGTAGCGACAGTTTCACTTACGTTGAAGTGACTAAAGATGACACCGTGAAAAAAGTCACGTCCAATTTGTCTGATCCATAATGCCTTGTAGGCATGAGCTCGGCGGACTATCTTCACGTTACACAGAAACATTCTTCACTGACAAAAGAAAAACATTCGATCAGTTTGTTTAAAATTGAGCACGGAAATTATTCAAATGAAAAATGTGACGTCTTTCTGGATTGTTAGTTGGGGAATAAAATAAATTTATATATATTTTTAAATTAGTGTATTCCCTATAATACTTGTATATCGATTTTATTAAATTACTAATAAAGAAAAACATCGAAATTGGATAAATTTTTACCCCTTCGACAAAAAAAATTGATGATATGGTCAGATCAGTTTAGTATTATTTGTTAATAAACAAGTGCAAATGTTTTTATTTCCAAACATATCTTTATACGACAAACAAAGATATAAGTATATATGTGGTGCGCGTGTGCGCGTGTGTGTGGTGTGCGCGTGTGCGTGTGTGCGCGTGTGCGCGTGTGCGCGTATGCGCGTGTGCGCGTATGCGCGTGTGCGCGTATGCGCGTGTGCGCGTGTGCGCGTGTGCGCGCGCGCGAGTGTGTGTGTGTGTGTGTGTAAATTATCATTTTTTATAAAACGTGTTTCAAATATATATTTGTATTTACGATTTGACATGGTGTTTTTTAAAACTATTTTTTAATATCAGTTGACTTTCATTTTCTATTTTGACTAGAATTTTATTTTGGTTCTTGCTCTTTTTTTAATATTAAAATACTATATTACTGCGAAATATATCTTTGTCCCAAATCTGTTTAAAATGATTAAAAAAAATATGAAGCTATAAAACGGTCTAACGGTAAAGTATCGCCGATATTAGAATCATTATTATTACCTTCCCTGATAGATAGAAAAATCTCAAAAATGACGTAATGCTGCCATCTATTGATATTAATTAACCCTAAGGAATTTCCCCAAAATTTAAGAAGGGTATTTTTATCGAATTATAATCCAATAACAGTATCGTCAGAATTCGGTACTGTAGTTTTGGCTCAGACCGGGCCCGATACTCCACCATACAGACTTGAAAAGTTTTTAAATGCTATTTACATTGAGTGTTGGCAATATCTGCAGCTTTAAAATAAAATGAATAATGTACAGGGCCATAATTTTATATGGGCTTCCATTTAAATACAATGACAGAGCGTCTATGCAGTCATTAGTAGTTATTTATCTTCATTGAAAGCCCTAATAGATTATGATTTTCATACGTTAAAACTTACAGTAAAATAGCTTCCTCCATTTAACTTATTAACTGACTTTAAAAAAGGAGGAGGTTCTCAATTCGTCGGAATCTTTTGTTTTTATATATGTTCAGCGATAATTATTTACAGAGTGGCCGCTTCCGATGATTTTTTTTATTTGAATGATGGTACTTTAGGGGTGGTTCCTTATAAATATGATGATGATATGCATATATATATATATATATATATATATATATATATATATATATATATATATATATATATACACACACACAAGAAATATGATCTGATTATAAGGTCCGGAAACGAACGATGGAACTCCGTAACGAATGGTAATAAATCAACCATGATTCAAGATATTTCCTACAGACAGTTGTCACTTTGCAGTTCAGGGTCTGTCTAACGATGAGTTCTGGAGATACACAATGGAACTATTTAACGGACGATATTAAATTAAACGTAATTCAAGATATTTGCTACAGAGAATTGTTACTTTACAAAATAACTGCACCATCGACCAGGTCAGGGTCTGATGCTGAGTTCTGGAGATGAACAATGGAACTCCTTAACAGATGTTAGTAAATGAAATGTGATTTAAGACATTTGCTACAGAGAGTTGTTACTTTGGAAATTAACTACACAACTTACAAAGACAGGATTTGATGATGAGTTCTGGAGATGAACAATGGAACTCCTTAACGAATGTTAGTAAATCAACCGTGATTAAAGATATTTGCTACTAGTAGTTGTTACTTTGGAAAATAACTCCACCGTCGACCAGGTCTGGGTTTGATGTTATCTTTAAATTAATTGTGATTCAAGATATTTGCTACTGGTAACTGTTACTTTGCAAAACCTGTTATTACACTTCGGATATGGAGAACGCAACTCCTCAACGATTAACAGTTAACCACTGGCAGCTACTAATATCGCTTCGTTTCTATGCGTTGTTGGTAATCAACTTTAAACCAAGAGAAAATTATCTATATACTAACTTTTACCTGTGGCTTTTTATATTTAAATAATAATATAAGAAAGAAAATAATTGAATGTTAGTTATAGGGTGATGATTATTATTATTAATCATTAAAGATTCTAAAATAAAATATCTTTTAGAAACAGACTTCAAAAAAGTAAGTACTAAAAAGAAAAAAATAATCAACTCGAAATAGCTACCTATTTATTCGCAATAAGTAGCTAAGTCAACTTATATGAGAATATAGTTAATAGAACAAAGACTATTTTTACAGAAATATGTTATTATTTGGGTTTTTGAAATTTTTTTTGGATCAATAAATAATTTATTAGGATTACTTAACAAAAACTGGAATCATAAATTACAGATGTTTCTAGTCACAGCATCTGAAAGTTGGCCGCTGGGTAGCGGTTTTTAGATTAAAAAAAAAAAACATTACTCGATAGCTCTGAGAATTATCATCACGTTTTATTTTTTCCTCGAATAGTTATTAACTGATCTTCCCCCGTTCCCTCTCGACGTTGACTTTTGGAACATCTATATATTACGCGGCAAAAGTTTGCGCAATATACCAATTCAAGATTAATAGTCTTATATTGATGAATTATCCATAAATCAATTCATAAAATATTGCAATTTTACATAAAGCTTATTTTTAGGGTTTCATAGCCAAATTAGGTACCGTTATAGTTCGATATATCTGCATATCGATATATGACAATTGTTTTATTTACAAACTGTTTGTGCTACAAACTTAAGTTTTTATTTATAACGCTTATGAAGTTCTGAAATAAAGTGTTTCAAAAATAGTTTTTAAGGCAACTCCCTTATATAAAAAGAGGGGATTAATTTTATAAGTTTATTGTTTAAAAGATACTTCCAATATATTGGGGTGGGAGTATGAGATGAATGTTTTTTTTGGTACAGAGATCCGTTTATGAAATATTACATTTTAAAAAGGCCTTTTTCGTTAGCCACCTGTTCCCGGCCCCCACCAGCTATACCACTCTATTTGAAAACTTGAAAAGTATTCACAATAGTAAAATATACAACGAAGTTAAACGGAAAATTATCACAGCTAAGTGGCCTCTACTAATTTACGAACAATATTCAACCTACTAATGGCCTGTAGGTTGGCTCTGTAACAAGTTCAGAGAAACTCCGTACAAACCGTAAAAATAATTTTGCATTTTTAAATGTATATTCATTATGTCGGCAAAAGATATGGTACGCCATATATTTATATATTTACGTGGTGAGAAATAATATTTATTTAAACATGCCTTTTCTTTTTATGCCTGTCTAAGATATTGTAGGCAATAAATTTACATTGTGAAAAATTAATATTTGTAAATAGTTTAATAGATGTACTATGTACCTTTAAATGTTTACAAGTGACTAAATTTGTACGGAACTCTCGTAGTGAAAGTTCTACTCGTAATTTATAGATTTTTTTTCAAACTGCTATGATGCGAATAAAGAAATAGAGCTATTAATTATGAATCTCGATTCTATTCAAGTTTTTTTTTGTTAAAAACAAGACAACTGCTCTCATTTGTTAGTTCTATTCTCACAAGCTTATTCGATTTGCTTCTTATGTATAAATTTCAGGAATACTACCTTTATATATTGAACAATTCGGAGAACGTTGGCATAATTGCAATGTTTAAATGAAACAATGTGGGGCTCTTCGTAACGAAAGTAAGTACAGGAGCTTATAACAACAGTTCGCGTAGTAGTGATCCGAATTTAATTTAATAAAATGTTTATCATATTTTATGACTATTAGTAATATGTTAATTTTTAACGCATAAATAGGTGTTTTATTTATTAAACCATAAATGTTTTTCAGAACGAATTTACACATTAGCTTACAAATAATCTATTAAACGGTTAGCTGCTTCTTTATATACACAGTGTTGTCATTATTTCTATAATTTACCTAGTGAGTATCTATCTTTGTATTTATACCAACTTGGACCGGGCAAACAATTTTGGATTTCCCCATGGCACGATATCGTCCCTTTCGCTCACTCACCAGCACTCTTATTAGCACTATTAACATCCATTCTCCCTCGTTATATTGTAATAGTTCTTCCTTATTCAGCCTATTTTTTATTCACCCTCATTACATTGTAATAATTTTAACCTAGAGTTTCTTATATTTCATTTATATATTCTTTTTGGGTCTAGTAATTCGCTCACAAACCGTACTCGTACTCGACGCATAGGATCAATCAAGGATACAGAAAATGTTTTCTAATCTTATTATAATATTTTATACAGTGGATAAACCGAGAGCATAATAGTTGTTTCCGTTTCAAAATTGTAACAGTAGAACATTCCAGTTGTTGAATATATTCTTTTTCAAATTTCTGCGGTTAGACCTAATTATTATTGAGCTAAGTTTAAGAAAATGTATAAATTCGAATAATCAACGTGCTATGATCTATATAATATCTATATGATATCTCATCGCGATGATGTATAAAGCAACAACAGAGCCATAATATACCTGCCGGTACGACACCTGGCTCTCCGTCATCTCATAAAGATTCTATTGACAAAGCAAAAAATACAATCGTCATGCATATTATTTACATACCAACTCATGTCTACCACATGTGCCTGCCACTGTTTTTATTTGCGGAAAAATATTATAAAGTAAAGAATTATTCTAGCTAAACGTTGATTTACGTGTTTGCTCACGGCTTAAAATATACTTGAATGATAGACGATTAGTCGTAAGATGAATTAGAATTCCTGGTAACAGCATGAAATACCAATCTTGACTATATTTTGGAGCATAATTTAGGAAAAAAAGTATTTCTGTTCCCACTGTGTTAATACGGGAAACTATGAATATAAAGTAAAGAATTATAATTCTTGCTAAACGTTGATTTACGTGTTTTCTCACGGTTTAAAATATACTTGAGTGATAGACGATTAGTCGTAAGATGAATTAGAATTCCTGGTAACAGAATAAAATACCAATCTTGACTATATTTTTGAGCATAATTTAGGAAAAAAAGTATTTCTGTTCCCACTGTGTTAATACGGGAAACTATGAACATAAAGTAAAGAATTATAATTCTTGCTAAACGTTGATTTACGTGTTTTCTCACGGTTTAAAATATACTTGAGTGATAGACGATTAGTCGTTAGACGAATTAGAATTCCTGGTAACAGCATAAAATACCAATCTTGACTATATTTTTGAGCATAACTTGGAAAAAAATATTTCTGTTCCTACTGTGTCATTTCGTAAACTTTTGGTTGAGTGCGAGGCTAAAGAGTTTTTGTGTACAAGTTGTTGTCCATAGAAATTACGTATTACGTTGTATATAATTTTGTATTTATAATCAGTTTCTTATTTATAAGCTAATCGTAAACATCTTTAATATATTCTAATTTTTCAGAAAATGACATGTCATTGAATCCGAAGCCGTTCGTCGAATAGCCGATAAAGTCATTCATATTAATACGAAGTCACAGCATTGCAAGCACCGTAAACGTCCAATTCTGTCACCCGTTTACAATAACTGATAGTACAGCTAATGGTGACATTATCAGTATCAGTCAGTAGTCCGAACGATTCGGAGCATCGCGGTTGTGTGCGATATACACCGCGGCACGATTCTGCATTGTGTATAAACCAGTCGGTAACGACAACTTTCGTTATAATCCGCTTTCGCGTATAAGCAAAATACCCATCAAGCCGTTGGCAACTTTCAATAAACATTAAAATATCAATTTAATTTTAATTCTATCTTCACCCTTTATTGCGATTGCTGTTAAAAGGTTTATTGCTTTTCAGTCTGCCTGTCTCGGAGAATACATGAGCAAGCAATTTAAAATTGTTTCGGAGAAATAATGAGCAAGCGATTTAAATTAAAAAAGTCATAAAGTTCTCAAACTCGTTTCTGTGAATATCTAAAAATACTCTTTTCAGTGATGGCGATCTTTCAGTCAATGTAATTTTTAAAAATTTGGTAAATTGAGTAAATGTCACACCGATGATATGATCTGCAAAAGTTGCAAAATATAAAGTGGCCTCGCAATTTTTTTGTTAGTCACATTTTACATTTGTCATAACTCAAGAGTTTTTATCAGTTTTTATTAAAAAAAACGATCAAATTGCACAAAAAGCAACACGCTACACTATTGGGCAATTGTAATATTTTTGTTGTTGGTTTCTGAATATAGTTTTAGGACAGAGTACGATTGTTAAATCAATTTTTAGTTTAACGACAGTGTTCCAGTTAAAATCCCATCCTTAAATACTTGCCGGTATTACGCTTATTACTAGAAATTATTTCATAATATTTAAAACTTCTCATACAGTATTAATTAGTTAGACGTAATTTTAGTGGAATTGGGTGTAAAAGTTATAAAGAATTAACTCGTTTTTTTTTCAACATTAATATGTACATTCATTACTAAATGGTGGTATAAATTAAAATTAGCAAACTTAATATTCAGACATGGGTACTGATCCGGCAGCGAAGTGTTCTCAGTTTTCCTCAAACAGTGAAATAGACTTTTCAGCAAACTATACTTCCTCTACAAAGGAATTAGACAAGAGTTCATCCGGCTACCTCGTCTACAAGAGGAGATGGGTCGTGTTGGGAATATTCGTGCTCTATTCGGCTTCGAACTCGATGCAATGGGTTCAGTATGCGATTATAGCGAATATTGTGATGAAATATTACTCAATAAGCAGCGAAGTGGTTAACTGGACTTCCATGATATATATGATAACGTACATTCCCCTCATATTTCCGGCGAGTTATTTGTTGGATAAAGTGGTGAGTTTGATCCCGGATACGTTTCTGGTGAAACTTTACTTTCATAAGTAATTTCTTCTTTTCATATCTATTTCATTCCATTTAAAAATTGTAATTATTAATTTGTTTATCATAATTTCATAAACACAGAGTCTACTGTTCTGTAAATGCGGATTTATCCGTAAATATATTTTATCTTTACTGATATTTCTATTATTATATATTGTACTAGTTGTGCCCCACAGTTTCACTCGCGTACAATTCGGAATAAGACATTTTTTTTTCTCTCTCGTATGTAGTTCTTGGTATTACCGTACCAAATTTTATCATAATCCGTCTTGGAGATTTTGCGTGATTGGTGCACATTATAACATACAGACAAAAATTCTAAAATAAGGTTTTTCAGGCTTCTATTATCATTCTATACGTTAAATCAGTCACTCTTTTTAAAATATTTCCACGTATAGAATTTACTTTGTTACATACTATAGATTGAGATACGCCCGTGTTTCGATTACGAAAATCCTAAATAAAAATGTCAATTATATAACGTATCATCATATAGCAAACAATAAATAAAATAAAAGCATTAATTGCTTGAAAAAAATAAATGATCCGATATTTATTTGAACATTCCGTTAAAAGCGTCGAAATCTCAAACAGAACTGGAAATCACCTGTACCTATCCGTATACGGACTTATATCAACTTTGATCCCACATTCGGGACATTCCTTACTATAATGTAATTTTGAATCTTATTCAGTAAATACAAAATATATGAACTAATTGCAGCTTATATTATAAAAGTTTCGAGAAAACACACCGATTTAAAATTGCTTTCTTACATTGGCCACGCTTATGGATTCGGACATCGAATATGCCATATACATGATCGTAAGACATTTATAAATTTTCGATCAGAGTAATTTTGAATTATAATTTCCATGACCTATTAAAGATATAAAAATGTGAAATATGACGCCTCTACTTCGCAGCGCGACAAAAATTACCAGACATTACTAATTTAAAAATACCTTTTTAAGCGTTTCGTGTAATAAAAAGTAACACTTGTAAAAGCATCCGTATGTAAGTTATTGCCAAACTTTATATTAAAAAATAAACATAAGTGAATCCTATTAATATTGTTTTTACAACAATTTGACATTGTAGAATAACAATTTGCCTTTGAAATAAATATCGATCTTACGAACGTTAAAATACTAAATGATGGAGATTAAACACCTATTGGTACTAAATTTAATAAAAGATATAAACATTAAATTAAAAACTTTACAATAAATTAAAAACTTCACAGAAAATGTTTTGTTATAGCAATGAAATGAAATGACTTTTCTTTAAATTATACAATTATTATATAAATTGTATAATTTAAAGAAAAGTAATGGAGAAATTATTAATTAAGCCATGAAAAATTATTACTGGTTACACAATTTAAAACAAGAATCACAAAATAGTTTTTAATTGTTCCTAATAGTTTATTTTGTAATAAAAATAAAATATATAAATAACTTTAGAAATTTAACTTACTTGATATTCGTAGATAATAACAACGAGGAGATTATTATTGATTGATTAATTTTACGTACTCGTTTATTTTGTAGTAAAAATAAAATATATAAATAATCATAGAAATTTAATAGGGATTGAAGTTGACTTATTTGATATTCGTAGATAATAGACACAAGGAGATATTATTACAGATTACTTGTATTTTTATTACATTTATTTTGAATCACATAAGCGTAAAGCAGTTAAAGTTAACAAATAAACTAGTGTATAAATAAATAGCAATGGACACTAGTTTTAGTACAAGTGTCATGCAATTGGAAATGCTAGTTTAATGTATTCGACATTAAACTAGCATTTCCAATCGCATGACGAATAATTATTTGCGAGATGTTAACTTTCAACAGTCCTAAAACTTTGCGATTCTTCCGACTTTAATTAACATCGATCCGATAATGCTGCTTCAGCTAGATTAAAGCCCGTAATTATTTTTAATTAGATCTTCAGTCTATTGATTATAATTTTCTGTCACTCAGGAACCAATAGAAGCCGGCTTGCTATACAATATAAAAATATATTTATATATATATATATATATATATATATATATATATATATATATATATATATATATATATATTAAGGAATTAGACAGACGAGACTAATTCCTCTCATCTTTATAAATATGAAATAGTTTTAGTGAATACTACATTTTCTAAAAAATATTACAAGTTCGACATTCGAAATTTTGAAAGAATATCTAATTTTTATAACACCTTCACTTCACCGGAAAAATAAACTTTAAAAACTATCAGAAAACCCTTTTCCAATATTGAATGTCTCATAGTATTATCATCATAGTATTTTGAACAGTAAAAATAAATGTATTGGAAACGTTCTTCAAGTAAATATGTTTTCTTTCCTTTTAAATATTTCGAATAATGGGCCTATGAAAATAGCCATAAAAATACGACTAATTTGTGGAAAAAGTAGGTAATTTCATAAAAAGAACATCGAAACTAATCAATGTATTAAAGTAATGAAAATTGTTTGAGCAGTCTAATCTATTCAGGCTTCTTTCCTTAGCTTCTTACTGAAGGTAATGTAAGCATAGATAAGTGACCCCTAAAGTAGACCTACGAAAATGGGCCAGGGGTTAAAGAAATAGAATATAATTTTAAAAAAACCGGTGTTTTTTTGAACGTAAAAAAGTCAACAGTTCAGCGATTGAAAATAAAATAAAACACAATTTGTAACCGCAAAACAAGCGAAAAAATGTTTACTTCAAAAACGCGCACACATTACGTATTAATACATCAAGAATGTTAATAAGGAATAAAAATAACAATAAAAATGTAACGATGTTTAGAAACGATTATAAAAAATAACCAATAAGGATTGCTTATTTTAATATTTCCGTTGCCTAAATTAATTAAAAAAAAAACCAGGAACTGGCATTGATACTTGTTCTGTTATCAAAATGAAAAAAAAACAGCTAACAGTGATACTGTTAGGTGTTTTTTTTCGAACCTGCGAGTCACATGGCAATAGTTCAAGTCTATGTATGGAGGATACAACGGGACTCAATCTGCATTTCGTTTCATCTTGCGGTTTTAAAGAGTTCTGTAAAAAAACATTTACAATCCATTAGGAAAAATAATCAAATTTTTATAAAAAAATGAAATTTCTCATTTACATGATTTACGATTTAAAAAAATACTTTAAGAAACTTATTTTTTTAACTTTCTCTATTTAAAAATAATTTTTATTCTTGTAACATCTTTCGATCTTTAGAAAATCTTTTCATATTACCCGATAATTTTACACATTATTTTTCCTCCCCTTTTTGGATTTCCCTTAGTTTAATTTTAATAGTAATATGAGGTCATATCGGTTGTTAAGCATAACATCTTACATCCGTGATAGAAATAATCACATCGATAGCAACAGACAATAACCTTCCACGTTCGAAGCCACGCTTTATTTCAAGCAATTGTATACTTTGTAAGTTGTTATTGACACAAACTAACTTGAAGCAATGTGCAAAACTCCAACGTACAATACCAATGAGTAACGTGAGAACACCCTATTGTGTAGATCCCAACGCTAAAAGATAATCGTTGCGCTTTGTTGTCACAGAAATTGTATGCATTTGAAAAAAAAAGTTATGCAGTTTGCTCCTGTAAAACTGAACTGTAGTCGCTTAAATAATTTGTTTTCATTTTCATCACAAATGATGCAACGAATTTAAATAACCCAATTTAACAATTTCGACCCTTGCCCTTCTTAAATAACACACACGACGTAGTATTTTTCCAATCTGTTCCAAATAGATGAACTGTATAAAATTTTATCGCAGAAACAATCAGTAATTACAATTTTTAGTACATCTTTTGGATGTTATAATTTTATTGATTTACAAGTGTTTACAACCGGCTTATATCTTTCTCACTATTATTTTTTTAATGCACTCAATACATAAACTATTGTAAAATATTAATTACGAATCTATCTAATTGCTACTTTATGGTTGATACTTCCAGTATAGTATCATGCCCGGAATATACATGTAAAAGCTGTTATTAAATTGATAGAGCAAGTCAATTTATATAGGTTCCTGATTACATAGTAACACAATTGTAATCGACATAAGTTTTTCCTATCTCATCTCGCTCTCGGGACATATTATTTATTTTATTACGTTAATCGTCTTGCAGTGCACACAAACTGGGGGCCTCGCGGCATCATCAAAGCGACAAGATACGGTGCGACGCGGCGAACCCCTTATGCGACGTTGAATATTGAGCGATATATATATATATATATATATATATATATATATATATATATGTATATATATTGTTTTTAAAAAAAAATTGATTATACTGGTATTTCAGCGTTTTTCGTAATTTTTTTCACGGAGACTCTGTTTATGTTAATGAAACGTTTAAATGTAATGTCGATTGAGAAAATTTTGGCAATACCGCCATAGAGATACTTCCCGGCATAGACCATTAGTATGGCGAACAAAGATAGTCCCTGTCGACCGAAATGAACAACGCAAGATTATAAAGCAAGGAAATGAAATAAATGAATTAGAAAATTTTCTCTCTTTAAAATTAATTTTCTTTCGTTTTAAAAAATATGTAATAAATACAGAAATACATGTACTAATTGCAAAAAATATATAGGCATTGCGATATTTATCAAAATGCTTAAATTTAATAGCGATATCTAAGTTTTTTTACTCGAGATTTAATGTTAAAATTGTATTATTATAGAAAATATTCACTATGGAGCAAATATACGTGATCGCCCTTATCACAATTCACGCAGGATGCTTAGATTAAGCTACATTTCTAAAAAGCATAAATTTAATTAGGTTGATATTTTATTTACATGCGTTATAACTAATATTAAGTGATAAGTATGATGGAATTAAAAAAATTACACCACAGGAAAAAAATCAAGTAAAACAGGGTTCGCACGGCATATACGTATAGGAAACAACAGAGAAGCCAAATTTTATAGCATAAAAAAAATTATTGAAAGGTAAAAGTTAAATTAAACTTGTTGAGATTTTTTTTTCATTTAACAGTTATGTTCGTTTGACTTTTTTAAGGATTACGATAGAAATAACAATTTTAAAACAATGTGACGAATATTCCACAAGAAGTTATACATTCAATGGAATGGCCTAAAGAAATCTTGCATAGAAGTGTAAAATGGAAAACTCTGATATTCGAATTTAACATTGTTATTTTATTAATAATAAAAGTAAAAATAATCATAGATTAAAATAAACTAATAATGAAGTCACTTATTGGCATAAAATAATCGGCAGCCATTGACGAATCTCACGTCACACTATTGTCAACTAGCGGGCTTCGAAATGGAAATACTCATTGATGTTGTATAGTAAGCCAACTAGGAGGCATCGAAATGGAAATACTCATTGATGTTGTATAGTAAGCCAACTAGCGGGCATCGAAATGGAAATACTCATTGATGTTGTATAGTAAGCCAACTAGCGGGCATCGAAATGGAAATACTCATTGATGTTGTATAGTAAGCCAACTAGCGGGCATCGAAATAGAAATACTCATTGATGTTGTATAATAAAGCAACTAGCGGGCATCGAAATGGAAATACTCATTGATGTTGTATAGTAAGCCAACTAGCGGGCATCGAAATGAAAATACTCATTGATGTATAGTAAGCCAACTAGCGGGCATCGAAATGGAAATAGGTACTCATTGATGTTGTATAGTAAGGTATATTGGGAGACACACTACGACAATATCGATTATAATAATATGTTGCTATTAAGACACTGCATTTAATCACCTTGTTTATTGAAAATTAGGGAAAATAAGTGATACTCCTTATCACAATATTCTGAGAAGGCGATGCTTAGGATATGGCAATACATGTGTACGATTATCTTTATAGCACAATTAAGATAACTATCGCTGAGCCAGTATCAATTGTTGACAACAAATTGCGACGACAACGTCACACGAAAAATACAAACGATATTGACTACGTTTATTAGTTTTGACAGCATAATATGACGTATTGATAAATAAGCCACACGATAAAATTCAAATTTACCTACCAATTTATTTTTACAAAAGTAGGGTCAAGTTACTGGTGATTCTCAAAGTAAGTTGTATTACGAAATGTTAATGGTTCTATGGAGTTTACGCGTAATAGTTGTAACCAAAGACCTACATCTATACTGCCTTAGCTAATATAATTGCAACTAGTGGGTTCATGGAATTAAATCTTGTACGCTCTGACAGACAGTTTTCCGATTTTCGATATTGTAAAATTATAGAGTTGCATTAAGGACACCTTAAACAATACTTTGGTGTAATTCTTCACTCATCTATTCCTAAAACTCTTGGCATTCAAGATTATCTCAGTATGGTCCAGTTAAATGACTCAGTCATATCTAAATACAACAGGAAAAACCTACGCATTCTCCTTTAATTTTAAAGTGGTCAAAGTTGTTTGGATTGAATGACATTTTCAAACGCACGTTATCTACTTTTTGATTATCAGAATACGTCAAGGTTCATAACTTATCGTCTGTAAACATTCAATATATATACATATATATATATACATACATATATATATATATATATATATGTATATATATATATATATATATATATACATATATATACATATATATATTACCTAAATAAGCCCTGTATCAAAATTTGTTAGGAGGCCCTTTTTGTGAAATAAACAAAGACACGGGGATTGACAAAATATATTTAAAACTGTAAAAAACTATTATACTTAGATATTTATTATATAACTCCTCAAAAACTATCGTAGTAATTAAATAGACACTTTTATGGCCTTTTCTTCTGCAGTTAAGTTTTCTGTAAACTTATTTATTATCCATAGCTGAAGACGATTTTAGTTTTTACATTTTTTCTGTTTCTATAGAAAGTATTGGTTAAGTTCGAAACGTTCTAGGCCCATAGAATTTTTAAGACAATTTTTAATAGGTTGTAGCTTAGAAAATCTTCTTTCTGCTGTTGCACTTGTGACCGGAAAGGCTATCGAAATTTATAACTAACAATTCCTTGAATTCCTTAATAGAATGAATTTTCTGAATTTTCTGAATATAACTTTTCAAAATAGTTAAATGTCAACTATCAGGTCATTATCGTATTTACTAGTTAGTTTTTCTACTTCCTTTTTATTAGATCGTTTGAAAAAGACAAGAATTTATCTGGTTGTAAAATTTTATACTTATTGCTCAGATAACAGACGCTTTGAAATTATTGTTTGGTTTGAAAAAAATATATATCTAAATAGCAATAATACACATTAACTTTGAAGGACGATTTCGGATCTGAAATTCACTCATTTTCTGATAACTCACCAAAAAAGTGCTTCGTTACGTTTCGTCTTTTATTTTTGAATACAGTTGTTACATCCCACTCTTTTACTAGGTCTTTGGAGTCGTTTGGAAAACTATTGAATGAATTTTGATTTGTTATTTCTACCAGTCTGTTTAGAGGATTACTTAATAAAATACTAGATTTTGTAAACCATTATTTTTATATGTGTATAAGGTTTTAGATACAGGGTCGATGAATTCAAATAGCCAAGAAAAAAAGGCGATAAATACTATAAAGTCATAGCTCTCTAACATATCAACTATATTTTTACATTTATCACATTTATCTTTTTTGATTGAAGTTGAATTTAGTTTACCTTTCATTATTAATGAATATTTTTTCTAATATAGCGTATTCTGAATTGAAATCCAATAAAGCGTATTTCTGGAAGACCATCGAGTAGGGCATATCTTTTTAAGGGTAACTTTATAATTTTCAGATAAATCATTACTCAACATTATCCAGCGTTTTATACTAATGTCAAAAATGTATATATTTGTTTGAAATAATTGACAAATTATGACATTTCGGGAATATATTTCGCAGCATCATTCGAAATTAAATTCAATGAGTGTGCTGCACAATAAAGAAAGTTGGTATGTGGCGCTTGCTCTTTTATAAGAGCTTGTAACCCTCCATATATATTCGGCCCAACATTAGCTCCATAGGCGTATTAACGTGATGTATTAAATAGTTAATATTGAGAAATTAGAAATTTAGGTGAAATATGTTCGTTTATGTAAAACATTATTTATTAACGAAAAACTTTCACAGAAGCAATTCCACTAATTATATATTTTTAGTAAAGATTTACAAAATTTCAACAAAAAACTGTTCCAAGTGTAAGCCAAGACCAAGGTTTTCTTATCTATATCTACATACATCAAAACCACAATTTTGTTATGTTTCTTATGAATAAATAATTCTGCTGATACTTCTCCCATCGTTCCATAATTTAATATCGCTGTAAATAGCAAATTTGTTGCTATACTCCATAATGTGTATACTCCATAATTTCGTGAGTATTCTAAAAGTAAAAGAAAAAGGAAGCAGGGAAACTACGTCATCATCAAATGACGTGTTTTAAGACTGCAAATGTCATGGTTAATGTAAAAAAGATGGAGGTAAATTGGTTACCATTGAAATAAGAGCAAATGTGACAACGTACCAAGCGCGAATGTGAAGTCGAAGAAAGGAATGTTGAGTTGCTTTAAGCATATTGTGCGCATGAATATTACAAGACAGACAAAAAGGTATTCATGGAGGAAATCGGTGAGAAAAAATAGGTTATCGACCAACAAAGACATGAATGAATTAGTCTGAGGAATGTCTGAAAAATGGTAATGTATAGAGCAATAAATATAGTCGGGCGTGTGTAAGAACAGGTGAATGTTTGGATAGGAGAGTGTGGTACTATATCATTCGTGTTTATCCTGCCTAGGCGAGACACAGAGCAAATTGTTTACTCGTTGAAGAGCAAATTGTTTACTCATTAAACGTGCTCTTTAAAGGTTTTACACATATATTATAACTTATTATTTGATGGAAATATATAAATTTTTATTAAATCAACCTTATTAAAAAACCGTGCTCCCATATCGATTTTTAATGTATTTCTGCTTAAGAGCATGATTTATATTACTCCTGACTATTGACTAAATTTTTATTAAAATTACTGCGGTAGTTTCTGAGTCAAATCTCAGTTAATCAGCTGCATTCGCTACTCAAAATAGTTTTCTATTAAAGTTTCCCAATTCTAAACTAAACTTTTCAAAATAAACTAATAAGAATGGTTGGTATTCATAATAGTGAAGTTAAAAATCAAGTTTGTTTTTATTTTAATATTTGTGAGTACTGTCGGTATAAATTTTCCTCTGTTTAAATATTCAATATGATTGACTGTAATTCGTTAAGCAACTTGGTCCACAAGGTGTGACTACATAAAAATTATGTAGGTCACCCGCCCAGAAAATTTTTATTTATTTTATTTTCCGTTTTATATGTTAATTATGATCGAATTTAAGTTGCATTGTTTAAATATCTTTCTGCGCATATTTTGCTCATTTTCAACCTTTACCTTTGTATCTTAAATCAAAGATGAGCTGAAGCACTTCATGAAACATTCCGAAAGGTACAGGAGAAATCTTGAGTAAATAAAAAAAACAACAAATATTTGTTGCACTTTATCGTTCATATTAAGTCGGTATGTAATATATTGGTTCAATGAATCGATTCTGCTCTAGTTATCTTTATATTCTCATGCTTTGAAGTTATCAACAGTTAATTTTATATTGTCAATCCAGTTTCGAATTAATAAACTTTAAGTAAAATTTTCTTCAAACTACATTATTTTAAGAATATTTCTAATGTATGCCGGTTGCATAAAATTGTCTATTCCCTTTTATTCTTTTACGAAAAATGTGCTTAGAAAAGATGACTTTGAAATATTATATAAAAAAAGAAAAGGAAATAAATAAGTAGAAAAAATACTGGATATGCTCAAATTGATGTAAAACTACTAATAAACACGGATACTATTCCACTGTTTATCAAGTCTTGCCATAGGTCATTACACTGTTTATCAAGTCTTACCATAGGCCATTATCATCATTCATCATACACAGGAAAAACAAAGGAAAACAGTCTTAGTCCTTATAAAGGCAGTCGTTACACCGTAGACAGTAATTACACAGGAAAACACACTTAATCCTTTCGCAAGGAATAATAATATAAAATAATACTCTTAACCAACACTAGACTTATATTTTTTACCTCTGCATGGTTAAACTTAATAGCAAACTCTAAAAGAATATAATGTAAAACCTAATGTGGGTTCCGGTGTAGATTCAAACTTTTCGAAATATTAAATTAATTTATATTAAATTAATGTAAAACACGTTCGTATTTGAAACGTTTTATATCATTACTTAACAACTAGGTTGTGCCTCGTCAGCGTAATGACTTTGTAAATCATTGCTTAAGGCAACTGCTTATGATACCTCTTTATTATGTATCATAACTTCTTACTCCTCTTAACAACATCGTAATTATACGCAAATTTGTCAAATTAGTGAATTCCCGGGTATCACTATTAATTTTCATGGAAATATATTATATGATTAAGATTAACTTATGTGTTAGCTGACTTAAGTATTATTAAACCGTAATTCAAAATTAACGAGTTATGCCTGATTGCGGTTCTTTATCTATGTAAATTTAAATATGCCAATTCAACATGACGTCACATTGTAATAGACCTTTTATCTTCAATGCCGTGCAAATATCTTTAAGATACATTATCTGAGTTTATAGGCTTGCAGCGTGTCGATAAGTGTGTCTTGTCGGGAATTTTTTATCTCAGCTAGATGATTTCCCAGATAGATATATATTCCAATATATTCTCAATATAATTAGTAGTTTTAGTATCGAGCTTTCATATATTTTAAATTTTTCTTTTGGTTGCTATTCTCGTATATTCGTCAAAAATAACAAATTCAAAGGTTTCTATTGCATTTTTATTTGTGAAATAACAACTATTTATTATGATACTAATTTAGCAGTATATATTTACAGCTTTACATTAAGACTTATTTCTTAGATGTTACATTTTTCATCTAACCAAAGTTTTTTAAAAACTCATTAGCCTGTTCTTTTAAAAAATTATTGTCTTACCAGCTCGGCAGTATTATAATTTCTCAACTTATATTTTTGCAACTTCTTTCTAAGTAATTTACTTAATTATTTATATGTTTATTTTAATAGCAATATCCTTACTTTACCCATTGATTTAATATACTACGAATAGACGAACACACTCGATATGTCTTGTATCGCCGAAATTGAATTGCCCTTGTGTGCGTAATTGTATATATGTATGAGTTTTAGTGATGGCTTTTCACTAACGATGTTATATCGATAATATAAAAATGAAGGGGCACGTATTTGGCCAAATTTTGTTAACGATTTATTTCGCAGAGCCTGTGATGAACTCGTCGCCAACTTAACATGTTTTTAGGAATGATTATATTCTATGAGAGTAACTCCCGTCTCAAAAATGATTATGCAATACCTCGTATGAGGCATTCCCCCTCATTTTTTAACCTTAAATATTTGTTTAACTTTAAACATTTTGGGTGCGTTATTTGTACTACAAAAAATGTCAATCCGAGCGTTTCGTATAATAAACTCAATATCACGGCCAGAAATATCGCAAAAGCACTTAAATTTAGGCTAAAAATAAAAAAAAATAAGTTCTATGTAAAAAAATATATACAGTGTGAATGTAGAAAAGTAGAAAAATATATACAGATATTTTAAAATTAAATAAATAAGCAAGACCCTCTTAATATATCCATTAATATTTAAAGGTTATTACCTAAATAACCTTTAAGTACTGACTATAAACAAATTATATTCGTTTTTTAAATTGAAAAAAAAATTAAAAAACGAATATAATTTGTTTATAGTCAGTACTTAAATTAGTACATTATAAATAAAATAGTGATTTTAATTACCAATTCAACTACAAGAAAAAATTACACAATTCAATATGAAAAAAGGAATTTTCGCTACCTTAATTTTCGTTCCTTATATAATTATATTATGGCACCAAAACGTAAAAATGTATTTCTAAGATTCGAAATAATCCTTTTGTTAGTTATTATAAACATCATTGGCCTTTAAACAAAATAATTTTATTCAAACGGTTTCTCAAAGTTAATTTTGATAAATTTTTAAAGTAGTTTCATATCTTAACCTTATTGTCAAATAATTTTCAATTATATATTTTATTAATAGATATATTAAGAGGGTCCTGCTCATATGAATGATTAATTAAATTATCAAAAAAAAATGTCAGCATAAATAAATTGTATAATTTCTAAAAGTGTTTGACTAAAAGCCGTCTTACCGAAGTTAAAATATTTTTTTAAATGTTCCCTAAAATAATGTTCGCTTTTTAAGCATATATCAAACACATATTTCGATCGATATGTCAAAAATCCCTTACCTTGTTTTGCGAAATCTATACGACTTATAAATGATTCATTAGTTCGTGGTTGTATCAAGGAATATATATAAACTTCACAATGTATATATTTTTTAATTTTTTTATTCACGAATCCATCTACATATTCGAGTACAGATTTAATAAATTGTGATAAGTCTTCAGAAGTGTTAGGTAGTCTGTATAATAATACCGAGGCCACGTTTTTTATATCACCTGTTTGCGATTTAGAAAATTATCGTCCAATAGAAATTTCTTTAAAATTGTATCATGTAATATTGCAGTATTAATGCGTTTTGCGGTGGAAATTATATCGAAAAGAATAGTAATTTTTTCAAATTCCAAGCAGTTTCCACTTTCACTCAATTTAAACTCTGCATGAAAAGCTAATCTTTTGTATACAGATGTATATTATCTGATCTTTGGCTTAGTATTAAAAGCACTCCTGGAACGTACAGCACTAAAATGTTTCCAAATGGTCTTATGATAGTTTACAGAAAGGTAACAATTGCAAGTGGCATTTTTGAATGTAGTCTACGTGTAAATATTATAGACTTCTTATTTTTATTAAGAACCCAGCTAAACCTAAACGTCCCGTAAAGTTTATGATGACGGTACCATCTTTAAATTTTAAATTTCCAAAATGTTTGTATACTTGATCGATTGTGTCGAATACTTCTGGTTTATTAGTTGAGCACAAAGTTTATTTAAACCGAGAAGAGAGAAAATTCCTGGAATTAAAAATATCAAATACACCTTTAATGAAGGTAATAAATAGTACAGTGCCTTCCGAATTCTCAAATTATGATAAATTAAAAAAATTATGTCAGTACTGCATGGCTGTCACAACAGAGCTTGAAAGTAATTGGGCTGCTAGCATCACTTTCATTTATTGTTTGATATAATTAATATGCCTAAATGTAATTTTGTTCCACAATTTCAGACTTTCCTTCATTTGAATATGGTGTAAATGCATAATGAAGGTAAATTCAATTTTTCTACAATTTTCGTCCATTAAAACTTTTTTGTCACCGAACATATTCCTCACAAGTTTTAATAAGTGACACGGATCCTGTAAAATATAATATTTTTTGGCTTTACTTTTTTTATATACTCCATGTATATGGTTCGCTGTTTAATTTTTCGCCAGTAAACTGGATATATTAAGATTTGAAGCAATTCCGTTAAATTTAATTGAAATTAAATAAATTTAATTCAAAAACACACGCAGTCTTATTATCAAATCAAATTTGCCTTTCATGAAACCGTAAAACTTCTTCCTGAACTAGAAGTTTCCAAAAACTGTTCACAGCCACAACCATAAATAATAGAACTTGATTTGCAATCGCTGATTGGTCTCCGTGTAAATCATTGCCTATATTAATATAGCCAAAATGTGTTTTGCGACAAATTCAGTATACTCGTATTCCCTAACTCTCATTTCATCAAAAGCGATGCTAACAAATAACTCTTTTTTTAGCCATTTCCTTTATTGTATTGAATGATACGGCTATATAACCCGGTTCGCAATTTATTATCTGATATAATTTCCTAAGTGTGTTAATATGAGGTAAACAAAGATCAAACTTTTCACGGATGTAATTATAACACCTTGGACCATAGAAATAAAGAATTAGTGCAAATTTTCTAAGCTTTTCTCTATGTTCAGTAGAATGGGCTATTTTACCAACTTTTTCTCATTTACTCTATTTACTAAAAATGGCAATGTTTCATTACTGCATGATATGGTAAGGTCGTTTAAGTTATCCCGAAAACCTGGACGTTTTTTAAATTCTTTAAGCACCGATTGTGTTATTATTTTTTTCTTCATTCTCTTAGATTTAGCCGTCAAGCTCCTGATGTTCTGCTTATATTTTAATTACCCTTTTAATTTATTACATTAAAAATACATTTCTTTTTTCTTGGTGACAATGGTGGCTACGACATTAATAGCTCAGATGAAATATCTCTCTGTGTAATATATATACATATATATATATATATATATATATATATATATATATATATATATATATATATATATATATACACTCTTTATTGTCTTTTTTTTACCAATTTACCATAAATTCTTCATTATTATGTCATACAAAACAGGTAAATATTTATTATTATAAATTAACTTAATAAAAAGAAAACTTATTTTCTGTTTTAACTAAAAATATATACATGACATGAATGTTCTCTATTGTTGTGACGTTATCCGGGCACGGTTTAGAGTAAACGCACGCTTACTAAGCAGCGTGTAGCTTGTCCGACCTTTGTGAAAACAAGATTGGATAAGCCAATCCAATCTTTGTAAACGTATTTAAGATACTTAACTATAAATGATAAAACATAAATTAGGATGTTGACAAACACAACGCTACAAACTCTGAAGGTACTGAATCCTTTTTGAAAATACTAAACATTTTCTATCAAATTACTACACACCATAGAATTTTTATGGGGAGTCCAGTTGTCTCTATTAAGAATTCTTTGTCCATTTTTCTAGTCGTACAAAATTCATTGGGAAGTTGAAAAACATATTTTTGAGTGATTTTTCGAATAATAATATGGAAACCATTATCAAAGGATTGATGCAAATATCACTTTTTCACTAATTGCCAGCTTGTTTTTGATTTTTTTTATAAACCAACATTATGTAAGGTCAGCTCTTATTTTAAGTACTGAATGATTTAGATACATTCAATTGTTTTACGTCTGAGAATATTTTTCTGATCTGAGGGTGATTTGAACCCACGCCGTTTTCGGTCACATATGTTACCAAGTGTTACGTTGTAACTGTTATTAATAATTTTTTTCGTTTCGTTTCACTTTTCTACTAACAATTTCTATCGCAATCTACGTTTATTTCCACTATCGAAAAATATCGATATGACTTAAATATCTATCGATAAAATAATGTCAATCCCTATATGTCAATCCGTAAAATATCATTTTTCAGAGATACAATATCTCGTAATTATACACACAAAATATAAAAACAAATAATAAAACGTAAAATAGAACATATTTACTATGATATATATATTTGACCATGTCTAGTTAGACGATAATTTAGCCGCAAATAAGTGACAAAAAAGTAAGTATATGCATCGCGTTTACCTGTGAAATGTTGATTATTACTAAAATTTGGATTATTCATATATGTCACTTCATAATCCAATATTGAATAAGACACCATTGCTTATTCTAAAATATTATTATGGAAATATTATTTGAAAATGCACAAAATTATTAAAATACGGCGAGAAGTTATCGAAGCAAGAAAGTGTCGGAGACTTTTATCTGTCAAAATAATTACTATTGAATATATTTGGCGTTAATTTTGTAGAAATTCATTATTCACAATTAAATGAAACTACGTGATGTAGTATTATTTCTACTTTCTTTAAGTTCTTTACCACGACCTAGGCTTCGTTGTATTACAACATCTTCAGGTGGGATATTAGCAAAGATATTTGCTTTTCTTTCTTTGCACGGACACTTCAGAATAATATTATAAAAAGGAGTTTCACTTCCAACGAGCGCTTTATTTAAACCTGCAAAGATTAGAACCATTTTAAAGAAGTCGACTAGTAGACATTCCAAATTAATATTTTATAAAACTGTTAGTAATATATTAAATACAATGTTTTGAAATGATTTAATGCAACATAATAGCAAAGGGTACGTGGAGCAGATACAAAACAGTCCTATCACTTATTTAACATCCATCTCTTTATCTTTTGAAGTATTAGTCGGTACAATGTAGAACATTATGTTTCGATTGTAACTGTATGCTTTCCAAACTGATTAATAGAAGTTATTTCTAGATTGATTACTGTCTTCCCCGTCTGTCAAGTCCCGTTCGTCTCCTACGTTCATGGTAACATTTACGTGATTTGTTACTCCTTAAATTATAACATTTCTAATATACCTCTTTAGTATATAAGTATATTATGAACTTTGGAATTATCCATTAACATATAAATATTTGATAATTACATATATCAAATATTTTTCGCACAATGTTGTGAAATATAATTAATTAATTAATATAATTAAAAACCAGTCTTGAAAAAAATTCAAAAATTTATTGAAAAATAAGCCAGTTGTAGGCTTCTAAATTTGAAGATACAGATAGAGTTGGGTATATCCCTGTCTCTTTTCCTCTCGTAGAATATAATGTGCAATATTAAAAATGATCTCACAACATAGTATTGCCGTCCTTCTCTAAAGGTTAAATTTACAATTTTATGACTAGGTCAATTTTTAAGATTATTAAAATTTTGTTCATTCTTCATCAGCTTGTACCTTGAAATGATGATTAATGAAATAATCCTATTGTATATGCATCCAATAGGTGTAAGGAACAATAACTCAGTAACTAAGCAGAACTAACTCCTTGATTGTTGTCTCTCTCTTCCCATATATATATATATATATATATATACATATATATATATATATATATATAATGCAACGTTCTATTTGTCGTTCTATTTGTCCTTCCTAACAAGGAATATTTTATATAAAATATAATATTATATGTTCAGATTACTACAATTTCAAATTATCTATCTATTGTAAACAATTATCAGCTATGTGATAAGGACGTTAGAGTCGGTATAAGGGCAGTCAAACGAAAGCTACAAATAGATATCACTTTTTATCAAATGGCAGCACACCCTATCGTAGGGCAAATATATGCAGTTGGTGACAAAATTCCACATCGCAACTTCAGATAAGGAAACGAGTTCATTTAACACAATTGGGTGCCAATGTCAAGGGCGATAAACAAAACGAGCGCCACACAGATTGTGCCAAGTGCCGCATTCAATGAAGACGTGATCGATTGTGTCCGACGCTTTGTTCTCATTGATTCGATTATGTTTCATTTTGTAGATGGGCTGAAAGAACACGACTTGTGATAGAGGCTTTGGCGAGAGCGGAATGATTGTTTAGATATTTTATGATAAATGCGAGTGATTATAGATAAATTGCGGACGCAGAAATACTAGCTGCCCCTCCCGGCTTGGTTTGGGAAAAAGGGACAATTTTTCTTTGTATTAATAAATTACCGTTGATTACTTTAGTCGAGTACAGAAATGTACCACAACGTTTATATCAATCTATAATAAGTAGCCATATGCATCAAATACAGACAAGTTCCTGACTTATTTGTAAATTGCACTGTTTCAAATATTGTATTAATGTAGCTAAAATAGTCTGATTTGTATAGTTCAAAAATAATTTTATTGTTCAATTTTGTAAAAGAAAACGGATCGTGACGGACAATATGTAAAAATTAGCAACGTATGTCGTTGATCGTTTTTGTAGATTCTCGTGTTTTTACTATATCTCCATTCATTACTTTAACGTAGCTACAATGGTTTGAATGGTTAAGTTAAAAATTCACACGACACAACTGAATACTTAAGTCATTATTGTTATTTATAAATACCTTCTAAAAAGTGTGTATCCAGATAGAAACAGGACTCCATCTGGTCACTGCCAACAATACGACAGAGGAAATTTCACGTCAGTTGGATAAGTTGTCTTTGTGGCAAATCCTAAAAATGAAAGAAACGAAAATTTTCTCTTTATAAAATCAGTTTGGTTTAAGACCTATAGCTACAGTAGTCGCTCAATTTAGATTTAAATAACTGAATTGTTTATAACAAAAGAACTTAGAAAACCCAATACCAATTTTTGATATCGTGATGAATTGCGATTTTCACATATTGCTGGCAAGAAAAATAAAATTATATCATTTAACTCACTCCACCTCACTCATAAAAATTGTTCTCCAAAACGGAAATTCAACTTTTTGTACGTGTTTTTGTACGTAGTGTGTAAAAAACAAACAATCAGCACACTGATACTAAGGTGATTCTATAAATGTTCCATTTTCCAATTTTACTATGTAGTTAAGTGCGGGTGGAATTCACACCATAAGGTTTCCATATATGCTTGGACACACATTTATAAACATTTAAGAATACGTAGTATTTTTATTAAACTATTGACAAATATTTATATTATCTTTCATCAAGTAAATATATTTCCTAGTATAGCCTTCACGTGTGAAAATGGTTTGAATTTCCCAAGTTATGAGATTTTGAATCACTGGTATAGTTTTCTGGTAAACTTAAAGTAAACTTCTAGTAAGGTTGTTTTTGTCATAATTTTGACATTAGCAGATATGTTTTTACATTACATAATAATGGTAGGAGGCTCACAACGTTGCTGATATTGGATCCTTTTAAAAGCTTTTTATTTCACCTACTTCCAGATGGGTTTGTGATTTGAAACTTCGCATACATACTTGTTTTCGGTGATAAGACATGATGATGATTGAGTCGGGATCTTATGAGGGGGGAGATGGTAGGTGGGCAAAGGATTTCCTTAACGACGAATAATAAACCCATCGAGTGTGGGTTTGTTTCACTTGTTTTGATACTTTCTTTGTGTTTCTTATTTAATAGTACACTTAAAATAAAAGCTCTTTCAGACAATTTTTTCTTTTATATGTTTTATATTATCATATTTATCTTGATAACCTCGATATCTAGTCTAATAGCAATTCCTGATATACAGGTATCCCAGAATTAAATGTCAAGCCGAAAACAAGAACAGGCTAGGTTGTGACAATTCTTGGAAAAATCAGAAAAAAATTTAGGTCATGTACTTTTAAAATTATATATTTTTGGAAAAATAAAAAAATTGTGACCCTGCGACGTTCCTTGAAGTACTGTGACCGTGAATTTTCATTTTTCTTGATTCTAATTTTATTCCTTAATCCTGGTTAACCATTATATTAATTACAATCTAAAATAAAAAATAAAACTGTCTAATTAAAAAAAATAATCTTTTTTGCCTCATCAAGCACTCAAAATGTTCCATCACCTAACTTTGACTGCTCGTACTGTAAAAATCGACGCATTTAGTCCAGATTCTAAAACGGTATAAAACTTGCTGGTTTCTTTTTAAAAAAATATATAAATTTGTTCATACGTACAACCTTTTTATTTGTATTTATTCAAATCTCAATGTGTATAACAGAGGTCAACACTTCACCCACATATATATTTTTGTTCCAGTAAACTATAGAAAAGAAACACGTTACGAAGATCATGTTTATTCTCCGTAGTTTACTCGAACAAAAATATATATGTGGGTGAAGCTACATAATCAATAATATTTTATTTTACCAATAAGTATTGATCATTTAGTTGATTTGTGATGCGGGAATTTAAAATAACATTTTTTGTCAAGTTCAGACGTGAAAATGTTGTGTGCACAAATGTAAATGCGCTAAAATATTCGTTAAACAAACGTATTAATTGACACATAATATAACCGTAAAATGTGGGTAATTAGAGTACATAAAAATAAAAGGCGCAGTTGACAGATTAACGTACAGGTTATCATATAACCGGATAAATTAGTATAATGACGCTGTATCTTATCATCTGATCCGTCTTGACCGGATTTTAAGAGCTTCGACCGAACTCCGCTTAGATTTTATTTTATCACACAGTGTCATCATCCTTAACGATAACATTACCTTTGTAAGCCGCGCAATGTATGAAGACGCAGTGAACACGTGCACGTGTATCGATAGCGAGTTGATGCGGTGAGCGATACTACTAACGCAATGTAATTTACAATACATATAGTATGAAAAAAGTTTATATATATATATATATATATATATATATATATATATATATATATATATATATATATACGTATATACATACATAAAATTTTTTTTTTTTAATAAAAAGAAACGTTAATGGCTCAATATTACCTCCGTAATACAATCTACAAAGAATCGAATGCACAGTCTTAGATAGGAATTTTAGGTAAGAAAGACATTCTAAAAGCAGCCAAGCAGTTCAAGGTATAAAAATGTATTGTTATAAGAGTAAAGAAATATACCTATAAATAATTATTTCATAAAATATGGATTTTTTACCATTCGCAACCGGAATTCTAATATTTCCATCTAGTAATTACACACAGTTGTGCCGTGACGTGGAGCTGCATAGAAGTATTTTAATAAGCCCAAATTGATGTTGCGATTATGTCAAAGGATATTTTTATAATCGATATGGTATTACAGTTATGATGTATAACTCAGATTTTATTCTTGTTAATTTGTTATCACGTTCCATATATTTCAAAATTTATTATAACTGTATTAATTTAATTTTGGTCAAATATATTTTGTTTTTTTTTATTTTTTGTTAATGCCCGTATTATTAGCGAGGTAAGTCTATTATATATATAAAAATTGATTAAAATATTAAGAAATTTTAAACGCGGCCGAGTTCCTATATTTCTTTAATTTGCTGATGCGAGTTAATCAAAATCATTTTAATTGAAATCAATGTATATTTAGAATAATACACCGTAGTTCTGAATTTCAAATTGCTGGTTAAAAAAGACAGAAGCAAAAACAACCAGAGTACAATGTACCCCACATTATGCATCACTTCGACCACACTATATACCACTTTGAAGTTTAATATTTTAAAAGCGGGGCCTAAAATGAAAAATGTATTTAAAAACGGATCCTTCATTTCATTTTAAAAGACTTATTAAGTAATACGATGCGGCACCCAAGAAAAATCGTTCTTTACATATATTACTTACTTTATTATTATTTATTTATTTTACTATAAATAGCCCTTACTTTACTGTTGCTTATTTACTTTACTATAGGAAGCTCCTTACTTTACTTATATTACTTACTTACTTTACTATTATTTATTTATTTTACTACAGAAAGCTCTTACTTTACATATCTTACTTACTTACTTTAGTATTGTTTATTTATTTTACTATAGCTTCCTATAGTAAAATAAATAAACAATACTCTTCCTTTACATATACGTATTACTTACTTACCTTATTATTATTGACTTACTTTATTGTAAGAGCTAGTTAAAGAAAAATTAATATTTTCGTACATATTAACTGAGATTATCTTTTCTTATGGACTAATATATGGGTTATTACCTCCTCATACTAATATCACGAAAGTGCATGTGAATACTGTGTATATGGAATTTGTTTCTCAATTAGGACTAAATGTTGAACACCAAAGAAACTTGGTAAAGATATGGTTCAAGTTTGAATATGGTATATACATACATATATATATATATATATATATATATATATATATATATATATATATATATATATATATATATATATTATATATATATATATATATGTATATATATATATATATATATAACAACTTTTAACAAGGCAAATAGTATAATTACTGTAGGACGAAGATCGTTGTTTTTATTCAATAATAACAATTGAGCACTACAGCATATTATATACAATACCTCATATTTTCCGACATAATTTAGTGAAAATAATTGCTAGAAAAACATTCTGATTATATGTGATACCAGCTAAGGAATAATCGACGTCGTTAAAACCAATACGAAACACAATTGGACAAGGCTATGCATCATATATCTGAATATTGAGCATGAGTTATTTTTTCGCATAAATATAATATTTTTTCACGAGTGATTGCTGTTTGTCTGTCGTAAATGAATTAAAAACAGCCTTTACACCGTAAATATAGATATGTAAATTTTCAAATTACCCGATACCAGACCAGACCTTTTCATCTCTGCTGCGAAATTTAATTTTTATTACAGCCAAAATTATTACGTGTGTAATGTACCTAATATTATAATTGTGATTAATTTAATAATTACCACCCTAACGATGTAATTAATATTTCAATTGAACTATAATTAAATTATAATAAATTATAACGGTTGTTACGACTGGCGGTAATATAAATAAAACATAAATATAAATAGAAAATTAGGCGGTTTGGTCAAGCAAATTGGCTTCTTATAAAGGCCATATTTTCAATAATTTCCAAGTGTTCATGACCGTTTTCGTCTATTTTGTTTTCCCAAGTATCGCAAACAAAAATTTACCGGTCCGCCGCGTGGTGGTAGCACACTAAAAGGAAGCAAAGAAGCAAATGTTTGGCAAAATAGACAAAGAAATAATATTCACTTGAGTTAGTAAGCACTTAAAGGTAGACAACGTGACTATGCGAAGCGTAAACCATGACATTAATGGTCTTTTGACAGTCTTGTACTTCTTGATAACACGCGATGGTTACAATAACATATATAATCAAACTATAGTTTGGCAACTATAATATTAGATTTAAACATGTGTTTAAAATGTAATATTATAAGGAGCTTCCTCTTTGTTTATATATGGATGCTTGTTAATCTTCGTTATTTAAACTTAACTCCTTTACGATTCAGTTAATAGCTCCTATTATCATTTTTATCGGTTACCAGAATTTTGATTTCACATTTTTGTGAGTTTTATATCTACATAAATTTTGCTCTACCCTGATATTTGAGCAATACTTTATCAAAAAATAGAAATTGTTTTTATACTCTTCCTCGTATTATTTTATCACAAAAAATATAATTACTTGTAACATGAAATAAATATTTGGAAAGGCAATAGTAAAAATGCCACGAATATATTAACGGATGTCACAAAGATAATTTTTATCATAATTTAATATTGCAACGCTATATAGGAGAAATTGGACGTGAAAAAACCCGCGAAGAGCGCGTCGGGCATATCCACCATAGGACTCTATGACCTTAGATTAGTAGGTATAAGATGTTAGAAAAATATGTGGTTTTAAAATTGTGCCCATGTAGGGTTATGATGACTTCACCTTGACAAAATTTTTCAAAGAAATCCTAAAGCTTAAATACTATAGAGTATATTATAAATTTCTTTAATATTTTAGAAGTAAGGGGGAGGGACGCCTTGATGACGAATTTGAAAAGGAATATCTCGAAATCGAATTACGAAATTACTTAATCTGAAAACTAATTTTGTTGCTTTTTGAAACACCTATCCAAAAATACTCAATTTGATGGGGTAGGTAATTTTATATGTATCATCTGTATATCTAAAAACATTTTTTTTAATTGTATACGTAAATATAATCAATAGATGCAAAAATGTGATAGTAATAGGATGGTGACATAAAACGGACAGACATGACGAAACTCTAGGGAAAATAAATGGAAAATAATGAATTAAATCTCCATCTAAACTTATTCACAATCGTTCCTAAAATATTATATCAATTGCAAGTAACCGAAAGATAACTTCGTAAAAAAAGGAAAATATTTTACCATTACGAAAAAAAAATGTTTAAATTTGCTTCCTTCTTTTCCAGGGTCTGCGCGTGACAACTATAATCGGAGCGCTGGGTACGTGCTTAGGCTCCTGGCTCAAGGTAGGCTCCGTGGATCCTGGCCGCTTCTGGCTCGGTTTTACAGGTCAAACCGTCGTGGCTATCTCGCAGGTCTTCGTACTGAATGTGCCGCCGCGTCTCGCCGCCGTCTGGTTCGGCCCCAACCAGGTCTCCTCAGCGTGCAGTATTGGAGTATTTGGCAATCAGGTTTGTGGACTTACTTGTTCATCCTTCGAAACTGTTATTTTATTGTAAATTATTGATATTATCTAGTCTGTTACGGTTATTGTAGACAAATAATCCTCAACTACTAAAGTGATAAATATTCAAACCTGTGAAATTTGGAGGTTTGAGTAACGAAATTAATTGAATCTGCAATTGTTTCAATATATTTATATTTCTGTAAATTAACCTAAAAATATACATAAATAAAAAAGATAAATGTTTATTTCGTTTAGGCAGATCTTAGAAAGACTTAGAAGATCGTGAATGGTTATATAGTTTACACATTCCGATAATCTTGGAAAGTTTGAAAATAATGAACATAAAGATGTAATTCAAAAGTAGTAGTTAATTTAAGATAATGTCATTTTTGCGGTATTTTTAGAGTTAGATATCCTATTACATTATAGTAAGAATATTATTATAATGAAATAAGTAAAAATGGATGATAATATCATAATGACACAAACAAATAACAGTAATTCCAGTCTATATCTTAGGAACGTGAAGGTGATAATAATAATAGGACCGCTACATTTACAAAATTAAAAGCGATTTATGGCATTTTTTCTTAAGAAAATCTCTAAAGAAGCGAAAAAATATGAAGCCTTAATTTATACTTCTTTTGTGTAACGATTTGAAACAAAATGGCAGCGATAAAGGCTTATAAAGAAGCGTGTCTTTGTTAGGCGTTACCCGAAGGTTTGTTGGATAACGACAGTCATTTTAATCCTGAACAAAATAACAAGTTTATCAACATCAGCACCTAGCTTAGGTGCTAGAGAAATACTTAGCAGATTTTAGAAGTCGTTACTCTCAATGAAACAGCACACATTTCAATTTGTTTTTCGCCTAGAGAATTTCGCAAGATATCATTTATAATATAAAAGTTTTTATTCTATCAAAAACTAAACACGTTTTGAAGATTTATTAAAAAAAATTAAATGAATCGGACAAATAATTTTTGAGCCATGCTACAAGCCAGTTAGAAATACATAATTTTGAGAAAAACGTGTTTAAAGATTTGCGTCTCATTATACTTAATTTACCAAGTTGGTTTTTACGTCTGAAACATGTTACTTCCAATGTAAGATTTTATTAAATAATAACTAAATAAAACGTTTATTTCTATATAATAAATACATTCAAACAATTTCAGTCCTTTTTCGCACTTGCTGAATTGGTTTTCGCTTTATATATACTTAGTATGATGGTCGATGTCTTGAAATGACTGGTTGATGTCTTGAAATGTTGCTGAAGTCAAAATAATGGTACGTTAGGCATTAAAAATATTTTCTCTTATCTGTAAAGTAGCTTTAGCAAAAATGTTTAATATGCATTAATTTTCTCCAAATATCTTCAAAAATTTTAGAGCATTTGCAGTTCTGTGAAGTATAAAAGAGAAAACTTTAAAATCTTATCATTATTTTATTAATAAAAAGTTTATATCCGAAAGTACTCCGTTAAAAGTAATATAAAATACTAGATCGTACAATAAATTTCCCTATATTGCTATTTTTGGAAAGAAAAAGACCGAGCTTCAAAACTTTTTTAAACCAGCGGCTGAGATGAGTGTTCAGTCATCGTAGGTCAATTTTGTTTTATAAATCGTCATTTTATACATTTTACTTAACGTCACTTTAGGTTTTCAGGGACGACGTGGTACATGCTAATATTGTATTATATTAAAAAATAGCCAAGTTTCTACAAATTTGCCGGTGAAGAACGTCCTATTAGCTATTATAATATTTATACGTAAATATACAAAATTTGCTTTTGATACCGGTTTACAAATATTTCATAAATTCAGTAGACACAATGTAGATGATAATTGGCCCCCGCTGGTTTTCCTATATCCGCACCGCGATCTTGCATTGAACAAATATAAAACAATAGGATGCTACTTTAAACAATTGTACACCCCGCTACAATACCCGCACTTGATAAGCGAGCCGAGCTTAGAGATCAAGTAAATTGGTTAAAATTGACCACAAATTCTTGCCCATCAATCTGTAAATAAATATTCACACACATTAATATGCTATATTTACTTTGTAGAATTTTATTGAAATTCATTACAGTGAGCCTTGTTGTTTAATTACAAATAGGTATTTATTTAATAGGAGTATCACTCAGTGCACTCGTACCCAGCTTATGGGGGTCAGCATGTAATATTATCAATAGCTACGTTGAGAATATTTTCTGATTTATGTATAATATTATTACAAACGTGTTATATTTTGTGTGGTTCAAAGAAACATTTCGAATAGGAAACATATCTATCTATTAATTTGTGGAAATAAACAAAATTTAAAAAAGTAACGCCATGATTTTGGCTTTTTCTAACGAAAAACGTGTATTATAACAGAGGTTAATTCGAAACGTATGACTAAAGGAAAATTTTGGAAATTTTTTTACAATTTCTCAAGTTCCCTACATATATAACTGATGTAACCTGATAAAGATAATCGTTAGTGTGCTAGTCCACTAAGTCAAGCAGCTTGCCGGAAATTTCCGTATACAACGCCATAATAATAAAGCATTTATATGTATTCACGTGGTGAATAAAGAGTTCATCGACGGTATAGCGATGTCTCCGAGAAAATAGTTCAAGTCATAAGTATGTAAAAAAAAACACACCGGATCCTTTTCGAGTCAAGATTCCAAATCAAAAGCAGGAAACAAATGCAAAAACTAGTCTACGTCATGAATTAAAATTAAAACACTTGTAGTAGTTGGTGCACGTGGAAAATAAGTGCCGTAGGTGTAAGTGGCAACTAAGTTTAAAGAAATGTTGTGTTTTCTTTCGTGCGCGGGCGAAAAACAACGCAATTATTGATCTGCGCTACAAACAACTAGCGTGAATTTACTATTCTTAAGCATGGGGCAAAGAACTCTTTCTGGGTAGCTCAATAAACAATTGGAAGTTTAAGAATAAAATCGTTTAAAGTAAATCATTTAAATATTGTTTGATATTTTTCTTCCCGTCCTACGATTATTCTTAATGATAAGGATATAATTTCTCATTTTCAATTTTATAATATTTTTAATATTGATCTGAAGTAAGTCAAAATTTCCAAGGAAATGAAATTCTAAAAGTTTTCTCAAGTAAGTATTACAAATGTCCAGGTGGATTTTAAGGTTGTGCGCATCTATGGTAATATTTTCAACAATGAGTCTGAGAAATCTGCACAATTTTTTTTAATTTCACAATTTGCACAACAAAATTTAAAAAAGAAAGTTTTGTTTCATTTTTTTGGAAGTGGAATTTTATCATTTGGCCCCACTATTAAGTTTATTCTCCTAGTATTATTCTCCATTGATTATATCGGTCATGAAGAATAAAAATTTAACACTTTACAATAAATAAAACCAGTATTATAAATTTTATAATTATAAAACTAGGCCATAAATACTTTGACACCTGATCACGATTGTTATAACAATACAAACAACTTTGTTGATTTTTTTTCGTGGTGCGATTCTGTAGTACTGCATAAGTGAATAAATGTTCAATTCAAGAGTATAGTACACGTGTATGGTTCGCACAACAAATACTATTACATTCAAACAATACATTAGTTCTTAATATATTTTTTTATCTGTCAATGCAATTTTTACAAGTTTTTCCATAATGGACAATCGTCTTATCTTAAGGAATAACATTCGAATTGTTATCAGTCAGCGACGCTTAATGTGTACGACTATACCCGAGAGAATAATTCAATCAAACAATCGTAGATCACGTTGAATGAAATAAACGCTGACAATGAAGGGGCTAGAACGAAGGAGGTTTCTTTTTTCGTAAATATTATTTCTATTTCACACACACATTATATGTGTATAAGCTGATAGAAATGTTGGTAAAAATGAGAGTAACAATATTATAATAGCAGAGTTTTAATTGCGTATTAACTCCGACACCGACAAATCTTTTTTATTTATTTGCATCCATATGCGCACCCTTAAAATAAAATTGTATCTAATTTTGAATACAATTCTCGATTTTTGAGCAACATATTATATGTAAATTTCAAGTCCGATTAGAATTTAAAAGTCTCTGAAGTATGCAAAGACGGACAGCCTCGTATTACCGCAATAGTAGGGTTTCGTTCGGGTACTTATGAAAAGTCAAATAAGAAATCTTCATTTGAAATATTGGAGGGATAAATAAAAAAGAAGGGTAATCTAAAAGAGGAAATAAATAGGTTGAAGTTAAAGAAGAAACGTTTTACGGGGGGAGTTTGAAATGTATATTAGGGACGAATTTCTGACGGACTAAATTTCAGTTGATTACGTAAATGGGCTTCGTAAATCTTTACCAAGGAAAAAGTTATGATTGGAAAGAAAAACGTGTTTTTTAAAAATATTTGTTCTGTGGAAAAGTAATGAAGATTAGGTTTATCACGGATTAATAACCAATTCAGTCGCGATCAAACCTAAAATAGGGTCGTACTTCTTAAGGCCAAGAATATAATAAATACATAAATTTTGTTGAAGGCTAATTTATCCTATAATAAATAGGATAAATTTGCACCTCTTCGTCAGAATATAGAAAATTCACTTCTCTATATACTCTTGCATTTAATACGAAGAAATGAGAAAGTGCATTTTAACTTCAGAAGACATAATCTGAAAAAATAATGTTTAACACCATTTCCTTAGAGCTACCAGCTAAAAACTTAATCAGTTAATAAATGCAGACTGTTCGCAGTTTTGATGCGAATAGAAAGCCTAAAGATCTCTGTGTTATTTTTAATGCTCGATTACAATAGAATATCATTGCATTTAAAATATTGTAGGTTTGAAATCTGAAAATAATCTGCAAATAATCATATCAATTTGCAACGCACATTTCTGATAACATTGTCAGTATTTATTTATAAGGAGCAGAGAAATCACTCAACATTTTTAAATCTTTAGCTGCTAATAACCTAACTTCCGGCAAGTACCTGAATTTCAAACAGATAAAACTCCAAGTGTGAATATGTATGGCTTAATGAATAATCGTAAAATATATATGTATAAAAAACCGCTTAATTTCTTTTCAGATAAAATTTGTTCACACTTAATGAAGTAATATTCTTTAGTTTTCCATCTTTCTTGATTTAACTGATAAACTAATAGGTGATCAGAAGATATGCTTATTAGAAAATTGCAACTGTGTCCATAGAAATTATTACAAAACTACTAACTAACTAAAAACTACTACTAACTGACATATTTCCTAAAACCAAATACATAAATTCAGAATTATTTTGTACTGGAATCTTAGATGAAAGGATTAATACTTACAAGTAATCATACAAGTTTGGTACTTTCTACATTAATAAAATTAATAAATTATGTACAGCTGACTTTGTAGTATTATGATTGAAGTGTATTATCCCAGCTTGCCTTAATAACAGATTGTTTCCTTGTTTAGTTATTGTTCCAGTGATATAATAATTTCACAATCACAACAGGAGGTCAAGACTCATAAACGGTTGTAACGCCGCTGAAAAACATCTTATAAACTTGATACATCACATTACAATGTCAATTTTACAGGGAGCTCGCGTTGATAGAACGTCGCATCAAGGGGAAGTGATTTGACACTTCTTCACTATCATTGAGACTCGTAATTTAAAACAAATACCGCTATTCAAGCGTACACTACAGTAGTGACTATTTTTTTTTGTGACACGACACTCTTTTACTTGGTACTCAACAAATGATCAGGTCTCTCGAGATTCGAACTCGCGTTCGTATACTTACACGCGAGTCTAAAGTAAACAATTTTAGAATTTAATTAGAAGATCTCTGAGATCCTCAGAATAATCACCAAGCAGTAGTCTCCATTCCCATGTCGTATCTATCTCCAGTAAAATCCGGCCTTGTATATCATGTCAAATGTCGACTGCATACAGCGGGGGCACCGACGACGAGCGCCAACGAGCACCGTCCGGGCGGCGGTCGCACGCTCATCGCGCTCTCATTGCCTGCAAGGTCGATAACGCTGCAAGATTACATCCGGTCCCGTCGCTCTCGCTGCCGGCTTAAGGATCTGTTTATGGCATGACATCCACAATGAGCCGCCAGTGCCTGTCTACTTGACAGAACGGAAAGCGTTGGCAATCGTAAATCAAGTGTAGTACTGTAATGTGGGGGCGAAAATATCCCAACACATATGACACTTGACATTGTCGTGGAAACACTGAAGTCATTTTATTTTTCAGTGGGCGTTGAATAAATCGAGTCGTATCTACGAATCAGGTGCCTTAAAAAGATGAAAGGATATTGTGTCAATAACATCAGATATGGGGAAATCAAGAGTTCTAATTGACTATAATGACAATTGTTTGTCTCATTCCGATAAAATAAAATTTTAAATCTGTCCATCATTAAACTTCGGTTCCTTTCTTTCCTTCTTTCATTATATGGCATTGGTTCTCTCCATTGAGAAACTTTGTCAATGTCAAGTGTTTAAAATATACAAATATAATAAAAATACTGTGCAACATTGATTAAATCATATTTGGACATATGCCATTGTTGCTTGTTAACAAAAAATAAAGTATACAATAAAACAAAAATTAAGTAAAAGGTTCACAGTTAAATAAAATGAAACAAAAATTAAATTACAATATATGGAGGAGTACAAAATAAGCATACACAAATACACAAACAAACATAAAAACAAAAATGAATACGAATGTAAAGATGAAAGATTTTTTATTTTGATGTCGCTCTTTCTTATGTATTAATCCTGGAATGGGTTTGTTGGCAATAGATAAAAACTGATTTAATTGGCAATTGAATTTTATATTTTAATAATTTGTAAATAAACGTAGGAAATCTATTATTTAATGGAAATGCAAAAATGAGATGGTTTAGATCACCTTCTCCAAACCCACAGTCGCAAATTGGAGATCCTCTGACACGTAGCCTAGTCAAGTGGTTAGGAATAGAACAATGACCCAAGCGCATGCGAGATACCACAGAGGTTTCTTTTCGAGAAAAAGTGAATTTTGAAAACCGAGGTTTTGAGGGTATAAAAGATTGGATCTGTAAATACCCCGTGCTCCTGATCTGGGATGATGTTTCCCACACCCTCTACCTGTCAGATATTATTCAGGAACGAGTCAGGGGAAGGGGATCTTCGATGGAATTAATAGTGAAACATGGATTCCCGTTCGCGGCGACGAACCGAGCTTTTGCGTCGACTATTTCATTACTTACTATGCCACAGTGACTAGGCATGCAAGAACGACATCGGATCCTGATCTCTCCAAATCAAGCGTAAGTTTCTTGATCTGAAGAATCAGGAAGCTACAGTTCGAAGAAAAAGAATTAGCAAGAAGGGACTGTAAACAACTTTATGAATTAGAGAAGATAAGGAGCCTGCAAATCTTTTTGAGTAGAGCACAATTCAACGCCTCCAGTATACCACAATAGTACGGTATTCCCCGGAGAACACCGAACATTCTTTAAGAAGGGGGAATCATGCCGAATGCGCTGTGGTTGGACAGTAAATGACGCTCCGACATAGCCACCTCTGAAGGTTTTGACGTATCTGTATATAATGGCGTTCAATCCATCCAAAAAGAATTCAAGATAGAATTCAACAGCGAATTGGCATTTTTGGACTTCAAAATACAAATTTATATTTGGTTTGTGAAATACCGAGTCATATGGAAAACTATAAAGTGGGAGAGAAGAGTTTGATAAACGGAGTTAGAGAGGGATTTAAATTTTTGGAATCTAACGATAAGAAGAAGTCGGGTCTTAGAACGCCAAAAAGGAGCATGTTCAATAAGTCTACAGGGGAGGGTGAGTTTTGGAAAAATGAGGTGAGTTGAAAGCCTAGTTGCCTTCAGTAGATAACGATCAGCTACGTATTGTTGCCGGAGGTTTAAAGGAGGATCAACACATTGGAGATGGGATCAAGGAGACATGAACCATAGTCTAGATGACTACAGACTTCTATATGAAGTTTAATGTGGTCGAGTGTGAGCCCCACCACACTCCAGAAAGTGTGGGAGAATATTCATATTAGCCTGGTATCCGCAGATGACATATTCAATGTGAAAGTTCCAGGATAATTTTGAGTCTAGGAATATACCTAAGAATTTGGTATTGGAAAGAGTAGGGATCGAGGAGCAATTATAAAAAATAGATAAAAGAGGAGTAATTCTCTTCTCTAGAAGACCACCGCAGCGCTTTTGGAAGGGGATAAATCCAAACTATAAGAATTAACCCATATGTTTAACCATTATTAACTTATCATCAGAATGTAAAAGCAGATCATGAGCGTATTATCAAACACGACCGGTGGACCGGGGTTTCTAAGAATGATAGAAGTTTCTAAAAGAAAAATGAGGAGGAAATTTGTAATTTTGATCGGAATTCCGAGATTATGAAGAATCTTCTTGAGGATTGGAATATTGACGTTATTCAAGAGCTTATTTAAATATTGGTCTACCCAATTCCCGTGTTCAGATTTGGAAAGATCAGGCTGAGAAACAGAAGAAAAGCGTTGTATATTAGACCAGACGATATGAAAGGGAGTAGAAGGAAAGGGGGAGTAACAGAATTTCTTCCAGCCTTCCCTCTTTTTTAAGGATAATTTTTTTAGTCTTTGCTTGGGTCTTTCGAAACAAGAGGACGTTTGTTTCGAAATGTTAGATTTATATATCGCTTCAGCCTCTTTGCGGCTTTTAACCGCCGCAAACAGTCTCCATCCCGCCAGGGGGGAGAGGATCTATAATGGTGGTTAAATCTCTTAAGTGGAATAAAGTTCCTAGCGAGCAGGTCTATAGCCCTTACAAATTGTTCATAGCAAGAGTCAATGCTATCCAAGTATTTCCATCGGAGATAATGGTCATCATCCCCGACGCATGCTATCGATCGTTTTTTTAAAGTTTACACGGCGGACTTTAATAACCTTACCGCACCCTTCTGGGATTTCTATATTTTGTAAGACCTCCTCTTAGACCAATTTACTGGAACATTGCGAACAACACCCATACGACTAATGTTAAAGGTGGGGATGAACAATTTATTCTGTCCCATAAAACCAGAGTGGTTTACGAAAAGGTTGGCGACATCCATCTACACATGAAAATCCTGCCGAAATCCTGTTTCTGCCAATTTGTTTAACTCCATCTCGGTTTCTGCCAATTTGTTTAACTCCGTCTGGTAATTTTTTAAGACGGAACCAAATTTAATTGCGTGAAGTTAGAATCTGAAATTGGGCTGGGGTTCTTTTCTTTGAACGTAGACAATAAATGGACCATCATCGCCAGAGACATATAAGTGACACTCAAAAGAATTCGGAAGATGGGAGCGAGAAGATAAAATCGGGGATGATGGAAGTAAATCAGAATTTGCTTGGGAAAGAGTAGTGCGAGGGATCTTGCAAGGTATTATATCCTCTATTTCAAAGGGATGGAACGAAGGAAGATTTTTAAATTAATTTTTTTTGCAATTTGCTCTATTACAGCTCTTAGATTTTCGTTTTAAGTCTTACTTCTGTTGGAAGTCCATTACAGTAACATAATTTCCTGGCGAAGTAGGACAAACAAATTCTTAATGGATAATGGAGATTTAGAAGGATCTGGTGGTTTATGGGGAATAGCTAAATCCATTTTCACTAAACTGAAGCAGGTTCAATTTGGCAAAAGAAAATGATACAATAAAAATAGACAAAAAAAACTTAAAGAACGGAACACTGATTATAACAATCGATTGAATATAGTTACGGACAAAACTAAATGGAAAATATATTAATAATTTAAGTAACATAAATAATAAATAATTTATTGCAATAAAAGAGACAGAATACCACGAAAATAATAACGAAATAATCAGGCAGCGAAAAACCTTTCTACTTAATTTGACAGTGTCTATCATAATAATGTGCACTTTTAAATTAGTATAAACTTCATGCTCGACATTGTTATGCCCAGTTATTTTTTTCCAACTGACGCTAGGCAATTGACTTTTTATTCATGCCTTAATTTATTACAATGTTATTATGTAAATAAATTGTCTTATAATTACTTATATTAAAATGACATTTCAAACGCGATTACTTTTCCAACACAAAGGACCTTGTTTCTCTTTTATACCCTATTAGACCTGTGTTTAGTTATTACTTCGAGGCAATAACGTAAATTATTACATGACCTTATGTGAAAACCTATTTTATATATCCACCATTACGATATTATTACCTTAACGGTATTCGACTATGCATTTGAAAATACTATAAATGTATCCACGTCTATTGCGTATTAGAACATATACATATATAAAAGTACCCTTAATACTTACATGGATAATGCTAAATATATAATAAAATATAAATAATAATATAAATATTTTTGTTCGAATATCTTTTGTAAGCAAAGACAAATTATTGTGTAAAATTATCAGCACATATATAATTACGATAATATTTCATTTTCGTATGCCTTTGTTCTTTGACGATTAAACCAATTTCAATAATAGTATAATTTCAATTATAATAATAGATTTAAAATGAATGGATTATATTAATACAATATTTTGTTAATGATTTTGTATTTGCTAAAACAAATAAAATATTTATGGAGGTTGAACACTGTCATTTATCATCGATTGTTAATAAATACAAAATATGTTTTTTTTAAGTAACATGCTTGTAATTCATTTTACATATTATGTATCACATTTTATAAAGTACCCAACCTTATCTTTGCTATCGAGTAAAAATAATCTCTTTCAAGTAAAATTTATTTCTTCCCCAATTGTTGACACCCGTGGATCATTCGAATTACATCTGAATGAAAAGTATTAAACTACGTAGAAGTTCCACATATGTACTGATACATTTTGCTTCCTTATACTATAAGATACGAACATAATTGTTATATCATGCAAAGATATTTTCTCGTTAGATTTAATAAATTTACATTAATACTCTAAGCTATCGAATATCTTAAAAACCAACATGGTTTTTAAGATTTTCGATTAAGATTTAATTCTATAAAAACTATTTCCCAAAATTATCTATCTTGAATGCTTCCGTTTTAAATGACTTCATTTACATTGTTTTTAGAAATACCAAATTATACAGCTTTTTTTAATCATTGTTTTTAGAAATAACAAATTATCATGTATTTTTATTATTTACCTTCTATATGTTGAATATAGGCCCCGTAAACCGTTCCACAGTTATCATTACGACATTGAAAAGTAGCAACCGCTGTCACTTAGGCATATTATTTTCATGAAAGTTATAAGTACGATATACTATTCTTTTGCTATATAATATTATAATTTCTCGATTAATTACGAAGTAAGATAAGCATGTTCTATTAAGGTTTCAATTTAATAGTTGGTAAAGAACTCTTTTCTTGACAGAAATGTAACTAATTTTTGTGTTTTCCTTTGTAAAATCTGTGTTTTCCTTTGTATTAAATTCAATATAGGAAAAATGTACAGAGTTATTGTTAACTAAAGTCTGTGAAGTAATGTATAAAAGAGCATATTTTTATCCTATTTGCAAAAGTATTTTCAGATAATTTTAAAAAAGGAGACCGATGCTTGGACAGCAATAAACATAAACCAAGATAAATGGAGATATAGATAATAGAGGTATAAGTCTTTAGCAAGAAAAATATTTTCATTAAAACCTGTTTAGTTAGGTATTGATGAAATATGCATGATGTTAGGTGCAATGTAATTTTGCAGTGTTTTTTGTTATTGCTTTTGCCGTAGGTAACGACAAACAGCATCAAAAATTCACATTTACAAACAAGAACGCGTGATTATAATTTACATACCGTTAATATATTAAAATTAGGTACGCTAAATAGTACACTGGTGAAGGTCAAAACTGATTCAATTCGACACGTTTGTTACATTGGTATTATTTTGCTATAGTTTGAGCAAGCCAGCCAACTAAAATCGTAATACAACCTTTAAAAATATCCCAAGAGTGCAACATATGCCACTTAGCATGGAGTTCTTTTATAACTAAAGCTAAATACGGTCATCTAGGTTCTCAAAAAACTTAAAAAGTACCCAGAATAATGTGATATTAGCACAAAAGATAAATTATTTCCTAAATTCGTCAAATTCCAACGTTTTAAAAATGACGTCACGCATTAATGATACATCTGCATTATCGTCGTTTGAAATGTCTATGGATAAGTTTTTTTCGTGAATTCATATATATTTTATTGTTAGATATAAAAGTTTCATAAAATCTAATAATTGTAATTTATGTAACCCTCATAGTTCAGGAAACTTTGTTTTTATGTCAACAAACATTTCTGATTCTCGCAGGTATGAAAACAGAATCAAATCCTAACTATATTACTCTAAATATAATTGTTTAGAATACGACTGAAGTATTATCCTTGCATTTTATTTCCGACTGGAATAAAAACTGCCAAAGCCTGCTTTGCCCTACGCCAAATAAAAGGGTTTGCTGCTATATGATAAATTCTCAATATTGGTTTGCCAATTATTGAGAATTTATTACTTAACAAGGACGGTGTTAAGAGTTTATGTTAATATCTGTTAGAATTTTTTTGAGAACACTTTTTTAACGCAGTTTCAACATAAGCAGCATGGCATAAGTCCCAGTCTGAAAAAAATTGCAAGTAATTAACATGAAACGGTTAGCCTTTGTTGGGTTTAACTATTTTCTTTTTTAAATAAAATAGATAAAGAATTAAATAAAACATTTTTAAAAATTAATAATTAATTTCCATGTCAGCATTTCCAAGCAGCAATAAAAATTATTCGGTAACAACTACCAATAATTTTTCTTTTGAATTACAAAGACCAGTATTCTGAGCGTTTTATAAAAAAAATTACGAGATTATCACGAGAAAGATGGCGGTTAACTTAATAAGACGTGTTTGACGTACTTAAGAATGTTACGTAATACATTTTTTCATATATACCTGTTTAGTAAATTTACATCTAGTCTTTCATTTTAGCATAATGTTTTGAACATTCATTTTTTTAATTTGTTTGTTGTTGTTTACTATAAGAACGGAAAGTAGGCGTCCTAAATATTCAGCGACGGTTTACCAACTGTTATAATTATTTGGTTGTATTTCTTCGCATGGTACGAGTATTTTAATGTTCTTAACCATTTCACAAATTGTGAAGAGGGATAAACCAGGTGAATTTTGTATTGCATACATATAATCTGTGTCATGAAGTAAAGAGCTTAACTACAAGTAGGTAGTAACACGTCATTGCATCATCTAAGCCTACGACCTGCGCACAGCCATTTTACTTTTCGCGCTATTTCAATGATTCTGGCAAATTACTTAGCCATTTCCGACACTAAGATTTAATTTTTTGACAATTACATTTTTATTTGTAATTCCACAACCTTTTCTTTTTTCCCTTTTCCGCGAAGCCACTGTTCAAAACTAGTGGCTTATAAACCTTTATCTTTACCTTTCATTATATGGCGTATGTTCTCTCCATTGAGAGGCTTATAAAATTTGAAGTGACTTTTCGTTTGACTTCAGACTTTCTTCTTCCATAGTGTTTGATGGCACCTAAATAACCATGGATCTATGTACATAACTAGAAGTTTTCGGATTCAGGAAACTGTATCGCTCTAGAGCAGCCATACTCAACCTTTTTTTTATAGGGGCTACAAACACGTTCTAGTCATGGTGTTAAGGGCCACGAGCAAAAAATTAGGTCTTAATTATAACGTAATTATAAGTTAACTATGTATTTAAGTTATTACTGAAAAAATAAGTTTTAACAAAGTTGTTTATAATGTTTTAATGCGATTTTTGATACTGTGAACACTTTTCCAAAACTTTATCAAAATCTGGCTTGTCGCTATATGCTATCCTTAATATATCGTCTAGATGAGAATCTGTAAGTTTGTTTCTGTATACATTCTTTGTGTATTTCATTTTTGAACAAAAAAAGATTGGCACACATACGTAGACCCAAAGGATGTTAGTAGGGTTTGGGCACATCTTTGAACACTCTTAATATTTTTGGGGAACAATACTCCAAAATTCCACATATTCTTTGTTTACACTTTTTTCTTGAAAAAGAATTTCTAGATTGGTGTCGTTTTTAAAATCGGTGAATTAATCAAACAAGTCTGAGTAATTACAATTTAAAACTGAAGCCAACTCTGAGGTAGTTGTTGTTTCTAAATGCCATGGATTTTCGATAAGTAACAAACTGTTTTTTTATTTTTCTTAGATCTTGAAACAAAAATATTGCATTTATATAATTTAAAATTATGGAGCAGCTTTTTTCCGAAATGTTGGTTGCATCCTTTAAAGTTTTATCATTGTTGGAAAATTTTGTAGGTTTTAGTTTTGTATTTCTCTATGATAAATGTTTAGCTTTTCCTCAAATGCAAACACTTTATTTGCCATATTGGAGACTATATTATTTTCACCTTGTAAACTCGGATTGAGATTATTGAGTTGTTCCGTAATGTCACGTAAAAAGGTTAAAATAGCACCATTCATAATTTTGTAATTCAGAATACACTTTAGTATTTTGCTCTAAAAATAGTATTATTTAAAAAAAACCTTTCCAAAACTTTTCCTCTACTAAGCCATCGCACCGAGGTATGTAAAAGGACGTCTTTATACTCACTTCCCAGTTCTTCCCCAGGCTTTTAAATTTTCTGTGATTCAATTCTTTTGCTCTTATATAATTGACAATATTGATAACTGTCTTCATTACTGCTTCTATATCTGGATTTACAATTCGCGCCGCTAAGTTCTCTTGATGGATAATGCAATGAAATGTAATTAAATGGCTTAAATTATATTTTTGTTTAAATAACGTAATAAATCCGAATATAAATATTTTGGGTCCAGTCATTGAAGGACAACCACCTGTACACAGACACACAATTTTTCGTACATCAATTTCATTCTGCTCTAAAAAATTGCAAATAGTCTCAAGGTAGTGGGCTTTGACCTTTCATAGGTAGTAATTGCAAAAAAACATCCTGTATTACATTGTTTTCTGTACAATATCTAAAAAACACCGAGCATAGTGATGTTGCTGAAATGTCAGTACTGGAATCGAATACTAAGCTAAAAAACTTGCAATTTCTTAGATTATCTAATATATCATCGCGAATAAATTTAGAAATGTCTTCAATACGCCTCATACATGTTGAATCTGAGAGTTGTAGTTTTTTTATATCAGACAGTATTTGCTTTTTGTTACTGTATTTATCAAAAATTATATTGGCAGCACTAACAAAGCATTCCTTTCCAATTTCTGCATCAGTAAATGGTTTCATATGCTTACCAAGAATGTAACAAATTTCGTATGTTGCCTTAGTTACAGCGGAGTCTTGTGGTAATACCACTGACATAACATTGTGTTGTTGATGCAATGATCTCTTAAAAAAACTTAATTTCTCATTTCTCAAGGACGATCCCCGAGGAAAGAATTATGTTTAAAGATTTATGTTTTGTGGTAAAATGACGCGAAATATTGTATTGCTTCAATATAATACTTTCACGACATATCAAACAAGTAGCTGCATTGTATTTGTTTGGCACAACAAAATAATCCGTTTCCCACTCATCTTGAAACAATCTATTTTCGCCAGATATTTTTGTTTTATATTTAGAAGACACTCCTGACATTATTTTGACAATAAAACAATAATTTTACACTAAAGAACACAATTAACTGAAATTACTGGGTGAAAAATTAGCTTTAAAACAAGTACGACCGGCAAACAAAGCGACACGCACAGGTTCATGGGAGGGGATTTCCCGCGCGCTATCGCGCTCGTTCAACCACAGATTACTAATAATAGGCTGCGTTCCGAATAATACCAAAATCGCTGTCAGCGGTCGGCTCACATTCCCGTTCCAAATCACTCGTTCACTGATGGGCGCAAAATTTAAAATGGTTCACTATAAATTTGTAACTTCAGATGAGCCAATGATAAAAGCCCGGCGGGCCGCAGGTTGAGTATAGCTGCTCTAGAGGTATGTTCCTTTAAAACTTAATATATAGTCTAATAACTTGAAAAAAAAACTTATTGGATTGGAACCGGAAGAATTTCAGATTCTTTGTTTTAAAACATTGATCCTTTTAATATTAATTAAATCCCATACCCGTAGTTTAGGAGATTGACCAAACAGTGAATTTTTTTATGTATGCTCGAATGTTACTGGCAGGTTGCATTCGCCCAGTAGAAATATGGCCTTCGCGTTCGACGTTTCTATGGTCACGTTGTTTGACAATTCAAATTCTATAGGTTAAATTTTTATTGCGTCATTAATTTGGTAAAAATTATTACAATAAATACTTTTAAATATTTAAAAAAATACTTTTATTGCAAAGACCGGATTTGTCGAGAAATTATATTATAGAAATAAAGTGTGGTTACAATATAATGAAAAACTTGAATATATCATATCTAATTGTTTTATTTAAATTAAACTTTACAGTTTTTACTTTAACGTAATTACTTGTGGTTTTTTACCTGTTTATAAAAAAATTCATTTTGATGATAGTTTTGTTTAGTGGATTTTCGTCTAGAGTGCTAGTTTCCAATGGTGATGCAAATATAATAAAACAAACCTATATTTTTTGTAATTGGACATATGATTTTCAATTCAAATGTGATTTTTAATTCAAATGTTTCGACATTAAATCTTTTTTTATTCAATTAATTTTGCCTGTATAAATATAAAGTCATTATTATAAACGATACGCGACGATGATAGACAAACAAGCGGACATAATGTCTACCTGAAATGATTCCATTGTTACCTTTTTTAGTACAGAGTCTTAAAAAAGAGCGTTACATTTCAGTGTATTTCTTTTTTCAATTCGGAATTCAATTTGAATCGCGATCATCGCTAATTATAACATCATTCATCGAAGGCCATTTGAATTCGACCTCGGCCCGTTAATTCATCTTCATGCCACTAAATCAGCACATTTTTTGCACAGCTCTGTTACTATTTTCAGCGTGCTGTATAGGCATTTTATTTTGTGACGCAGTTAGGCTTTTGTTCGTGCCCGTAGAAAAGCAATTAGAGTTTGTACTCAAGTATATTAGGTTTCTTGTAATGATTTTTTTAATTCAATGTCGGAAAAGATGGGATATTTTGACTCGTTATATCCTGTGATATAAATATGATTTCCGCTACAATGGTTTCCTTCATTTTTAGGTTTCTGAAATTAAACCTAGAAATTAAATCTTGTCATGGAACTTATTCATCCTATTTTCAGTATTTGTGCATATAAATTATTTACTATATATTATAAAGGCACAAGAGCGAAGCAATACAGCGAGCATTTATTCTTAAACCCATTTCTCGTAAAATTTGGCATTTTACTTCCTTCTTGAATGCTACATAAAGTCCTTTTTTTCGTCGTTCTGTGTTATGTTAAAAATATTTAATTAAAAAACTAACAAACTACAAACTATAACCTCTCGTTCATAATACAATATTAACGTCAAATTATTTTAATAATTCGACGAGGCAAGATAAATACACTCACTATTCCCTGATTTATGTACTCTCAGCTCATTTCTTCAGGATCAGTCATTTATGTAATACTGTATTTGTTATTATGTAAACCGATACATCGATCCGATTTTCATGTTCTGTTATTGTTAAACATTATCGTTTGATTTTCCATTTTTTGTAAAGAAGTACAGAAAACAGATAAATAAATTTGGTTACTAAACATAAATAGCATTGAATTCCTAATTGTTTCTAAACAATTATCCATTGATCTTATCAGCTGTTAACGATAAGTAAATACAAACAATGGTCCATCACACCACATCGTATGATTTTGATTAGGTATGTACATATCAGTAACGAGGGCTGTCAATTATTTTTATTTCGATTTAGCAAGGTATTACCAAAAGATTGGTTAAAATTAGGAAGTTAAAGTTCATGACATTTTGATAACACAAAAAGTTATAAAAATATATATGAAGCCAATTTTTTTACTACGATGTTTTGTTTTTAAAGTTTAAATGAAATTTGTCAAAAGAAATGGAAATTCGTTAAAAGTGACAAATTTATCGACATGAGTAAGCTATTAATATTCGTTAAATCAATGAATATATGGTTTTTGTATATGCGATATAAATAACGGAAAAAGAAGAAAAAGTATTCATTGTTTTCAATAAAATTTTGCTATTACAAGTAAATAATTTTCTAAAATAGAAAATAATTTCTTAGTTTTTTGATATAACGTCGTTCTCAATAACCAAGCAATACCTTTGAAATTTGAATCCTAAAACTTACACCAACTCACATGATGTCGGCCAATCGCTATAAGGTAGTTAAAAGTGGAAGTTTTTTTAGTACGGAAATTCGGCTGCTATGACAGCCTGCTATTGAATACTTTTTTGTACGTTTCATTACCGGGTACGATGATCTTTTGGAATGTCGGCAATTCTAAGCACCTCTTCAGCCGGGCATCGACTTTAGGGTACCTTAAAGAATATAAGACAACTTTTACTATCTTGTTTAGTGTAAATATTGGATATAAGTGGTAAAAATAAGTGACAAAGAACTATACATCTCTGTATATTATATGCAACTCTAACGAGACTTGTTTTTGTTTATGCATAATCCCATTTTTTTGACCAATTATAAACGCAAGCAAAGCTATTTTTCAGCTCGTACTAAATAGTTTGGATTACTGCAATGTTCAAGTTACTTCTTGAAGTCTCTGAGATTGTTCTTGATTAAGTTTTGTCAACAACACTTCTTGTACTTATGTATCTCGCACGTTTAGTCATTTTAATAAATATGTCCAAAAATGATATAAATCTTATAATAACAACATAACCATTTTTTATATTCATATGGCTAATCAGGGATCCAGTAGTAAATAATAATTATGTTGTTATTATAAGATTTATTTAATTTTTGGACATATTTATTAACATTACTAAACGTTTGAGATACATAAACTCAAGAAGTATTGTTGACAAAACTTAATCACTTTTTTTGGACATATTTATTAAAATGACTAAACGTTGTTATTGTGAAATACTTTTTCCAGATAATATTATTAAATTTAACAGCACCTTTTATTTTGCATTTTGTTGTTTGTGCTGTAAAATTGTTGTTTCCATTTAATAACAATAAAACTGAGTGCCCGTCAATATTTCGCTTTAAATCCTTGAAACGCCTCATCTATCGTTTTAGATTATCGAAATTTTCTCAAACTGTCAACTATTGAAAATGAATTACTCGTTTCGACTTAATTTAACAACAGAGATTAACAACCTAGCATCCATAATTGATTGATAAGGCATTATAATCATTCGTTCATAATCTACACGTAATGTCTTGCCAAATTAAGTCGTTTTATTCACGCCGAACGTGCATTACCTTAATTCTTTTCTAAATGCCAAACTATACGATTGTATCATAACTAATCGATAACAGATACTAAAAAAACGTTTATTAGTCCCAGACAATTACATAAATAAAAAAATTACAATACAATTGTAAGTACTTATAGATAACAGTCCCATTTGATTAATGTGTCTCGATTAACAAGTAAGACAGGTAAAATAACCTAGAGGATGACGAGAAAAAAATAAATTACATGAAGTTATATGTTTTTATACACAATATACCAACTATTATATATGAAAACATATAATTTTAGCATCACCGAGCTATAATTTATTGAATTACTACTTTTAAAATAACATGCTGTTGGTGTTGATTTTATACAATCATTGCCGACAAAAGCTGACGCATCTCCTGTCGCATGTAACCCAGGCAAATTTCGAATGTTTGAAAAATTTTGGATAGTCATAAAAAAGTAATATGACTAAAATTTGTTTTTCTTTAAAGATGAATTGTTTTTCTTTATGTTTTAACAAATTGTGTAGGACATATGGGAAAATACTGAGTTAGCAGCTATTTTAGGCAATAATAATTGGGCTATTTTTATTAAAAAAAACCATATGGATTTTACTAATTAAATCATTTTCAAAATATGACGCCATAAGCAATTTTTAAAATTGTGATTTTCCACATTCATTTCGAACGGATATTGGAATTAAAATAAAAAGGAAATAAACAATTTTGAATCATAAATTTTGAATGAGATATTTTCAATTTTTCGCAACTGCTTATATATTCAAGAGTTATGAGCAAAGTCAATTCTTTTTTACTTAACGTTAATAGTCATAATGGTGTAATTAATAAAAAAATGAAATATTAAAAAATATTTCGCAATTTAAGACGCGATAAATGGATTTTATAGTAGTAGGTAAAATTATCCAAAAGTTACATTAAAAGCGCGAATCTTTTTCACGAAATTTCAGCTGTTTAACGGTGACCCACATTTAAACAAAAATTTGTGCTCCTTTCATTTTCCTGTGTGGTGTGTATAATGAAATGGTAATAGAACCGAGTCTGTGCGCGCTTTATACAAAATTTACTGGACGAATTTTAATTAAACTCGTAGGTCTAAAATCTAATAGAATTTGTCAACATTTACAAGAGAAATAATCAGAATTATTACTCAACTGTAGTACTACTTAATTAATTAATAGATGATTACTTAAGTAATTGACAACATCTATTTTTAGTAAGCGACCACCACAAATATATAATTGTATACTAGGTGACTTCCACCTAACACACTTAATTTTCAACATATTTATTTATCTTTATATAATATATATTCATTTGTTTCGAAAATATTAAAGTGAGAACGACGTTATATGAAAAAACTAAGATATTATTTTCTATTTTAGAAAATTATTTACTTATAATAGTAAAATTTTATTGAAAATAATGAATACTTTTTCTTGTTTTCTTTTATTTATATCGCATATACAAATACCATATATTCATTGATTTAACGAATATTAATAGCTATTACTCATGTCGATAAATTTGTCACTTTTAACGAATTTCCATTTCTTTTGACAAATTTCATTTAAACTTTAAAAACAAAACATCCTAGTAAAACAATTGGCTTCATATATATTTTTATAACTTTTTGTGTTATCAAAATGTCATGAACTTAATTTTAATTTTAACCAATCTTTTGGTAATTCCTTGCTAAATCGAAATAAAAATAATTGACAGCCCTCGTTACTGATATGTACATACCTAATCAAAATCATACGATGTGATGTGATGGACCATTGTTTGTATTTACTTATCGTTAATAACTGATAAGATCAATGGATAATTGTCTAGAAACAATTAGGAATTCAATGCTATTTATGTTTAGTGACCAAATTTATTTATCTGTTTTCTGTACTTCTTAATAAAAAGTGGAAAATCAAACTATAATGTTAAACAATAAAGAAAATGTGTTCTAAATGATTAGATACTCATTAATATTATTAAGAATTAGTGTATATTGTAAGAACTACTTACGGATTATAAAAAACATACTTAACAGAGTACCGTTACGATTAATTTCGAATAGAATATCACAACGATGGAACATGTTATGAGAATACACTAGTATACAATAGAGAATACAATAGTATACAATATAGAATACAATAGTATACAATAGAGAATACAATAGTATACAAAAGAGAATACAATAGAGAATACAATAGAGAATACAATAGTATACAATAGAAAATACAATAGTATACGATAGTGTACAATAGAGAATACAATAGTATACAATAGAGAATACAACAGTATGTCCACTTAATTGGTAATATCATTGTGATATAATCAATTAAGTGGAAATATTATTTTAAAGTGAACTTGAAAAATTATGCATTGAAAAATTCTATCAAGGAAAATATGGCAAGATCGATGATATGGCACATTATCGTAGACGTTTTGATTAGAGATTAACATTTTGTAGACACTTAACGACAAATAGTAGGACAAGTCATAGTAACTCGTAACAAGTCATGTGACTAATCCAAAACAGAATATAGATATATCTTGGTAAGGTCAACTATGGTAAAGGTAACAACCAATAATCATATATTCGTAATTCTAAAGCAAATATTATAATATTCGATATTATAATGTACAAAACATTAGCTTTTTGTATCAATTTTGAAAGGTTATTAGGAGAAATAATAGTTAGGAAGCTGATGGAAGAAAATGTTAAATGCTATTATCGTGCGACAGAAGTTGATAATTGTCAAGTTCCAAGCCTTGAAGCAACCGACTGTAGCCGGACGCTAGATTATAATAATCTGAACTTCAACTGGCTTGAAGAGGGAACAAGTACCGTTATCACACAGCGACATTTTGAATGGTTTATTTTCTTTCAAGTGAAAAAAAACAGAACACGAAAAATATACAGGTAACTGTTAAATTATTTTCAGTCTCAACCTTATTTATAAACATTAAATGAGGAGAATTTATATTATATAACTGGGTGACGAACAGAATACGGACGAAACTACGGAACTGCGCCATCACCATCATAATTAACTATGACAGTGGCGACTTAGAGAATGAAGGCCATGAAACATAAAAAAGTAATAGTATTAGGTTTAATTTTTTTATATTACTAAAATAAAAACGAAAAGTATTCGTTCAGTTTTTTTTAATTACGCGAAATATTAATAAATGTTACAAACATTGTATTAATAATAATGCTTAATACTTTCCTTATAGATATTTATTTTTTGGAGTAACCTTTTCAATACATTTGAAAATCACAAGATTATACGTACTTGTATTTTTTCTTACTTCTGGAGATTAAAGGCTAATAAAGTGAAGAAAAACGACGATAAAGTGATTTAATAAAGATTTTCTTTTTAAATACTTGCAATCATTATTATCAAAAATGTTATCTATACAGTGCATTTATCGCAATACGTCAGAGACGGGCACGATAATGGATGTAATATAATAGAATTATTCTTTGCAATTTAAAAAATAATTCTTTCACAAAATCTGCGCTATTTTTGCTTAAGCCCAATTCTTTCTTATGCACGCAGATGTCAACTACATTACATGTTAATATCAACAATGATAAACTCATATGCCAAAATTTCCACCAGCCCTAACTATAATTTTAAAACAATTTTATATTTTGTTGAATTTTTTTTGTTATTAGGTTTTATTAGTAAAGTTTTCGGGACGAGTTGACACGTTTGGCTTATTTCTAATATTTCCTAACATATGGGTGATTTCCTAAAATATGATGTATTTTAGCGAGTTTATTAGGAGACAAGTTTCTACTCATTTAATAAAAGCTGAGAAATAAAATTTTTAAACAAAAGGTAAACAAGGAACGCTTATGGGGAGACTTCGACGTCAGTTTGTCTGTATACCAAGGTTATTATTCTGAGGGCCTACGTTTGTTTGTCCAATTTTTTGCTTGTCCATACCTAAACAACTAAATCAGTTTTCTAGACAACTACAGATTTCTTAACAGCTAAACATAATTTCGGAAATATCTTTATTTTTGTTCAAAGTAGTACTAAAATGAGGTGATGAAGTTTAAAAATGGGACAAGGTGAATAAAAATTATCTCTTTTAATTTTAAGCCGCATTGTTTTTTATATGCGATCAAAAATGAGCGAAAAAACCATTGACTTATCTTTGAGGTTTGCGAGCCGGAAAATCTGAAATAATTCATATTATCGCAATAATTCTATATTGTAGAAAAAATACAACGAAGTTCCAAATATATGTAGTTTTCGAGATAAAAACGTTGCCATTATTTAGTGTTACATATTTTGATAGAGTTGTACCCGATAAGTAAAATTGTGACGATTCTTCGGTCTGCGAACATATAAAATGTATTTTTGAAAATTATGAGTTTTCATCAGTAAAGATAAATTTTGTTTTTAAATCGTTTTTGTCACTCTTTATCCATATATTGTTTATCATACTTGTACTATTTCCTTGTTAATTAGGCGCAAATTTTTTATCTAACGTCCTATTATTGTTTATTTCGCCTTGGACATAATCGTATAAACTGATAATTCGTTTGATATCCTAATTTAAAACGTGATTATAGAGTACTTGCTATTTTGTCCACTCTTTAATTAAAAATGTAAATTTGGTTAAAAATGTAAAACTTATCTGTCTGTCTATTTATTTCTTAGATTGTTACGTAATCTAAGAAAACTACATATATTTGGAACTTATCTGTCTGTTTGTTTCTTAGAATATTACGTAATCTAAGAAACAAACAGACAGACAGATAAGTGCTACATTTCCTACTTATCAGTCGATTTAAACGAAGTTTTACTGGGATTATTCTTGGAGTTCCGGTTATAATCTCGGCTAATTTCTGATTATTATATATATTATTGAATACTGTCTCAGAGATTTGAAATAAATTTGTTAACGCTCAGTAGGTAAGCACTGAGTGTGCGAGCTTAAGATGAACAGAAATTGTCAAGTTTCTTGTAATGATTCACCTTACATTCCAACTGAGATATAAGCTACTTTTATTCCGATTAAAATCTATGCATGCGAAGTCGCCGACAATGGCTAATTCGTTTATATATGCTGACAATAATAAAACTTTATGGATATTTACGGAATGTTTCTTTGACGTATTTGCATCCTGTAGAACGTTTAGAATAGAAGGATGTCCTTCATTCTATCACTCAATATACTATATATGAGAGAAATCTATTGTCCAGAAGTGACAAGGCAGACTTTGTGGTTTCATGTCATAAAAGATAATGCAATACCCACTTCCACATAATTCCTAGGTAGATATCAAACTACTCGCCTAATTATATGTCTATTATGGCGAATTAAATCTCTAAACTAGTGGTTTTAATTTTGGTTAAATTAATTTTTAATGTCCTTGATTTTTTTTTCAACGTTTTTATCTCGAAAACTACATTTTTCTGAGCGATTCTTTTAGAGATAAAGCGAGGGGTAGCAATTTTTAAGCGTTTCTTCCGAAATTTGTTTAAACAAATTCATCAGAAATACATCATATGTATTGTTGAATTAGTGCGTTAGAAATATATGACATTTTAAACGATGACCTCAAAAGAATTTTTTTTAAATTCTCCAATTTACCTCCTGAAATTAAAATTGAAATCTTTATACCTCATGTCTATAATCGAGCTAGTATAGTCTAGCTCTGTGCTAAATTTAAAATTTTTACGTCTAATAGTTTGTCAAAATTGACGGCTACGGTTGGTCATTTTCGACATAAATTTATTCCTCACACGACCACAGAAAATAATACATCTGTCAGAAATATATCGAGCAATACAAAAAACGACTTAGATAAGAAGGGCGCTCTAATAGCTTTCAAGGCGCTTGGCTTACGAGATCTGACCTTACAAGGGCTGACGTACGAGCCTGAACTTTACGACTAGCCCTAAGCTCTATCCAATATCTACTTGGTTTACTCGATTTGTATGTCACGAGAAGCAAACGTTGAAAGATTGTAGAACATTGTAGCAGTATACGAGTGTATATGATGTGTAACTATTATATGTTAACGCTAAATTCTAGTGTTGGCAACAATTGAATCGGTACAGTACGAATCCGAATGTTTTTTAAGCTAGAATAAAGTTTTCTGTATAAAAATATTGATAAAATGTTTTTATGTTAAAGTAAGATTTAATTAATCGATATTTGTTCTTTACCGGTTACATTTTCTATTATTACTGTTATTCTGAGGAAGGTTAAACTTATATATATATATATATATATATATATATATATATATATATATATATATATATATATATTGTATAGTATAGTTTTCGTATAAAATACTACTTGTATTGGAATAACGAGCTTATATCTTTTATATATTTTTAAATATTTCTTAAATAAGTTATATACAACATCATAAATATATCTTATATGAATCCAATATAAATATTTGTTGTTTTGTTGACTGTTGATGCTGTTTTGTTGCCAGGAGATGAACCATCGTAGTAAATTACCCTTTATACCGTAAAACGAGAGTTTTTTCAGGAAGATCAACCTTATCAAGAGCTTTTTTAAAATCTGTGTAGATGGAGTCAATTTGCGTCCTGCAATCCAAAGATATATTGCGTATACAATAACAGGTTGGTTAACGTTGATCGGTTCCGTACGAACCCATGCTGCTCCTCAATAATATGCCGATGCAATATCGGATAAATATTATTGTGAACCACTTTTTCTAATATCTTAGATATTGCTGACAAGATAGATATCGGTCGATAGATTGTTTGCTGCCAGATTTGTGTATTGGCTTTATGTGTTTTCCAGCACCCGGGAATCGTACCCTGCGCGATACTCATGTTAAATAATATAATGAGTGGAATCAAAATTGTATCGTATGTGTTTTTAAGAAATATAGGTTCAATGTTATTTGGACCTGCTTCCTTATTGGTATTAATTTCCTTGAGAGCATTAGTATTTCATCTCTTTGGAAGCAGATGGAGATGATATTAGTCTGTCTGAAGTACCAAATTCTGGTGTAGAGGTAGGCTTTGTTCGAAGGTTTTACAAATATTATTTGGATTGAGAGATGGACTCTGTTCAAAGGTAGATTGAAAGAAATTAGAAAACATTTGGCATACCGTTTGAGTGTCATTCGATTCATAACCTTGAAAAGTCATTGACGATGGGTGTCCTTCCGGCTTCTTCAGGGATGATACGTATGACCAGAAACTCTTTATGTTGTTATTAATAAGTTTCTCAGTATTTTGGACTTAGCCACGAAAACAATACCGGAACAATATTTTTAGAAAAATTCAAGTAATCAGACAAGTTGCCATATACTTTCCATTTTACCTAGAATTTTTCTCACAGTATTTTTTAAATGAATCATATTGGGAGTATATATAATTTATTAATAATATCAAAGATAATTATATAAAATCAGTCCATGGCGCAGGTAGCTTTAAGTGATGGAACAGTTTATAATTTACAGCGCTTTATTGATTGCACTATAGTCGCACTACTTATATATATATATATATATATATATATATATATATATATATATATATACACATATATATATATATATATATATATATATATATATATATGTGTGTATATATATATATATATATATATATATATATATATATATATATATATATATATATATTCTATCCATTAACGTCATTTTCTATTACATTAGCTACGCTGACAACATTTACAACTTTTAACTCTGAGATATAAAGTTTAATGTATGAACATGCATTTGTGAATGTTTATGTATTTATCTACGTGGAAAATAGTGTAAAGATATAAAATTTTAAAGTAATAGGAAAGAAAAAACACATATGAGGAAAAAATAACAATCATAATGGGGAAGATCCCCGTGACTGCGTGTGACCTTCACTTGCATATTAAGTCAGACGTCTGTAGTATTCCTTTGCTGATAAGATTTATTTGTTAACATTAGTCATTGTTTAATGCGTACTTTAACAAAGAGACATAGCTGCCAATGTGACCAGATTCACCATGTTTAAAATGTTTCACGTACACTTAATATTTTATTTGGTATTCTTTAAACACATTACCTTATAATTTTAGTTTTATTAAATTTATAGTTAAAACGGATTACATCTTTTTAAACTTTTCAATAAATCTGCGATGATTTTTTAAATTAAAAATTTTTTTTTTATGTTTAATCATATGGGACACGAGGAATGAAATTGAGTTGTCAACCCTTTTGCATAAAATTAGGGTCATTTTAAGTTAAAAAAAAAACGTAGGCTTTATTAAATAAATCTATTTTTTTAAAACTCAACGCGCATTCTTAAAGATGATATTTTCGTATCTTTGGAACTGCTTATCCGTTTGTTTTATGATCTCAATGATTCGGGAGCAATCAAAATTAAAAAAAGTTTTTTACTTGACAGTGAATGACTCTATTATAAATAATCGTAAAATAATTTAAAAATATATATTATAAAAGGACATCTCTTAAACCTTAAGGTGCATTTAATGGATTTTACTTTTTAGTCTATAACACTGTAGTATTGGTAGGTGAAAATATCCAGAGGAGCATTCAATATAAAAATCTCAGCTTTAAAATGATGTTTTTTTTTACTTTAATTGAATGATTCTTAGAAGTTACAGCTATTTAAAAATAACTGAATATTTCTCAAAATCCTTAAACTTGGTTAATATGCTTATAAAGGGTAATATAATAGGTGATCCTTAAACTTGGTTAATTTGGTGATCCTTAAACTTGGTTAATATGCTTATATAAAGGGTAATATAATAGAATTAATATCCTTATATAAAGGGTATAGGTGTAATAGCGTATCACTGTTATGTTTACCCAAGCCAAATGAAGTAGCGTATATAGTTGCATTTAAGAATATTGTCATGTTTACCAGAGCCAAATGCAATATGGAAACAAATATTTTAATTTTTAACTTAATTTGCCACAGGACTCTGTCGGAATGGTCTAAGTGTAGTGTCATCTGTGAACATGCATTTTAATATGTAGCTACATTAACAAATAAGTAATCCGTTTACGCGATTATAAAGTCGTCAGAAAGAGATGTTTTAAGACGTATCTTCCTTTACTGTGAATTTTTCCTTACTCTGACGTTATATGTAAACAAACATTTTTTAGATTAACTTAATGGAAATATAACACATATAATAGTTTTGATTCGAGAATATTTGACTTGTTTTTTTAAATAAAGCACATTTTGAAAGATTTAGAGCCAACCAAAAAATTTATACCAAATAATTTTTGACAACAAATATTGAAGCATATTTAAAATAAAAGTTAAAAATACAACAATACAATAAATTAATATTACTATTTCGATATTCTTACTTGATATTTTTATAGCTTTGCTTTCGCACGTCAACGAATTGAAAGCGGTATACTTGAAAGATTCGTTATCGTTATTTATAGATAAAAAACCTATATCGCTGAAATTTCAAGAAAAATAATGGGGTCACACTATTGGTACCTCTTATCTGAATTTTTTAATTAATTTCCTTCAACCAAACCTTTTTCAGCTGATTATTTTATAACCTGTTCCTTAAATTTAATTGATATTTTTATATGAACCCCTCATATTTTTCCACTATATTTGTGCGCAAACCGTTTCTTCTACGGATACAAATTGTTAAAAATTAATGTAAACATCGTTTTCCTTCTTTTTGTGTAAATTATATAGTCACATGGACGAAAAAAGGGCAAACTCTATTTTGGGTAGGCAACGATTTTATTTTTCTCTGAGCAGGGGCTTTGATTGGAGATGTAAAAGTGAGTGTCCAAGGTCCAAATCCAAGTGAGTGTCTAGTGTCCAAACCACCTATGCCATATCTGGCCGCTCTTTTAAAGAAGGAGCGTATTTAGTTTTTTATTATATCTCCGAAATTAAACGTTTCAACAAAAAACCTTTTTTGTTGTAAATTAAATTATTTATGTGTTTTACTAATGACATTTTCACTTATGATTAATAATTAAAACTAGTGGGCGCTCAGTGGTCAAAATTTTATCGTAATTCATTAAAGTTTTCAATTTGAACGTTATTGAGGTTCTTTTGTCAAAAATTATATGCAATGATTACCTCGATAATCATTGCATATAATTTTTTTAAATTTTGTTCTATTACGTCAGCCAAGAGCGTGTACAAATACGTCATTAGTGTGTGTTGTTTGCCTTAATTCCCTGCAATATATTTGATTGAGATGAATGTTTCTTCGTCCTCTTCTGTCAAAATGTGTCATTTGTACTTGGCAAAGATTCTCTAAATCTTCATTTTGAGCTTGTATTGTAGTCGATGTCTATAGTATGTTTTGCAAGGTTTACTCAATCTCTCTGTTCATTTGTTCAGTGATAGTCAAGATAGTCAGATATTTCCTGCTGCTGGTAATGTATGAGGGTTACGTTATCATTATCATAATCTTCTACCATACCTGTGGGCTCTGAACGGAAGTACTTTTTAACATGTTTGTAACGAATTCGGTGAGCATTTCACTAGATGGATTTTTGAACAAACCATAAGAATTGTATTTGCAAAAATTGCGGAGTTGTGCAGGTACTTTTACGTACCAACACTTTCATGTTATCTGCCTTGAAGAAAAAAAAAGACTACTAACTGTCGGCTTATTGAGCTATCTCTTTCAATAACTTTTAAAATCATAAATTTCAGGCCAGTTTCTGCAGTTAGCAAATTCGAAAGCATCCTCCGTGTAAATTGCTTCCACGGTTGCATTAATAACTTTTAATGAAATGGATAGATTTTAATATATTGATATTTCAGAGCTAGAAAATCTGGTCATTTTTTAAGTCAATCAAGGTTTTTATCGTTGCATCTTTTAATTTCAAGTATCTTGTCTTCATGTTTTCGAGACTGCTTGTGAAGCGTCGTTTTAAACGATTTATTTTAACCTTAGAATTCTTAAAGTACTTAACAATTTGTCTGGCTTTATATATTAGGTCCTTGTAAACAATCAGCGGGACGTTTACAGAATTTCCTGCATACACAACTGCATCTCCTTCGTCTTCATTTTCTGAACCATCAGTATCGTAGTTTGCGACTTCTGAGTATTATGTAATAGGTGGACATGTGTTATCATTAACTTTCTTGTACAGTGCGTCCAATACTATACATTGTATAACGTGCGCTAAGCATAGTTGACTCAGCGCTGATTTTCTTTAGCTTAAGGCTCGCGGGACACTCGCTTCATTAGTGATGAAACAAGTGATGTCGTCTTATATCAAAAGCTCGAACTCTAAGAGCTTTTCTCCCAAAATATGGCAGGAGTTCTCTGCAGTTCCTCTGCATCTTATTCTCGGTAAACTCAAGTTTCAGAATATCTTATCTTTAAGCACCGGGGAATGAATGTTGACTTTTATGTAACGTCTATTTCTACTGGATATCCATTCCTGAAATGTGACTGAAAACATACCCCTTGGTTTTTAATTCAGTTTTCTTTTGCCCACATTTAGCCTTAACAATTCTCTTTATCGCGTTAGGAGATTGAGGCAAATAGTGACTCTGTTTGAAGAGCTTCCTTTATGTTTCTGACGTAGAAAATACCCCGAAAGGCAATTCGTCTAAAGCCACCACGGCAATACGGCACTTTGAACATCTGCACTGCTAGCTTTGCCTTCGAAAAAGTCGTCAACCTTGGTTTTTTTGCGGTTCGCATCTTTTCGTTCAATATTTTGCAATGATAAAACGGAGTTTTCGTTCGCTTTTTGTGAAGTCTAAAATTGAATTATTTATTTTACTATTTTCAAGTTAATGGAATGTATTGATTTTTGAAACGATTGTGAAGAACCAGAATGTTTTAATATTTGGTTGAATTTTTGGCACTCAGCATATAATTCGTTGGTTGTACGTCGAAAATATTTCCATACAGATGTTTTGTCGCAACTTCGGTTGTTATGTTTTTAGAAAACCAAATTATCTTTTTTGATCTTTACCGTTGTATCAATTGACAATTTTCTCATTTACCATGTATATATTTACCTGTAAATAATCAAATGTTCTATGTAATAAAATAATGTTATTCTTTCCATTAATAGCCATTTGTATGTAGCGATTTATATAAACTGCCAATAATTTATGAATGAATAAATGAATAAATATTTATTGCAAATACATAAAATGTATACAGAACGATGAACTGGAAATATTCACAAAGGTACAACTTGTCACTATCAGCTATTTCTTCCAGCAGACATAAAACGAAGAAAAAAGCATATTACAAGTAGGTAAAAATTGTGTGCAGGATATGACAAGAAAATAAAAATAATCGCGTAAAATCAAATATTACTATGCTAATACGAAGTAGTATAATTAATAATATAATTGTAAATATTTACTTTCAATAAATATACATCCATATATACTTACAAATATATACATGCATTCCAACATTAAACATTATGATTATAGTGGATTGATTGTAAATTAGGAAAGGGACATAAAACTTAATTATTGAAATAATTCACAACCCACCTGTATAAAGTATATTGTAATTGTATCAAGTGGCTGTCTAAGGTTTTGCCCGCGTGAAAAACTTTTATCGTAGAAAGTTTGGAATATAAACCAATCTCTTTCCATCTCTAGGGCCAAGCTGTAAGTATGTAAAATTTTATGTAAATCGCTTTAGTATTATAGGTTTGAAGAGATTACAAACAGATGTACAGACAGACAGGCACACAAACTTTGATATTTATAATATTAATTAGAGGATTAGAAAACTATATATATATATATATATATATATATATATATATACACACGTACCTACGTACATACATACATACTATTTTCCAACATTTTTCTTTCAGTTCCATGTAACAAACGATACATAAGTACGATAGTAAACAAAAACTATCTTTTAGCATTATTCGCTTCTGTATACCATTATAATAATCCTCTAGTTTGAGTTCCCCAATTTCCAAAAACACCTCGATTTTTTTAACAAAATTCTCTACTCGTATCTACATTACACATATTATTTAAGAAACAATGCAAGTACTTACCGCGTCTTCTTCAGTCAAAAACAACACAGCTATACAATCCACACAGTTAAACGATAATGTCGTTCGTGATGCTTGTAGTGTAGTAAAGACGGAGTGGTGGCACGCGGTGTATGCAGTTCTGTGTTGCTATTTTAAATGATTAAAACTAACAGATATATTCCGAACACGGATGATGGATGTATTGTAAAAATTAGAAAGTCGTTGCATTGTTTTTGTGAGCTACATTAATAATGTAAATACTTGTAATGATGTTGGTTTTGAATTTTAGTATCTCCTGAACGAGATTTATGAACGTGCGAGATGAGTGTGAGTGAAGTACGACATAAGCAAAGGGCGACGTGTGCCTTAACTCCGACCACATATAAGATAAATATGAATCGTCATTAATGCGGGCCCATGTGTCACATAAATTGTTTACTTACGAAGAATATACTAACCGCGGCCGCCAAATTCCACACGTAAGCCGCGGCCGCCGCATTCCATAGGTACGCATTAAATGTAATACAAATTATTGGCGCTTTATACACAAGCAACTACTCGTACTTGTAACGTCTTCATTTACTACTACATCAACGATAATTACTCATTTAGAAATTCGTCATAATTTGAACGGTGTCAATTTTATGTAACCCCTTATCATTCTATACATTCTTTACTAGTAGTAAGTTTAGGACACTTCTATTAGCGGAAAATGGACACGTAAGGAGTATTCGATAAAATAAATATTTAGTATTCGATAAAATAAATATATCACAAGAAATTTTTTTTTTTTTGATGTTTGAGTGCAAGAGTTTGTGATGTCAGGAGTGAGAGTAAACGGCTATATATGACGGAAATTTTTCACAAAAAAAAGCATTAAATTCCATAAATAATATACTATCACTATGAAGAAGACGGTATCTACTCTCTAATGTAACATGTAATAATTTAAAAAAGCTTTCACTTGAATTATTTCAACTATTATGTTGTTTCATTTTGTTAAAATGTTTAATTGTACTATTGCAAAAAAATAGGCAAAAAAATTAAAATAAATGTTAATCTTATGGTATACGCATGTGACGATAAAATCGAATTAGTTGCGTGATAAATATTAAATCGCTATTAACTTACCGGACAAAATATTACATGAACATATTGTACAAGCACAATTCAAGAAAAAGTCAGTTTTTATTCACAAGCTAAAAACACTTTTTTTTGAAACAAATTATATAAATTTAATATAATTAATATGTTTAGCAAAATAAAAATGTTGTCCTTTTTTTACGTGTATTTCTTGTTTCTGGCATCATTAGGCAACAAAAACAAAAGTTGAACTACTAAACAAGTCGATAAAACATCAAATTGTAGATATATTTAAAACGATATTAGTCCATGTGCCGCACCGTCCTGCACCACACTAGCCATATATAAACAAAACGAGAATTACCGACAAACAATTTGAATAGTAATTAAAAATTTCCAATCGTAACAAACGATGATCAAGTGATATCACTTAAAATTTTTGTTTGTGCTATTGTTTCCACAAGAAACTATTGAATATCTTCGCTTTTTGGCATATTATGGGAGCGATTTGCGCTCTGCGATCAAAATGAGTTTGTTGTTTAAGCATATCCGCTGTGATTCCGCCAAAGCGATATTAAAACGACATTATATTCACGTTGAATATCATAATCAATTAATTGTATCGTAATTATAATAAGAGGTGTTAATAGAATCCGTAATATCCGGATAAAAGTGCGGATGAAATCCGATTTTTTTTTATTGCGGATATACGGATAATGCGGATATCCAGATTACGTGCCCTATTCTCATACAACTTACTTGCACATCGAAAAAAATCCCTGCATATTCAAAATGGACAGCCGAACTACCATTTGACTATCAATTTGAAACGTAAAAAAATCTAACATTTTAATGGTCTGTATAAATTAAAGCGGCGTTCAAACCGAAGGTAAAAGTAGAAACATGTTATTTGGAAGGACAACTCGTAAAACACTTCAAATTAAAACATGACACTTATTCCGAATAGTGTTTCCTAAGAATTCAAGTTTTTTTATATTTATTTTATTTGTTTATTTACTTATGACATAAACACAGTTATTATTGCTTAAAATACATGTAAATGTCTAAAAGTTAGCAGATACCTCGCTACTTCTGTGTTATTAGCATTTACTAACATATTTAATCACCTACTTCCTACTTCTGTTTTATTTTCATTACTCTGTTAATCCAGAAATTCAAATTGAAATTTGAATACAAGTAAAGTTTTAAATCACAATCTTTATTTCTATTTTTTCCTTATATCCAAATTCATTGACCGCTCTCTCTCTCAATCACGTTATATACAATTTCACTTTTACCACATTTATTTTGTTTTTATACTTCATGTGTAATTATCATGAATAATTATCCTCAACATATATTTATGAAATGTATGCCAATGTTTGATATCCTAACAGTTCCGCTCTTTGTAACTAAATTAGTTTTTCAGTTTTCATTGCCCTTCGTAATAAATAATTTTCCATACTCGCGTAACCACCATCAATTCTACCATTTAAAACCAAATTATACCGACACTTTCCCTGCATAATTTGGTTTTACATGGTAGAATTGATGGTTGGTACGCAACATTCAACTGGTCGAGTCTACGATGATTGAAAATAAATTTGTTGAAATGTCACACTTGGTTTACTGTTGGAATGTCGTTGATGATCGGAATGATTTATGGTAATTTATCAAAATAAAAGCTCCAAACCTTTGACTTATCGAAGGACGAGAAAGAGAAATGGTTTTAAAATGTGTAGCAAACAGTAAATTGTAAATAAAACAGAAAAATACATAGCATTTAGTTTAACAGAATACTAACTAATAATTGAATTATTAGTTAATAATAAAAGTGTTAATAATTTATAATAATTGATCGTGAATATTTTATGACTTCGTAGTTTCATGTCAACGGCCAGGCACAATACACCACCAAATTTAAAACCGCAAAAATTCAAATCACCAAATTCAAAACGCGGACTTATCAAAATAATTATTGAATAAATCGTTTAAGTATGATCGGAATTAGCACTACGAGCGTTAGTTACTTCTACTCGCATATAGCACGTCTACTAAATTATTTATACGCACATTAGATGAACATGATTTTTCAGGATATAAACGTATCGTCTAATATATTTTTACAGACTTATAAGTATGGTGAATTTCTCTAAAAATTACGAGATTCGTCGTTGTAATTTTCCGACAATCTTTAGACAAATTTCTAGAAACGCTGTTTTTCACATTTTTTACTGGATTAGTTCAGGAAATGTGAAGGAGGATTTGTTATTTATGGACATATATACCAATTTGTCTTGAACTGTCTTACTTATTTTCTAGAATAATATAAAATTGTGAAAAAAAACTTGCTCTCTCAAATTATACCCCGCAAGATACACAAAACTGAAAAAAACTTATTTCGAATATTTCATTCACCAACAACGTATTCTGAATAAAATTTAGAAGTTTTCTTTAATGAGTTTTATTTCAAAATCAATATTTTCGTAACACATGAACAAGAATATATCATTTACTGTAATGCCGCATTTCATACCATATATTATACGTAGACATCGTTTAATAGAGGTTAACCACATTTAGTAAAATGTTATATCCTATACTTGCATGGTTTCTAAACCGCTTCCATGAGAAGCCGGTGCTTTCAGTTTAATGTCAGATCAAATTACATACTTACTTTTTTAAAAATTTCAATATCGTTATATTAAAATTGATGAATGATTTAGTTTCATACATGTTATATTTTGAGACAATAGTGAACCGAGCATATTACTGCCGTGAGAAAACATGCAATAACAGAAATCTATACCTTATCCAGATTCAATTGAATTAGGATTGGTTTTGAGCACGATTATTTACGGTCTAATAAATAATTTCAAACAGACGACGAATCTGTTGGGAGATTTTGAGAACTAACTTTAGAGAAGAGAACTTAACTTTAGAGAGAACTAACTTTAACTTTAGAGAGAATTGGAGAACTAACTGCGTTCTCCAATTACGCAGGTATTACTGTTCTATCAAGGTGAACGCTACGCATGCTAGGAAATTCAAATCGATATAGCAATTAATTTTTAACTCAAACGTTACGCTGCGTTACGTACTGCTTTACATTCAGTACAAAGTTTTTTGGTGCACATTGCTTTAATTGGATCTTAAATTCTGATATAATCGCTAACAACTTTTTTATACATATAAAAGGTGAGTGGTATGTCATGTGTTTTCTCATTTGATTTATTTTCCAAATGAGAATTGTGATATTCAACCGTCTTATACCGTTAATAAAGGGGTTTTTATGACTAAATACATACATCGCACTTCATAAATTGATTTGAAATAGGTTATCGAGACCTTATTGAGTAACTCAAATGTCGGAAATTTTCGAAAATCTCACTGTGTCTCCCTTTACAACCGGAACTCCAATAATGGGTCACTTATATGTGTGTATCACGACGCTTTTCTTATTATGTAATCGAAATCTGCGACTTAAACATGTACTCGTATATATGTATGTACGTGTGTATATATATATATATATATATATATATATATATATATATATATATATATATATATATATATATATATATATATAGATATACACAGTTATATGGGTTTCCGTCAATGAAAGAGATCACATTTTGACGAATCTACTTCAAAGTTAGACCGAACGATAGTTCTTGGTTAGTTGTGCGTTGCTTCTTGAAATAAACAAAATCGGGCAAGGGCAAATGTCTAATTTTGCTCTACAGTTGCAAAAAATAATCATAATTTTTGCATTCTATATATTATTTAATTGAATGGATATATTTTACTATTGTTTCCACCAGAGAGGAAATTGTACATGTTAATAATTTAAATTTTTCTTTCTACATTACATTTTAATTTATTATAATTTATGGGAAGCTAGATTCTATCCGCGAATTCGTACCGACGGACGACGGTAAGGTGGTCTATGTCTCAATCCAGGCTATAATTTATCTCTTTTACATAAAGAGAATTCAAAATCCATACGCGTTCAGTATTAACGTCGTAATTGAGTTACAAAAGAAGGAGAAAATTTTGTACAGAACCACAACTTGGTTTTGGGAAATCAGAAGTGTCCTTTCCTTAATTTTTCTACATCTTCAAATAGAACATTTTTCATGAATATTATAAAATATAGATCCTATTCTCAGGAATTATGTCATATTTAAAATAAAAATTATATGTCAATTCAGGCTATATTTATATTCGTATGCCAAATTTCCTATAAATATGTTCAGAAATTCCGTAATTATAGTGTAATAGACACCACTTTCGCATTTATAACGTTGTTTTGATGTGTTTTAATAGACCTTTCACAAGTATTTCTCGACTCAAAACAAATTAACAATATCTGGTTAATATACTTTATAGTTTTAATTACCAGGTAATAGGTTAATCCATTTACTTTATTTGGAAATAACTAAATGGACCTATTAGCTGGTAATTAAAACTATATTATATATTTTCGAATTACTGGGTGCACGAACAAAAATTACACTTATAGTCGATTGCTTCGTTATCCGGTTTGTCCTTATTCCTTTTGAAGTTTATCGAGATACTTTCAACAAAAAGCTCTTTACGAAAGCGTGTTCAGTCCATTATGTGTAACAAAAGTAACATTAAATATATTTGTTTTTTTTTATTCAACAACGTGACTAAATATGTTATTGTGTCACTGTTTGAGTATCGAACTCGTCAGCTTCGTGGTAATTCCATTATTTTTTTGGTAGGTACTGTCCGAACTCAATAATATTTTACAATCATCATAATTGAATTCCGTATAAATTGCTTTTGGGACGTGTTCTTATTACAGGGGAGAAAAAAATGTATCACGCCAGACAGTTATAGTTTTTATTAATGTTATTATAACTAATGGTTCGGTCATAAGTCGAATGGAAAATACAATAATGAGAGAAATAAATACTTTATTTAAAAAAAAGATTTATTTAAATTACAAAGTTATAAACTATAAATTGAAAATCGATTACATCTATGATTATACTACCACATCTGTGTACATTAAATCAAAATGCCACGAAAACCAATTGAATACACAACATTACTTATTTCTTAATGACAACAAGACAAAAAGTGATATAGCCAAAATTCTATTTAGGATGAAACAAACAACAGAAATTATTTTTGTTTATGTTGATCTTATTTTAGAAGGTTAAAAAACCTTATTGATTACCTTTGAACGTACCACGACGAATGTACGAATATACCATCTACATACAAAAGTTTTCCCTGGCTACATTACTACTAACATAAATATATACATATTGGCAGGGTGCGGACTACAGAGTGGGGTAACGAAAACGACCGCAGCGCTCGCTGTAGCAGAAATTGAAATATTTAAAGGCTGCTGTTAAATATTGTCATAGATCAGCGTTTCTCATATGGTGGATCAGGTCCCGGCACCGGGCCACGAAAATAAAATACCGGGTCGCAGTATTATCTATTTGTTTCAAGAGATGTGTTCCTTTTGTATCAACGCAAATGCTCGCTGCGATGTAGCACTGATGAGTGGGTGGTGGTTGTCACGCGTCCTGCGTAGCTTTTGTTTTACACACCCCGCGCCCCGCTCTCTGATCCCGCCCGCAATCGCCGCTTGTTCAGTTTGTGTGTATAGTGTAATAATAAATAATAAAGAGTACGTGTTTTTCTGTGTGTGATTTTAATATTCTTACCTGTGTACATTTATCATTATATCGATTTGATTTTGTGGTTATCTACACTATATGTAATGAAGCTATAAGTTCATATAATGGATAAATGGTTAACAAAGGCAAGTAACTGCAAGTATGACTTTAATAATACGATTTACAAAGAGTTTCTGTTCTGTAAAGTTTTGCCCACAAAAACAACAGCAGAAGAATTATTTAATATAATTAATAGATACATCAATGAGCATAAAATTAAATGAAAGAAGTGTGTGGGATTGAGTAGCGATGGAACACGTGATATGTCAGGCGTTCGTTCTCAACTTTCTCTGAGAGTAAAAGCCGTAGCGCCAGAAGTTGTGTGGATGCATTGCAGTATTCATAGAGAAGCACATGTTGTCAAAAAATGCCATTAATTCTAATCACAACAATGAATGAATGTGTAAAATTTATAAACTTTATTAAATATCTTCATGAAACGCATTTTGAATTGAAGATTATACTCTACTCTGTGCAAGAAATGGGAAGTGAACATGAACATCTTCTTTTACATTGCAAGGTGAGATGGCTATCAAGGGGAAATATCTTAAGAAGATTAAAAGAAGAAGTTTCAGCGTTCTTAGAATAATATCCTCCAACAGTTAGAGATGCACTATTTGAATTTAAGGACAGATTTCATGATATTGATTGGTTATTAAAGGTAGTCTACATTTGTGATGTTTTTGATTTATTAAATAATTTAAACTTGACATTGCAAGGTAACAATGTAACGGTATTTAAAGTGCAAGAGAAGGTGGAAGCTGCAATAAAAAAAACTTCATTTTTGGTCACGTCGTGCAGAAACCGGGAATTACAAAGCTTTTACAATGTTATCAGAATTAAATAAAGAATACAACATGAGTTATTTGCCGAACGACACGTCAGCTCTTATTAAAGAATATTTTCTAGCACTGGAGACTAATCTGAAAGAATATTTTCTTCCACTCGACAGCAACAAAACATGGATTAGAAACCCATTTTCGGTCAACTTGGAATGCGAGACTGATTTGCGAGATTCTAATGTCGACTCATTAATTGAACTGTCAGGTGACACAGCACTCAAAGATATATTCGAGAGAAAACCATTGATAGACTTTTGATTGTCTTATCGTCAAGAGTACCCGCTCTTAGCAGTTTAAGCGATAAAATGTTTAATGCCTTTTGTAACGACATATAAATGTGTAGCAGGGTTTTCAACACTCGTGTTTCTGAAAAATAAATATGGAAACCGATTGGAAGTCGAACTAGATCTAAGAATAAAGTTAACATATATTTCGGCAAACTTTCAGTTCATAGTTAAAAACAAGCAGCTTCATACTTCTCACTAAAATATGATGTAATTATGATATGTCATTGATATAATATTATTGTTAAAAGTTAACGTTTTTTTTATTTTAATACCCTTACGTTATGTGGACATTGAAATGTGTTTTTCTTTTCCCTACATGCTCTAGGAGAGTTAAAAAACTTTTGGTGGGTCACGATGGGGAAACATTAAAATAACCGAGCCAGGGCATAATAAAGTTTGAGAAACGCTCGCTGTATGCTGGTTGTAGATAATATAAATTACTTACGTATATTGTCATGTCTACTTTTGGAATCAGTAAAGTTTAGCAAAAACGCTTTTTCATGAAAAAATATACCTAAAAACGATGTATTTAAAAAAATAAGTCTCATTCGCCATTATTTTATTACGAACAATTTGATTGGATAAAAAATTACTCCCAATAATTCCTCCATTTTTTGTATAGCAAATTTTTTTTACTATTTTTACTTTAAATTCATAATTAGATACTACGTATTCAATAAACATATAAATAAGAATTGTAAATAAGACATAAATAAAAAAAAATAAAAACGTAAAAAAAATTAAAAATATGACGTTTTATATTAACAAAAAATTAAATTCTACCGATCTTAAAATTTTATTATCAACTCTTTAGTTTATGATTTTTCTCCAAGTATGGCACCATAGTTACTGTGCATTAAATTGTAATAATACTTCAAGACATAACAAATTCTAATTTTACAGATTTCCAATACTGAATGGGAAATTAGCTGCTATAGAATGCATTCCTTCTGACATTGTGGTTAAAATGTTATAATCTGGGTAATGCATTTGTTATTTACTCATTGTGTTGAGCGGAAAACAAAAGGATATTATATATTCTGGGTGCGGACAACTAAAATCTTGTTCTTATTCGTTAATAAAAGCGTATATTTAGATATTTTCCTCTCCATTACAATAAATAACGAGACAAACAATGCCATCTAATTTAATGTGATTTTATCGAAACCATCAATAATATTCACATTTCTTCGAAAAAAATAACAAAGGAAAAATTGATACGTAGTTAGAAACACAATATAAAGAAAAAAAAATGAATATAAGTCACAGCTTATGTATTTCATTATTTTTATACTATTCATGTCAATATTTACCAGAGCCGTTAATTTGAAGCGTATAAAAAAATTGAAGCGCCTATACAGCTGTTGACGCTAGGCGGTGCTGATGTCGCGCACCTTGCCAATATCCCAGTCTCTTAGGTGTAATACATGACAGCCACTTTTTATTAATACATTAAATGTCGACTTTAAAATTAATAACTCAACTCAGTAGCTGAAAATTTAATTTCATGTCTTTCTATTATTATAACAAACGTTAGATTTATAAAAAGGATGTCATAAATCGTATTTCGTCATTCACGCACTAGTGTTATATAAAAGTAAAACTATATCACGTCTGGGGTGTGAAACGTAACGCGATGTCATTTAATAATGAAGAAAATAATTTGATTTTGCGTGGTGCCCGCGCAAAACCTACAGGACGGATTTTGATGAAATTTCATAAGGTAATAGTATACACCGGGAGCAATGTATAAAAGAGAAAAAAATTCCTTATTACACGCGAAACAAGTCGCACACACAGCTAGTATTATAATATTAATAAAGGACAGTATTAAATTTAGTTTTTGCCCCACTGCGGAAAGGGCCAAATCTGTTGGACACTATTTGAACTATATAGATATTTCACAGAAATGATCCTCATAATATTCGAAGTCGCGAAGACAACATTTTGATAAAGTAATATTAATATTTAATTAAAATAAAATTAATCTCATTAAATGTGCCGCTCCTGAATTAAAAGTATTTAATACATATATTTAATGTTCTTTCGAATTAAATAATACTAGAAAATAAGTAATAGTTATTATTTACATTCAACATGCGGAATGTGTATCCCCAATAATGATAGTATACAAAATAACGGGATAAATATTCAAAACTTCAAAACCGTAAAAAAATCCTGAGAAAAATAATTATACTAGTAGATTATTGGCGTTTTTTGTCCCACTCCGTATTGAATAAAAACATTTAAAGAAATAAGTCTTTCATAGAAACGATCCAATATACATACATATGTAATAAAAAAGAAAATGTTTGTTCGTACGGTGCTCAATAAACTCAATAACAATTATATTTTTTTCCTGCGACTTGAACATTTTGAATTATTTTTATGACATAAACACTAATTCAAATAATATCTATTAAATATTTCCCGTTCCGGAATGGGGCAAAAACGTTTATTTTTAACTTTGTCCTTTAAGTAACATGTTTATGCATTTTTAATCTAAAGTTTGGACAATTTACCGAACCGTACATCATCTTAATGACGACTACACAATAATACAATAGGTAAACGTCACCTCTGAACTCGAATTTCACGCAAAGGTCACCTTCCTCATTAGAGAGTTGCGTGCGTAAGCGCAATCTTTGTGCGCCGCACCCTACGTCCGGCTTTGTGATGTCTCCTTTGATGAAATAGACAGGAAAGTCTCCCTATCTTTTTGACTTTTCTTTGCACTTCTTTTACAGATACTATTATGTGAATTATTTGTCTTTTTCTTGTAGATTAGAAAGCATATGAAGTTATATACGTTAGCCTTTGCATTTCAGTATTCATCTCCCACCTAAGTGGGCCAGGTATTGATCGAGAATGGATAGTCATTTCGGTTAATCAAGTTCTAATATAACCTACTCGTTTCATTCGCTGTTTTTTATACTTACTTGTTGTCGTGGTTTTAAATAACCATATTTTAAAAGATATCAATATCTTTTAAAATATGGTTATTTATTGATAATGGCTGATTCGACCATGCGTTTCACACTCTACCTTCCAATGTCTTCTTCAATTTATTTTTCAGTGCCCTCACATCAAAATAGGTACGTATTCTTCCTAATAGTCAGTTTGAAATAACATATTATATACTGACAAATTCAGGAACTTAAGCGATTATATATAAATCCGATAGCACGGCCGATCTATCGATTATTAAAGATAAGGACCTTATTGATTTGTCTATAAAGTACATATTAAAAATACTTTCCGTTATCGGCATCAAAAGTCTTGCGGTGTGAATTGAAACTTTTAATTTCCATAAAAACGCACTAAATAGGGTTCTGGAAATAACGCGGAATAGACTTTTAGAAAACATTTCAACCGGTCAATCCGAAATCTTGGCTGCTCAACATTCAAAGGAATTTTTACAAAATCTTAAATGCAAAATCGGGATAGCGCAAGATAGACTATTTCAGGTGCATCAGACGGGTATTTCTACCAAATATTATATCAGGAGAACATACTCGAAGCTGACCGTTAAAATATTCAGTTACACAATCGAAAACTTAATTCTTAGAGCAATAGTGATTACTGTACGATATTAATGGTTATTTTATTGGCAATTTATTTCATTAGCAAATTTTAAAAGAAATGTTTAATAAAAGTCCATGATGATCAAAAGGCTCATTTGGGGTATAAAAGATCAAGGTTTAATGATTAATTCAACAAAACTTAGTATAGTTTTTTTACTTATTTATTATGATTTCTTATTCATCTAAATCGTAATCTAAGGGCTGAGGGTAGTGTCCTTGACAGTATCTAGAGTGCAACTGTCATTTCAGCCGTTCATCTCGGTCTTGGACATGTCGCAGAGGTGTGTTAAATTAGAGGTTAGATGTAGGTGTAGTAAGGGTTTGATGTCGCGCGTGTGTCGTAAAAATGGTTAATTTGTTAATAGTAATTTCCCCGTTATTTTTATGGTATGGTATTTTAAAGTAAAAAAAATTCTTTAGCAACTTTGTTCATACTGCTTGGTTTTTAATTTGTTTGCGAATATTATAAGTTAGTAAAGTAACTGGTGATTTTAAGCCATTTTAATTCTAGATGGATTAACTTTATTTCTTATTTTTATTAATTAAATACTTGTGTATTTGAACTAACTTTTTCTTAATCAAAGGCATCGCAGCCTAAAACAGGTCAAGGTTTTCATATAAGTTGCTTTACTGTATCCTGTTAGAGCTCAGATTTCTGTAATGATTAATATCACTGATCTTCAAGTACTTTTTGCTATTCTCAATCTACCAGGTGCGTGTTTTGTTTCGTTTTCTGGTTCCTTCTGTGTTTGAGAAAGTAATCTTTTGAAAGGGTCTATGTCACTGAACCCTAAAATGTATCCCAGTCACCTGATGCCATACATTTATTTACCTTCATTATATCTCTGAAGATAACACAGACGATTCGTTAGATTTGTTCATACATATTAATTGAACTAATTAGGCTTTGAATAAATGTTTTTAGGCGTATCTTATTAAATTAACTACTCAAAATAATTTCGAGAAAATTTTGTTATATAAGTATTTCCTAATATCTTTTTATTTTAACTAACACGTTAAAAGAAAATTTATTTCCTTAATCATTTTTTTGTTCTCTTTTTATTTATTCTTTTGTTGTATGTATTTTAATTTAATTTCACCAATGTTAAATTAAAATAAACGTTATCGACATTAGTTTTTGAGCGAAAGGCGTAACATATATAAATGAAAATTGCTCACTTTATTTATTACTAGTGAATAAAAAATGAAAATTTCTATATAAATGAAAAATGAAAATTTCTCACTTTATTTATTACTAGTGAATAAATTTTCCGAGAAAATGAATGTACTGCACATCGAATACTAGAACACATAGTTACAAATGGTAGAAAGACGTAAGGGAGGAAGAGCGTACATATCATAAATGCGGTCAGTATTTATCTTTCTAAATGTTTATTAGTTCCTGTTTTGTACCTTCAGGTACGCATGTCATGGAAATTAGAATATGTGGTCTTATAGAGATGTAAGAGTTTAAGTGTTTTTCATATTTGAGTATCTTACAAATTATTGGATGCCTTTTATTTAAATTTATATATGTTTATGGTATTCAAGATTTATTTTATTTTTGGTGTGTCACATCATAGTCACTGTGTGGAAAAGGAAAGATAGATATTGGGCGAAAATTTACCTATCTACTCTATATCTCTTTATAGTATAATCAATTTTCCAAGCCATTTGCGCGTTTTTTTTCTATATGTTGGTGGTTTACGTAATTAGCATGACTATATCTTTACATTTTATAAATACATACCTACAGCAACCCCAGACCCACCAAACGATGAATTCGCATTTGATATATTAACGAACCTTATTATTACAAACACCAAATGGGATTGTGCATGCAAGGATAACGCCACGTGTGGCATGCAAATGTTTAATTCAGAAAAGGTTTTGATACGGAGTGTCTGCCCGCGCAGGTCGTTAATAGGCGACACCTGCATACGAACGATCAAGCGTCGGATCTCTTTAGTCCCTGCTTTTACGAGCGCAAATAAATCTTATCACCAAATGACATTAATTGAATAATCTATTCAAGCAGCCGAATACATATAATGAACCGTACAAGCAGTGTTTTATCGCATTGCTTGTACGGTTCATGAGCCATACAATTGTAGATAGAAAACAATAATTAAATATTAGTGTTTATTAGAGGATTACATTTTTCTACACGCCTTTTTCTAGACTAAATTAATATAATTAGTCTCTGGGCGTGTCTCGGGTGTGCTGCGTTGGAATCCATGCGTGCTGGTAATTAGCTAATTTCATATAATACGAGGAATATAAGCTCTGAAATTGGCGTTCAATTTCAGAAACGACTTTACTGATTAATGATTTTGAATTGTCCAAGAATCCATAAAAGCGTTTCTAAATAAACAAATGCATATATTTACATATCTGTGTATATATATTACATATCGATACATCAGTGCAATACTGAGCCATTCAATTGAGAGATAAGTCTCAGCAACAAAAGTAAATCAGTGGGTTATATGTGTATTATTTTTGAACTCAATGCGGGAAAGTTGTATTTATGTCTCAAGTATCAATAATTAAAAAAAAAGTCTCAGTACGTCACTGAAACATAATCCATACCTTAGTATTGTACTACTTTTGATTAGTCTCAATGCTTTACCATATCACGGCTTGCTCTGATATATCGAAATGTAACGGCAAACTGACTATTCACGTGCCTTGCTTCACAAAAGTGAAATCCTCGCGAAAATGGACGGTACCATATTTATTTATGATATCCTGTCATTGTACTAATTAATAAGCGTTTTTGGTTGTTTGTTACTTAATAACCTCGCAGTCAAGCACATAGTCATTACATAGGCTGTAGCAGCTTTAGTCGCGTGAAATATTAATCTATGTATTGATACATGAAGAGAAAATTTTATACCCCTTTTAAATTTTGCACCCTTTTAAATTTTGTACCCCTTTTAAATTTTGCACCCTTTTAAATTTTTCACACTTTCTGTGCGCGAAACTTACTTAACGCAACGTACTTATGCACACAGTAATATAGTGATATACTTATATCTAATATAAAATGTTCTAAATGTAACTATTTGCTTCACTTATTTCTTTTTATTTTCATAAATTCCACTGTGACGTTTATAGGGAAATAATATAAAGTCCCTTCAAAATTGGGATCGTTTAGTTTAATTTTAATGTTCGCATTGCAGCGATTTGCTTTATTTAATGTTTTCAAGCCAATTGTTTGGGATCGATGCTGGAAAACTCAGATAAGTTTTGAATAGCCTTTTTTCTTTGTTTTCTTAGCACAAATAAATTTTCATTAGATTATTTATGGGCATGTGAAGCTTATAATTCTGTAACATCATTACTCTTTATTTTAATCCCGGTCAAGTTATTTGCAATTTTCATTATGACTTTAGTGATTTTGTATAAAGAATTATCTAATTGAATTTAGGTTTCATTGGAAAAAAGGAAGCAGACTTTTTTTAAACACCTTGTAAGTTTTGTGGTTAGTGATTATCCTGCACGACGCAAACTTGTCATTTCATATGTATGATTATGACGATCTAAAATGAATATAACTCGAATTAAATACGGAGAATTGTATTCAAATTTTGTCTGACATAAAAGGAAGTCGCGAAGACGTAAAACAAAGACTGCCTGTATATTGGAATTGATCGCTTATGTCTCTAGAATCCAAAGCCTGCATGTAAATCCCGTCGTCTTAATTAAAGTCCACGCGGGCTTTGGGTATAAAGATTCTGAAGCAATTTAATTAAAAATAACACTTCCTTAATAAAAGAGATGTTCAAAATTAATTTTCTGTAAAACGAAACTAATACCCTCAGCAAAGTACTAATCTTACGTCAGATTTCAGCTTGCTTCTTTTATGAATATTTTCCAATATCAATATTTACATAACGTTGTCTAATGGTACATAACGTTGTCTAATGGTAGCGTTTAAAAACAGGAAAATGTCACAAGTAAAGCGACCACCTCCTCTCTACCACCGCCTGCTGCCCGACGCGACGCGCCCCACTAGAGGTGTTCGTCTGGCGCTATGACGTAATAGCAAAAGACGTATTAATACCGCTTTTTATCGGCATTCATTACACGTCCTTTGAATACAACTTAATTACGCTTAATTGAGAACATTTGTTGTTAAGGATTAAACGCACGCTACGCAATTCGATGTTTGACCCTTAATAGTGAATAAGGCAAGAGATCGTGAGTAAGACCAGAGATATATTTTCGAGTGTGACATTAAATGCAATTTCTTTTCATTCTTTAACGTCTCGAAGAATTATAAGTGTATCCTAAAGAGATTCTCACATTTGTGCTTTACCTTAAACCGTGCATATTTTTTTCGCCTTTTTGCTAATTTTGTTAACATCTTGATATAATTCAATCACCTTTTCATGCGTTAACAAAATACTGTTAATAATCTTAAATCTACCTCATATAAGAGTGGTAAACAAGATTCACTTATGAAATATATTAAAGCAAAAACAACATAAAATACTTTATAGTATGAAACTCTAGCCGTTAGAAAAGCTAAAAAGCAAAGAAGTAGTGAGCAATGAATACGGAAGTCAGTATACTTCTTTAAAATCTCTGGCATAAATCGACTTCTTACTTAAGACATAATTTTCTTTGGTTGACCATTCATTTATTTACAATTACTTCAAAATGTCTATTTAAAATATAAATTGTGGAGTTCGTAATGCATGTCGCTATTTTTAATGTCACTGTTTTTGTCCAAAGCTCGGAATTGCCGCTGGATTCCTGTTGTCTCCTACCCTGGTCAGCAATAGCGATGACCTCGATTCTATTGGTAGAGATTTGCAACTACTCTTTTACATTGTCGCTGGGATCACAACCGTTCTTTTCGTTTTTATACTTTTGTGTAAGTATTGTTAATCTATAGTTATAATTTTTGGAAAAAATATTAGTGGTTCAATTTCTTGATTTCAAATAAAATATAATTAAATTTTCATTAGGTCTTTGGGCTGTATTGAAATGCTATAATTTTACTTTAATTATAAATCTTGGGTTTTTGCAATAATTAATGCTTACAGCTACTGTATGACAATAATATTTTTTGTTTTGTTCTCTATCCGTTTACGGTGGTCTAATTTCTATTCGTTCGATACCGTTTAGTTGCCCGGAGTTAACGGTCTTCTTTATTTAAATATTTATAGAAACAAAGATATTTTAAAACAAAGCAAAATTATATAATTTCGATGTTATCCGATGTTCATGTACAAACCAAGTTCTTCTTTACAGATCAATAATACACATTTTGTTGGTTTTATCAAATTATATTAATATGGATAACGTAATTGCTCGTATCTAGTTAATTAAAACTATGTGAAATTAATTAAAAAATCAGTTACTTGTAGGCAAAATTCATTCTAAAGAGTACTAACTCATTTTCATTTATCTAACGATAAATTCTAACGCAACTAAAAATACCATTTTTTATGGGTTTCAGAAGCACGCATCTTTCATATCATGTTATTCCAAACATATTTTTAATTTTTCGCTAAAATAAAACAGGAAGAAATGACCGATGATACACCACCAATGACTATACTAGCGTTAATAACTAATATATGTGTTTAGAAACAAAAAGATGGAGATAATGATAGAGTAATGTGATTTTTGTTTTTTTTACACCCGCTCGTTATAACGTTAAACTTAAACGCGTGTCTGCTTGACTCCCCGATATCCCGGTTTATCCCAATGGACGCTCCAATGTCGCGCTTTACCTGGTCCTGTATTAATTTTGATTTATAACTGTATTCATTTTTACGAATAACCTTTGAGATAGACGATATATAATTTTTAATAAAAGTGTTTAATGTTAAACTTTATAAAATTCAAACATATTTTTTCTCTCCACAGTCTTCAAAGCCGCGCCGCCGACTCCGCCATCAGCTGCGCAAGATTTCCAAAGCAGTAATCCGGAATTCCTGGCGTCGGTTAAGAGGCTGTTCATGAACAGGAACTATTTCCTGCTGCTGATATCCTACGGCCTCAACGTGGGGGTATTCTACGCAATTTCAACTCTACTCAATCAAGTCGTTCTAATTTACTATCCTGTAAGTGACATAGATAACACGTATAGTGTAATTTACAAAAACACTCATACAAAAATATTTTTAAAGAATAATCTTATAATAATCTGTCGTTGAGAAAGTATATTGATATAGCAGCGCTTAGTCTTAATAGTCACGAAGCTGCGCATAGCCTTAATAGTTAGGGAGCTGGTAGTAATATCAGTATATGGCATGCATATTTAACGATAGTTAGACTCCTAAATTCTTTGCACATATCAGCCCTTCGTATATCGTATCAAAAGTAAAGAATCCAAAAATAAAAATGGTTGACACCGATAGTATAGCTGTCTGTTTTTAAAGGATTTTGTCGCGACGATAGATCACAAATTTTCGTCCGATAGTGAAGCCGTTGCATGACAGAGAATTTTGTATTGTGACAACAGGCCACGATTATTAATCAGATAGTGTGGCTTTAACATTAAAGCGCTAATGTCATAGAGAATTACTCCCCACAGGCTCAAACGCCAGAACGTGCGTCATCCGAACGTTAGGTGTTGAGGTGAAAATTAACATCTCTTAATTTCACTTGAACAGAAGGTGTTTTAAATTATTTCATAGTCGACATACTAAAAAAACGTCACAAACATGTATTTCGCAACGAAAATGGAGATTACCCATTTTCAATGTAAAGATCATGTTTGTACCGAATCAACTTTACCTGTATGAACGCAACCTCCCCACACATTACCACACATCAGACTTCACCGCAAAGCGCCTGTCATTATAATTATTATGATATCCACAATTCGACAATTACTTTGCTGAAATTGACAGTTGATTCAGTTGAAAGACATTGTATGAAAAAAAGACAGAAAATAAAAAAAGTAATTTGTCACTTAATAATACCATATAGAATTGGAAATGAATGATTATTGGATTTTTTCCTTTCCTTGTGCTATGAGACACTCTTGAGTCAATGGGATGAATCCCATACATCGGTATTGATGAGTGAGTCAGTGTCAACATACGTAATATTTGAAGGGCCGTATATTTTTATTGCAATGTATTAGAAGCTTCAATTTTAACAGGACTATGGGGTCTTATACTTAATATCTGATATTAATTTCAACTTTATACCTCTAGTCATTCCTAAACAAAGGGCCTTGACAACAAATCTAGTGAACACAGGTCTCAGGGTCACGTTACGATTGTAGTAATGTTTAAATCACAATGTCTAAGTAACATGAAAACAAAGCATTATTTTTTGCAGTCAAACAAGGTTTCTAACGGCATTAATATTGGACGTTTATTCCATGAAATGTTTATTTAGAAAATACTCAGTTTGTGACATAAAATCTCTGGAATATTCTCTTCCACAAATTGATGAAAATGTGATCTCTGATAATAGAGCTTTAACATCATTTCACATAAAGATTATACCAGCGTGCAAACCTATGAAGAAACAATTAAAAATTCTAACTGAAAAACTTGTACAACACCTGAAAGAGATATTGCCATAATTTTTTCAACATATAGTACATTAGTACCATTTCACAACTAAAAAGGTATTTAAATGAAAATGTTTTCATGTTTTCATTTCATCAGTCATGTCCTACGAATATAATTAGAACATTCAAGTCATAGAAATTATACTTTATGCAAGTTTATTGTATTTACATCCTAACAATATCAAACCTCAAGTTTTTTCTTTCTATCTAATTGCAGGAGACATGAGACAATGTTAATGCAGATTAATTTTTGAGTGGCCTAAAAGTAAAAATTTAAATTTTTTGAAAATACAAATGCTGAATAATAGTCTGATTAAGCAAAATAAATGTCTCATCATATAAAATTCTGGTGGAAATATTTTTCAGCCCACACTCAAAATAATTCTTTTACAGCTCTGAATAAAAATTTGAGACGTCATGTTTTTTCTGAAAAACTCAGAATAGTGTTGGTTGTTCTAGAAAATTATTCAGAGTTATTAAGAGATAATTCTCTTCAAAATTTCTCACTAACTCTGAATAACTTTTCAAAAAGAGTCTGAAATAATTTAAGAAATTTGACTTTCAACGACTTATTAAAAGTTTTTCTTTATAATTAACACTTTTTAAGAGAAATGTTTCTACCAGGGAAGATATTTCTTCAGATGTCATACTCTTTACATTACTTTTTAAACTCGTCAAGTTTGCATAATAGTTTGGAAGGAACCTTAGAATAACAAACTGGTTAAGAGATTAGACATTGTGAACTAGAGTTCACTAAAAATATTTCATCCTTACAGTATCCCCAATAACACTTTTTGACGTTACTGCTACTAATATATAAATTTAGCAAAGCAATCAGTCATCATTACTATATACATAAACCTATTACTAAATTCGCCAGTTTGTATTCTCTTATAACACATCAAGTTTTGAAGGCTTTCTTGGGTCAGATTGTGTTATTACTTTCATTTTTACTTTAGATTTTATCTGTGTTCTGGTTATAGTTCTAATGGAATTAAAAACGCGGAATCACAAGCACAATTTTCTATATTATGAAAAAAGAACTATATTGTGAATAAATTTTATAGTTTACTCTCCTGCTAGGAAAATTTCACAAATTTTAATATTTATAATACCTATTGGTGATTGCATCTTTGTTAAATGGGTTTCCGAAATTGAAACTAAACAATAATTTTACTTTATAAAGATGTCAATGGTAAGATATATGAAAAAAGAATAAAAATCCTGAAGGTTACCAGGAATAAAGGACATAAACAGTTTTAAAACATTTTCCCAAAACTAATTAAAAAAATCTGTCATTTGTGGAGAAAGTGTAATAGTTTCAAAAAACTGTATTGTTTTGTTGTAATTTAAGTATCTCTTGCTACAGTGCCCTTTTGATGACTTATTTAATTACAAAAATTTGTTTGCAAGTTTAAAAAACCATTTACAAAGCTTAAAATTGTATGGTTCTGCAATAAAATTATAAGCTTTATCCATTCATTGCATTTATTCTGAAATTATAGAACGTATAATACAACAATTTTTGTTCAGAGAATAAAATATAAAAGGTAACTTTATTGATATAATATGATTTTTTCAAAAATAACACGTAATTTAGAATTCAAGCATTACAAATATTTTTGAAATAATAAAGGTATGTTTTGAAATTTAATTTCCTATGTTGTTGCAAGTGCCAGCGTTAATTCTTTTATAATATAAAAACTATTTGAATCTCAGAACCTTCATCTTAGTATTAACTTTTTAATGTTTGACAAATATATTTATTCTCATTTTAGCCTCCCCTCCTTATGAACTATTTTAAGAAATTCCATTAATTTTTTATTTTTTTACTATAAATACTCAAACATCTATATTCAAATATAGTTATTTAAATGGTTTTTTAATTACCAATAGGGAGCCAATGAGGATGCAGGTAGAATCGGGGTTCTAATTGTGGTAGCTGGCATGGCTGGATCAGTTGTTTGCGGCTTCATCCTTGATAAGACTCACAGATTCAAAGAAACGACATTTGCCACTTACGCTGCTTCAGTAATTGGCATGGTAATTTTCACATTCACTCTCAATGCCGGTATTGTAGCCGTTTACATAAGCAGTTTATTGCTGGGGTAAGTTATTCTTAGAATCTTCATCTTCATCTATAAAATAGACTAAACCTACATTCATTATATCAAACCTACATTCATTATTCATTTTATGACAAATGTATTTAATATGTAAAAAGTTTAAAGAAACATATTGTCACTGATACTGCAATACCACGTAACTAACATTTGCTTTAAGGTCTAATTTTCAACAGTAGTCAAGTTTACGCAGTATTGCAGTGTCATATACGATATTCTTCATGAAAATGAAATAGACATTTTATTACATTATTAGGCAAACATATTATTTGGACAATTTGAAAATGTGCTTTAGAGGAATATATTTTAAATTACTTAAAATGTATAATCAGTAAATAAATATTAGTAAATATATGTAAGTACCAAAGCTTAATTAAATATAATCCATCTACCTAGTGAGTTTAGTAACTCTGAAAAAAGGATATTGTCTAACTTCAACTTATATGAAATCTTACTTCTGTTTTCTTATTTTCAATTATACTGAAATCATGTTTCCCTAAACATATTATATTTTAGAAATATATTCTATTTATACTTCTTTATTATTTATTTACTTATTTATGTCATTAATACCATTTTAATTAAATTTGAATTTTTCTTCCAAATAATATAAAATCACTTTTACACTTAATAGTTAAAGCTATTATTATTATAATTGGTCAGTAAAAACTTAATAAATATTCGTGCAACTTTTATTAAACAAGTTGTATTTTTTAACAGGCTGAAACCGATATAAAATAATAGAAAGTAGGGAAATATGTCTATTTTAATTATTGCTTTATTATATTTGCAACACTGCTTAGTTGTTATGCAAATATAGGTAATATTTCTCTCATCAATCTTTCATCTTCAATCAGTGCAATTCAGTTGTTGTCATCATATTATCAGTGTTTCTATAATTCATTTATAGAAACATTTAAAATGTTCACATCACCATTAAATAAGAACTTTTGGTTACATGTTTGTCAACATCATTGCACTATTGTTGTTTTTAAGACGTTACCCACATGTAAAAATACAGCCATTACTTAAGGTTGGCTATATCATTAATGTAACCGAATGTAATTCGCAATAGAAATTAAAATTTCTAACTATATCGCTAATGTCAATGATAAAACACCTTGTTGAAATGAAATAACTAAACAAAGTCATTATTAACTTTCTTTTATACAATCACCTAATTAATTTGCATAAAAAATCATATTTTGGCATTATAAATAATTTTGATGGATGACGATGAGTACACTATGGGAACTTTGCACGAAAGAATAACGGTAGTGTCTATATTCATGGTGGTGCTTCAAACAGACCTATTGAAATCTTATTTAATGTAATTGTAGAGTTAACTTAAGCACACATGAATAAATTAAGTGTATCTCTTAAAGTGGTTAACATCATTATCCCCAAATCCTCATGTAAAAATTTTTCTCCAACTAAAACATTTTTTTGGAGAATAGCAGACTCACATTATTGTTTAATGACTCACCAGTACAAAATCATTTTTATTGCAGCTTTTTTATGACTGGATACTTGCCAGTAGGTTTCGAATTTGCTTCTGAAGTAACATACCCTGAGCCAGAAGGTACAACATCTGGAATACTCAATGCAGTAGTTCAGGTAAATCAACATGTTTTTATTTCTTTCCTTCATAAAATTTCACTTGTTAAAATACTGAATACCTGATTACTAGAGAAACATAAGTAATGAGATCTTAAAAAAATACCATAAAAATATTGTCAAAACCATTTATGTCAATAAATAAGTCACATTGACTTAGCCTATAGTTATTAATCTGCCAACTTTACTTATCTTTACTCGATAAGAGAAAACTAATATTTTTTTATAAACATAAAATAAATATGATTAATATGTTTTTCAGGTGTTTGGCATCGTATTAACATTATTATATAGTAAACTACTGGCTACTGTCGGTGATCAGTGGGCCAATATTGTACTATGTGCTCTCCTCGTAGTCGGTACAGTCATCACGGCCCTTATCAAATCAGACCTCCGCCGACAAGCTGCACAAGGTACTGCATAGAAAATAACTAAATTAATTATTTGTGATTGTCTTATGTGAAATTATATTAAGTTCTAATGATACACTTTATAATATTTATTACTTTAAATTAAAGAGATTACTAGGTTCCTACTTTAACAATCGATTTTGATTTGGGCAGAGGGTTGACTTTGTCATTTTTCAAAAACCAAATGTCAAAGTTATATTATGTTTGTATTGATCCCATTTTTATTTAACCATATAAAAGTTCCAAAAGTGATTTGAAATTTTAAATTTCATGTGATTAATTAAACCAATAAAATATCTTCTCATTTACTTTATTAAGTTTTTACGGGCTTTACATTGTATTAAATATTTAATTACTTTATTATGATGTTAATATATATATAATATTGATATAGATGTTATCAATGTATGACAATAATCTATATGTAGAAAACACTAAATATGTATATTTAAAATTCAAGAAATATATATTCTATATAAATATATTATTAGAAATCAAAATTATGATGTGAAATGCTTGTTGAAGGAGTGTGTGTGTGCTTAATGTTAATAAATATTTACTTTAATATACAATTTCATCATGATAAAAATTATAAAATAACTTTAAACAGATAAAGATATAAAGATAAAGGGCCGTAACCGAGGGTTTCACATCCCCTTGAAATTGATGAACATGCTATATATATTTCTAGGTATGTCTCATTAACAATTAAATAAGTTGAAAAACTAAAGCTGGACTCACTTTTATTATTTCTGTACTTATTTATTATCACAATAAAATCTAATAAGTTTATTCACAAATCATTCGAAATATTTTTCGGCCACAGCCTTGCACTCTAACAAATGATGCATTGTTATTGGAATAAGTCTATCTTAATGGAGTTTCCAATTGAAAAAAGCACCTTGTTCCGGCTACAAATATATGAATACTCAAAAGCTTTATGTTGATGTTGAATTCATTCTTTGGCGTTTCATTAAATTGTACTAACTAGTGATAATATATCTACAGCAGTAAGTAAAAAATAATATTAATATTAGCAATATATTTGATTAATCAGTATTATTGCAAACTAGTGAGTGAATATTTAGTACATTATTAAATATTTCCATATATTTTAAAACTAACTAATGAGATTGATAAAAAATAACCTACAAATTTTAAATGAACTACATCATTTAAATTTTTATATAACTTATTTAGATTTCTTTCTATTCTTTAACCCGCAGCTATTAATAGCCTGACCACGAATGAGAGTTCAATTTTGTTAAATGCAAATAAAAATAATATATTTAGTACGACTCCTAGGGAGCCCTTATTAAATGGTTCTATTTATACACTTGATTTTTATTGGAATGTTTCTTTTAACTTAATTGAGAAATTCTTTACTTGTTATATAACTTAAAATGATTTTTTTAAATTCATATACTCTTAAATTCACTATTATCTTAATAATATATACCGATAAAAGCAGACTTTGTCTTCCAAAATTATCATCATTTACATATTTACACTCCTTTTTACAAATATGTTTAAGACTAACAGTTACCTTCATTAATTCCATATTAAAAAAAATGTAATAAATTTGTAAAATATTTTTAATATTATTGTTGTAATATTAATGAAAATTGTAACAAATTCTACATTGTTTTTGATATTTATTATATTAAAGTCTTCAAGGCTTTTTATAGAACGATTTGAAAGTTAATTTTGATATTACTAATATAAATTTAAAATTATATCATTTTAAATTAATAAAAGTTGAATCTCACTACATAGCATTGGATATTGCACTACATAGTATTGTCAGTATGACAAAAGAAGCCCACTACAAATTTTTTTTATTTGCATGAATGGGGTTTCAAGAAGTAATAAATTACAATATAATTTTTCAAAATTAACTCATAGTGTTGACAAAAAAATCATTTAATTTTTGTCCACATACCACATGATACATTGCCGATAAATTATAAGTCACAATAATCAAGTTATATGTAAATTCTATGGCCTTATAATCAAATTATAAGTGAATCTTATGATTAACCAAATAATTTGTTCATACACAAAACTATGCGAACAATTTATATTTAATCGCTGGCTAAATATATTATAAACTGATGTATGTGTTATGCATATTATAAATAAAAATCTGAAAGTAACGATTACCAAACAAAATATGTAAAAATTTGTTTACTCTAATTCATTTGCATTAAAAAATGTTTAACAAATTTTGTGATGTCTTTGCATTTCAACAATTAGACCCATCAGTAAATAAATTTAATTTGTTTTAAATGTTGAAATAAATTTAATTTCTATCATTTAACTGATGTGTAATATTTCACAAGATAAAATCATCATTTTGTTTTATTTGCAGTTTGTTTCTATAAAACTTCATGTTTTGGTTTCAAGTTTAAATGTGATCAATGTATCAGTCTTGTATATTTTCTGATTTCCATTATCAGATTTTAATATTAATTGCTAATTATGTTGTTGTATTCATAAGATATTTTAGATTTACGAGCGACTGTAGATAATTTTAGATCATAGAGTTGTTGCTTACGTAACTTACCAGTATCAGTATATTCAGATATATTTGTAATTTTACCCAGCAAATATTTATTAATAAAATAAATGTGGTGGCAATAGTGTGTGATTAGTAGAATTTACACTTGAAAGATACACTTATTTAATGCCTTATTTAATATTCATTATTTTTGTGACAGAATATAGGAAGCGTAACATATAATATTTTTATAATAATTATTTTAAAAAGCCCGTATTAAAATTCATTAAGTAAGTAGAATTTCACACCACTCACATATATCATAAGTAGGGAATAATTATAGAAATACATTAGATGAAATTTGAAATGAAATAAATGACAATAAAAATTAATTTACAAAGATATATATAAAATTTTAAACTGTAATAAAACCAGTATATGAATTTAAAAAACAACCTTATTTTTTTGAACTATTCTATATAGACAGAAAGAAAAGCTTTCACTTGTTGCTAAAGCACTTGATTCATAATATTTAATGTTAGAATACTTGTTATGTATAGCATTTTGTGTCATTAAACATCCAATTTAAATTACTATATTGTGATATTAAATATACACATATATTAAAAACAATAGTTTTACTTATTTTACTAATAAGATCAGGGTATGATTCTGAGTTTGTAATAGGCTATTTGACAACATCAAAAATATACTACGATTCAGGGTCATCCTATTAGGTTATAACTTAAATAAGTGTATTGCTTTTTATTTTCGAAAGAATAAGTTTGTATTTTATTAAAAAAAACGTAAAGAAATCACAATATTTTTTTTTAATTTAATGTTATTGGTTAAAAGTCAGATGATGTCACAGGCGAGTAAAACGCATTCATACCAAAATTTAATGTTCTTATTCTTTTGGTGTATAGGTATTGATATCAATAATAATATTTAAAACACAAATATTACTTACATTGAAATGATCTTCACACATAAAAACATTTGAGTGAGCTATAATGCTGTTTGAATCTCTTTGGGTTAATTGCAGCCACTTTTTTCGTCTTTTAGGATTCATTGTCACTGAAACGCACATTTTGTGTGGACTTTTTTAATATGAAAATAAATAATAATCCCCTTCAGCGGGCAGGACTATTTATGTTTACATTGCGTGTGACGTCACTCTAGCCACCATTACAGAAATTGTATTTTTAACGCGAGTTCAAACATTTGAACTTTAAAAGTGATTTATATAAAAAATATCGCTTACATCCTGGAAATATAAATGTAGTGTGCTTATAATGCAAAATAGAACAATTTAAAAAATCAAGTCAAATAGCCTATTTGATAGTGTTTGTAGTATTTTACCACAAATGATTATAGATGACCATGACCACATAATTTTACAAAACAGCTGTAATATACGGTGTCCAGGAATAAGTGGAGGACAAAGAAAGATGTTATTCCTTGACTGAAAAATAGTCGACTGAAAGATTGTCGTTAAAATAAAATTTAAAAGATAATTTTTTTTCAGAAAAAAGTGAAAATAATATTCATAATTATTTGTCATCTTTTTCGTATACACAATATTTGTACACATTGTTTAGCGCAGCTCTAGGGAAAAACCTGCAAACCACTGTGAAGAAATCACCACTGCCGATAAACACCGCACTCCGGGCAAGTATTGTGCGTGTTAAAAAGAGATATGTGTAATATTTTTTCTGTACTCAATTAGAAAAAGGGGGTGTTTTACATTTTATTTCAACAACAATTTATTTCTTTATAGCTATCTAATAAGTCTTTCTTTGTCCAACATCAATTCCCGGACTGTGTACCTATATCTTCCAAGATAAATAAGGAAGAACTTCTTGCTCATTATTTCAGAATCCTTGTCTCTATTAATTTAGGGTTAGTTTTGTTTTGCCCATAATTTTCTACTATTTATAATAAAACAGGGTATAAATTTTTTTAAAAAGCAAGCTTAGTTATTATCATAGTATTTTAGCATTATCATAATAATTTGTTCTCCTTAATGTTTTCAAAATTACATGTTATATATAGAGCAATTGCAAATATATTTGTTACACCTTTCAATTTTTACTGTTGGCACAATGTATTTTATTCAATTTTTACATGCCGTGTTATTTCTTACATCCACAGTATTATAATTTTGTAAAGGGAGTGAACTTGAACTTTGAAGTTATTTTTGAAAAAGTAATTGAAATAGAGTGTTTAAAAGTCTCTGAATCCAAAAATGATGTTTCCATAATTTTTATACATCTGTTTATCCATGTTCTCCGACATCAAGGAAAATTTACCAAACAGATTTTAACAAAGTTTTCTCTGAAATCTTAAGATCCAATTAAAAAAGGGCAAAATAGGCTGAGCTGGATATTGAAATTAGAATAAACAATTGATTATACTTGAAAAAAAAAATTGTACCAGCAACAAGTAGATTTTCCTAGCGGCAGCTTAGAAACTAACATATAATATAATTGGCAGATAACTCACTTTCAGTATTAATCGTTTTGCTACAGTTGTGAACAAATTAGGTCACAAATTCACTATTCACTAGGCAAACAATATTATAAATTTTTAACAAATATGTTCAGATGTAACTAACCTTATCTACTGTATAATACAATAGTGTTACAACAATTTATAGTTCTGTTTCGCAACACGCCGCCAAGAAATATTCTTGTTGTAAATAGATATAATTTTTAAAGCCATATATCGTAAAAAAATAATAGAAGTATATTGTGCTATAGAAATGAGGAGCTGAGTTCTGCTGGTCATAAATAAACGACACTACAGGTTATTTACATTGCTGTGTAGTTTCATTGCGTGTAAACCTATATGAAGAAACAGATCATGTAATATCAGAATTATGCTCAATTCTTTACCAAATGCGAAATTGCAGTCAAAAGTAATACTGCACAATTTTGCAATTTAATACTTTAAAATTTAAGTGGTGTTATGGTTTCAACAGGCATAAATAATAACTAAATTTAATAAACTTGTATTCCTAATTGGTCATACATAAATTATGATACACTTTGAGGTTGGGGAGAGAGTCCACAAAGTGTGAAAAGGAGAGGGGGGAGTTAGGAATTTTGTAATATCTCATCTAAAATATGAAAAAAATACAGTCCATTTAAAATATTGTTTCCTATGTATTTTTCAATGCTTTGGGGAAATGAAATAATGGATCTTGAAATATAAGTGTTCAATTTAAAGTTAATGAGTTGATTTTGTGGTATTTTTATAATTACACTTTTATTAAAAACATAATGTCTGTTTCTCCATATTTTAATATCAACATTTATGAACTTCTAAAAAAATTACTGTGGATAGAGAAATTATCGTCAGTGTGCAAAAATTTATGAAATTGCCGGCAACCCAAACGTTTTAAGATTGAAGTATCTATTTAATTTAATTATATTAGTATTTCTCAAGTACACTGCTAAAAAATACTATAACTGTGTAAAGAAGCGACACTCACCTCTCCCACCAGTTTATTGTCACTTGCAGCTAAAGGTACGTTCTAGTGTACAGGTTCCTAGGTAGCCACTAGCTGCGAGCGTGTATGATTTTTTCGGTATTTGCGATTTTTGGTTGAGTTTAACTTGTGTAATTCAGTCCTAATTGATAACTATATGTAATAATTTGATTTAATGATCCGTTATTGCGCTCTATATGGGTACATAATATATGGTATATGGGTATAAGAATAGGAGATTTTTTTGTTCCCTTCCGATGAAGAAAACATAAGACAACTGTATATTCTTGTAAATAATTTTGTTACATATTATTAACTTATTTGATTAGTACCTATAATTTCATGTCTACAAATATTTCACTGAGCAATTTTAAATCTTAAACTCTTCTTAAAACTCATTGTTTTGTTTGAACGTTTATATGGTTGTAAAAAGTATCCTTGTAGTATCCGTCATTTGCTATTATATTGTTTATTTAGAGATCTTTCACGTGCAGCAAATCTGATCAAGTTACAAGTACAACGAAGACAATATTTCAGTGTACCACATTTGTAAATAAACAAAATATAATTTTATTTAAGATTTTATTTCATTTTTAAAATCCATACTAAGTACCTTTATTTCAAATTCTATCTTATTATTATCAAATCACTTTTACATAATCATATGTATAATGTCAAATATTTATTTACAAAATTACATTTTTGCAATTACGTAACAATGAAGATATGCACGCTAGTAAAAAGGTAGGGTAAGCAGGGGTAATGCCTCTCACAGGGTAATGCCGCCCATAGCTATAACTTGACAACGACAGCGCGTGGAGACGCGGGACGCGAGGTGAAGCGCGGGGGTGCGACGCGGAAGCAGGCAGTGACAGGTTTCGCTAGTCCGCTCGCAACAAGTGAGAGAAACGTGCGTTTGTGTATTTGTGGTCGCGCTGATATAATTTTTCGGCGAATGTTTTCATCGGTAAGTACGAAATTTAAATACTTTTATATTGCGACTATTATTAATTAACATAATTATGTATTGGGTTTGGCGATAGTCTAACGATTTGAGATCAATTTTAAACAGTGGACGTATCATTTTAACCTAAAATCAAAATGGTCGTTTGGGGTTATGGCGCTCAGGTGAACGTCATTACCCCCAGTGAACGCTATTTTCCCGTGTTTGATGTTGTGTTTTTTTTTCTTTCAGACATGCCCAAAAACCGACCAAGAACCACCGCAAAAGCGGCTTGGAGTGAAGAAGACCTACTCAACGCTAAGGCTGCTATTGAAAGCGGGATGTCTAAAAGGAAAGCAGCTACAACACACAACATTCCATTTACCACATTGAGAGATAGACTTAAAAATGAAAAAATGAGTGGTCCACAACTAGGACGTAAACCAATATTTAATGAACAACAAGAACGAGATATAACTGAACAAGCTAAGCTTTGGGGGTCGCTATTCTACGGTATGACTATAGCAGATTTGCGCAAGTTTGTTTACAAATACGCTGAGCTTAATGAAATAAAAAACAATTTTGATACAAACAGCAAAACGGCAGGAGAGGATTGGCTGCAAGGTTTTGTGCAACGCAACCCCTCTGTATCTGTTCGCAAAGCTGAAGCTACTAGCTTAAATAGGGTCTCAGCATTTAACAAAGAAGAAATAATTCTATTCTATAATATGCTTGGTGATCTGATGGAGAAATACAAATTCACTCCCAATACAATTTACAATGCTGACGAGACAGGTGTTACAACCGTTACAGATCCAGGCTAAGTGCTTGCAGAGAAAGGCCACCGAAGAGTGGGAGTAGTAACTAGCAGTGAGCGAGGCAAGAACATAACTGTAACGTGTACCGTGAGTGCTGCCGGAAACTTCATACCACCTATGTTCATTTTTCCTAGTCGGAGGATGACTCCATTATTAGAGAAGGATGGACCACCAAGTGCTATGTATACAAACTCGAAAAATGGCTGGATAAACGAAGACGTATTCCTTGAATGGCTACTCAAGAATCGCCTGTGTTTTAATATTAGATAACCATAGCAGTCACATTTCACTTCCAGCTATTGCTATTGCAAGAAAAATAATATTATAATGCTTTCGATTCCTCCGCATAGCTCTCATAGAACTCAATCTCTTGACGTGTCTTTCGCATTTAATGGCGAGAATCACTCCGTATGATGTTGCTAGGTTATTTAACAAAGCTTATGCACAGGTCGCAAACATTAGCAAAGGAGAATCTGGATTTGGCGCAACAGGAATATACCCTTTAAACCCAAATATTTTCACTGAACAAGATTTCTTGGCAGCATCGTTAATGGCTCAAAATTCAGCCCAACCTAATGAAATCGAAAATGCTAATGTTCAAAATAATGTTGACTCTGTACCGTCTTTTGACGTAATTACTGATCAAGATATATCACAACCTATATCACAATACTACAGCATACTACCTATATCACAATAATACAGACCTATATCACAACTGCCAAGTCCATCGCTATTAGAGACAATAAACCCAGAAAATTAATCTCCTATGCCTAGCCTTAAAACACCATTTAATACGACGAGATCCACCGCCACCGAATCACCTGTTCCAGGACCATCTAATCAGAATGAACAAAAGCGAACTATTGTGGCCTTTTCTGAAATAGCTAGAACTCCAACTGTTGTTTCAACTTCTAAGTCAGTTCAAACAAAAAGAAAACAACATGCTACTTTATTGACAGCAACTCCTTAAAAAGAGTGTTAGAAGAAAAAGAGAATAGAAAGAGAGCAAAGAAAAATAACACTGAAAACAAAAGGAAACCTAAGAAAACAGCTAAGGATAAAAAAGCTAAGGCTAAATCTTACAGACGAAAGTTCTGCAAGAAAGTTCCACAGAATCTGAACGTGAAGATAATATTTGCGATGATGACAGTGATGACAACATGGACGGGGACTATGGCAGTTACAACAAATGTAATATTTGTGAAGAATTTGGTAAGAACAACGAAATTTGGTATCTTTGTACTGTTTGTGGTTTGTGGTCTCATGCCATGTGCTCTGGATGGGATTCTGCACAAGGGTATATTTATGATTTATGTACCAAAGACTAAAATGTCTTTATTACTCATATTGTTCCTGTCAATGAATGTTAGTTCCTTTAATAATTAGTTGTGCAAGTTTGATCTCATGAATATTTGATAAGTTAAAGATTTATTAGTTTTGTTCATATGTACAGTTTGAGCGTCATTACCCCTTTGCCTGAGCGGCATTACCCGTGGTCAGGGGCAATGGCGCTCAAACCTGTCTTTTTAAAAAAACTTTATTACTAATTGTTATTGAAAGTTTCATAAGTTTTGTTTCAAAATATTGATTATTGAATAGGTGAACCATTGTTAATTTGTTCTAATTTCAAAATAAAGACATTAATATAAAAATTATAAAGGCTTTTCCTTAAGTGAACGGCATTCCCCCTGCTTCCCCTACGGCGCCAGTGCACTATTGAGACAGTCATTCGATCGACTACATTGGTTAGAAAGAGAAACAGCTATGTTGCTGAAGTATAGCGTCGACAAGACGCAATTGCTCGCATAGTATATAGCATCAATTGGCGCAATTGCTCTGACAAACCGAGACTGGCACGTAGTAACATATATCACAGAACTGACACCTAAAGTAAATATTCTTTACCTGCATACTACTGACAGCCCTACATTAATTTATGCATACACAGAAACAGGTTCGAACAGGCGAGTACGTATGTAATAGTGTAGGCAATTAAATCTGTTGATTAGTGTGGAGTGTCGGGTTTGTGACACTGGTAAGAAAGTTTCTTTTGTTTGTGTGTGAATATAATTAATACTTTTGTTTAATTTAGGGCAAAACCAGTGCTGACAAAACAGAAGGTAATAAAAATGTTAAAATTAGAGTTAGACAGTAGTATGCCACTTCAAAAAATACATAAAAGGTCTAGTCAGAATTCCTATGGGAATAAAATCGTGAGAAACCGAGCTCAATAATTTGTTGTTATTATTTGGATGGAAGTTTCAGTACAGTCGGTGGTGACCTTGACTTGTGATGGTACTCATGATGAAAATCCATTATATGAGCAATAAAATATTTTAAAAAGTTGAGTTTGGATGTAATTTACAATGCCACAAATACTCTAGAAAGAAATGCATTCAATAGAGTGAAACAACATACAGCACTGCTAGTCGCTGGTCTCTCGAATGTGACAAACTGGCAACCTGGTAAATAGGGGGACGGAGGAGACAAAATATGGGCACGACTTAATTAATAGACTGTTCCTGAGCAACGTGTTCCATATTAATTCTTTTATAGTGAAAATGCTGCTTTCGTAACAGTATAAAAATGTATTATTAGTATTAAAAATCTGATAGATAAATTGTATCGCTATTGTAACACAGTAGAGTCTGCAATATAAGTAAATGCGGCATAGCATTAGTATATGGACATTTCTCTGAAATTGTGATTATCCGAGAACTTAAAAAATAGCTCAGTTTTTTTAAATATGCATGAAAAATGAATAGATTTTTATATTACAGATATTACAGTCTAAACGTGCACGTGATGTGATGTATAACTATAAAGATATTTGCTTCTAAAAAGTGGTAATGACTGTAAACTGTGTGTGCTTATGACCACACGACAGAAGTGAAAACTAAAATAAAAACACCACGGTTGTGTGATGCCTTTTCTCAAGCTTTGTACTACACATGCGCGCATAAACACGTATTAACAGACGTACAACGCTGAGACCCAAGCAAACTCTCGATATGCCTTGGTAAACACGAGTGAAGGGAGACGAAGCAGAGCACAAAGAGAACCACGAACATAAGAAACACTGTATAATGCTTCCTATCTCATTTTCTCCCACGTTAAATCTTATGAATTTATTTGTCTGTCTCTTTTTACTGTCGCTTTTTCGTTTTCTCCCACGTTAAATCTTATGAATTTATGTGTCTGTCTCTTTTTACTGTCGCTTTTTCGTTTCATCGACTTTCAAATCACAACGATGCTAAAGAAGTTTTCACTTCAAAAATATGTATGATAAACAATTATTAACCGAAGATAACATACATCAACCTTTTTTAAAATTCTCGAATTGTAATTGAAATATATTTTTACTACACAGTCCAGCAATTTTTGATTATTTTCAGGATAAAAATACAGAAATCGAAATGTCGACTGAAACGAAAGGCTGCTAATTTTGCCAGTTAGCACCGTTTCTAGTGGGACATTTTTCGGTTGCAATGGGCCTGTCCTTACGAAGTAATATAAGTCTATGAATTAATCTGATCAATTTCTGTAGGAAAAGAGGCTAGGGTGAAAGTGCCTGTATGAGCTCCCTTATCCCTATAATATTTTTTTTAAACAAAAAAACATATTAAAACAGTAAACATATATAGATTGGAATAAAAATAATTTTTCAAGTTTTATTATTAAAAACATGAAAATAGGGTCTAATTATTCTGACAATTTACTGAAAAGATAATTTATTGACAACAGATAAATAGTCTGTAGGTCTCAATTCAGAGTCGTTGGAGTTTCATGCTTTTGCGCGATTTTTGTAGTTATTGTGATTATATTTGCGCATTACCCCTGGATCCCGTGAACGTTTTCTTAACGACCCTGCTTTTCTTAGCAACTCTACTTTTCTTAACAAGCTGCTTTTTTGACTGCGAGTTGTTGCAAAACAAGATATGATATGGCAACACATAAATGAGCATATTACAGCTGCAAGTACTCGAGTTCAGAATATTCAATGTTTCGATTTTCCATAAACAATAAAAATCGGTATGGCTTGCAAATGTACTTATTTATTCCGAACAAAAAACAAAACCAATTATGAAAATACAACAGGGTTAGAGGAACCTCTTGACCCGTGGGCCCTACACATGCGAAATTTAAATATAATTTTAAATACTTTGAAATTTATATCAATGTAACTCCCAAGCGAGAAACGGAAATTCGATAATTGGCTGTAGATTCAAATACAACACAATCTTTTTATTTTTAATGAATAGCGAAAGGTCAAAACGGTACGCTCGTTTATATTTATTGAACGATTTTAAATTACAACCCAGTGGCGTAACAACATAATGTGGGGTCCTTGACAAATTTTTAGACTGGGGCCCCCAAGGATTCATTGTTATTTTTATTAGAGGTACTTTCAGTATATTGTTAAACCTTACTTATAGCTCAATCCGGGTCCGTACAATGAAGTGGAATTATAACTTTAGAAATATGTGCTACAATATATTTTGAGTTTTTATTAATTTAATATATTTTAGAGTTTTCATTATTTTTATAATTTTTTATTTATAGAATCATAAAAGGATTTCATTTTTGACTTAACAAACATTAAAATTGTTTTTTTCGGGCTTTCATTTCGGCAAAATTGTCAATTACTTCATTAAAGTTCAATTTTCGTGCCAAAGAATGTTCTATGGACAGTATTGCTAAATTATGCAACATTTCTTGTCCTATAGAATTCCTTAAATATATTTTTATTAATTTTAATTTTAAGAACGATCGTTTAGTACCAGCGATTTTGACGGGAATTATCAAAAATAACATTGCGGCACATATTTCAGGGAAGCTTAAAGACACAAAATAGTTTTCCATAATTAATAAATCTGCGAGTTCCTTTCTAGAGGTAAACTTTTCGATATCAAGTCTAAAATTTGATCGAAAAAGAAATTTATATAATATCTGAGAATTTATATAATATATAATAACAGATATATCTTTTTTATACAAATCGACAAACTATATAGCCTCATCTAATAAGTTTGAGTGATTTAAAGTGTTCAAGGATGTAGGATATAAAATATTAAAATTGGCAACTATTTCTATCATACCAACGAAGCGAAATGTCAACTGTTTTATGATGATATCTAATGCACGATAAAATACGTTCACTTGAAATAAACTTTCAGTATCTTACAATACTTTCATCGATAAATTTCATCGAAATGGCATTTCACCTTCCTTTGGCGAGTTTTAGAAAATTCGGGAGTTATGCTCCATTTTTTTGCTATGCTATGGGCTTGTGTTTTAAGTCATCAAATTCATGACGATACTTTTTAGTCTCTTCTAAACAGATTTCAAAACCATTCTATACTTTTGATAGATCTGTTATTTTAGACTAAACTGCTTTGGAGACTACATCGACTGTTGGTAAAATTTTGCAGTGGAAAACCAGTAACATAGTAAAGTAATAATTTTCAAACTTCTTATTTAGTGTTAAAGCTTCATTTCACTCATCTGCTTTGAAAATTAATAGAATTATCTAAATATATTATTTCTAAAAGGTGTTTTTTGGTCGAGCGGTTCGATCTCTTTAACTATTGCACCAAAAAAATAAAAAATACCCACTTAAAGCTTATGTTTTCTACTTTGGGCGAAAAATATAAAAAAATTGGAAAACAATTTTTTTGTTAATAAAAAAATTAATTTTTATAGCAATTGGCATGAGCGCCATCTGTGGGCGATACATCAAATATCTTAGCCAAATTGTATACTTGGAACACGCTAGATGGCGATATAGTGCGAAGACTTCGCACGGGTCAGCTAGTAGTTTTTATTAGCGTTTTTTGAACTTCGACAAGCCGGGGTTTCAGAGCAAAAATACCATTATTTCATCTTGACCACCGTGTTGGATTCAATTTTTTTAATGCTACAAGAGCTGAAGATTCATCTTCTGTATCAGAAATAAAACTTGATAAAATATTCTACCTTTTAATGCTGTGACCAAAAAATATGTAAACTTGTTGTATGATTTCAAAAAACGTTTGCATCTCGAATACATCTTTTCAGCATCATTAGCTACTAGATTTAAAATACGAACAGCACAATGCACATACACCATATTATTTAATATTTTTGATAAGTTTTTGCACTCCACCATAAATACCTTTCATGGTTTTAGCACCGTTGTGTCCTTGTCCAGGACATTTGCTGAGGGGAATTTTATAGATTTTATAATCTGTTCGACATAGCTAAGGCAGTCTGCATGGAAACCCATTACTGCATGGAAACCTAAAAATGACTCTTCGATAACGAGAGTTGTATCAAATATAATTGCATAAAATGTAATAAGCTCATTTTGCATTATTGGACTAATTTATTTGACCTTTTGATTTGTTTAATAACTCTTGTAAAATAGGATAATATTTTGCTAATAACTCAATAATATTTAGATAACTGCCATTTGGTTCGTTGCTGTCTATTTTTTCGTATGTCCACGGCTAAAAAACCACAAGCTAAATTACTTACTGAAAGGGTCAGAGTTACATCAAAGAACTGTTTCAGTATTTGATGCCAAAAATATTGTTTTTTAAGTATGTTCTTCATCTAGAGTACCATGATCTGTCACTGTTTTGTATACGAAACATGAGTGTAAATGTATTTTAGAGGTTTCGTATTTTTCTAAAGTCTCCACAATATACTTCCAGTCACCATATCCGTCAACCCAAATATCTAACTATTTTGATGAAATAAATAGTCAGCATGGCTCACACTACGCATTTCGAAGCAATGCCAAATAACCAATTGCATTCTAATTTAACACCAGATTTAGAAATAATGTAATAATATTTCTTCAAAAACGATCTGTTGTCCCTGTCTTTTATAAAGAGGCCTTTTGGTTTACAATGTCCGTTTTCAATCACAACGCGTCTAACTTGATCATTTACTTCTTTAAAATTACCCTTACCAGTAACGTAACACGAATTTTTTATTTGTTCCAGGTTCACTAACAACACTTCACTTTGATTTAGTGCATTTCTAGTAGATGGTTGCTCTGGATAATACCTAAGATCGATCATTGCAATACAGCTACTTTCAGTTACATTAATATTTTTGCTCTTGCTGGACTGTTCATTTGACATTTCATCAAAGTCATTAGTTTTAAAGAACTCACCTATTTTGGCAGCTTTTTATTTTTTTCATCAACTTCTTTCTTTCTCTTGCATTTTTCAATACGACTCAGATACTTTCTCGTAGAAATTTTGTTTAATTACAGATAATACTTTTAACAAAGAATAAAAAAACTAATTTTAAATTACTCATTACATTCAATTAACATGCGCGTAATAGGTTGTACATATTTTTATTGTATAATACAAGACAGAAAGAGCGCAGAGAGCCTCGGTCTGTAATCAAGTATTATCAGATTCTAGCCGCCAACCAGGATGATACTTTTTTACAAATGTGTTCATGTATTTGATAATATAGTTTAACTTTTGGTAATAGTAGATATCTTATGGTTTCATGCGTCACAAATAATCAATTATATGGAAACCCAAATTAAGCTTAGATATCTTAAAATAGTTTTTGAAGTATCAAGCAAATGGTCCCCGACCTTTTATTTGATCACTCGGGACCCCCTTGGGCCCAGGGCCCATGGCATTTTGCTAGATTTGCCACCCTATTGTTACGCCACTGTTACAATCCATGAATTATTTCAAGTTATGTGTATTAACAACTGCTCATATTAACACGTTAGGTATACGGAAGTCAGAGTGCGAGTGATAGCATGAGAAAATTATATTTCTTTATATATATATATATATAACTAAAAAATAGATTGAATAACCGAGACCGAAAATTTAAAACGATTACCTGATTTCGGCTTCCGCTTGTAAGATGTGCGATAGAATAAATCACTCAAAACACCAAATTGCACTAAATGCACTCTGTTTATTATACTGTTGCTGAATATAATCGATCGATGAACTATGCAATACTCGGTGCTATACGCATCAATATAAGTGTTTTCATTTCAAATATTTTTTCCGTCTTGTATTTTTAATGCAACTGTTTCATAAAGGTTTTTATAATAGTTTTTTATAGTGATAAATTATCATGTGTGTTTAATACCTACCTTGTAAATTTTTATTTTTCTGTTTTTTACTTTTTATTATTACATTTTTTGTTTAGATGTTTGTTGAGTGTATAGTATATCATTATGAATTTAAAGTGAATATAGTGATAAATACTTCAGCATAAAATGAAGATATTCATTGTAAATAATTTTTCTTTATATACGAGGACGAAACTGAGTCCTTTTTTTGAATACGGATTGTTTATATACGAGGTTACATTTTAGTCAGAAACCAAATTTTAAGGAGTGATTAAGAATCAGTAATTAAATCATATAATGAAAAAAGATATGTAAATTTTTGCAACTTTTTTCTAAATTATATAACTTGACCTAAATGAACAAAAGTAACACATGGACGTAGTAACTTTAAAACAATTCCGCCGCCGGTGGAAAAAACAAAATAAAGCTACGGTGAGAAACGGGTCCTATTCGCCCGCGCTCAACCCTCTTTTATTACACCACACCGCGCATTGTCGACGTTTACTGGTGAGTGTGTATTAGGGTGTCCCTTATTTTTCAAAGTTTTTATTTTGTAACGCGGTATGCGTTACAAAATAAAAACTTTGAATTTTTTTCATTTGGCCTTTCTAATTTTTTTCATTTGGCCATAAAACACTTGAAAATAAATATTTATCTTATTTGAAGCACCGCAACCCGTGCCGAGTTGAGCGCGAAACATGTTCATACAAGTAACGCGGATGACCGGCGCGTACTCGCTCTTGTAGTCATTTGTTTCCTAGTTTTCACCGGCGTATCGCTTAATTAACGTGCATAATAGTTTATTTTCAAGATGTCGGTGGAACTTAGAAGTAATAAGAAAAATATTTTCTTGGTTTGTGAGATAAATCACCAAATAACGGGTGCAAGCTAGAATACCTACCAGAGCTGTACCTAATTGTGTGAAAAAACTTGTGGATCTTTACCATGTTTGGAGAGAGCTACAAAAAAACTGTAAAAAAATACAGGACGTTTATAAGCACCGCGAGGAGAAGTTCCAAAAAGATTTAGATAATTTATTTGATATCGCGCATGCCGATGCTCTACAAAGAATCAAAATAGAGGAAGGCAAAATATTTTTACAAAAACAAAGAGAGCCAGGGAGTTCGGGTTGATTAGCGGGTGTTGACAATAAGTTAGTTGTGAAAGAAGAAAGAGTAAAGCAAAGAAAACTAGGAGAAGAGGAAAAAAGACTAAAGCATTTGAGTAATATGAATTTATTGACTTCAGACACCTCTATCCCACCTCAAGACCTTCACGAACAGTCTACCAGTTCTGACGAAAGTTTGGAAGAAAATTTCCCTTCCACCTCGCAATCGCAATCCGTGACTTCGCTATCTGCTACAAAACGAGGAAGGACCTGTTTTATTACCCTTAAACTAGTTGCAGCTTTAGATAGATGTCAACTAAGTGTAAGGGATTCTGTTTACATACTTCAGGCTGTTGTAGAAGCACTTGGTCTCAATTGTGAAGACTTTCCTATCAACAAGTCTTCTATTCAACGAATTCGGACCCAAATGAGAAAAGAAAGAGCAGAATCGATAAAAACTGATTTTCAGAACAACGTGCCTGAAATTGTAACTATTCATTGGGATGGAAAGCTATTGCCCGGTTTAAATGTGAATGTGGTTCAAAAGAAGAACGCCTGCCAATTCTCATTTCATTCGGAGGAAAAGACCAACTTCTAGCAGTGTCAAAACTCGATAGTTCTACTGGCAAAGATCAAGTTGAAGCTGTTTTAAATGCCCTTTCTGATTTGTGATCTCAATGACAAGGTACAGATTATGTGCTGCGACACAACGGCTTCTAATACAGGCCGCTTAAATGGGACTTGTGTGCTCTTGGAGCAAAAATTAGAAAGTGAATTGTACTTTTTGCTTGCCGCCATCATATGTATGAACTAGTACTGAAATGTGTGTTTGAATCAAAGATCCATCAAGTTAGTAGCAGTCCCGATATCCCGTTAATTAAAAAAATTAGAGACAATTGGAAGAACGTTAATGCAACTGCTACCGAAACATGTACTGATTTCGTAAAGAAATATTTTTGTGAAACGATGATTAACGAATTTATTAATTATTATAGAAAAGAACTATTGAAATCTATTATACGTAACGATTACCGGGAGTTGATTGAACTGTGTATAGTGTTTTTGGGGGGAGATAATGAAAAGAAATTTAAAATCAGACCACATGGCGCCATGCATCAGGCAAGATGGATGGCAAGAGCTATTTACTCTTTAAAGATATACTTGCTGCAATCACAGTTTAAAATGAGTGCTAAGGACAAACGAGCACTGCAAGATGTTTGCTTATTTATTACAATGGCTCATGTAAAACCCTGGCTTTAGTGCAATTTGGCGGTAAAAGCCCCAAATCAAGATTTATGTTTCTTATAAACATTGAAAAACTACGAAACAGTCGACCAAGTGATTTCTAAAGCAGCTCTGATCAAGTTCAGCCAACACTTGTGGTATTTATCAGAAGAAATAGTTTTATTTTCATTATTTGATGATGAAGTTGATACACAAACTAAAGCTGATATCGTATCGAATTTACAAAGGGAAAGTTTGTTTGATTTTGAGAAAAGATATATTCCATCGAAGGAAGAAATATCTGCTTCTTTGTACGGTGAGTTGAATAAGTGTTTTTTTTTTCATTTTATCATTAGAAAATGTGATAATTTTGTTAATATATTTCTTTTATTGTTTCAGGAAAACGTTTGAGTGATTTCGTGACAATCAAGAGCACAAATTTATTATGGCGGTTAAAAATTGATAACGCTTTTCTCCAAGAAGACGTCTCTTCGTGGGAACAAATCCCTTCCTTTCAGGAAGCTAAAAAAAAAGTTATGCACTTGAAGGCAGTCAATGATACAGCAGAGAGAGGCGTGAAGCTCATGCAAGATTTTCATGGATTAATAACTGCTGCAGAAGAACAAAAATAGTTCTTGTTACGTTGTGTACAAGAACACAGAAAGTTGTACCCAGATTGCAAGAAAGATACTTTAAAAAAAAAGTATTCTGAATCCTGAATTATATATCTTTTTCAATTTTATAAATAAATACATAATCTAAATTAATCTTCCACTGTTTTCTATTATAAAATATGTATTTTGATCATAATATAGCTTACATGCAACTAAGTCTTCTAAAACCGTTGTTTAGAAAAACAATGATGCCTTGTCGGCACGGGTTGCCATTGTCATATGACGATGAAATTTTGCACGAAGGTAGCCTTTAGTACTATAAAAAGAATTAGAGGGTATGTGTTACAATATTTAAAAGAAAAAAAAACGGTGATATAAGGGACACCTAGTGTGTATGTACGCGTCGCTTTGGGCACGCTACCCACAGTTTACCGATCCCGATAAGCGAGTTGAATTTTATAATGTGCATTATGAACGTTTTGGGCTTACATTTACCCCTACGCAATTAGAGACAACTACTATCAAATGAATTTGAGTGTAAAAAATGTGTGGTAAGGAATAATTGATAATGTAATTATAATTTCAAAATAGCAAAATAAAATGTGATTCGGAGTGACATTGAATATGTTGAAAAACAATTTGCAGTAGATGTAGGTCAGTCACGTAAATTTTCAATATTGTAAATAAGTTGGTTCCAATTTTTTAAATACGCATTTGACAGCATGGGTGTACCCGTGTGTGTCTAGTTCGCAAAAATGTCTTGTCCGACCGCAATAATTATAAGTACATTTGAGAAATTTTAATTTTTTGAAATACACTGCATTTCACTTCGAACAAAAATTAAAATGTGTAAACAGAAGTTAATTAAATACGTAAGTTTTCTATTATTGTAAAAAAGTTAAATTTCAATTTTTTAAAATAAGAATAATCTTAATGAAGTTACTGATTTAAATAAAAAAATAGCATCCATTATGACTGTATTGAAGTAAAGATCGCGATCAATGCGCCGGGCATTTGACCTCGAAACAAGCGAACGTACGATATTCGAGTACATTAAAAGTATGCTTTGATAGTGTGAGTATCCGTTCCATGTTTATTAAAAATCAAACGAATGCTTAATTTTTTTAATTTTCCCTCAGGGTGGAATGAATACAAATATTTTGTTTAAATTTGACTCCTAATATATGCAGTTAAATTTTCATCACTGATTAAGAAATATTTCGGCATACTTATACTTCAATTAAAAAAAAATTATTAAAATTAGCATTTTTGCTGTACTGAACTCATATTTCACCTTTTAAATAAAAACCTGTAAAATGCATTCCTTTTGACGTTATTTGTGATTGGAGGGTTATATATTAATTAGTGTACTCATTTTGCTGAGCTGACAATAAGAGGTTATTATATATTCTGGGCACGGGCAACTAACATCTTGTTATTATTCGTTAATAAAAGCATTTATTTAGATATTTTTCTCTACTTTACAATAAATAACAAGACAAATAATTTTCTATAAGTTAACATGATTTTATCGAAAACACGAATATTTAATATTTACTTTTCTTCGATAACAATAACAAGGGAGCACTTGATATGCAGTTGGGAACACAAAATAAAGAGAAAAAAGCATGTAATATGAGTTAGAGTTGATGAATTTCATTATTTTTTTATATTATTCACGTAAACATTTACCGAAACCGTTAATTTGAAGCATACCGTTAATTTGAACAAAATTGATACGCCTTTAAAGTTGCGGACGCTAGGCGACACTGATATCACGTATCCATCGAATAACTTTATAATGACTTTTTCAGCAAATGTATAAGAATGTAATTAAAAATTCTGTCAACGGGGAGATTAACTACCTTTTATCCACAAATTACAACCCAATGTTCGTTTTATTTTTGCAGGGAAAGAGAATAATTCAAACTGTGTCGCCAAAAAGAGTGGCCAGTCAGATAGAATGACCACAATTGCAGAGTTTATGGAATCTTTTATAATTAGAAATTTTAGAACTGAAATTTTAGCCTAAAAAATTGTTACAGTTGAATGCAACGCTTAGTCATAAATTTCCAACATAAATTGAAGATATTATAATGATTGCGTTAAAATCAAAAATATTGTAATAACTGAGTAAAGTTCAATCGAGTAACAGATTAGATCACATCAGGCGCAGTAGTGGCAAAAGATCTTAAGCAATATGTCAGCTTTATTTTATAAAAGAATATTTAATTATCTCATATAATCCTTTTATAAACGAACATGTAAGGTAATATAGTATACTATTTTAAAATAATCAGTAATATTTTCTTTCATTATTCTTAGCTTGACATATTTAATTAAATTTATTGTAAATCATTCATGTAGATTAGACTTGAACTTGTGCTCACGTATTTCCATTAATTAGGGGATATTTTTGGAAATAGAGTCTACGAAGGAAAATTGTAAATAAAACTTGTATTTATAATAATTATAGTTTTTATTAATGATGAACTTAAAGTCAGTTTTTTTGGCAAACAGAAAATCACACATGAAATCAAAATAATCACTTATAGTATAATAAAACATTTGATAAAAAATAAACAGAAAAGCTCCCATCACCCAACACGGCGGGTAATGGAAGCTATTCATAAGAAGCAAGACATATCTAAGGATCCAAACAAAAGGCATTAATATTATCGCCTGGGCTATCACTTCTAGAACATTCTGCGAAAACTGGGTATTTCGCAATTTCTGCAGCGATACTACATTTGTCCACACGCCTATTTCTAGATATGTGACACACATCTCTTCGCTACATAAAAATCGTTTTGTTTTAGCCTTTGTTCGTTTATCATTCTGTCTTACAGCACAATTTCTGTTTGTTTTGATATATTTTCCTTTTGCTACAATTTTCTTTATTATTTTTTGTGTTACTCGTCTTCTTTTTTCTATTCCATGCTTTTTTTTTCTTTCCTTCAAGATCAGTCTTTATAAGCGTGTTAGTTTTAATTTCAGAATGATGTTTTTGCTTTAAGAACCTCTTTTTAGATATGTAAGATTGCAGGTTTGCGCTTACAATGGCCCAAATATCGGCGAAGTCAGAAGTGATCGAAGTTCTTCGGATACTTGCGCAGTGACGGATAGCTGCGTTGTATTTTGATGAACATAGAGTTGTATTAGGGTCGATTGCAACTATTTGCTGAAGGATTGACTGCTGTTGTGTTGCAGCCATTTTCCATCTGAATCACTGGTTGTTGTATTGCATGTGATGTAGACGGAATAACTAGATCAAAATCAGTTTGCTGAGTATCTGGCTTCATTCCTATGTTTGTTCATGGATAAAGATAAAATCTCCATCATTAAATACATCAAGATTCGTAAGAAATATCCCCGTGGCTTTGGAATTTGAAATTCTCTTTTCTAAACTTGCCACTCTAGTATAAGCTTTATTAAATAGTCCTGCTATGATATATGGCGTAATTTTCACCATATTTCTGGATTTGATTTGTACGGAATACTTCTTATTGTCGGCTCTTTTAAGGGATTAAAAAAGGTAACTTCCAAAAGTTATAAACGGTATGATGAATCTAGTGGAATGGATAACATCATGACATGATTTTTTTAGCCAATTCCCACGCTTCTAGAGTAGGATAAGTGTTATGATTATCCATTATCAGCTTGACTGTTTGTTCAGTAGTAGGCTTTGTATGGTTAGTAAAATGTATTAACCATATGATGAATATATTATATTTTTATTCGTCCAACCATTATGTGAACATGCGTAAAAAGCACCATTTCGGTTTAACTGTGGTAAGTGACGATAACGTAGGAAAATGAAAAGAGGTGGAACAAATGATCTTGAGACGCTCATAACACATATTACTGTAACCTTATTTCTTCTTTTCAAGGAAACTTTTGAACTGTCAGCCACATTATCATCCATTAGTGGAGAAGAGCCCGGTCCTGGACTTTCACGAGGCAGGAAACCAAAGACCTTTTACTAGTGTGATGATGTAATTTATGAAATGAAAGAAAATGAAGATTATAGTGAATAGCCATTCCGCCCCTGATTTGGCGCTGGCACATATTATGTCCTTGCGAGCTGAGGGCATTTTGCAACAGTTAATGTTATAAAGAAAGCGTCACCTACCAAATCCAGCACCGATCAGGAAGAACCCAAGAATGTAATGAATAATGAAGATTTATGTTTTCGCAGAGTAAATTAAATTTAATCCAGACTACCTTCAGTAACCTACACCTGGACATCTTCTCGAGTATTTACAATCTTAGAAAAGCCAAAACATTGTCTAATCCACCAGACGATTTCATTGAGGTAATAGAAATCTATGCAGAGGTCAACTCCAAACTTTATTGTATCACACAGTTCTTAGAATTGTTAAATCTCAGGAAGACGTGTTACGTCAAATATATCACGGAGACTTTACGATTATTTCATAAAATAAATTTATTTATAAATATAAATTTGACGGTAGTTCGAGGTATAGTCTGTAAAAAAAACAATTTACATATTCATCTAACCCGGATGAATGTTTACTTTCCATAGCTTTAGTCCCCCTTCGTTGAAGCATACTTTAGATGGAACGATTATCAGTAACAATCCACATCCCGGCTCCATCAGATCATCCGAAAAAAATTGTGTTTGTTAAAGAAAATTCAAATGTAGTTAAAGTAAAATCTGCTAGGTTAGAATAATTGATTGCAAACATAACTTCATCTAATGTGCGCACTGCTGAATTAGAATTACATATTACTCATGATTTGCACTTAACAATGACCGATATTATGTATGTGGTGCAAAGCGTTCAAAGATGAATAAGTCTGCGGAGAAGATCGTGAATGTAGAATTTCGCTGATTTGGCGTTTCTCCTCTACACGCATGGATTCGTTCCTCTGAGTGTCTGCTCCATATTGCCTATTGTGATCCTATAAAATCATGGCAAATGAGGGGTGCCGATAACAAAAATTTTGTAGATCTTACAACAGGACCGTAGCTAGACTTGAATTTAAAGTAGGTCAGCTGTGGTTAGAGGTAAGGTGGAAGTAAAAATATTACTTGATCTGATCTGGTCAATAGATGTTTGTCTTTATTGACTTCTGAGCATGTATGAATCAGTTAATACTTAATTGTCGGAGGTAATATATAGATAAAAATAAGAAAGTAATTTACTCAGGTCTATATTATTATTATTTCTCTATTCATAATATTCAATACAATAATAAAAAGTCCTTCAAACAGCCGAATTCTTTGTTTCGCCATATTAAAAATGTAAATGATATAATTCAGATCAACGGACTTGATTCCTTTCTTTTCAAAGGCCAGAAATACCATACCTGCCATTCTTTCGTGACCAATTGATAGCCTCTGAGGCCTATTGATTGCAGTCAAAGATGAAAATGTAGCTTCACACACAGCAGTGGTACATCCTATGGTCGCCACAGATGCAAAGAGTTGATATGTACCTTTGAAAACCCCTCGCTGCCTGTATAAAACTCGCAATAAATTCGCAAGCTCTTATAACTTTTAGTGATTTAAAACAGTAATTTTTTTGTTTAATTATTGTTTTGAAATTAAATTAATTAGTAAAATGTTAGAACTTATTATTATTCTTAAATATTTTGTAATCTAGTTCCTCCTTGAACTCTTCTAAAATTAAATATTAGCAGTTTTCTGAGATCGTGTTACGTGAGTAATAAGGCCCACGAGAACTGACTCTGGGCCATTATCCTAACAAGCCAATTTTGATGGGGCATGTTCCAATGATTTTATTTTAAAACATTTAGTCAAAAGTTATTAACCTGATAATTGCATCATTAGGAATGTCGTATTGCGGGGAATTTGGACCTGTGGTATTTATATTAGGTAATCCATTGACTAGTGACATAGTATAGGCTTTGCTTGGTTTTAGTACGGGAAAATCGTTGTTGATTTTCGATGGAGCATCGTCACACTTGGATTACGAGATTATTGAAGAGGCTGAGAAACACGATATTATCCTTTACTGTCTGCAAAACAATACGACTCATGGACTTCAACTTCTCGATAAGTCCATAAACATTTCGTTTGAACATTATTGGGATTAGGAAATCTTAAGATATATTTATCATAATCCTGAGAGAAGCATCACGAAAACCAGTTTTCGTGCCATTTTTTCCAAAGTCTCATCAAAATATATAAGTCATGAAAATATTGTAAATGGCTTCCGGGCTACAGGTTTATTTCCTTTCAATCAGGATATACTATCGGACGAAGCATTTACGCCATCTGGTTTATCTGAAAGACCACCTTCTGAACTACCTACAGCTGCTCAAAGCTACGGAGAAGAACCGCACTGCAAATCTCAAGTACAGCCCTTTATTACTAATATTTCAGATACTGATAATTCGGAAGATGAAAATACTAGTCGACCAACAGAATTTCAGCCACAAAACATTGTTGTGTCACCACCAATTTTAAAAGAAAGCTGTCAGTGTGCCTCTCAGGACCAGCTAGAACCTCAGATAGATGTTACACCTACTACAATTTCTAAACAGGTTGTTGACTATGAAGTCCCTACTAATTCCTTAGGTAAAGAAACATCACAAATATAATTGTGGTTTGATTCGTTAAAAGTTTATATTATTTTAAATTATTCCAAAGTTTCTAAATAAGTATTGTAATACTTGACGATAATTATTGTTTTTATATAGTTTATGATAATGAAGATTTATTTAATTTTATTATATTTAGTTATGTTTGCAAAGAGTATGACTATTTACAATTGCTGTTTTTATAAAGCCAGGCGGGCAATAAGGCCCAAAATAGTTTTATTATGAGTATTACTTTAGAAGATATTTTTTGTTGATTGTTTTATGTTAAATTTATTTCCATGGACAGATTCCGTTGACTATTTTTAGAAAAAATGATTCCTTTTTTCGGGCCTTATTATACTAAGGTATTTTCAAAAAGTTTTAAAAAACTTTGAAGAAGTTTTTAAAAACTTTAATATTTCTTTTATTATTGATATCTTATAGAAATTGATTGAAGTTTGAATTTCTTTGATAAATAAAGAATTCGTAAGGCATAATTCCATGTGTTTTTATTATTAATTAAACCGAACATTCAACTTTCAAATTAGGTGGGCCTTACATGCGTCTTGTATCTTAATCCTTGTTCTTTTTTTCCTCTAAAATATCATTTCCACGCAAAGCAATTAGAAATTTTACCATTTCAATAATAGACTCCATTTACTACCTGTTTTGTTCTAACACTTTTTGATGTAACAACGTTGAAACACTGCTAGTTGTTAATATTCTATGTAATTTTTCTGCCACATCGCCATAGCCATGTATATGAGAAATGGATTTTTCGTGTTTTGGAAAACCAATTTTTGAATCACTGGCATTTTTCCAATTTATGAATCCTTTGAAGTGTACAAAGTTTGTTTGCTTCCATACGGTAAAAAATGCTGGCAAGAATAGCAAAAAGCTCCATCTTTCTCAACAGAATACTCTAACCATTTATATCACTTGAGCTTGTCCACTACAAAGACGCCGTTATTTTCTTTTGGATATATATTTAAAATAATTTGTTTTATAGGTTCTCCGATTTGTGCAATGTCAGAAGGAATACCATAGTTAACATTATCAACATATTTCACCGAACATGGTTTCATGGAAGTAGCATTTGAGTCCTGTGCTTCCATCTGTTGTGAGGAACGAGGTTCTTCATGGTAAATTTCCTCTTCAACTTTCCTGTCTTGCTAAAGAAAACTCGTCTATCCATCGCGAAATCAATCGATCTTCAGTTCACAGCAATAAACAATCAATTGTGTCACTAGCTGTCTGAAACATTGTACAGCACTAATCAACATCCACAGCAGACAAAAAACCTCTAATTTGCTTCTTTTAGTTTAAAAGGGGAATCCCATTAGGGCCATAGGGGCTAGTAGATTCCCTGTACCACAGACTGCAATACGAACAAATCTCATAGGCAGAATAAAGAATTAGTATCTAGTAATTATTAACATACCGTGGTTAATTCGAAATTGTTTAGATGTCACAATAAGTTAGTAATTTTTTTTCGTCATAACTTAGCTTCACGGTACTTAACTTATTATTGGTACTTACCTTATTGATGGTATTTTATTAAGGGCATTGGTATTTTAAGTTAGGGCATTGCCCCATAAGGCCACCTCTTCGCTAGGGCCCTGTACAAAGAAACAAATCCAAGCCTAATTTAAAGACAAATTTGGACTTATTGTCGACAAGCCTAAGCGACAGTTTGTTCAAAAAATGACGATAACACTGCCAGACGATTTTTTAGAAACCCAGAAATTTCTGCTGAGATAACAAGAATCGATGTGGAATTGATTAAAAATGTCAAACCATATTTTTGTATCTGGATCGGTACTCATGGTACTACATGCCGGTTACAGTGCACACGATATTGGTCCATACTATTGACATAATATCTACATGCATACTACCAATAGGGAAAAAGTCCGTGGAAGCACTAGATGCTCGTCATAAAGAGATCCAAAAAATACGCAGACAACACACTCGAAAATCCTCGCGGGTTAACACCAATCAAGACTTGCTGAATTTGCTTTTTTTACAACGAATCCAAAAATTTCATCTCTTCGAAAGTGTAACAAATCTAGGGAAATATTATTAGAGGAGGTTTTAAGCTATTTAATAGGTCCAGAACCTGCTTCTTCTTGCTGTCTTCTGGTTACAGGGACAAGATCCTGGATCGCCAATTTCGAGGATGTGACGTTTTCTGATCCTAATATTTGAATTTTCTAAATTTAAGGTTTGTATTTTTTACTTTCTCGTTATTATTTTCCGAACAACATTTTTGTTAACTAGATAATACCCTTTGTATATTATGTTCCACAAAATAATTATCTCGACCATGAATTACTCTGCAATGGTTTACGAACATGCCCGAGGGCCGCGTGGCTGAATAATAGCAATAGAAACATTTATACTCACACTGCCCCCATATGATAATAATTACACCGCACTCCCCTACATGCCAGGTTGAAGCCATTGTATTAAGTGCATATAAACTAGTAATGCATCGAATACTAATTTAAGCGAATATCAAATACTCGGTTTATAAATAAAATCAAATAAACATTTTAATAACTTTACCTTGCAAAACCTTTAACACTATTTCTCATCATATGTATAAATAGAAACACTTGATGTTTTTAACGACTTCACTAACTGTAAATAATGTATTTTGCAGTTCATGCCCTCATTTCCAACGTTTAACTACGTCTATCTTACGTTAGTCACCCAATGTCCGGAATTGTATGATAAGGTAAATACCAGACGGTAACTTGGATATCCAGTGCATCAAAAATTTAAACATCTTTACCAAGTTAAAAATCAAGAGATTATAATTCTAGAAGCAGCTTCTGCTGAGGTCGACTTTTCGAAGAGAGGAAACAAACAAACACTGAGGAGTTCCACGTTGGTGAAAAAGACATACGTGCTGAACGAGACGGTTGTTCTACTGAGGCACATAACTAGTTAAAAGAATGACCCACTTGTTTGAAAGTGTATTCTTATACAATAATGACCTATCAGTACAAGCTAGGAGAATAATCCATTAAACAGCATTACAGTCAGAGAAACCTCGAAGTCACTTGAAAATACAAAAAAGTTGTGTGAAATGTTATTTAATCATTTAAATGAAGACTTACAAAATAGTTTTGCAATTAATGTGTTTTTTTAATTATTTAACAAGTATTTACTCAATATTGTGTTATAACGCCATCTATAGATGATGATTTTCCCAATACTGACTATCTACCAGCCCATAGATTAAAGGTATACCGGCCCTCTACTTAGGCGCTGGTAATGTTAAGTGCGCCACTTTGTGAATCGGGCTACACGGGCTTCATACAAAATTTTAGCCACTTTTTGTATGGAGCGTATGAAACGAATTCAATCTATATGTACTTTGTGTACTATCTACCCTATTGTTATTTAATGCATGTAAAATATCCCTACAAATATTTTCTTGCAGAAAAAAAGGCTTATTTAAAAAAAAACATGAAAGATGGCATTCCATTAATGGAGCCAAAATTATGAATTTCTCCATCTTTGGTCACATGGCTGGCCAAAAGTGGTGTACATAGACACCCCACTTCTGGCCAATTATATTTTATCGTGGCTTTTTTTACTTGGCTTTACATACCAACGTAAGTGTTTCGATATATATTTTTTATTTTCAGAGTTACAATAAAATGCCTCCACCAAAATCAAATAGTAACACAATAGATGTCGTGAAAAGAAAATTATTTCAGTACTCACCGCATAAAATAACTTTAGCGTTGAACGCAATTAAGAGTGGGATGCCCGTTTCCACTGCTAGAGATTTTAATGTACCTCGAACGACTTTGTGACATAAAATTTCTGGAAAAGCACCTTAAACTTCTGGACATGTAGGACCCCACGCAGTTCTTGGAAGTGAAATAGAGAATGAACTTGTCATATTGATCAAAGATTGCGCTCGTGCTGGGTTTCCTATCAACAAGGAAGGTTTACAAGATTCTGTTAAAAAAATAGTAGTAAAAGGCCAAATTAACACACCTTTTATAAATAATAGACCTTCAAGATTCTGGTTTGACGGATTTATGGCAAGGAATCCTGATTTGAGGCAAAAACATGCCGAATATGTTAATAAAGCTCGTGCCTTAATTACTGAGGAAACAATTCGGAACTGGTTCAAGGAAATTTGGTCGTTACTCGGTGATGAGAATTTAATGATTCTAGAAGACCCTTCGCGAGTGTGGAATTGTGATGAAACTGCTTTCTTTCTCGCACCAAAAGGAACTCTTGTGTTAGCAGAAAAAGGACAACATGTTTACGACACATCAAAAAACAGCGATAAAGAAAATATAACGACCCTATTTACTGTAAATGCTGCTGGTGAGTATGCACCTCCTTTAACTATCTACAAATACAAAAGAATGAGTACTGAAGTTCTTGACAATGCACCAAATGGATATGGAGTTGGTAAAACTGATAAAGGATGGATGACTGGAGAATCTTTTCACGAATATGTGGCAAACGTCTTCATTCCTTACCTAAAAGAAAAAGGGATAGAATTGCCAGTGATCTTATTTCTTGATGGCCACAAGTCACATTTTACTATGCAGCTTAGCGAATTGTGTCGGGAAAATGGTATTATCGTAGTCGCTCTTGTCCCAAACACAACTCATATGTTACAACCTTTGGACGTTGCTGTGGTTTATCCTTTGAAACAGAATTGTCGTCAGCTGCTAAAGAAGTGGCGTATTGAAAACGATGGACAAGAAATTAGAAAATTTATTTTGACATCGCCTCTACAAAGTTTATAACAAAGCCTTGATAACAAAGATAAATTTGCAAAAAATGTGAAAGCAGGATTTCAGATATGTGGTTTATATCCATTTGGTGCTGAATTTGTTAACTACAAGAGAATTATAAAAAACAGTGACCCAAAAACGACTGAAAACCGCAGGGAAATTACCATTTCTGAATCTAGCTACATTTCTTACCTGGAAAGTAAAATTGACTCAAACTTACTGAAAGACTTTTATATTTCATTTGATTCTGGCAAAGACTGGAAAGGCAAAAAGGAGGCATCAATGCTGTATGATACATAGCTAGCTTTTAAAAATGATAATACTGCTACAATGTCGCAACCTACCTTAGCATCTCGTGACACTGAAAGTGCTGTCAGAGAAACTCCTTCGCCATCGCTTACAAATAAAAACATGTCTTCAAATAATCTAGCAACCTGTAATCAAAAGGATATCACAGCAGTTGACACTGACGAAAACAAATGTGAATCAACATCAACACATGTTGTCCCTCAAACAGCGAGAGATTTAGTGAAAGATTGTGTATTATACCCAGGTAAAGTAATACCTAAAATACTAGAAAGGCAATATATGTCCCTTCAGTTATTGTATCGGATAAATGGAGGGGTATTATGAAAGCAGCTGAGAAAGAAAAGACAGAAAAAAATCTAAGAAAAGTAAGCAAGCCAAAAAAATCAAACCAAAAAAGAAAAAAGTGTTTAGATTAATTTCATCTTCTGAAGAAAGTGAGGGCGGCTATATTGAAAGCAAATGGAATGACTTGAGTGATTCTAATAGTGAAAAAATGATAGAAGGAAATAAAATGCTAAAAAAAGATCTGAAACACAGAAAAAGGAAAAACAGATCTGAGACTAACACAAGTTCCGAATCAGAGTTACCTCTAAATCAGTTAGCAAACTCAGTGAATACTAAAAATTGTGATGAGAACTTAAAAGTAGGATCCTATGTTATTATTAAATATGAAGGAGAATACTTTCCTGGAAGAGTCGAAAATAAAGATAGAGGCTGTTATGAAATTAGTACAATGGTGTTATCTACAAAGAATACTTTCCGATGGCCAGAAAAAAACAGATAAAATTTGGTATGAAATTAATGATATTGTGGAAATTATAAATTCACTTGCTAAACTTAATAACAGAGGCTTCTTCAAAGTTACTGAAATGGAAAAGTTTTTGCCTTACATTTATACATAAAACCTCAATATTTATTTTCTTAAGACTGAACTTAGACTTTAAGACTGAATACCTAACAATTATATATTTCGTTGTGTAGGTCTATATTTTGGGACTGAATTGGTAATAGTTATAAGTACAAATTATAATGATGGGTGAGACTACTGCAAAGTTGTAGATAAATGTGGATGGTGATGTAAAGATAAGATGATGATTAGTTAGAAGAAAGCAAAAATAAAAATGATTACCTACAATTATTATTATAAGTGCACCTAATCCAAAGATAAAGTTAATAAGAAGTATAGTTTTATTAAATTGATAAGCAGAAGTTAAATTATTTATTTTATTGCAAATATAGTTTGCAAAAATGGGTACTGAAAGTATTTTTTAATGTTAAACAATGACTGTACCTAGGTAGCTACAACTAGTTCCTATTTTTGAATAAATAAATACATAATGTTTATTGCTAGTAATAATAAACAATTCGATGATAATATTAAAAAAAAAATGTCATCAAAAGTACAAGTCAGCTGCAGAGTAAACAGGGCAATTAGTCCTTATTGGTAAGGATTGAGTTTTTCAAAAAGTGTTTGTAACATTTAAATAAAATTTTGGAATTAGATAATAAGTCTGCAATATACTAAAATATGAAACAAAAATATCCAACACATCATGAAAAAACTCAATTGTTAACACAATGGGGAGGTCAGTTTACTTTGCAGCTTTTACCTACCTCATATAAATGTTGATCTCTTTATTTGTAAGTTAAATTCAAGTGAAGTTATAATATTTCATATTTTCCTAACTAAATAAAAACCATTGTTTGTAAAATGTGCAATTTAATTAATAAATTTTGATTACTTTGAATTCATCTGATTTTATTTTTTATGGCACACGACCGTGGCCAGAAATGGCATGAATCTGGCCAAAAATGGCACAAACTCCCTTTTTTTTCTTTTTTATAGAATTATTTTTCTATTAGATGTTCTTTAAAAAAAGGTTTTCTTAGGCAAGGTTAATATATGTTTAATGACTTTTTACAAGAAATATGTTCGTGATAACAAAAACTATAATTAAGAAAGCCTCAAAGTCGACAAAATCCTTAAAATGGCCAAAACCGGGTCACCTGCTCTTTATAAAATTGTTATATAATGTTATGGATATTGTTACTTTTTTCACAAAATTTAACAAAAAGATAATTTGGAATTGCTAATGAAATATGGCTACTTTTTTGGGAAGCCATTTTCGAGTTTAAAATAAAAATAAGTATATAATGCTTTTATTTTTCATCAAAATTTATTTAATCATCTTTGGAAATTGAGAATTCTTGTAAATATAAAAATAATCCTTTATTAAATACAAATTAATTAATGAAACCTTGCCATTGACCATTTTATAAGATATGTGCAGGTTAGATGATCACTCAACTGAGAATAAGTTTTGCATTACTATATGTTCTGTGTTTTGCATGTCTAGCACTAGACGTGCAAAACACAGAACATATAGTAATGCAAAACTTATTCTTTATTCATATTCGTTTGGAATCTTTGTTTTGCTCATCATTTCTAAAGTCCCTCAACAGCGAGGGCGGCAAAATGAAATGGCTATGTTTTCTTACTATGATGTTGAATTACATTAGTTTAAATTTATTATGTAAAATGGGTACAGAACCTACCTACCACAGATCATATACTAAATAGATGGTCAACTTCAAGCAATTGTGCGAGCGAGATAGCACTTTCGCGTTTCCAAGTACTATGCCTCTATATTCCCCTGTTACCCAATCTAATGAAGTTGCAGCGAGTGCCCATTTGCTGAGCACTCGCTGCAACTTCGTACTTTCGCTACAACTCGTATTTTTGACATTTTTGACTTACATTTTAGGTTACAATTGAAACAATTCTTAAATTAAAAAACTTTATTAGAAAAAAATTCGCCAGTTCGACCGACATAACTAAAAAGAACTAACAAAAAACTTAGTGGCCACATACAAACACATTGAACGTTTCTATTTTACAAAATATCTGCCGCTTTTACATATCAAGATGTACTTAACTAGCTTCTATCATTAAAATAATATACTAATACTTTCAATTTTAATTTGAATTTTCATTAAATAAATTATTAACTCTCCTTTTACTGTTTACTGTGTTATAACTCTTACGAGTTTTTAACATCGATTAATTTATTTAATTCGACGTTTACATTATTCGTATAACTCATAACCTTTATAGTGAAAAACATATCAATATTCTATATCTTACAGCTTTATTCTATATCTTAGTAAAATAAAATTATTATAACCTTCCTACTATTTTGAATTTAACAATTAATCTATGAAATGAATAAAATATACTCACTAAGGAAATAATACTTTACGAAGAGAAAAAATGCGGTTATCGTGGCGATTACACTTCAGTTTTGTGCTACTAAATGTAAAAAAATGCTAAATAAGAGGGATAATTTCTATTTTTTTAAACTATTTCAAAGAAATTGAAACTATGTGCTCAATAAAAAGAAACAAAAAGGATACGGTTCTGGCACAATCGTTGATTTAAAGGATTTTTGTACTCATTGTAGGCTAATTTCTATATCCTACTTAACCTAATTTATACATTCAGTTTAATATCCCCAATGTAAATAGTCGAAAACACTTAATAAAGAATCAAATACAAAAAGTAGAATATAAGAATGTCATAATTATTCCTGTGATATTTACACAATTACAAAAATTTCTAAAAAACAAATCTAACTTAATACATATGAATAAATTATTTTGTTGAAAATAATTTTCTAAATAATCTTTTATTCATTGGCATACATTGACTACATCTTCAGCTGAACAAATCACTTGGATGCAGTGACAACTTATTTTTATCTTTTATATCAATATGCTCGTAGTTGTTGTATATTATAAGTTTGCATCATTACTAAAAATCTCATTTTCACGATCTTTTGTTTTAATCAGAAGGCTACGCGCAACCTAATACACATGCAGTATTTGGTATAAATTAACAAATTTGGCAAATTTTGAAAGCGAATGCAATATACCCATCAATGGTACAGCGAACAACTTTTGTAGGAACTTGTAATTCGGAGCTATTCTTAAATATTGACAAACAACTTTGCATCCATACTAAATCTGTGCCATTTCTTCTTCAAGTTCTGATTCAATAATTACCTTTTAACAAATATTCTCTAAATTACTTAAATCTTCCAATGACTTATAAAAAAAAAATTTAATCTCTTCGTTCAATTTTCGTACCACTTTCTGTTTTGGTTGTTTTTACTACCTCCAACTGCAAATAAAAGAACAAATTATTTAACCAACAATGTACATATATAATATTGTAAATTTATAAATGGATTCTTTTTGGTTTGTAATAATTGTGATAAAGTGTGCGAAAGAGATAGGGCTTTCGCGTTCCAATCGAAATATTTGTATGAAGTAAACCCACCCTGGATACAAAACTATCCCACTGCATACATGACACGGCGACCTATTTATACCTAGCGTCACGTACTAGTTTACGATTCATTTTGAGGTTAGATTGTTGGTAGGCGATTACGTTTAACAAAAATTCTTAAATTAAAAGCACTGTAAACTGTTTAATAAAAAATATTTCTGAAAGTCGATTAAAGTTAAAAAAAAATACTTTATCATTTAAAAAAAAACCTCTGCAACAGTGGATGTTCAATAGTAACCGTCATTTACTAGTAATAATTAACTAGAGATACGATTATCTATACAGTGAAAGAATACTAAAATATTTCGAATAGTCGGCTCATTAGAAAATTAATTTGCTCTTTGGAAAATTAATTCTATACGTCAGTAATACTGGCATACGTGAACCATTTAAACTGCGGAAATATTTTCAACTTCTGTGTATTTTTTATCAATCATTTTTGTAACCTATCAATCAAATTGTAAACAAAAACCTGTTTATTAATGCTGCCTTCTGGATGAGATATTTAAATATCTAAATTATGAATTTTCAAAATTATTTAATGACGCAATACAGCATTATTAGAAGATATAACCAATCGAATTTATGCATCAATTAATTGATTGTTTTGTATCGCTTCATGTTTGTCAAATTATATTTAAGGTAAGAATAACTTACCTTACAGCGTCAAGAATATACGCGATGGAACATTTATGTAAACAAAGCCAAGATAGTGCTAGAACTGTTTCTGGTAGAGGAGATAAAGGTTTGTTTATATGCACATGTACCTATAATATGAAAAAATATAGTATTGGAAAACATCATAATTTCGAAAGCCCAATTAAGCTTGTCACATAATTATTATAGGTTCAGATACATACCAAGAAACTATGCTAATAATATGCAAACAGCTAAATGACCATAATTGTAGTTGAAATTAGGGCATTTAAATTTTATCAGATCACAAAAGAGAACAACTGCTTGGTTTCAATTATACTCCACTAAAAGTTTACACTAGTCATTTTAGGTAATATAATTTTGCAGGTAAACTTTGGTAAGATTATAATTTAACATCTCATGAACTTTTGACACTTTGTAAAAGGTCCAGGAATCTTCATAAATCGAGCATTGCCTCCTAGACTCCCATACTGCAATAGTTTCTATTGCTTTGTAATTTCATACGCAATAACATTTTATTTGTGAAATATCTCTTATCTTTTCCATTTAATTTGTGCAACAATTGTTCATTAATATTATTATATAGGTATAAAATTATAAATTGATACGTCAATAATTACAATAATATGCTAATACTCGCGTAAGCTAAATTTTTGTTTTGGCACTGTAAACATGTGTGTGACTTAAGACACAAGCTTAGGCAAATGCTATATAACTCTATCAAACATGTTGTCATATAATTAGGTTAATACGAAAACTTTTTGCTATACAATGAATTTTCTGTTTTCATGAAAAGAAAAAATTATTTAGAGTTGAGTTGTTTAGGTGTTGAAATAGAATTAAGCTATGCCAACTAGTTCACTTTCATTATTATGTGTTTATAAATAAAGTTGTATATTATTTATTTTATATAAATAAAGTTTTAGCTATGGTCTTTTTTTTAAATTATTTCATTTCTTCCGGTGTAGCTCATCTGTAATTTAACATACCTTTTGTGAAAGCAAAAATAAACCTTTTTTAATGTTATGTTTTCTTTATGCCACACAAAACAATATTACGTAAATCGTTCAAACAAATGTTTAATGATTAGAAGCATATAAAGAAACAAGCATTATATTTTATGATATTACAACTTATTCTAAAGTAAAATACAAAAAGAGACAAATTAATCTTCAATCAAACTTTATAACAAAAGAAAAGATTTAATAGATGATCATATTTCATCACATTATGTGTTTAAAAGATTTGGAGAAATTGTATAATTTTGAAAAGACACCGTAATATATTTAGGTTTATTTATCAATTAAAATGCATGTCCATCTTACAGATTTACCTAAAGTCTTGGGCATGTGGGGAACACAAGAACACATAAATATAAAACGTACAAACAATAATGAATAAAACACCAATGTAGTAACAGTAATAAATGAGACAGAAACACACAGCATTTCGAAGAAACATAATCTAACTACTAATATCTTGTGAATCACCAAGCTATTCCACAAGAACACTTCTGAAGTGATCAATGGAGCACAAAGAATATAAAGACTGGGTGCATCTTATCATATTGTGTTAAACAATGCGAGCGCACGAAAAACAGTCAGGAGTATATATAATAAAGCACTACTAATCTCAAGATTGAGTGGTTATGAACGTAACGGTTTAATAATGTTAAAAAATCATCAGAGTTGAAGAGAATTACACATGACCATGCCTATAATAAGATCTGAAGGGAAGATATAAGGATAGTCCCATATATTTTATAATACATTGCTCATTTGCTTACACTAAAATGTAGCTCATTGCCCAAACTCCATTGGAATATTGTGTCAGTATTAGGTTTCCAACATGCACTCACTATCAAATTGACATTGACACCTAAGAAGGGTTTTAAATCATCGGAAAATAGACGGCAACAAGCAGTGCTCACAATTTAGGGTGAATTATTTATCATAATGAGAACGAAGAGTGGGTCTATATTACTATCTTAGCTCACTCAAGATTGAGTATATAAGATTGTGATTAAAAATTTCCAAATCAGACGTATTGATTACGAGCCCAAAAATAATTGCTAAGAAATTTTACTAGAGCAGAAGACATTCTTACCTATAACTAAAACATATATATAATAAATAAAATCTGTTGTAATGAGTGTTTTTTTAGACGTATACAACTTTAAAATGAAAAACCACCAGATGAAAATCATAATAATGGCCATAGTATTGACTTTATTGAAAAGATAATTATATGCCATTTGTGTTTCAATATGATTTCTGGCCTACGGGTGTCGCGGCTGGCTTGAATGAAGCACAATCTGGAAGTCCAATTCTCAACCACTTTTTCGAGCAATACTTGAACCTCATTATTGGTTGGATGGCTCCATCCAATAATAACAAAATTGCCAGATTTGGAGTGAAGAAAATCCATGTGCTATTATTGGGACGCTTTTATATCCACAAAAAGTCACTGTTTGGTGTGCTTTATGGACTGGTGGAATCATTTACCCGTATTTCTTCAAAGACGGTGCGGTCGAGAATGTTATAGTCAATGGGGAGCCTCTTAGATCCATTATTATTGACGTTTTCGTTCCTCAGTAGAATGGCATTAATTTGAAGAGTTGATTTCAACAAAACGGTGTAACATGCCATATATCACAACACAATCAATTTATTGCAAGAAACATTCGATGAGCACATAATTTCGCATAATGCAAGGGCATTGAATTGACATCCACGATCGTGTGATTTCACATCTATGGATTATTTTCTGTGGGGATATGTGAAGAAGCTAGTCTCTGCAGATGAATCACAGATATTAGATCACTTGGAAGACAAAATTCGCTGCGTTGTGCTAATATATGACCCCAACTGCTCGAAAAAGTGGTAGAGAATTGGACTTCCAGATTGTGCTTAATTCGAGCCAGCTACAGTGCCCATAGGCTTGGAATTGTATTTACACATAAAATTACCTTTTCAATAAAGCTAATACTTTTTTTTTCACTTTAAAGTTGTATACCTTTAAAAAAACACCCATTATATTGTACCATAGTTATCTATTGGTATGTGAGCTCAAAATTTGAATTTTATATTTACGAATATTAGTCATAATGTAGAAAATTAATTAATTCTAACTCAGACTACCTAAATCTATTCGCTACCTACCTTTTGAACAATCGAAGTTAACCAGTATAGCAATATTAATGATTGAATATTTTTTGTTTATTGTAGACTTTACTCGTACTTGTCCTTCAAATTTAAGCAAGCGAGACTTGGAAGATTTATATTACTCTTTATTTGAAAATAACTTACAACTTAAGAAGGATTTGAATATACAACAGGATAAAGTAAAAATACTTTCGACCAAATTATGTCGTGTTAATAATGCTCAGAGAAAAGACACAACTGGCAAAAATTTATGCAAGTGTGTTGTACGTGACATTGTGGAAGAACAGAAAGTTAGGTAAGTGTTAAATAACTATAGATCTCCAGTGTCAATAAGCCTCATTCATGCTTTAAAAAGCTATATGAATGCTGCAAGTGAAATAGTCAGATGACTAGAATATATACAATTGACAAATACATAAAACATGATTGCTGATTATAAAGATATAATTCATTAGTCTAAACTTATGATCAGTATTTCTGTAACAACTAACATATTCAGAAGAAATTAATTTGGAATCTAGCGATTCTTGAACATTAATAGTTGATCCCACAGACTTGTTCGAAAATTTGGGAAACCAATAGCTCTTTTTATACTTACCTATATGTTATGCGTGATTTCAACTCGTATTTTCAATTGCATGCCATACGCTGTTTGTACACAGCATGTGGTAATCTTAACCACCAATTCAATTTTGGGACAGATGCTGTCAATATGGTTTACTTACAGGTATAAGTGCAACATATCTATGCTATGGCTGATGCTGCTAACATATGTAAAAGTGAAAACATAGCCAATCAATTACATTAATTGCATCAAATGTGTGCTTCTTTTCTTAATATTTAGATTTCAAAATAAAAAGTAAATTTATTTAATTTTTAAACCTCAATTTAGAAATACAACCTTTGTTCTTTTGTTTTATCTAATTTAAAAGTTTTTCAAAACCTTTGCTAGTTTTTATTTCAGTATAGCCACAAAATGATTTTAAATGTTGTAAACACATTAATGGTGACATTGAACTACTTAACCCTTTTTTTTGTTTTGTTAACATTTAAAGAGACTGTTATTTGAACTAAGATCAAACTGTGTACATTGATCAATCATGGAACGAAAACCAAAATAATCTATGTATTTCTAATGTATTTTTTTTCTCAGACAAGTGTATTTCTTACTTTTTAATAAAGTACACTTTATTAACAAACATTCATTAATTTATCTTTCAAATGTAAACAATGTTTGAAAATGAAACATTGTCCAAAGAAATTAAACTCATCAACATTGGATGAGTTGAAATTTATTGAGTGCTCAATCTAATCAGCAGACTGTAAAAGCTAGACTATTTAAATTGTGTTGTATTTTCTTGCATGCATATCTTCTTTCTTTACTTCTTTCTGCTTTAAAAAAAATAGAGAATAAAAGTGTTTATGTGGTTTAATAAAGATTATAATTTCATTTGTAATTTTTTAAGACAATTTTAAAAATATTGCAAATGAATATTTCTAATTACTATCAAAAAATATGAAAACAAGATATGAAGAGACATTTTCATAAAAGAAACTGTTTTTTTGACAAAATTATATACTGGACTATCCTACTTTCGTGAATCACATTACATATTCATTTATTTCCAAGGTAATTCTGCTCTCGTTGGTAGCACAAAGCTAAGAAGTCTTCAAATGGATTAAATTGGCTTGATAAAAATGTGTAGAGGCGTGAATGATGCAAAATTACTTTTAACTTATAGAATTCAAGACCTAGAGTTGGAAAATAGCAGCCTATTGGAAAGAATAAAATCGCTAAAGATGAGATTGTACTCGTACAAACAGTTTTCCAGGCCCTTAACTAGTCAGTCTCAGGTCAAGGCTAGAAGTGTTTCTGCCGAGCCCAGCATTTATGGATCAAGAAGGTCATTATTTTATTGTTTCATTGCCTATAGTTAAAAGAAAAGGTGAAAGCAATGATAATTGAAAAATAATATGCAGTAACTTACAATGACTTTAAATTGTCTGCTTTTAGTTTTCATGATTCTTAATAAATATATTCCCACAAGCTTATGCTATTGGAATACCAATTTTATGCTTTTTCCTATATTTCTGTTAGACACCCATAACCTAACTTACTTCGAAAGCATGTTTTCGGGTAAACTCTGGCCATGGACTAGATTCTGAAAATTTACATCATCCCCCAAAATGGCACTGTTAAGCATTTCTTACGGTGTATCCCACTAAAATACCCCAATATGAAAATTCAGTTTTTTCTAATAATTAAATTCCAATAAGCAATATACATTACTAATGTAGTACTGATGTAGTTTTATCTTTATTTTTATGATATAATTGATTACTTCTCATATATATAATTATTTTATTTTTCCTTTAATTCAGTCGCAATTTATCTCTTTCCACTTTTTAATGGTTTTTGTTTAAAATTAAATAGATTACATGCTTTACATAAAAAACTAAATAAGATTTTTATATACTTGTACATTGAGATATAATTCTTAAAAAAAATTAAGAAAAGTTGGCAATAATTTTAGAAAATCGCTTGACTGGATGTAACAATTATATTTTCAACAATAATTTGTAGTTAACAATTGTGAAACACCTATCTTAACTCATGATTAGATTCTTTTTTTAATATATTTTCTATTGTAATAGGAATCTACCAACATCATTACGGGAGACGGAAGACAAATATGGATTATGTGGCGCCAGGCAGTCCAATAAAAAGAGGTATAATAAACTAATTGTTTTTCCTCTATTCAATAACTATAAAGAATTGTGTATGGCGTTATAATAGAATTGCATTATAATAATATGTTGCATGCGGATAGTTAGAACATGTTTTCTTTATTTTGACTCTTTTTTTCATCATTTAATATCCAGAACCAAAAAAATTACTGTTTTTTTCATCATTTAATATCCAGAACCAAAAAAATTATTGTTTATAAATATGAACAGTTAATTTTGTTATTATAAACTATATAAAAACTTGATATTAGCAGTGCGTTCAGCTTTGTTGACTTCGAAATTCTTTTTGCCCCCTTGAAATATCTTAATATATCCCAACATTCACTTTATTATTTTAGCTCATATCTCCATGAACAGAGGCAATGTGTTAAGTCATCAGATACATACTCTGGGTGGACCGGTCTTACAGCTGGTGTACCTCAAGATGGAATTCTATCTCCTTTCCTTTTCTCAGTGTTTATTGATGATGTTGTTTAGAATATCTGTATCAATTATCTGGTGATGACATACAAATTTATGGTCATTCGGATCTCTATTCTTTATCAAAAACCATCGACATCCTTAATTGAGATCTCACTTCAAGATGGTCAGTGGTCCCATGAAATGGGCCTTTTGGTTAACCCAAGCAAGTTTCAAGCTATCATCATTGGTAGTTAAAGATTGATTTCTAAAGAAAACCTACTTAGTTTACCGAAATTACTGCTAAGTAGTACAATAATACCTTATACGTTAAATGTTACTTGGCACCCTCAAGTAAATAATGTTAGTCGTCGTGTTTTCAACAGGATACACTCTTTGAAACATCTTCAAAATTTTCTACCGATTAAAACAAAAATCTACCTTTGTCAAACACTCCCATTACTAATAATTGATTATGGACATGTGTGCTATCCTAATCTTAATGAAGAATATTTGTACAAGTTGGAATGTCTTCAAAATTTATGCATTTACGCAAGATGTGCCGGACATCTTCAGCCTCAGAAAATATGATCATATTTCTGAAGACAGATCATTTCTCAAATGGCTGAAGGTTTGTGATCGATACTTAACACTTATTTTTAATACATTAAAATATCCCCACAGTCAAAATTATCTTATTGGAAAATTTAAAGATTTGTCTGCTCACAGTCTTGCTTTTTACTTGTAAGTTTACTTACCTTAACTTATTCCTAAACATACCTCTACTTTTACGAAAAACTTTTCACTGTGCAAGCAGCAAAAATTTTGGATCACCTGGATCCTGATACCAGGAAAATCACGTCCCTAAATATTTTCAGAGATCGATTGAAAAGTCCTTCCTCTCCTGAAACCTTTTCCTTTTTGCCTTGCCCTTTCTTGTCTTTCCCATCCCTAATCATGTTGATAGTTTGTGTTACTAATACTTTTGTATTTTTTTATTTATTTTCTCTCTAATGGACTATAAATAATTTTCATTGTAAAATCTCTTACAGTCTACTAACTAAATTTCAATACCAATTGTTATGGTTGACTAGAATAGATTGCTCATGTAGAAATAAGTCCACCATATGTACTATGCATAAAATATGATAAGTAAATAAATACGAAGTAATACTTGTGAAAGTTGTTTTATTCTTTTGTAGGCACATTGAAACATTTTATTTCCAAAATGAAAATTCTTTAATGAGCAAAATGAACAGTTTTTTATTATCAATGTAAAATTAAATGTATTATTGTACTTTTAGGTTGAATTTTAGTATAGACCAGAGACTGTCGGATAGTGAAACAAATTTGATTCCCGAAAATATCAGGTACAATATTATCAAATTTCATCTCTAGATCATTTTTAAAAAATTTTGTTTTCTGCTGACCTCACTGTTACAAATATTGCTTATATGTCTAAAGTAACTAATTCTCAATTCCCTTTACAATTATTAAGATCATCTTATATATCTTTCGATTTTATTAAGAAACCAATAGGTTTATTTTAAGTAATATTGTAAACCCAAAAATTGGTTTATTTGTCTGTGTAACAATTCTGGAACCAGACAATGAATCATTATCAAGTATCACATGTATATAGTAGATATGATGGAGTAACACATAAGCTGTTACCTGTAGCTTCGCTCGCGGGGAATACTAATTCCACAAAAAGTATGATTGAATGTTAATATGGCAATATATATTATATTTTCCTGAGATTTGACTTGGATATAGTTCAAGATTCTTATTATCCATTTACCTAAAGAAACAACATAATTTTTTTATGAATTCTAAGGTGGTTGTATAATAATACAAATTTAGTACAGCTATGTCTATAGACGGTATTATGAATATATTAAATTTGTTTTTTATGTGATTCAAAAGCCTAAGACTTTCTGAATACTTTAAAACATTTGACATTATTTATAGAGAGATGTTACAATAGTCTCATTGGGACAGGGGCAAAACTTAGTGCCTTAACTGGAAATCCACCTGGGTGAAGCTGCAAGTAGAGATATTGCATTAATAATATCTGTATAATAAGATATTCCTTTCTCAACAGATCAGTTTTGATATTGCGTTCACTGTAATTTGAATAATTAAGACGTTTTATAATAGGGTATTTGGCTATATTTTTTTTAGTACTAAAATCAAATAAGTAACAACATTAAAATCGATTAAAATAAATATATTGTATTCTAGGACTTTTCATTACAAAGTTATAACGACTTAAAAATTGACCAACTACAATTCCCGCGAAAATGCCCCATGCAAAACACTTATGACATCACTGGCCTGTTATTTAGCGTTCATTATAAGGGACTTTATTAAATACTTTTAGTGCCTCATTAAATATTGCGTTTAAGTTATATATCACATATTATAATTTTCTCATTTTTTTGTGTGCAAACTAAATTCATAAAAACTTTTTCAATTCAATGAACAAAAAAATTGACACTTTTTCTTATTTAGAAGTTTTGATTAATTGTTTGTTATATACATTATTTTTTTCATCACAAGGTTTTTTTACCTACTTTGCAGTTTTAAAACATTTTTACAAAAAATATTGACATCAGTCAAATACCCTATTACAATGAGAAAAGCTTTACGACAAGAGAGCCATGTCTAAATCACAGTGAAACTTCATTGTAACACTCTCGTTTGTAGTGCTATCCCATGTATTATGGTAGATCCCAGTATGTATATATAAATATTTCTGTTTTTAATACTCACAGATCTCCCTTATACCATACAAACTTTTGTTTACACCATTTGTGTTGACCAAAACAACACTATCAGAATTCTCAAATCAACTTCTCAACATTTGTAGTGTGTGTGTTGACCATTCCAAATTCTTTTACATGTTAATAGCTTATAGCTTTGTTTACAAGTAATCAGAGGCCAGAATTAATTTTCTTTTCGGGCCCATTCTTATTTTTTCTCTGTGTATTCCTTATTCTCTTCGCTTTAGTTGTTCCGAAGACGGGCATTCTAATGGATGTCTTACTGTTCATTGACCATTATGTAATGTTATGTTAAAATATATATTCAGAAAAAATAATATTTCCTATCTGTTGTGCTATCCCATTTATAATGCATTTTTAGTGCTCAAGAGTGTTACAGAGAAGTATTACTGTATTTACTATTTTTGCAAAGCTTTACTCAATCTCATTTATTTTTAAATAATTTGTAAAAAAAAATTAGTTTTGTGATAATTTTTAAGAACGCTTTCTTTTGAATGAAACAATTTTTTTTTCATGTTCATCAATTTGTCTGACATGTTCAAATGTCCATTCCTTAAATTGTTGTCACTTGTTAAACTAAAGAATGAACGTATTAGAATGAATGATTATGTTCATAAATTTTTTTTGGAGTGCGAACACTATCTCAGAAATTTATTATCACTTGATGGACATATTTTTTTAATGTAATTTACGTAAACATTATAGTTGGAATTTAGGTTACATATTTCAGTTGATAGTAATAAGTTTAAACTGTTTGTTATTGGTACATTGCTCTTAACTTTTAATTTGCACATTTTAATTGTAGCACATAAATTTGTTGTTAATATTCATTGAGAGATGTTTCTAGCAAAGAGCATGTCAGTGTTCAAGTGGATCTTGGTAGCATTGAAAATAAACAGCTTCAAGAACAGATAGCAAGTTTGCAAAAGGTAAAGTGATAAACCACTTGTAGTATTGTAAATTATATCTTTGCAAAGAAGGTTTCTAAATATATTTATCGTTTTATCTGCTTTTTATATTTGCCGAAGTAGATTTAAGTATCATTGATTACACCTTAATATATACAAAACATATATGTGGAAATACTTTACAAGTTGCAATCCTCAAAAGGATTCTGTAGTCCTGTGACTAAAATGGAACCCGTATAATCTTGTGATGTTCGTATGTATGTCACCACCACCATTATATTTCTTCCAGTTAAAGATTGATTGTGATGGATTTCAAAAACCACACATCAAAGGTGATGAAAAAGTTTTTTCGCAGCCTCTTTTGGGTGGTGAAACAATGAAGAAGTCTATTAAAGTGCAACTGAGAATGTCTAGTATTATTGTTTGATACTACGTTTTCTTTGTAAGATGAATCTCCTCCAAAATTTTTTGCTCTGTCCACCCTATCCTCTTACTGTAACCACGAATTTAAAAAGTCTAGAACAATAAGTACATAAAATACTTAGTGTTTAAACTTTAATATTCTTAAAGGTTCGATCTTATATACTGTGTACAGAACCCTGTTAGTACAATCTGTACTTGTAGGTTAATTTAGGTTAATTTTTATTCTAGTCAATCATCACAATAGAACTTATTGGAATTCATCATGGTCAATCTTGTGGTTTTTTTGCGTTCGTTTTTTTGTATGATTGGAATTATTTAATATAAGTCTCACTTACACTTGCTTTTTAGAACTTATTTATTTTTTAAACAATTGATCATCTTCGCAAAATCATCATAAATAATTCATAGTTATAATATTTATCAAAACCTCGTTACTGTTACCTTTTATTATTAAGAATAAATGATTATAAACGATTTTTGAGAAAAATAGTATTTAGAAGATCAACATTTTTCATAATGAGATTTAATTAATATTTTTGGAAACGGTATTATTTTCCATATTACTGCCATCTATTTTTTTGTTTATTTTAGTCGGTTTTCTCTGGTAATTTAGTGAAAATCATAGACTGACAATACATTTTGTGTATTACAGTTTTGGGATGTGTTCTGAATTGTCTGTCCAATTTTGTATTTTTTTATATTTTTAATTATTCATCAATTAAAACCGTAAATGTTTTATTAGAATCTCGATGTTAGGGAACTTGGTCTACTATAAAGTGCAACATACTTTTTTTTGCAGTAACAGTAGAGTTAAATGAGAAATGAGTACAGACAGCTGTTATTGTGATCTTCGAAAAAATAGTGTTTCTATTTTGCTACAATAATAAGTTCATATATTATTAAAAAATAAAAAATTGTTTGTCTTACTTATTTTTCTCAAATTGCTTCTTAGCCCAATCATATCTATAGGATACCGATCTTTAAACAATATGCTAGTCACATTTTTATTGAAAACATTTTGAATAAATATTTAACCCTTTAATCACACTGATTTGTCCATGTATTTGAAAAAGTTTAGTATAAAGAAAGTTTTTGAAAAATATAGAATTTCCCGTGAACTGAAATAGGTTAATTGTTTGATAATGTGAAATTTCTCCATTTTTTTTCCACCAAACTTGTGTAAAAAGCTTTTAGAAGATTTTCATCTATACAATGGTTTCAGCAATTACTTGATTCTGAGATCAAACATAAAGAGGTAATGAGAAACTTGGAAAGCCAAATAAAAAGTCTTAAGGAGGAGAAGGAAAAATTGGCTATCTTGAATGAAACTGACCAACGTAAAAGGGAATTGCAATATGAAGCGACAAATGCAATCATGACAAATCAAGTGCGAGAAGCCGTATCCTCTAACAGTAAGTATTTCAAGCGTACATTCTTTTATATTTTCTTTTTTATTTTTTACAAGAAAGCAAATTTAGCAAAGAATAAAATGTCATTGCTTATTATTATTTGAGCTTTTTTAAATTTTCACCTAATTAAGATTTAATTATTACTGCAATTTACTTCGAATCAGATATATAGTTTCATAAATATTTATCACAGGTAGCTTCAAAACTGCTAAAATATATATTAAAACTGTTAAGATATCAAAAAAATTAAAAAACAAACCGATAGGATCACTCAAGCCTCGTTTCAAAATATCTTTGCTAATAGCCCACCTGAAGATGTTGTAATACAACGAAACTTAGATCATGGTAAAGAACTTAAAGAAAATATAAATAATACTACATCACGTAGTTTCATTTAATTGTGAATTTACTTATAGTATTAGTTTATTGACTTGTGTATTTTGCAATGGTAAAAACATAAAAAAAAATTTGTCTGAGAATTTTGGAAGAGGCCAATCACTTGAAGGGGTGAATTGAAACGATTCCTGGATTGTTTTTTTTTTCAGAGTTTTATGTAATATAGTTCTAGACATATTTTAGAAAACGTCAGCACAATTAGGAAAAAACGTGTTAACCAGAAGTTAATCTAACGTTTACCAGAAGACTATAGCGTTAATCGTAGTTTTGAGAAATTTGCGATGTTTTTACACATTTGAAAGATAAACTTGGCAATATATTTACTCGGTAAAAATAATATTATTATTTATTTGTAAATAATACTATATTTTTAAATATGTAAACTTTCATATACTAATGTTCCAAAACTAGATAATGACGGTGCAGGAAAAAAATACTTGTAATGTTTAGGTTTCTTTTGGATGGTGATTAATAAATAGTCCATTTAGGATGACGTAACAAAAGTTAGAATCGTAAATCACAGATATCTGTGATCACAGCAATCTAAAAATTGGGTGCATGGTAGTAATTTTTTAGATTTTTAAAAAAATGCTTATTTTTCAAAAACTGTGAGAGTTATATTTTATTTGTTTCCGGGACCATTATAAACTGGTTTTTCCTCTGTTTCCAGCTTGACATTGGGTTATGGGAGTCCTTTATATTTAAATGTGTTCAGAAACCTTATGGCGAAGTTTTAACTTTTATTTGGCAGTTTTTTATTCCTGTAAGAAAATCTTCGCAAAAATATAATTATGGGAAGCCCCCATTTAAAATAATGATTCATTATTAATAGATGCAAAATTTTTATTGCGTCAGTTTAAGATTTTTTTAACATATTTTCTATAATAAAGATTAATGGAATTTCGAAAACCAAGACAGCATAGTATAGAATATAATAACACTTATTTTATTTTCTCGTTTCAGCCAAACTCTCAATGGAATTGTTGATGGAACGAAAGAAAAGCACAGAACTGGAAAACCAGGTAAAAGCAGCAGAATTGGGCAAGGATGTTAAAGAAATTGTACAGGAACACTTGCGGGATGCAGAGGTATTTAGCTTATAAAACAATGTAGTTATTTGAAGGTGTGAAAGTCTTAAGTGATTATAATAAGCGCAATATATACAATATATGTATATGTGTGTGTGGATGTGCTTGTGCGCGTGCTTGTGCGTGTGCATGCGCATGCACGAGCATGTCCGCGTGCGCGTGATCTGAGCTATATGCAGGTCAATCTAATACCGACATGGATTCCTTTGCTAGGGAAGTTTGACAGATTGAGCTATTTGTTTTGGGTCATTGTCACAATGAAACCTGCATATAAAAAGGAAAGTTTCTTCAACAGAAGATAGCATGGTGATCTTTAATATTTCTTTGTGTTAGTGTTAACGAAGAATGACTTAAATTTTTTACAGGTCCCATTCCAAACCCCGAAAAACGACCCCAATCTTTGTATTGCCACCTCTATATGTTAGTTGCTTTGTTGTGTATTATAAAAGAAGCTGTATATATTGTTTGCCATCTGTTGAAACAAGATTTATCTTGTTTTCATTAGAAAATAATACATATTTCCACTGAAAATGGGTCCAATCTTCATATTTCCTAGCACACACCGACTATGCAAGTCTTTTCAGTAATGGAACTACTCTTTTAAGCAAAACTTTGTCTCTACTAGTTGTTGTTGAATGATCCTTGCTAAAACACCGGCATTTCGTTCTATCTTAAATACTTCTCTTAAAACGGAACCTTTAAAAGGGTTTCCCTTGGCGACTGTGACTGGTATTTTCTTTCTGGGAACGGTTTCAGTTGTATTACACGTTTTGAAATATCATTGCATTAAGAGTAGAGATGTGAATAATCATTCATTACGCGGTACTTGAAATATTATGCAATTTTTTAGCATTCATATTTGGCCGAATTACTCAGTTTAAGTGACAAGTATATTTTATTTTTTCTCGTATTCTGGTAGCTTTGTAACCAGTTCCTCGAGCAAATCTAAGAAGCTGCATGCTTTTCTTCTAGAACATTGGTGCCATTTTGTAAAGATCTTGATCTCCTACAGTCTGACTCATTTTCACTGCAGTTCAGCACCGGATCTACGATTTTTTCGAACTAGGGTAAAGACTTGATAGTGGCGGCACCTCTCTCCAGCGTTTGAGATAAATTGTTAAAAAAAACTTACAAATATATAACTGTGGTGGTTTAAATCTGTGATTTCGATTTTAATAATTATTATAATAAACCTGATTACGAACACGCAATTAACCACATAAACAAACAGCAATCGTCACTTGATGTTCGACCATTCTGGTTTATTCTGCCCAGCTCGTGTAGCCCCTAGTTTCTAGATGCGACGGGAATTCCCCTGACAGAGACAACACGCACACTATTAGGGGTTTGACACTCAATGCTTTAAGCTGAACCTTTTAAAATTTACCTTAAGTATGTTGGTATAAGACGTCAGCTCAAAATAGAGTATATTAATGAGATCTACGTGAATCTAGTACATACGGAAAATGTTAAATATTATAAAAATACAAAAGTTTAAATGACTGGAGGAGGATACATTCATAAATCAACTTAGGGTGTGTTCAAAAATAAACTAGGTGGTTAGCTGGATGCTAGGTACTTTGTGAAACAATTTTTTTTTCAAACTTATTGTATTATGCGTTTGGCACTCCCTGCAACTGCCACCGGGCAAGTGCTCCGGTTTGCCCCCTAGATCCGGGGCTGCTGCAGCTTGCATTCTCTGTAGTCACTTCTTAGAATGGCTTTTAAAAGTAGCATTTTCCTTATTAGTTCACATTTGTCTGAGGCAAGAAATCTTATCCTGAATCTGGGATTCAGCATACTAGCCAAAGAGTTATGTTTTTCATTCTTTAATTCTTGAAAACAGCTTTGAACTTCATGCTGAAGTTTTCGTTGAATGACTGTTATGTTTGGGTACATTTTAAAAATAGTATACTTCTAAAGACCTAATTATCTGTTTAAACAGTCTGGCTATTATTTACCAAAGTTTCCTACAGCTATAATAAGACAGTTCTAGAATAGAGTGATCATACAAAAGATTAAATAATTAAACAATTTAAAGAAATGTCATTCCAAAATAAAAGAGTCAGTACTACTTTACGAATGGATCTCCACCCAAAAAAGAAGGTATTTAGATATAAACGTTCACAATAAAGACAGACCAAAGCAAGTACAAAAACTTGGAGTTATTGAGAATAAAAGGCTCAGTGAGAGTTGGTGTAGCTACTCAATTACTCAATCGTTGGAACAGTGTTTGAGTGAGCTCAATCTTACCGTCATAATTTCTTTGACTACTGATGGAGCCTAGTGTAATGGGTAAGAATTCTGATGGCCATCATCAAGTGTGTTATGCCGATGGAATACAAATTGCTTGATGTATTGTATAAAACCCAGAAAACTTTAGGTCTTTAATCTGAACTGGAACTTGAACTGAAGATGAAATTTTTTATAGATGAACTATATTCCATTCAATTTGAAAAGAGAATGTTTATAAACAATGAGATTTGACAGTTCAGATATTGAAAACCTTTTTCTTACATTCATGTTAGTAATTTAATGTGGTATTATTTAGTATTTACACTGTTTACTCAATTCAGATAAGTAAGATGAAATGTTTCGAACGATTTAAAAGCATTATTGTTACATGAAAAAAAGACATAACAAAATAATATCAAAAATGTTGAAAGAAATATTTAATTAAATGTTAAGTTATAAAGAAAATTATTACAAAATAATCACAAATACTTAATTTTTGAGTATTTATTAAAATATTTTTTTTAAAAACAAAGTAATATATAAAAATACACGAAATACAATAATATTTTACAGAAAAAATACATTGCATTTATATACAATCACATCACAATGAATCTGGGCTTCACACCAATGTCTAAAGATGCTTGTGCATAATGCTAGTGTCGGCGAGGCCGGCTTTTAGCCGATATCACTGAGAAATAGTATTACAGAACATATCATATCTATTACAGAACATATTCGCAAAACATATTCATAATATGTTTATTACATATCAAGATTTAGAGAGCAATATTGGTAAATGACAAGTCAGTTCGCCATTACATTGATAAGTGTGGCAAGCAAGCAAGTATTTTATATACGTGGTATACATAAGTTGCCATATGTGGGTATACAGTAAACAAAAAAATATAATTGATCTCCTGAATCTATATGCCTTTGGTCAAGAAGTGTGTCCCTTGTAAATATATAAATAATGAATGTTGCAAATAATTATACTAGCTGTGCACTTGGATTAATTCAGATTTATTAGTCCTACGTATATTTATATATGGCCACTTCAATACAATTGTTAGGTTTTGTGTTTGCGCAACAGGCGGACAGATAGATAATCATACGAACCCGCATTGGTTGTCTTCAAAACAAAATCTAATAATTTAGTTTTACCAGACATACATATCTGAATGGAGAATAAAAGTTTATTGCCCCGCAAAATTCGTAAGCCCCAATTGGCATTTTTATCTCATAAACTGATGATTTTATAAAAGTCGAATGAAAGTACGGTTGTAAAATAATTATTAACTAACTATTTTTAATAATTGTTTTACGGTTTTAAAATAATTATTAACTAACTTTCAAGGTGTATTGACCATAAAAATAGGTATTACATTTCATCTCTTTCGAATATCTATTGAAATATTTTTCAGATTATTCAAGTAGAATAAAAATTAATATAGGTATGTCAATTTGAAATAAATATTTAATTATTTGTCGAAGGTTTTGAGATGAGGTAAACATTACGTTTTCCGCAGCCATTGACACACATATATTACTTTTTAAACTACATGCACGAAACTGCAAACGTAGATACATGTTTTCTTTTCAAAATAATATTTCGATTATTATATTATTTTCCACTTGGTACACTATGCCACTCATACTGTGTTTTGTTTTTGCAAGACTATTAAAATGCGTCATAATCAATGCACTGTAATATATATAAATACAATCAAGGTTGGGTTTCCGGGTATTAGCGTAGGGTAATTCAATATGACATAGCCTGTTCGATGAAACAACCAACTAAAAATTTTTAGTGACTTTTTACTGTTTTTACTGTTTTTTATAACCTAAATTCATAAGTTGCGCTAAATTTAGATTCTAGATTATTCTTTCCAGATTATGCTCACATATCTGATAATCTTAAAAATGACAGAATTATTGAAGAGATTGCAATGATACTTGAGGATCCTACATCTGAATGGGTTCAAGAAGAACCACCACCAACAGAGCCTTTAACATAAAGATTTAATGAGGATGTTCACAAAAAGACTTCAATGTACATGACTGACATGTACCCAGTTATAAAACTGCTTACTAGCATACTCGCATCTCTCAATTATATTAGTGGGAAAAAGGAAAAGGAAAGTAAAAATAATACGATTATGAAGGAAAATCATAATATTGTAAAGCAAAAAATGAAATTACATTTGAGTTCTGAGGAAGAAGAAACGATAGAATTAGCCGATGAAAGTTTCGGTCCCGAAGGTAATATTTGTCATGCATGGAATACGGTGAAAATTACTATGAGACTGAAGAAATAGAAGAATAGCTGCTATGAACTGTTTGTAAATTATGCCCGCATGTAAATTGCACTCCATTCAACAATTCTTGCAATCCTTGTGGAAAGAAAATGAAGAAACAAGAAACGGAAAAGAAAAACTTACACGAGAAAAAAGAAAAAAGTAACGGAAAAGGCAAAGGGAGAAGAAAAATGACTCAGAAAGTAAATGGCCATCTTATCCTTATGTAAGCGGCCAACTCCTAACGGATTTTAACATTAAAGCCTTTTCTAATGTTTTTGAAATAAATATGTCTAACGTTAAGAATAATCATCGAAAATATGCATCGAAATAAGAGTAATAATTAAGTTATTACAAAAACTTTATCGTATAATACGTATACAATTTATAGGCTACGCTGGAAAATATTTTAGTACCAACACTTATTTGAATAAAAATAACATATGTCACAATGTTTATTTTATTATCTATATGCCAAATATACCATAACTATATCTGTGTATCAGGTGATCAAATCTAGAAATATAGCAGCGTAACCTGACACATTGTAGCTATTTCACTCTAACACCTTATAAAATTAATGAATAGCATATATGGTCTAGACTTTTTCAGCGTCGAGATTTCGAATATTTTCACGAAATGTTTGAAACACCTGACTATTTCTGATATTGGAGGGTTGTCTATTTTTACCGTGTAAAATTTTACAATCCATGTCAGTAAAATAATGGTGTAATACTTGTATTTATAACATTTTTTATAGTGAAACTTTCTGAAGTTAATATTTTGATTATGTATATAGTTCTATAATACTCTAGTCATAATACAACGAATTTTATAAATAGCCGGCAGCTGATCGAATATGTATTTGTGCCAACCATATTTTAACTGTTAAATTCCATTGTTTACAAAAATTCTCTTTTGGAATTGAATGGACTATTGATTTTCAGAGTCAAACTTTTTATATAATGGTATTATTAAAAAAATAAGAGGCGTGATTAATTATTTTCATAAAACGCCTTTGAAAAATGAGATATTAGAAAAATCTTTAAAGAGTATGGTAAAAACCTGGATCTGATACTAGACTCTAAAACAAGATGGAGTAGCTTATCAGATATGGTTGGCGAGTTTCTGAAATTAAAAGCATTTGTTATTGAGGCATTAGCATTTGAAATCCAATATGAAATTTACAGATAAAGAAGTTAAAAACTTTATTTCGTAATTTAGATGCAATAAAAACAACAGTGATATCTTTGTGTCACAGTGATTCAAGTTTCTTGAAAAGGGACGCTGTATTATGGTTTATGAAAGATGAACAATTGCACCTGGTGTTTCACAATATTTGCAATACAATGAAGAATTTATAAGGACACAGCTAAGGATATATTCGAAAAACAGTCATCAGATGAAGTCCGATTATTTATTGTACAAAGGCAGAAATTTAAGTAAAAACAAGAGAGTCCATGGCGATGTTTACAACAACCCCAAATGGAAGCTATAACCACAAGTAGTGATGAAGGGAACGAGGAGTTAATCACCGCACAATAGTTAGAAAAAGAAATTCACAAAGCTACGACAGAAAACAAAAATTCCTCTAGAGAAAATATAGATCTAGAATTTATTACTTGAGGCGAAATAGGCATTTATGATAGTGCTACTGGCAGCATATGCGAAACCTACAAACTTTTTCTTCCGCCGGCTATTTTTGCAACAAATTCAGAAGCTCCTTAGCTGATAAAACATTGAACGCCGTATCATTTATGCAATCACATTCTCAGGAGTAGAAATAATTTACAATATTTCATTTGTTTTCCTTTTATTATAATTTATTCTTGTCTATTTCATGAATATTATTTGTTTTTTTAATAAAAATACTGACTTTTATTGATTTGCTTGTTAAAACTACAAATACATTGTTTTTTTAATAATACCAAGTCAGTTATGTAATTTCGAAATTAAAGCCCATAAATTCGTTATTAATCATGTAATTGACATATCGTATTTGTGGAAACTCTACTGACAGTTATTTTACGATACTAAAAAGATTCCTTTAATTTGCAGATTAATATTTAGATGATGAAATATGTTCTACCCGCAGGTGAAATGAATTAGTTTCCATTTAATTCCTTTTCTAATATAATTACATTTCGTTTTATGTCTCTTTTATATCTTTTATATTTTAAATCTATTTGATAGCCAAAAACATGTAGTTAACATACAAAACGAGGAGTATATAATATGATAACTTACCTTTTCTCTGTGATGTTTTTATATTTAGAATATAAGGGAGAAGTTCCGAAACATTCCATTTTATGGTTTCTTTTTCAAAATACCACTTTCAACTGATACTAATTATATTTAAATTTTTTTTGCATAATTATATTTGTATTTACTACAATTCAAACTAAAATTTCTTTTTGTACGAAAATTTTAAAAAATCTGTTGCTTGCATTTCAATATTTTTTAAATAATTGATAAATATAAATTTTTTTGTATAATATAGTCTTCAAAGCAAAAGGAACAAACAAGTGAAATATTGGATGGTAATTTGAAAACTCAGCAAGAAAAAAATGCAGCAAATACGATACGCAAAGAAGATGTGACTGTTGATTTGAATGTCATCAGACAAACTGTCGAATCGATTAAATATTATTATATGAGCAAAGCCAAATGTCGAGACTCATCTTCCCAAACAGATCCAGAAACTAAAGAAGAGGCGACTGATACAGGGAATGAAATGACCGAAAAGGTAAAATATTAAAATTTGAGAATAACTTTGTTATTATTTCATCTTCGTAGGACTATTTTTGAAGATATTCGAAGTTATAATATACACACATTATATTTTTTGTGTATAAAATGAAAAAGAAAATTAAGGATTATTTGATATAAAGGAAACAATAAAAATAATGAATATATTAAAGTGTCTGTTTATTTGCAGGAAAATGAGCTCGCTGCAATAAATGCTAATTTAATGGCTAAAATCAATCAGCTTCAAAGTGAATTTGACAATTTGAAAGTGTGCAGAACATTTTATGAGGTATGATTGCATTTATATTTGAATGTATCAGTTAATTGCACTCACACTGTGTTTGTAATTAATGTAAATACTGACTAAAGAAGAAATAATATCCTCATGTACCTATCCTACATTTTCCCTTAATTGTCCCATGAGTAAATAGTAAGAGAGGGTAACAAATTTACTTTTCATTGCTTTTGAATCATACTAAGATTGCTCAACCTTCAAACTTGGTCTGTTTTTGTAGAAGTTGCATCTTATGATGTGCACTTGCTTTAATACATATTTTTTTTTTAAGTATAGAATATACTTCCCACAATTTATCCTGTGTTATAACTTAGAACTGCATTTCACATTTAGAATGTTAATTATAATCGGGTTAGCAAAAAAGTAATTTCGATTTTTACAAATAGATAGTGTCGCATTATTTTAAAGGCTGTTGTCAATGTTATGATATTTTACATTTGACATTGACGATAAAATTGGCAAGTATAATTAAATCATACAACTGTGCAAGAGATTGCGGAGAGGTTAGATGTATCACACACAACATTTGAAACTTAAATTTTTTTTTACTTGTTAAGAAGCTTGATATTTGGTTTCTGCATGAATTGAAAGATATCCACTTAATGTAACAAATTGATATTTGCAATATGCACATCAAATATAATGAACTTTTTTTGAAACTTATAACTAACTGGTGGTAAAAATGGATTGTCTATAATAAACTCTTGGGTAGGATTTACTCAAAAATGATCATGGTCCAAATGTCATCAAACAGCACAAATCACATTGAAAGCTGAATTGCATCAAAATTAGGTCACGTTGTCAATTTGGTGGTATAGTACTTACAAGGAACCAAATAATCAATTTAGGTATTTGTTATAAACAACTAGTGGAATAGGAGGAAGTAATCAAAGAAAAGTGGCCAGAGTTGGCAAATTTCAAAGGAATTGTTTTCCACCATGACAATGCAAAACCTCACACATTTTTGGCAATTCTTGTAAAATAATTGACGCTTGGTAGGGAAGTGATTTCGCATTCCACTTATATAGTCTTCTCCTTACAGTGTTAGATTGTTATCCGTTTTGAAGTTCGCAAAACTCTTTGAATGAAACAAATATGATTTCAAGTCAACATCGTATTTGGTCCAGTTTTTTGCCGATGAATGCCAAAGTTCTTTGAACATGGAATCAGGAATTTGCCAGAAATATAGGATTGATTAAAATTTATCCTATGTATAAAGAAAATTGAGTTTCATACAACAAAAAACCAAAATTACTTTCTTGCTGACTCAATTTTTGTAACTCATTCGTATTGGCAATTTTGGAGATATCCCAAGAATACAAAGATCCTAGTAAAATGATGGGATACTCTATTCGCACTTAAGAATGATGAGGTATTACACCTTGGTTGTAAAACTTTGAAAGCAAGTAAGATAAATTAATTTATTGTTTATTTCTTATACTCTCCATAGTTTCTTAATAAAGGTCTTATAACAAAAGATGATGAGAAACATGATAAAATTCGTAATCCGTTTGAAGGAAAACATGCCGATAATCACCCAACAACCCAGCACATTACTGGGCAAATGGTATGTTATTTAAGCATAATCTATGAGACATATAGCTATAACAATTTAAATAGAAACTTCTTTTTGATTAGTGTGTTTAAGGGAAGGTGCATGAAGCTAGAAACTTTGTATGTAGACGTTTAAGGGTTGTATAGTATATTGATATAATATACATATATGTTGTTATAAATACTAACCTTTGTGCTTTTTAATATTTTGCATTTTTAGTTTTTCTTTATGTCTTGCAATGGCAGTGAGTGATATTAAAATGTGTTTTACAAATAATTGTCAACTAACTTTAATTTTAAAATTTGTTGCCTTGTATAGTAAAATGTATGAGTACAAATTTTACACACATTTCTACTTTTATTTTTGAATGCATATATGTGTGTGTATATATATATTATATATATATATATATATATATATATATAATATATATATATATATATATATATATATATATATATATATATATATATATATATATATATATATATATATGTATATATATATATATGATGTCACATATCCACCAAATTGTGTTTTTGCTCGATTTAAATCTTCGACGACCATACCTAAGGGCCAATTTCCTCAAAAACCACTAAGTTATCATTGACCTTTAAAATTCACATCTAATTGATAGTTACAGGACCCTCAACACATCACTAACAACATGCCAATAATTAAAAGCATCAACGTACAGCAATCGTATTACCATCTACAGCGTGATTAACTAGTATCATTCATCTCACATCATGAGAATACATCAAAGCATTGAGGTGAACGCCTCATTAGAATGACCGGAACGCCCTTACATTGCTGAGCAAGACCATTATCGCTACATTGCAATGAGCTGGTCAAAAAGAAGTTCGAGTTCATCATCCTGCAAGATCTATGCAGTTCAAACAAAAGCCCCGGTTATTACCACTGCGCACTGTACCTAAAAAATGGTGATCTACAATGTTTGATGCATTCACTAACATCTAACATTATCTTATACTCCAAAAAAAATATAACATCCATCAAATGGCCAATGAAATTGTATTCAGCATGATAGACCTAAATCATGCATACCGGCAAATCCCAGTCTCGAAGCCACTCAAGAACACTGAGATCATCACTCTGTTTGGCTTCTTCGAATTCCCGAGAATGTGTTCATGTCTTAAGAACGGAGGTAAAACATTCCAAAGATTTGTTTATGAGGTGCCCCACAGACTTCTTCTCTTTCATCGATGACCTCTTGGATCAAGAAGCAAAGCAAAGCTCTAGCGGCTCGAAGAAAATGGGATCACCATCGATGCCTCCAAATGAAATTTCGGCAAGGCGAGGTAATATTTCTCAGGTATTGCATGTCTTGTATCAAGCCACATGAAGTAAGGATCAACCATCATCGACATCAGGCCATCATCGACTTTTCTAAATCCAAAACAATAAACGAACTCTGACATTTTCTCTGTATAATAACTACCTACTGAAAAAATACACTGCTGCATCACTACAAATGCCACTATTCAATGCATACTCACACAATGTGAAGAAGTGAGACAAAACATCTGTTGTTTGGGCCCCGGAAGCAGATTAAGCATTTACAGCATGTAAAGCCAACATAAAAAATCTAGTCTTGCCATCTCACCTGTCACACAATGTACCCACACTATATTGACCGGCGCTTATCAACCTATATACCAATGCCATACTGCGGCAATTCATCAACAAGTAGTTGCAATCACTCAACTACTTCCCTAAAAAGTTTTCTCCTGCTCAACAGAAATATAGTAACTACGATCAGGAACTGTTGGCAATATATGTGGTGATAAAATATTTTAAGTAGTTGGGAAGGGTACGAACTTATTATTTTCCGCGACCACAAGCTGCTCAACTACATTCCCTATAAACCACCATTGCCTACTGAAAGACTACTAGGAACGAGTCAGCTCCCATTTATCTCCGAATTCATCACCTACATATGCCATATCAATGGACAAGAGAACTCTAAAGACGATGCGCCCCAGATGTACAATTTGGCTGTTGTACTCTTCGCTCAAGGGGGAACGAAATAGTTGCAGAGATTTACTCAAACGGCAACAATCAAATAATATACTGTTATCCAATATAAGAGTATTTAAGAGTATTTTGCCTCTTAGTGACAAAAAAATAATGAACATAGACAAAAGTAAATCTAAGGGTAAAAAAGGCCTATAACAAGAGAGGTAATTAGAGGTAATAGATTTCGACAGAATGAATATTGCAGGCCAATTCATTGACATATGTTTTTAATATAAAAACATTTCATTCATTTAATAAAAAGGATAAACTAATTTCAGTTTAATATTCTGTAATTTTTGTATGTAAACATATAATATCTGCAATGTATTATATCTATTTTCAAAGAAGATGTACCTGCACAGACTTATCCAAATGGCAAAAATCAGATAATAATAAAACTGTTGTCAATAGAAAATAAGACAATTTCTATTAAGAACGAAGGTGGCATGCACTAAACGATGGCTATTTCCGAGTAGCCGTAGTAGATCTATGCAACACGTCACTACCCTTCGTCCATTTGCGCACATCACACAATGCGAGACGCAGGCATGGGGATGCTAGTGCTCTGCTCTGTCTCACTCATCATTTGTTCACCTCTATCACTCTACTCTGGGTTTTTTTTTCCATATATCACCATCTCTATTTTTGGTACTAAACTTTTGTGTATGAATATTGTGCAAAATAAAATTCATTCGGTTATCTAAATTTCTACACTTTTAAATATATTTTATTTTACCTAACACTATTCAAGTATTATCACATTTGTATAATTGTAAGTAAATAAATTTTGCATATTCTCTGTACAGAAAACTGAACATAAAAATCTTAAGGATGAGGTCAGCAAGGCGGTAAAAGATTTTAAGATTCCAATTAAAGAAACTGTTTCTTCCAATAACATCAAGCTTCAAGATGAGTCTGTTTGTAGTAATAAGACACACTTTGAGAATAACATTAAAATGAATAACCTGCAAGGATCTACAAATGAAAACCATTCTCTTTCTGCAAATGGGCTAAGTAATGAAATACGAAACAAACAGTACGAAACAAACAGTACGAACAGTACGAAACAAAAAAATGGTGACACAAAAAGCGATAATAAAAGAGTATCAGCTAGTACTCATCGATCAATATTCTCGGATAGTAAAAGTTTTTCAATAAATCTTAAAAAGGAGAGTGCCAAATTAAATGTCATAAATGAAAGTAATGAACAAAATTCATCAATTAAAAGTAAAATAACAAGACGTATGTCATCTATCAAGAGTTGGGGCAATCAACAGAAAAGATCAAATGATAATATAACAATTCTATTGGAACATTCACAAATAAAGGAAACTCAGAAAATTCAAAACAATCTTAACCAAGAAAAAGAAAGTTCAAATGGATTGCCTACTGGTAATGTGAACGAATGTCATTGTCAATCAACGCTATCAATTGACACAACAAATGTGTAAGTACATTATTATAATTAATCTAAACATTATTTGCTCTCCAAGGCTGGCTAAAAATGTGATGAAACTTTTATCAGACACATAGAATGACATCCAATTGAAACCTGACAAGTATAGTATAGATAAATTGATATTCATAATATTGTTAATAATTGGTAAAATCACAAAATTTTCTCTTATTACAATGATTTTTTGAATTTCTTAGAGTATTTTTCAGAAGAAGAAAGAGAATATTTTTTAATTATTTTTTTTTAAATCGCCGCCAGTCGAATCTAAAAAAAGTCATATATATTGTAACATCCTATAAGTAAACAGTGCTCAATTTAGAACTCACAATTTCTGGCAATAGTGATGGAATTTAAAATTATTGACCAAATCTGTAAGTTGACTGAAGTAAAAGTCATAAAAAGGTAAAAGTAACTGAAAAAACTGTTTTTGAAACCTAATCAGTAAAGATTTAAATTTTCACAATGTAAATATTTATATGGGCTATATACAGGTGTATTTTTCCCTACGATATTATTTTACAGTTGATTCAGTTTTTCAGTTGATTGAAAAAACAAAAAGAAAACAAAAATTTAAAAAAAATTGTTATTAAACTCATTTTTATTGCGTTTCTTCCTATTCAGAGTAATATCACAAATCATACCTAAAATTAAAATTATGGATAAAACCTCATGTCAACACTGCAAATCGTCAGCTGATCTTATTAGTAATCATTTTGGAAAAGAATTTTCTGATAGTTTTATTTTTATAGGTGTAGTAAGATTTGATGTGACAAATGTACTGCTGTAATTTTATGATAACAACTTGGAAATTTTGATTATTTCGATCTTTGAAGACGATTACATCGAGAACAGTTGGATTTTTCACATTCACTAAAAACCCTTCATGTTCAGAATGATAGTAGGAGTCAGGCTCTGCGAAAAAGTTATTTAAGAAAAAATGGACGTGTATAATTGTTGACAGATATAAAAAAATATGTGAATTTCTCAAAAACCAGGAGATTTAAAAGCATCAATATTGTAAACTGTAGAAGTAAACTTAGTGTAGATTCTTTGAAAAACAAGTAATAAATTAAATATATGAATTTTGTTAATGATAATTGGATGTCATTTTGAGAAAAATGCGTTTGAAAATTTGCAGCAATTTTTAGTTACTTTGTATGGAAATATTTCAAATATTGGTCATGTTTTTGGTTTTTCCAGACCTATGTGTATTATTTTACAAATTCGCATGAAAAAAATATTAAATTAGTATTGTGATTATGAGAAAAAATAGAAAAATATTATAGCAAAATGTTTAGTAATTAATTTACATTTTCATAAACATTTCAAGTGACATAAAATATTATTGTTAAATAGCGGATCAGTCACAATAATTTTTTTGAAAATTCATTAAGTACTTTGAAACGTTTTTGAAAAATGAAATAAGGTTGGGTTAAAATTTTAGAATACAAATACTATATTAATTAGATTGTTGTTGAATATTTTTAAGTTGGAGTTTCACAAAATTAAAGAAAATCAACTTTATTGTAATGTTATTACAAAAAATAAACATCAAACATTTATTAATTATATTATTAGCTATCCGTACTTTACAAAAATAATCAGTCTCAAAAGTTTCCTCAGTCTATAAACTTTATACTTGTAAGAAATTTTTAAAATAATCATTTTCTGTTAAGTCCTATTAGGTGTACATACATTCTACGTACCTTACTTTTTTATACTCTATTATATATTTATTTAGACATACCTATTTACTATTTTTTTGTATTACAGTGTTCTACTTTATAAAATATGAATTTTAAAATATTATTACTTTGAAATCACGTCTTTTTGAGTACCTAGTCGTTCAAAAATAAATTTTTGTTTAGTAGGGAGCTATTCTGATCTCAATAACACCAAAATAATAAAAAATTCAATCAACATTCAAATTCAAATAAAAATTAATACAAATATGAGGTTTAGACTCTAACAGTTTCTATGAAACTCTTATAAAATTTTGATTCATAGCTTGAACTAATAACAGAATAATAATAAAATAGTCAATCAATATTCAAAATCACATAAAAATCAATACAAATATGAGGTTTAGACCTTTAACAATTTCTATGAAAGTCATAAAATTTTTATTCATAGCTTGAACTAATAATACGACAACAGTAAAAAAGTCAATCAACGTTCAAAGCCACATAAAAATCAATACAAATATCAGATTTATCTCTAGACCTCTAAGAATTTCTATGAGACTCTTATATAATTTTTATTCATAGCTTGAACTTAAACAACTAATGTTTTTGAATGTTAATGAACTTGGTATAAGATTATTCCCCATTTTAACTTAATATTCTACATGCCTTGTGTGAATTCTTCAATCTACAGAAAAATCTACAGAAGAGCCAAAACCGTCTATTTCGTCGGTGAAAGTAACACTTCTCACATTTTTAAAAAAATTATAGAATGGTTTAGCGTCTGATGGAATCAATTTCAATATATCTTTCAAGTCTTTAATTTTTTCAGTACTGAGTTCACGCCATTTGGGGTGCAGTAAAGATAAAGCATTTTTAAAATCGATTTGTGTTTTAGGACCTTTCTGCCTTTGCCTATGTCGACAGTTTTGGCTTCATCTTTTTTTTTATAATTTGATTTCATGTAAAAAAAAATGAGCCCACAATGGGCTCATTTTTCACTAATTGTATTTCAAAAAACGTCTAATCAAGAAATTTTGTTTTTTTTGTGTATCTTTCCTATTTGTAATTTGAAATCTATTGAAGTTTGTAAATCTTCTTCAATTGGAATAAAGTCTATGTCTTCAAAATTATTGCTTGTAATGAATTCTGTGCTACCTAGTATTGTTTCTTCTTCCTCTAGTACACTTTTATCTATAGTTTTATCATCTTCTTTGGTGTTTGATATATTATTATCTTCTTCAATGAGTTTTAAATGTGTTTCGTAATTTCTTGCTTGTACTATCTGTGCTAACTACTATTACTTGTTCTTGCTCTGGTGCACATTTATTTAAGGTTATATTATTTTCTCTGGTAATAGGAATACTTTTTTCACAGATGGCTGGATGGATGGGTAAAGAAATTGTAGGAACTATGTTTCCTTGTTTGAAAATCTTGCAGCTATCTTTGACTGTTACCAGTTAGTGATGCAACTAGCACCTTCTTTGGTGAATGTGTTAATGCTAAAATGACTTCAATTTGTACCACATTTTCATCATCACTTTCATTTTTACTGTCGATATTGCCCGTTTTTATAAATTTGACCTCAGTTTCGTTAAAAATTTGTACTGATTCTTCACAACAAATCACTTGTTCGTCTACCAGGTCATCGATTGAACAATCGGTTACAAATGTGTTGGGTATTTCAAAATTATTACTATTTGAAATTGATTGTATAGCTAAACTAGGTTCTTCATCGGTAATTGATGGAATCGTTATCAACAGGTAAAGAATCTTAAACTTCAGTTTCAAAGAATCTATCTATTGTTTTAACGTCACTGGGTAAATTATTGTCTTGTTTTGTCTCAGAGATCTTGTTCCGCTGATTATTATTATCTTTTAAACAAGAATTGACCATATATCTGGCTAGTTTCTTTTGACCTGCTTGATTAGTATTAGAGATATTGTCTCGCTTATTATAATCTCCTTTAAAACAAGAATTGACCAAGTCTTTCTAGTTTACCTTGACTTGCGGACATCTGAAATTAAAGTGAAATAATATAGTAGGTATCTACTTCACATCAAAGTTTTTTATTTTATTCCATGGTTTATATCCGCAGAAATAAGTTTATTTTTCATATAATTTCTTTGAAATAAAAAATTTACTTTGCAGTCTATAACATTAACTCCTTCACAATTTTATAAAAATATACTGACCGGTGGTAAAGATACGAACTCGCACTTTGCCGGTTTATTAAATAAAACAGTAAAACAAAATATTTTATATCTTATTAAAGATGTAGTCAAAATTTTCGCCAAATATATTCAATATTTACAGATGTAGAATAAAGATAGGTTGTAGGGAGTATAATGTTAAAGATAGGTTAAAATATTCATTTAGGTTAACAGATATTGTTTAAATCATAATGGCATTAAATGCTAATTAATATAAATAATTTTTTTTTCTCTTTTTGAATTATTTTAGTACGGGACTGATTTTCAAATTTTATAGCAGGCTTTTTAATATCTGTTTTTACTTTAAGACACTAGGGTTGTTGTTTTCTTTTTGTATTAACAAAAAAAATCAAATATTGACAAAAGTACCAAAATAATTTTGTAGGTTAATGTGTACACATACACTCGTACGTACACTCCCACACACACACATGTACACACACACGCACACACGTGTTTAAGGATAATGTATTTTAACATTCATTTTAATTAATAAAATGGTAAAATTTAACATAGCGGCCATAATAATACTTCATGTAAGCGAAACAATACACCACATAAATCGATTCATATGTGTATCGCAAGCAGAATTATTTTTATGTGTCGATTTTCCGGAGTTGGTGGGTAAAATTATTTTGCTGGTAACGCTGTGTGCGTAGAGCAGGGCGCTAGTAGAGGAAGCACGATGGAGGGGGAGAAGATTTTTGGCTTCAGGCGGCCACGAAGAGATTTGTGCGTAAGCGCCTTCTGGATTACTCTATATTCTAAGTTATAACCTCTCAAATTAGAAGTGACTGATAATAGTGAATAAAACATTTACCTTTTATAACAAACAATGTTTTTTGTTAATTTTATTATTATATTAAAAAAGTACACTCGAAAATTTAAGTAAAAATGGTATTTTACCTTTTAAATTGATTTCCTTTTCAACTGGCACTCAATTATTTAAACCAAAGCACATAGTGACATAAATTTTGCAATAACGTGTTATGAGACTTGACTTGTTATAGAAAAATAACAGGTGGCGCTTAGTATTTTAAGAGTGTAAGTTCCTTAAGAACTTAGTATATTACACCAAAATTATTATCCGTTCACAGCACATTAAAATGATTATAAAAGTCTTAATTTTCTAAAAATTAAAGTTAAATCAGTTTAAAATGTTACTAACAATGTTTTTAAGCCGATTACGAATTGGATGGTAGAAAAACTCAATTTTTTCAATTTTGATGGTTTGACGTGTTATTGCTTATTTGCGTACAATTGATATACAATCTATTAATAATTATGTTATTATAAAAAAAATGAATTAATTGTGGTTAAGTGAAAGGAAATTATTTATAAGGCCTGTGGAGCCTGCCTGGAAAGTAGATACTGTATCTTAGATATTATTAGTTGAAAGATTTCTGTGAAAGGCAAACCTTAATGTTACTGTCATATTAAATTGAATATAACTATCTACATTGTAACACAATCAATTTGTCATATCTAAACTGGCCATCTTCATTTCAGCCAATGACACAATTTCTCACATGAACATTTTCTATTGTTTTCTTAGCAATAATAATTTTGAAGAATTGCTACAGAAAATTAAATTAGCCATCTCCAATGTAAATTAAGTTCAAATGTATCTTCGTAACTTTCTCTTTTAGTAGGCTACGTTTGATTAAATTTGATAAAAATACTAGAATCTATTTTTATCTTAGTTACTAAACATTATGAATTCTGTAAAATCTATTGTTTTTGACATCTAAAATAATGTTTAGTAATCTAAATGAAAAATTTTTAAATGACTAATAGAAAATATGTACCTCAAAAAGTATGGCAACCAGATAAATTTTTTGATTATAGTTGCACAGAGTAGTTGTAAATATTATACATTGCAGTTGTAAAAGTATCGAAGGTATTATTGCTCAATTTAGAATATGCTTTTAAAAAGGTTCATTGTCACAAAAGATCAAGTAATTTGCAATAAAAAAGTTTACAGTTTTTTTAAATTACAAAATGACCAGTCTTTGAAAAATGGAAAGTATCTCATAAATATAAAAAAATTATAGCAAAGAAAAGTCGATATCATAGTATGAGGAAAAAAAAATTTAAAATGATGAAAAATACAAAATGGACAATTGAAGAATTTGATTTAGACGCCTGTGTCATTAAACATTTTTAAAAAATAATTGTTTTAAATAATTGAATATATTTATGTAAAAAATATAGATTTCTTTAGCATCCATTTCGGACCATGAAAAAAGTAAAAATTGTCTCGAGAGTTGATGAAAATTAATTGGAAATAGTGGTTAATAACCTGAAATTATAATGTAAAATTGTTTTTAAATTATATAGATTTCAAATTTGCTATTTTTTCTTTACTTTGCTAAATAAATAAAGAAGCTAATGGTACCAAAAGGGAATGCTGTTTAATAAAATATGGCTTGGCCTAAACCTAGCTGATTTAAATATTTTATAAAAATTTGCAATTGTTTTGGAACATAATGACGCCAAAGCCACATTTTATTTTTTGAGTTAAAAGTAATTTTTGTGTTAAAAGTACTGTCAGTTACATATAAATAAAACATAATAATTTTTAAGTAGTAATCTTACTGTAATATTGAATCTATTTATATAAATGTATTTCTGTATGTAATTGCTATCCCAAGATACATAAAACTTAAATTTTTGACAATACTGAAAATATTAATTTTTCTCTCAGATCAGAAATGAAGAATGTTCACAATCCTTCAACTTCCAAAGGGACTTATAACCTTGATTCAAAATATCCAAGTTCTAATGATAAAAAAGCTGAAATTAAGAAGATGGGTGATGAAATTATAGAAATTGTTTCTAGTGGTGACTTGGCACTCCAAACTGTGGAAAGTAAGTTTACCATAAGACATTTATTTTTTTTACACAAAAAATAGTTTTTGTTTTTTAAATGTTTAATTTGTTCATTGTGGAATTTAACAATTTTCAGACTCACTAAGTACATATTTGCCAATATGCGGTCAGTAGATCTGATGAAATTATATTTTGCTAGTTTCCCGTATGTGAAATATAACTTATTGATGTGTTAATTCAATAAATTTAAAATCATAAGGGATTTTTTGTCATTTTGTGCCCATCTTTTAGGTAGGTTGCGATTATGTATATTCAAACACTTATAATTTAGACAAGCTGGCCAATGTGTTTCGTATCGATCTTGTCATTTCTGTTGGAATATATCAGAAGTTTTCAAATTTAATTTGAAAATTTAGCTTTAAACAAATGGAACTGATTAATTTTTGTCATTTTTATATAGACACTGTAATTAAGGATATACCAGACCAGAAAATTTCTTCTCTGTAGTTTAGTAGTAGTTAATCAGTTTGATGAAAACATTTCTTAAGTATTGGTATGTCATAGCCTACTGATTGTAGATAGGTCAACAGTATTTGTCATCAGATCTCGTTATGGTTCATGGAAAGTTGGAACATAAGAAAAAGCTAGATAATTTTTTACGGCTACTGCAACCGACATTAAGACGCTGTTACAATATGTATTTTAATTGTCTAAATACATTAACATTATTTCAAACTATGTTGCATCAAAAATATAATTAAAATCAAAATTAATAAACATTAAAGGAGTACATATAATTAATTACTTAGTTAATAAACTTTAAAAGGAATACATATAATTGCTTGACCTAGGAGTCTATTACTTTGTTTACACTTCTTTAATTTTTAAAATGTTTTTGGCAATGTGTTTCTAAAACCCAAGTCCCGCTTTAAAAATAGTTGTTAAGAGGTGTAATTCTCTTCTCTGACAATATATAGCATATGTTGCAATATTTAATTAATTTTTGAAATATTTGCTAGTTCTTCTTTGAAATTTACAAATATCATTTATATTTTCTATGCTTTTAGGTGACTCATTTCCTCCTCATAAAGATAAAGCCGAAGTTAAACAGCTCGATGACACTAATGATACTTATATAATTGATATAGTACAAGCTAATGATAATATTACAAATGATTACGTAGCCAGCGATTCATCAGGAAAGACGGGAAAAGATGTGCAATCTTTACCCGAGGAATCAACACATCTAACAAATGAGAATTGCGACATATGTACAGACGGCAAATGCTCATTTGACATGAACAAATGTGAAAATTATGCTTGTGTTAAAATTCATAATACTGCGCTTAGTGAGGCATATGACGAATCAAATGACTTTTTTTATAGCGAAGGTGAAGTCCCAACAGGTAAGATTACTTGCATAATTATTTAATAAATACAAAAACATGGAGAAACCTACACAGCCTGCTTTATTCTCTTAGTTAAAGCTGTAAATTATACTTTTGGTTACAATGATGTTTGATGTTAAGCTAATTTTGTGTTTTGGTATAAAATAGAATGACACATAAAAATGATTATATATGGATGATAGAAACACAGGACTGTCAGGAACAACGAAGGAAATATTAAAACAGGTAGCAGGAGAGACTATTTAGAGACTATTTAGAATCCATTTTACCAAATATGATATTATCCACAAATGACAATTTTCATTTTATTTATTTTATTGGGTCTTTCATAATGTAATTAATAATGATAGATAAATTAAGGGAAAAATTTAAGGGAGAAATAATGTTAGCTAAGGTCTGATTAAAAATAATTTAAATGATTGTTTACTATATTTTTACTGCTTACAATTTCATTTGACCTCCGATAGTATGGGATCTTCTCCCCTAATCTAATTTGGGTATTGCACATTTAAGTATTTTTTCACTGATCGAAGGTAAATGTGCCAAACAACAATCATTTTGAAAATAATGTCTCTTGAAATCATATTTATTTTATTAATGGATTTTAATCTGTATCAAACACATGAGGGATTTATTTCTATGAGAGCAATCTATACAACCAACTAGAAATTTCTTAATAATTTTAATGAGAAGATTTCTAAGAAATATAAGTAATTGCCTCGGTTTAAATTTTATACACCTACTTTTTTGAAAGCAATTTTACTAAATACCTCAAGATTGATAAGTTTAGAACTTTAGCACTGGAAGAGCATTTTCATAAAAGTAAATATTATCATATTCTTTGTTAGTAAAAAACCTTCCTTGACTTCTTCCTTTAGCCATTCAATTCTGCGACAGAGTTACAATATTAAAACTCAACGAATTATAGTTCAATAAGGAGTAAAAGTAATAAAAAGATATGGGAACACACGAAAGTGAGTCTGTGTCTTGACATGCTTTGAGATTTTTAAGAGCATCCAGTGATGAGAGTCACTTCGACTTAAGAGTTTATACTGTTATTTTTAAATTCATACATAACAGTGATGCTTAATATGTTACACAAACAGTGCATAATAAAGAAGTTTTTAACAATCCCACATTTTTTTCATAGGTGTTTGTAATTACGAAAGTAAATTTTACAAAGTTTTTTAGAATTTAACTGAAGATTACAACTCCAGCAGTATAACCATACTCAGATAGAGTATGTTAATCTAGTAACATAGGTACAAACAAAAGACAAACCGTCTAGGCGACCGATAAAAAGAAATAAAAGAGAGTAGCAGCAACTGTTTATTTGTTACTATTAATTATACAATGAAAATAGCCAAAAAAAAATTAAAATAATAAAAATTGTAAAATTATCTTGAAGAGTGATGTTTTGGATAATATCAACTTGGTAGAATTGATACTTAGTGATCTTCCCTTTCAACTGTTTCAATGTTCCCATCAATGTTCCTAACATATAGTGACCTAACTTTTTTTGGAAAACTTTTTTTTGAGAGCTACAGATTTCTGACAAATTGTTTTGATACATTGTCTGTGGTTTTGTCAGGATGTCAATATTTTTTACATTTATGTAAACTTTTTCTTTTTTACTGCACGTGAACATTTCACTTTTCAATTCTCGAAAAACGTACCATAAATTTCTGTACGTACGATGCTTCTCTCCAAGAGTGAGCTAAAAATGAAATAAAGTCTAAAAATTAGTTGTTGATTTTCATTATTGACTTTCCTGCAGACATTTTTGTTTTTTTTTGTAAAATGGTATTTTTTTAAAATGACAGTGAAAGTGACAGTTTCCTTTGTAAAGTGACAAAATAAACTAATTGACATTTAAAATCTTATCTTAAATAAAAGTTTATTTTAAAATTTAAATATCTACAGACAATCCTTGTTTAATTACTAAGATCTGATTATAAAATATAAGAATTATATATAGGCAAAAAGCGTAAAACCCATGTACTTATTTTATACCTTACAATTTATAAACATGACTTTTTAGGTTAATGTTTTGATTTGAGATTTTATTGCAGAGAAATCATTTATTTTTCATTAAAAAAATATTTTTTATTTTGAATATTTTCTCAATTGTAATGACATCTGAACACCCAATTGTCATAAATAGAGCTTCCATGAAAAAAAATTAATAGAAACACTGTACTACTAGTATAATCAATATTTCTTTCACTGAAATTATACTCGTATCACTGAACATTCAAATGTTATTAAGGGGTATGACGAGTCACTTCGTATCACTCTGATGCTGCACAGCATCCGCTATGCGGTTACTGCACGACCTTTAATTCTTGCATTGACTTTGACATGGTGTATCTTAAGAACGGGATGAGATCTGAGAAAATATCATTGACTCTACTCAAGTTATTTTGTACCCAGGAACTCAAAAAAACCAGCTTGCAATTTAACAACCTGTGTATTTCAATTCATTCATTCAATTCATTTCTAGCATACTTAGCTAGAAATTATATATATTAATAGCATTTTAATAAAATGTAATGCTAAATATTTACATGAAAATAGAAATATTTTACTACTTTAAATCTTCTTTGTGTGTTTTTTGTCTCAAACTGGATTAATTTTTTTAAATTTAGTTTTTCAATTCAATGTTATGAACAATTTTTTTCTTCCATTCAGATTTGTACACAATGGGAAAAAAGGAAGAAGTAGCAAGATGTCAAAAAAAGTTAGTAATTTTTTTTCAATCTGTAGTCTTCTTCATGATAGTATAATTCGCTTTTGTAAATGTATATTGAAACCTATTAATAATTGAATTACAAATATTATCAAATACAACAAAATTTGAATTTATTTAAAAAATGACTTTAAATATGGTTGTATTACTGAACTGCCCCTAAATAAGCAACCTTTCAGAAATAACCAAATAATTTATCCAAAACGCACCTCAACTTATACAACGGAATCTAAAGTTGCTGTGTCAAATAATTTCCTATTTGTTTGAATACTTACCCTGTCAATATTAACTTATTATTTGAATACATCAAACGCGGATGACGAACGCATTGTCCAGTGTGTTGGTGTTACTGTGACCCTTAAGTGAAAACATTAGTAAAAAATTTCTACAGTTCTAGATCTTAGCATCATTTGCAAGTTTCAGTAATGCAGTATGTTAAAAAGTATTACCACTCCCATCCGTTATATAGATAGGGCAGTTGTAGGACTGTAGCAACGTTGCGAATATTAAAAATATGTGTAAACAGCTTTATAATTTTGCTCACTAGGAATGTAAGACATAAAAAATAAACAAAATTTTCTTTTTGGTTTTTTTATATAAACTATCAAAATTTATTAAAAAAATCTCACCAATACAATATGCAATATATTTGTCTTGTGTAAATATTTTCTTGCATAGTTTTGTATAAGTACTTGCTGGGCTTTCCTCATAGATATTTATTTTTGAGTTAAACTATGCGAGAAAAAAATTTGTAGTATCATATTCTTTTTAAATATTTTCAGGAGGCTCGATAATATTTCAACACAAACGCAGAACAAAGAAGATAGTACGGCTGTAAAAGTGGAAGAAACGCTGAAAGAAATATCCAGTGAGTTGTCGAAATGTAAAGTACTATTAGAAGCTTCATCGCCTAAGGTAAATAATTAAAGAATCTTGTAATTGGATGCAAAATATTATTAACGAACTAATAATTATAGTAAAAACAATAATATAAGTATTTGTTCCTCACTAGTCGAGTTCTTTCATTTATCCTATATCTTCCATGATCTTTCATTTATCATCCATCTTCCATATAATGTCTAATACTTTGAAAGACATTTTTTATATTATAGTTCTTATAAGACATTGATAGTCAAGGTTATAGTTAAGAATGGGATGAACACGTTATAGATATCTAAGTAGTGAGTATGTATACAAATGTAAAAAAAATTAACCCCTCCTTAGTTTTTAGAGTTCTGCTGCTAAATTAGGAACCGTTATATTTTTGCCATATCTGTCTGTATGTCCCAGCCATTTTACTAGCAGATTATTAGCAGTATAAAGCTGAAATTAGGTACGGTTATACATGTTTTTAACGCCTACAAAGTTATAAAATAGAATATTTGGAAGGGAGAATAAAGATTTTCAGGAAGTCCCTGAAAATCGTTTTTCTTCTTTAAAGTGATTATTTTTGTTAGAATTACTAGTTCTCATCCCATAGCTAAACTGCTATTTTTGAATGTCTAAAAAGTATTCACAATAGTAGTATATGTAACGAAATTGAAACACACAGTTAAGTTGACTCTACTAGTTTATAAGCAATAGTCGACCAACTTATGACATGAAGTTGGGTTTGTAAAAAGTTTATAGAAACTTTTTACAAACCCAACTACATGTCATAAGTTTAATAATGAGATTAGTAATGACATGTAGTTGGGTTTGTAAAAAGTTTACAGAAACTTTTTAAAAACCCAACTACATGTCATAAGTTGGTCGACTATTGTTTCTATTATTTTTTTAAGAAATGACAAATTAACTACAAAAACAACTTGAAGTGTGGATATATTGGGCAATATGTTTATATACGAGGGTAGGCTGGAAATTAATACGCACGCACAAGCATACATGGTTGTGGGCGCGAATGCAAAACTTTCAGTAGTGCGCCAGGTGGCATGTGGAAATGACATTCCCCTCAATATACAGTAGGATTGGGTTTGTTGCGTTCATCCAGTATATATCGAGAAGCGAAAATATGGAAACTTTTTCTTGTGCTATGTCAATGTGAGTTGAACAGCGTGCTGTTATCGAATTTTTAACTACTGAAAAAGTAACACCTACTGAGGTTATTGGTCATATAAGAGCTGTTTATTGTGACAATGCTGTTGATAGGTCTGCTCTAAATAAATGGGTAATCATATTTTGTGGTTGGGAGCCTGAAAAAGCAATAATTGTTGATAAAACACGCAGCAGATGTCTGATTACTGCCACAGACGATAATCATCGCAATATGTGATATATTTTGTGGAACGAGGAGCAATGGTAAATTCTTCTTAGTACATATAGACTCTAAAACACCGCCGACGTCAAGTTTATCATGTTAGAGGCAGCCTGGCGCCAATAATGTTAAAACATGACAATGCTCATCCACACACCTCACGTACAACTGGAGAAGTTCTTTGAAACCTGAAGTTTGAACTAATTCCATACTCTCCTTATTTCCCTGATCTTGCACTCTATGTACTCCTCTACGTACTTCCTCTATCTTGTACTCCTCTACCCAATAGTAGTGACCTGAAGGGTAATTAATCATTATACTTTAGACGATGAGGAGAAGGCAGCTGTTAAGTCCTGGATTCGAGAAAAGTCGGAACAGTTTTTCAATGATGGAATGAAAAAACACGTTGGGTGAAATATATTAGCCATAACGGTGACTATGTTGAAAAATAAATATACGATTTTGAAACTTAACTTTTATCCACTGACCCAAACAGACCACTAACGCCGTTTATGGATTCATTACATACAATAATTTTCTATTAATACTTTCGTCCTTAAGCAGGATAAGTAGTAATGATGTTATACCATACTTTTCTATTATATATTTTTGTCAGTTTACGTATTCTCATAGTATTGTTATAATTTCTATCACATCTTTTAGTTATTTCTCAATTTAGCTCCCAAATATTATTCCAGGTTTTCCACGTTTTCTACTCACTTTGCCTGTATATTAATGTATCATCTGCACTTTTTCCACATATATTTCGTAAATATTCAGTTAATAAAACAGTTCATCCCTTTTTTAATTTATCTAAGACTCTTCCTTATATAATGGCCTGAAAGTAGATAATTAATTAGGATCACATCTCAGATGAATTATTATGCCTAAACCCCTGGTGCAATCTTCTAACTTAGGACATTGAGAAAGGTTATGATAAAATTTCTCATAAAATAAAGGACTCTGTCTACACTTCAATGTCCTACAGATTATGTGTATAGATGAAAAAATTCCAATGCTTTTATGGTCTGAATTTCTTCATAGCACGTCTTGACAGAAGATATATACTAGGGCAGGGATGGCGAACCTTTTTGCATCAACGTGCCAATTTTTCTTAGGAAATGTTTAATGAGGTCATAGACGTGCCATCAAATAATTTTGACTTTGTGATTGTTGGAAAAATAATAATAATAAATACTATCAACTCAAAATTCTTTATTTACTACAAAAAAGCTAAATTTTGCAATGTTTCACTTACACGCGTAATTTAAAATTAATGTGACTTCTGTTGTTGCAGATTAGATGACAAATAACTTATATTAGGGTTGTAAGATGTTACTTTTAGCAGAATGCATGCTGAACTGGATTCATCTGTCAAACGGTTTCTAATCGAGTCTTTAATGTTATTCATCTCTGAAAATAATGACTCGCAGGCATAGGTAGATGAAAATATTGTTAAAATAGCATGAGCCAGCTTCTTCAAACAGTTAAATGTGTCTGGTAACGCATTCCATGTTTCCAAAATTTTGTTACTAGCATTTTCACATATATTATTTGTCAATCTTTCTGTTTCAATTAATTCCAACTCTTTCCTTGCCTCAATAAATTTTTGAATCCATATTGAACTAGATTGGATTCTTCAATTTCCAACCAATTGAATTGAGACAAGTTCATTTTGTGAAATGACGTCATATCAGGGTACATAATAAACATGAGTATTTCATTTAAAGATAATTCTTTGAACTGGGAAAATCTCGCTGAAAATTCTTTGACTGAAGTATCAATCAAAGAAATAAATTCTTCAGTAACTTTTTCTTTTTCTGGTGTCTCGTGTATATTTAAATCATTGATATATTTTTTCAATTTTGGAAAATACTTGTAGTTTCTTGTGATAATATCGTTCCTGAAAACTTGCAGTTTAGCCTCAAAAGGGCGAATGAGATCTATCATGACAATAATTGTTTTGTTTGTGCCTTGAAGCTTCACGTTTAACGTATTTAAATGTTGGCATATGTCTGTAAAAAACATCGATTTTGAAAGCCACATAACATCCAACAACTGTGGGAATTGTTAAATTTTTCCCTCATTTTGCAGAAACAGTCTGATTTCTTCCAAGCAATCAACAAATCTTTCAAGTACGTTTCCGCGACTCAACCAGCGAACATTATTATACATCAGTAAGCCATTGTACACCGAGTTGACTTCATCCAACAAAGCATCGAACTTTCTCTTGTTTAAAGCCTGTGACGAGATGAGGTTGACTATTTTTGTAACTACCGCCATTACATTATCAAGAGATGTTATACCACTCTTACCACACAAGGCTTGCTGGTGAATGATGCAGTGGAATTCAAGAATCGAATGTCCGACGTCTGTTTGAAATAAACTTATGAAACCATTTTTGTTACCCACCATACTTGGAGCACCATCAGTTGTTACAGAAACAATTTTTTTTTAATCAATTTCTTTTTCAGCAAGTGGATTTTTAACTGCCGTACAAATATCTGTGCCCTTTGGAGTTGTTAGCAACGATTTTATCGCAATTAATTCTTCCTTAATGACGTTTCCTACGCAATATCGAGCAAAAACAGCTAAATGTGCAGATTTAGTGCTTTCGTCAAGACAAAGTGATATAAAAGAAGCAGAGTTAATGTCATTTTTTTGTTGATCTGTTATATTTTCGGCCAATTTTAAGATTCTTTCTTTTATTGTGTTTCTTGACAGAGGAGTATCCTTGATGCACTGAATTATCTTATCTTTATTATCAAAATCATCAAAAAGAAAGGGCGCGCATGCTAACCAGGCTTCCTTTAAAAACTCACCCTCTTGACAAGGTTTAATATGCTGAGCAATGACATTTGCAGCCGCGTAACTTGTCACGCTCGTATGACAATTTTTGCCAACATATTTAATCATAGATGTTGACTGTTTATTTCTGTTTTTCAATGCATTTGCAATTAATTCCTTTTGCTCTGCTTCGCTTTTTTGATTAATGGATTTGTTTCAAAATGTCGTTTAACAGATGATGTTCTACATACCACTATTCCAGAACATAAAACACACAACGCTTTGTCTCCTTTATTAATCATGCCGTATTTCTCAGTCCACCAAGTTTGAAATTCTCTGATACTTTTACTATCTTGCACTTTTTGTTTTTTTGCTGAAGTAGCCATATTAAAAAACAGTTATGTGCGGTGATTCAGCGGTGCATTTTATAACAGACGGCACTCGTAGTTTGTACAAAGATATTGTGCAATAAACATTAAAATTAAAATTAACAGTACAGATCCGTAACGGGACCTAAAATAAAATATCGTGAGAAAATATAAAAATAAGATATTTACGTACTAAAACCGTAAACTAGTAAACTACACAATGATAACAAAGGCCACCTCCCACCGCACCACCCCCACCCCGCACACCGCACTCCGTAGCGTAGGATCACTCGCGTTCACTGGTCATAAATATATACTTGACACTTTTTCTTGGTGCATAATGAATTTCGTGATCGGTGACGTGCCCAAAATATTGTGTCGCGTGCCATTGGTTCGCCATCCCTGTACTAGGGATTATATCTCTTTATTCCTTGACAAATTTAAATGAAAAAAATTGTAAATGCATAATACCATATTACCTCACTATAATTATAATTAATCGCATTTAACTATTATTAATAATTGCTACTTATATTTAAATATGAATGATTCAAGATAAAAATAAACGTTAAATATGATCCTGTCTAATGTTCTGGAAACTATAATTTTTCATTTAATTATTTCATAACGTAAATTATGAAATAATCAAATGAAAAATCACATGTACAATATTTGAGTGACTGTACAGATAAAGCCACAATTTTAACTACTGTGAGCCGATAAACACTGAGTTCTCCAAAAACATAACAATCAATCTATTACTTAATTATTAATTTAATACATGATGTATGATAAGTTTCCGAAGTCACGTTGGATAGAATATACTATTTAGATGCAAGTGCATCGTATAAGACAGATGAAGCTGACGTATTATGTTAACTGGTAAAAACATTTACATCTACATATGGAGTTAGAAACAATAAAAACAATTTATTCTGCTCTCTCTAATCTGAGGCCAGAGTTGAATTAATTTTAGCTTACGCGATTTTAGCCAGTTTACATCTATTAGTTTACTATAAACCTCATGCACAGACAGATAATAATAGTGTAAACACAAAACAAATGGAAACATGTGGAAACTAAAAGTGAGGATTTGAATAAATAGTATCTTTAAATTTTTGTAATAAATAGGGTTCGCTTTTTAAATTTAATTATAATTAATCCAAGTTCCGTTCTATAAATTCATTATATAAAATTACAACAATAACAAACTCACTTTCACACTTATAGAATTCGTTAAGATTAATTATTTTTTTTAAAAAGTGAAAATTATTTGCTTTAAAAGTCTTAACTTAATGTAGTTATCGTGTGACAGAAAAGAACCAAAATTTGTTATAAAATTTTTATTAATTTTAAAATTTTAATTTTTATTTTTTAATTTTAATTTTTATTTTTTAATTTTAATTTTTATTTAAATTTTTATTTTTGTTTTCCACGCTGTTATAATTGACATCATTTTACATTGACTTTGACTTCGTCTTTTAGACAAATTGCTGACGAGTTTTTTAAATAAAATTAAAAGTGTGGTGAAATAACTACTTTTTCTGTAATGTTAATTGTATAATTTTTGAGAGTAATTTTTAACAAAATTAAAAGGTAAATAATTTTTAAATAAGTTAGATATTTATAGTTTGAATAATGTATCAAAAAATCAGTGAATTTCATTGACAACGCGTTTTACACGACAACTACCTTAAAATGTGTTAAAAATTCTTAAAAAATAATGTTAGTAATAATTAAATCAGACCTAGAGATTACTATTTGTAAATATGATGGGTTACAAAATTTTTCTTTTTTTAAAACTTCAACAACACTAAATTGTTCTTAAAATACATATTTCTATTTCTTATTGTACTCCTAGGGATATTTGATGAAATATTGAGAATCTTGTAAGTGTTATAGTAAGTAGTGAAGTGGATTTTACTAATTTACTTTCATGTAATCAAATATGAACCATGCATTTATTACATATAATGAATGAACCCTAAAATTTACCTTATTTTTTCGTTATAATCAAAATATTATAAAATCAGTCATTTATTTAAGCCTAATCTTAATGATTACAAAATAGTTTTGGCGTTGTATTGGTTGAGGTATTTTTTATATTATTTATATTTATCGAGACTTGTATCTTAATTGTAATACTTTTATTATATTCTATAGAAATTAAAAGTTATTCCCTAAATTCTTATGAATAAAAGATATATATAGCAAGACATTTCAGTACTTATTCTCTTCACAGAGGGTATCTATAATCACAAAAAATTCATACGAGTCAAATAAGAAAAATTTAGGGAAATGTTTAAAGACAAGTGATGCAACTCCTGCAATTTCCAGTGCATTCACACCACTTTCCACTTTCAACATGCACATAGGCAAGATTGTTTTCTCAGATGAGGTGAGATTAAAAACATCACTTTATCAATGAAATCTATATTAAATGGTTGCTTACTAGTTTATTTTCTCATGTATTATACACACTGTAGGAAATTTACTAATGCAGAAAGCTACAAGTTTATTGTAGCTATATTTTAAATTCGATAGTAAAAGCAAGAAATATTTCGGGCAGACAAGAAAACATATAGCTATTTGCTATATTCTTAGTTTGAAAGATAGCAATATATACAGGTGTGTCATTGATGATGGACCAACCGGCGCAGGTTATAGAGGATATACATATGCTTCAATTTGACCCCTACATACGTTATCCATAATTTTATAGTTTAGAAGTTATTTAGGTTTTAGTGTGTTTTTAGCAAAGCTCCAGTTCCACCTCAAAATTTCAATATCCTGCCTAAACTATTAGATTATCACCATAAACTTTTTTATTAACATAGATTAATAAAAATTCTGTTATACTAAACTAAGATTGTCTTGTTGGAAATGTTCTTTAAAATTTTACTCAAATAAAAAATTCTTTCCCTAATTTTACAATTCTTTACCTAAAAATATGAAGATAAAAACATTTTTGCAACCGTCTATAAACTTCTCTATTTTACTGACAATCAACCGTAAATATTTCATTCAGCTAGTCCCATTACTTTAAATTTTAATGTAAAAATTATTCGAAACTTAAAATAAATGTGTATGGGTTGTTATTAGCATTACTCTGATTTGTTAGCACTTCAGTGGATTAATTGGCCCATTGGAATTACCACTGACGTTGAACAATGGGACATTTTGGAAAATGCAATATCCATCTTCTGGGAAGTTATTGATTTGAGAATAAGAGGGTGAATTATTTTCCAAAATGATGGAGCACCATGTCATTACGCAAGAATTGTGAAAATTCATCTATATTAACAAATTCCAGACAGGTGGATTAGGCAGGGAGGATCGATAGTGAGGCTTTCAAGGGATGAGCGAGAAAATTGATCAAAACAAACGAAAAAATTCTGGAAAACGAGGTGGCATTTCTGAAGATTAAAAAGAAACGTTTTAAGAAGGTGCCGTATGTGCATTGCTATCAGAGGTCATAATGTTGAAGATTTGCTATAATTAGAGAAATAAATTTTCACTGATTTTATAAGTGAAATTGATTATTATTTCAAACTAGCTATACCCGTGACTTTGTTTGCATGGCATTAGGAGTAAGAAAACTTATTAGGAATATTTTGTGTTTTTCTTTTCTTTTTTCTCTCGGAATTCTATGAGCATAAAGTTTACTAAAAATTAGATGGCATTGGCAGGCAAATCAGTACCACCGGATAATTAGCATGCACAACGAATGTAAACTAAACATTGACGAATCTTTTTTATTTGTGAACTGTTTTGGAATTGAACTTAGCCCAAGCTAATCACTGAAAACTGAATAATATATCACTGAAAACTACACCCAAACCAGTTCAGCCGCTGCTGAGATTAGCGTGCACAATGAAAGTGCATACAGACAAACTGACCGAGAGAAATTCTAAAAACAGTTGTTTTACGCTTGGTAGCATGTCTTTAGTAGATAGCAGTTAGTTTTACTTAAAAATATTCAATATACAGATTCAGGTTTTTTTACTTGGCCAAAATTTTAAAAAGACCATTTTTTGTCAAAATGCTGTTTATTATTTTATATTATATTTTTTATTTTCAGCAAGAAAATCTTCACTTAATATAACAGAACTTTTATTAGATTATATTCATAAAAATATTATGGCGGTAGTACAAATAGTTTAGTCAGAATGATGAAATTTTTCAGCGAAAACCGCTAAGATACTCTAAAACCTAAATAACTTCTAAACTATAAAATTTCAGCTAGCATATATGGAGAAATCGATGTGCATACAGGTCTTCTATTACCATACGCTAGCTGATCCATCCTAAATGATACACTGATATATTTTACCATTTTAAAAAGCATAACATTTCTTTAACATTTTGTAATGGAAGCCTTATTATGTCAAAAAGTAGGTACTTACTTTTTGACTGCATCTATTTATGATTAAATCTGTCAATATATACACAGTATTTACTAATAATTTTTCATAAATCTATTGTATTATATATTTTTCTCGAAACTGTAGGGTCCTATAAATATTCTTGTTTATTGATAAACTTGTGAACTACATTTCTTTTTATTTAATTAGATGATGGCCAATGTCGCAGAGTAATCCTCCTTAAGCCCGGTGCCTCTATTTATTATGCCTGATTTAGGATCTCAATGATTATTTTTGTAAATTAGGGGAAGATTGGGACACGTCGTAGAGTTGCTGTATTTTTGAAGTTATACTTCTTTTGGCTCTTTATGAAAAAATGATGAGAGTGAAATTTTAAGATTCGTCACACAAAAGTTACAGTATGAAGTTGCAGCTGTTGCAGTCTCGAAACAAAAGCTATTGGCACCATCGTCGCCTCTGTTCACTGTTTTCATATTCATAGTATTTATCCACATGTTTCTAGTGTCTACATTCACACACGTGTTTTAGTTTCATATAAGTGCGAATTATATATGTGCTGATAAATTATATTCGGTAGTGATTTCAATTCAATATTTTGATTAATATATTTACTATTCGTAAATATTAGTGAAAAAATTGTGTTTATAGACTTTTTCAAGTGCTCCAATATAATAGAGGTTATCTATCCGTATGTATTATTTAATGATGCCAAAGAAGTATAACTTCTCACGCGCATACATAAGTACACGCACCTTTTTTTTCATTTTTGTAATCTTCCTAATTGAATTAGAACTTAAAGTTAATAACCAAACACAATGTTAATTTAGAGAGATAATGAATGGAACTGGTTTTCCTTAAATGTGAAATTCATATGAATCTGCCCTACCAGTGGTGTACACCAAACAACCATTGGAATGTTTTATTACGCCATTGTAAGGTTTCGTACACGCAAATACAGTTGACAATTTTTATTTACTACTGAATTATTAAAGTACAAACTAAAATTATCTTTCATTTTTTTAATATTGAATATATTTGGCATTAATTTTGTGGAAATTCATTATTCACAATTAAATGAAATTACGTGATATAGTATTGTTTCTACTTTCTTTAATTTCTTTACCACGACCTAGGTTTCGTTGGGATATTAGCAATCTTTCAGGTGGGATATTAGCAATCTTTGCTAATATCCCACCTGAAGATGTTGTAATACAACGAAACCTAGGTCGTGGTAAAGAAATTAAAGAAAGTAGAAACAATACTATATCACGTAGTTTAATTTAATTGTGTTTCATTTTTTGTCAACAAAATATAAAATTACCAAATAACAGAACCATTAGAATCAAAATTTACATAATGTGAAAATTAATGGTAATATTAATAAAAAGTGAGAAAGTCATGTTATATGTGCTTTTACTTTGGTAGTAATACTGCAAAAAAATTAAGTAACAAATAACGACTTGGATTACCATTAAAAATATTTTGTAGTGGAAGTTCTGGTTGTACATACTGATAGAGGTTTTGGATCGGAAAGAACCAATGCTACCTAACTAATGTATACAGTATGCTCATTTTCAATATTTAGAAAAACAAACAACCTTAATGATCTTGACTTCAAACTTGAGCATGAGACTTTGAACTCTGTGAGAATAGTGACTTCGGTTTTCTCATGTAACAAACAACAGATAGTGTCTTCTCAAATTTTACTAAAATTAAAGAGTTGTTATTAATATTTTCAGGCCTTCTGTCGATTGTTAGTTTCACTAAATATTAATCCCAATCATTTTCACCAATTTGTTATTAATATTTTCAGGTTTTATATCAGTAGGTGTTTCACTAAATATTAATCCCAATCATCTTCGTCAATTTCTCTTTAACATTTCTGGGTCTTATGTCAATAGTTGGTTTCATTAAATATTAATCCCAATCATCTTCATCAATTTGTCTTTAATATTTTTAGATCTTATGTCAATAATTGGTGTCAGTAGTATTAATCCCAATTATCTTTGCCAATTTGTCTTTAATATTTTTAGGTCTTATATCAGTAGTTGGTTTCACTAAATATTAATCCCAATCATCTTCGCCAATTTGTCTTTAATATTTTCAGATCTTATGTCAATAGTTGGTTTCACTAAATATTAATCTCAATCATCTTCGCCAATTTATCTTTAATATTTTCAACTACCCGCTTCATGATGGACTCCACTGAAGTGGGAACATTGGCTTAACCGCCCGTGTCAAGAGGTAGAAACCCTCAATAAAAATTCACCCCAATCCTACGGTGGGACCGTGCCAAGAGGATGAATGGCTGAGGGGTTTCTCAGTCACTAGCGCCAGCCTTGGTGAACCTGGCGAACACCATTGTACGTAGCCTTCTCTTAGGAAAGGCATCACCCTATGAGCGAGCACCCTTTCGCCCCTACTCATGGGAACAAAAACCCTGATGTCTGAAAATAAATCCCAAAACAAAACTTATAACCAACAACTATTTCACAAAGGCCTTTTCGAAGTAAGACCGAGGTCCTTGTCACTTAGTGACTGCAGAAGCAGTGATAAACAATGTAACACACTGGCAAGTTATCTAATTACTTCGCAAACAAGTTCGATGCAAGTCGAAGACTCAGACGATACAACAACCTTAGTACAGCAAAACAAATAGGGGAATCATCCTACCAAGAGTGGCAAAGGGACAAAGTTCCTATAAGCAAGCGCAAAAGAAACGCGAGTCCAGCAGATGGAAAACTCAAACAGTCATCTATCAAACGAATAAACTACTCAGTTCCTGTGCAGAATAGATTTGATATCCTCAGTGACAAAGAGCCTGCAGCTGAAAACAAAAGCAAGGAATACACACCAAAACCCGAACCAATTTTTGTAACTGGCGTGGTTAATGTGACACCTCTCAGAGACGTCCTAAGCAAAGTAGTAGTTCCCAGTAAACTCACAATGACTACTCTAAGATCAGGACATGTAATCAAACTAATGCCTGCTGATGTGGAGACTTATAAAGTTATTAGAGACCATCTAATCAATAACAACATAAGCCATTACACCTACAAGCTCAAAAGTGAAAGGGCATACAGAGTGGTCATTAGAGGTCTGCACGCCACAGAAGATAAGGCAATGATTAAGGCAGAACTTCAAAGTAAAGGACATGAGGTACGACAAATTGTCAACGTAATACATCGAACAACGAAAGAGAAACTTCCCATCTATTTTGTTGACCTAGAGCCAAATAGTAATAACAAAGATATGTTTGATGTAAAGGATATAAGTCATGTAAAAGTAAACATCGAAGCACCCTACAAGAAAAAATAAGTGTTACAATGCAAACGTTGCCAGAGATTTGGACATTCAAAAAATCAGTGTTTTAGACCTTTCCGCTGTATCAAATGCGGGAATGACCATTCAACTGCATCTTGCGTGAAGCCCCGAGGAGAAGAAGCCACATGTGCAAACTGCCAAGGCAAACACCCTGCCAGCTATAAAGGCTGCGACAAATATAAGCAGTATAAAGAAAAAAATATTAAAACTTAAATCGACCACGCAACAACCCAAACTACAGGTAAACAAAACAGCACACACATCCGAACACAAATTATATTACCAAGATTACCAAGCCAGCGCCCCATCCAAGGAACACTTACGCCGATGCATTAAAAAGCCAACGAGACAACGCTAAACCTACTGACTCCACTGTGGATAGCTCACAAGACAACATGAAGAACTTGTTAGATACAATGTTTGACAGATTCCAATCCATCATGAAAGACATGATGGACAATATGATCGAACAGATGATCAAATTAATAACACGCCTGGTTCCACAGAGGGACTAAACATCCGTATCATGATCTGGAACGCCAACGGGTTAACTGCTAGAAGACAGGAACTGGAGATATTCATGCATGCCGAAAATATAGATATTGCCCTAATATCTGAGACAAGGCTCACTCAACGCTCGCATGTTAACATAAAAAACTACATAGTCTACAGAACCGACCACCCTTCTGGAAATTCCCACGGTGGGACCGCCGTGATATTAAAGAATAACATTAAACATTACACGCTAGTACCCTACAAGACAGAAAAAATCCAGGCGACATCAATTAAACTACTACATAAGAATGGGGAAACAGTAGTCGCTGCGGTTTACTGCCCACCGCGACATTCTGTGGGAGTTGAAGAATTTAAACAATTCTTTGGTCAACTGAGTCCTGTATTTATTTGTGGATGCGATTGGAACTCCAACCATACATTTTGGGGATCAAGACTGATTAATCCACGTGGGAGACAACTATATAACGCCACAAAAAATCTTAATCTTGAATGTATCTCTCATGGTGAACCTACATACTGGCGCACCGATCCTAACAAGATACCGGATTTGCTTGATTTCTACATAACAAGAAACGTAGGTCGTAACTACCTAAAGATTGAACAAAGTGAGGATTTGTCGTCGGACCATACACCAGGGATCCTAAACTTGTACAAACAAATCGTTCCCATTGAGTCACCAGATTATGTTTATAACAAAAATACGAACTGGGACTTATACCGTGAGATCATCACTAATAGTACGGATTTAAACATTCGACTGACCATTCGAAACCTAGAGATTAATATTGAAAATTTCAACTGCTTAATACACACAGCTGCTTCTACCTCCACGCCCAAATGCAGAAACAGAACGCCGAGGGTCAAGCAGAAGGAATACCCAAAAGAAATAATTGAGAAAGTGCGGGAACGGCGTAAACTGAGAAGAGAGTGGCACAGAACCAGGTATCCGTCAGATAAAGTAAGACTTAACAGAGCTACGGAACAGCTGAAAGACATGATCAAAGAACACGAGAATCTCTGTCTGCAAAACTACCTGACTCTCCTCACTGCAGAAAAGGAGTCAAACTATTCGTTGTGGCACACCACCAGAAACTTCAAGCGACCTAAGAATCATATACCACCTTTGAGAGGACGGAATAGAACTTGGGCAAGATCCGACTCTGAAAAAGCGACTGCATTTGCTGAACACCTATATACAGTTTTCACACCTCTGGATAGTAACGACCGGAACGAGGATGAGAAAAGAATATCTTACCTTCAGTCACCAATCCAACTATGCTTTCCTTTGAAACCTGTGAGCCAGATTGAAATAGCAAGAGAGATCAAAGCCCTCCCGAAAAAGAAGTCCCCGGGATATGATCTGTTGGACTCTGTTCTGCTAAACAATCTTCCAAAAAAAGGCATGATGTTCTTGGTAGCAATATTTAACGCATGTTTAAGACTCTCCCACTATCCATCCCAATGGAAACTCGCTCAAGTGATCATGATTCCCAAGCCTGGTAAACTACCAGAGGAAGTCTCATCCTATAGACCGATTAGTCTTCTCCCTCTGCTGGGAAAACTTTTCGAAAAGATTATCTTGAACAGAATGCATACATTTGGATGCCATTCTGCCCGGTCATCAATTTGGCTTTAGGCAAAAACACTCCACCATAGAGCAGGTACATCGGCTTATAGATACCATTAACCACACCTTGGAGTCCAAGAAATACTGCTCAGCTGTTTTTCTGGACATAAGCCAAGCCTTCGATCGAGTCTGGCACGATGGACTGCTTTACAAGATTAAAAAATACTTGCCACATTCATTCTTCCTCATCTTGAAGAGCTATCTGAATACAAGATGTTTCGAAGTCAAAGTCAACAAAATAACTTCAGATTTGCACGAAATTCGATCGGGTGTACCTCAGGGTAGCATCCTGGGACCAGTGCTGTACCTTATATTCACAGCTGATATTCCAACAAATGACAATACTTTCATTGCCACATATGCTGATGACACAGCCATATTGTCAGTAAATGCAAATCCAGATACTGCGTCATTAAATCTGCAGAAGCACATAACTGAAATCGAATACTGGATGAAGATCTGGAGAATAAAATCAAATCAAGGCAAATCTGCACATGTTACCTTTACCCTAAGGAAAGGCAACTGTCCCCCAATTACATTAAATGGAGAACAAATCCCACATGCTGATACTGCCAAATACTTGGGCATGCACCTGGACAGAAGATTGACATGGCAGAAACATATCTGGAGCAAAAGGAAATATCTAGACTCAAAGCTTAGAGCAATGTACTGGCTGATTGGAGGGAAGTCCCAACTTACAAACGAAAGTAAAATCGTAATCTATAAAACCGTATTAAAGCCGCTTTGGACATACGGAATTGAACTCTGGGGAACAGCAAGTAATAGTAACATTGAGATCCTAGAAAGGTTTCAATCCAAAGCTATCAGATCTATGTTCAATATACCAAAATGCATCCATAATAATTACATTATGCAAGATCTGAGGCTGAAAACTGTTAAACAGGAAATTGTCATACGCAGTGAAAACTATCAGCAAAAACTAGCCAAACATGTGAATGCTCTGACTTCTAAATTATCGGGATCCGGAAGCACCCAACATACAAGACTGAGGAGAAATAGTGTTCCAAGCCTTATAAACAGATTCCCAAAGGAATAGTGGGAAAGGCCAATGGGCTTTTCCCACTAAAAATATGACAGAAGCAGACACTGGTCAGAGAAAAGAGCAGCTAAATGTCAATGACAGATTGCTGTGTTGAGCAGGATATATTAAAAAAAAAATATTTTCAAGTCTTATGTCAATAGTTGGTTTCACTAAATATTAATCTCAATCATCTTTGCCAATTTGTCTTTAATATTTTCAAGTCTTATGTCAATAGTTGGTTTCACTAAATATTAATCTCAATCATCTTCGCCAATTTGTCTTTAATATTTTCAGATTTTATGTCAATAGTTGATTTCACTAAATATTAATCTCAATCATCTCCGCCAATTTGTCTTTAATATTTTCAAGTCTTATGTCAATAGGTGGTTTCAATAAATATTACCTGCAAATTTATCTAAAATTTCAGTTTAAGTTTAATTTGTTTGGCTTTAGCTCTTCTTTCCAGTTTAATTTTTTTAATAGTCTTCCTTTTTGCTTGCTTTCAAGTCTGTTTATTTTTGGCAAATCAGCTTATATTATAGGCTTTCCCGGTTCTCTTCATTTATTTGCTTGCTTCTGTCTTTCAGTTGTCGGATATGGTGAAATCATGTCTGGCATAAAAAGAATGTTAATATATCAAGATTGAATACTCACGGTTCACGAAGTGTCGGAAGTTGATTGTTCATTGTCAGAGACAGGCTTTTGTGGTATCTTATATATCAAAGTCAACTGTTGGCTAGATGTTTTAGCGACAAGTTCTTGTGATGGTCGGATGTATCGGAGGCAACTGTTTAGCGATTGACACTTGCAGTACATGTATAAGTTGAGGCCTCACAGGGTTCAAGGAGAGTTGGCTGTGGTATATATTAGGTGATGTTTTCATTAAACATACTTTTGTTTGAAGATAAATTTTCAGTTTATTGAAGTTCACACGTTAATTGAAGCATAATCATCATCACTGAAGACTAATTTTTTGAAGCGCCATATCCCTGGTGTTGTAAATTAACTAATGATTCTTGGCTGTAAATAATTCAATGTATGCAATTTTGACTATTTTGTGGATACAGATAAAACTTGACAGATAAAACCTTTTACCGTAGATCTATTAAAAATGGAAGACCTAGCGGCATTGATTGGAGGATACTTGCAGTTTAAGGCCTTAGCATATTTGTATACCAGTTTTCTTGCTGGAATTGTTATGAGCTCAAACGCATTTTACTAAATTTTTCATCTTCTGTAGCTGAACTCATTAAGTCTTTTCCTTTTCTTTGCTTCTTTATTTTTTAGTATCATTTAGTGCAATAGCTTTGCAAGTACAATTAAATTTAAAGAGATGCTCTTCATTCTTGTCGGAATGTACTCCAACATATAAATGGAAAGACAGTCGAAAAATTATTAAATAACAAAATATTTGTTATCAATATTATCTAAGAAATATCTGTATCGTCAATTCAATAATCTTGTTGAATATAATATATCTAGTCATAATATAATCGTCAAACACAATAAAATAATTACTCAGCATCTATGAAAACTCGTAGCCTCCTGTCATGTCACCCATTGCAGTACGACTGGTCGCCACTAAGTAGTTAAAACAGGGTTGTGGCCCGCAGCTGCACATGAAAAGATATATGTGTCCATATAACACTTGGTAATCACAAGTGTATGCACACGCCCTCTGCATGAAGGGTCCCAATCTTCACCTATTTTTCCCAATAGTTAGTAGGTGTCTAAGTCATTGCTGTGATGTTTGGTTGATTACTGGTTTATGGCCTAAGTTCGATTCAAGGCTGCTCATCGAGCTGCTCCATACTGACGTATAGTTTTACTTTAAGAGATTGCTTTACTAGCAATAAGTCTGCAATATTTATCAATTTTGTACATTAAAGTCTGTAAATGAATAAATTAATAGGTAATTAAACTATTTTCTTATGTAATATTTAGTAATGTTTTGAAGAGAATCAAAGTAATCATCGTCATAATTATACAGTTTATTTTGCATCCCAGGCATTGATAAACAATGAAGAAATTAAACTATTTTTACATTGGAAGTTTTACCAACAACCAACAACTTTGATACCAGTGAAGTTGCAACGTGTCGTTGACCTAAATTTCTTAGTGGAATACAAATTGATGTTAACAGAAGACTTCATTAAGTACCTAAGAACTGTTCGTATATGGGTTGCTATTAATATTGTAATGGGTTGTAATGGTTAATTTTGCTGTTTTTAATTAAATATTATAAAAATGTAGGTTAATAAAAAATAAGTAGTGAAAAAATTATTAAAGTTGATTAAAAAATTAGTGAAATTTGGGCTACTAAATTGAATGATATATATAGAATGGGGATATCTTCCTGTCTCATCTTTTCTCATAGAATACAAGGAGCATTAAAAAATGGCATAACAATTTGATATTGCCATCCTTGTCTAAACATTATGTTTAAACCTTTGTATATCTCTCAATTTATAAAATTTTTTCACTTCTTGTTTGTTTGTACCTTAAAATTATAATTTATGAATGAAAAAAATTAATGAAATGTCCTGTAGTCATAGTTCAACCTCCATTTTCTTAGATTTAATATTATAATAATTGGCTCTCTTCTTGTCATAAGCACATACAATCTAAACTGTTTGTTATATTCTCTTACACCATATCATTTTATTTGTTGTTAATCATCCATGATAAAAATACTAAACATACGAGGGTACGTTTTTAAGTTCACGCAATTGGTAATTCACTTGGTAAGTCACTGAAGGCTCATTAAAGTACATGTGCCGTTCAGTGACTCATTGTTAGTATAAACAGCAAGTTTTATCTTAATCGGGCCATTAGTCTTTCAAGTATCATCGACCAAGCAACTCAACCGGAAAGAAAGTGAGATATGTGGAGAAAATCGAGTACCGCACTGTTATAAAGTTCCTTATCAAGCAAGGAAAGTCGGTTCAAACCAGACTAGAAGAGATGGCATCCGTTTACGGGCACTCTTGCCCGGGTAAAACGATGATTTATAAGCGGCACAGTATCTTTAAACAAGGCAGGAACTCACTCGAAGATGATCCACAGCCCGGTCGACCGATCAAAGTGATTACTCCGGAAAAAATTCAACGAGTCAAAAAATAAATTTTGGAAGATGCTAGATTAAAGAAAAAACAGCTCGCTGAAATGGTTGGAGTGTTGGATACAACCATTTTTAAAATTCTTCACGATCATCTTGGGATGAGTAAGGTCAGCGCAAGGGGTACAAAATTATACTAAAATTAGAGAAAAGCATAGAAGCGGTTCTCGCGCATTTTTTGACCTATGTAATGAAGACAAGGATGAACTATTGAATCGAATTGTTACTGGATGCAAATCTTCGGTTCTTTATTATGAACCTGAGTCTATGAGTGGCATAAAAAAGGCTTACTACCATCCAAGAGTTTTGAGGTATCACAGTCAGCTGGAAAAATCATGGCAACAGTCTTTTGGAACTCAGAAGGGATCCTGTTGATAGATTATAAAGATAAAGGCGTCTCCATTACCGGAAAATACTATGCTTCAATCCTAGAGCAGTAGAAAGAATCCATCAAAGAAAATAAAAAGGAAAAAATTAACCAAAGATGTCCTCCTTCTCTGCATTAGTTGCCCTGCATAAGATGGGCTTCGATATTTTGGAACACCCACCCTACAGTCCTGAACTGGCTCCCAGCGATTATTATTTATTCTCAAAGTTAAAAAAAGAACTTCATGGGAAGAAATTTTCAAGCGATGAAGAAGCAAAGTATGCAGTTTCAGCTTACTTTTCAGACAAAGATAAAACATTTTTATGAAGGTATAAATAAGCGAATTGAAAGATCGGAAAAATGAATTAGGGTAGCAGGTAAATATAGTGAAAAAGAAAAATAAATTTGTGTTTTTATTCTCAATTCTAACCTCCATTCTGCAAACTTAAATACGCCCTCTCGTATACTATCGCTGTTTGGGATTGGGAGAAAATCAAACTAATATAATTTTTAGAAACTAAGAAATTACAATCAACACTGAGAATTAGCACTAGATGCTGATCTGTAAAAATCTTTTGAAACTTTTGGCCTTTGACAACTTTTCATATCCTGCTTTTGTCAACTAATAATTAGTAGTGTACCGTAAATTGGTATTATGGTAAATGTGGAGATGTTAGTAGTAATCGATGATATGGGGCTGTTAGCAGTGTAATCAAGTTCCCAAAATATTTTTATTATGGACAATCTTGTTTTCATGTTACATTTAAATTATTATTTAGAAAACACTGAAAGTATTTTCTGGTCTGAATGTTATTATTCATATAGATTATAAATATTTATTAATTTTCTCACAGAATTTTCTTTCAATTAGGGTACATTCTTTATAACGATCTGTGAAGTGTGGAAACTTGATATACCATTTGCAAAGTGCAAAGTACCTTTGATGAAAGTTCTCAAAAACCCTGGCAAGAAAGTGAATTTTTTTTTGGGTATCTTTGATGACAAAACATCGGAAAATTTTAAAGAGATAGAAATGGGTGTGATCGACGTTTGGTGTTCACTTTCTTTTCGTGAAGAGTATCGGGCACATTTTAACAATTTGGTAATCAGAGAGGTAAGTGAAAACTTTTTTATGCACACCTTAATAAAATTTACATTTATTCATTGGTGATCTTGAATTACAGTCGACTCGCGGTATGGTTTATTTCAATATGCTTGATAACTCGTTATCCTTATGCCAGTGGCCCAACATTTTTTAACTTACTTTATACATTGGCTGGCAGCGTGCTTCACCTCTTGGGTGCGGGAGAGTCATAATTATGCTTAACTTTCTTTATGCCAATAGGCACGATCATGGTTTCCCTCGTAAATGCACTGAATACTGTGTATACATTAGAAGTACTTTATAAAAAATGCACTGCTATAATCCTTCTCGATATTTCGAAATATTTATGTTTTAAAAATTATAGTATTAAATAGTTTCTTATATCTCACATTCAGAAACTGTATACCTTGAAGAAAGCTTACACTGAATATACCAATTGATTAGTTCACTAAACTTCAATATATCAACTAAGTAACCTTGGATATTTTACTTTTGAGATAAAATTTAATTTTAAATAAAACCTGTGCCTTAATGTTGCCACTAAAATCTTTGATTTTAAATATGTGCAACTACATGTGAGGTTATAAATACATAAAGAATGGAATTTTAAGAGTAACTGAATGAGCTAAACTTTTCTGTAAAACCACCATTCTACATCTTTTTTACAAAGTTATACTCGTATCTAAAAAAATGTCAACTTTATTTTTTTAAAATATTAATATTTGTTTTTTATTTCAATTATACTTCCTGTAAATTTAATTGTATAATAGGAAGTGAAGGAAAAGATAATATTATACTAAAATATCAATATATATAAAACAATACCATTAATGCAACATCACCATTATTTCGGACATGTTGCATTAATAACTTATAACTTATTATTAACATAATTAAACGTAAATTAGTTTTAAATAAACAATATTTTTTAAATATTATTTTGTTATCAGTCTACAACTTAATGGAAGAGTATGTTACAAACAACGTTGAAACTTAATATTTCATAAACAATATTCCAAAATAAAAAAATAATATAAGGCATTTTCCTTGCCTATAATGAAAAATTTTCCATCCAAAATAAAAAAAATTATCTAAGGAATTTTCTTTGTCTCAAATGCCTCCAATTTTCCTTACATGGCAACTACAGGCTCACGTTGACATGGAAGAAAATCACTTTATGTATCGATATCCGTACCTCTTGTGATAATAAGCAGCTTCAGCCTAACACTCACAAAAATACAATTCCTTCATTCAACTCTTTTTGACATCCTAGGCCTTTTGTATAAAGGATTAACTTCTTCCGAACTCACAAATAGTGATGCTTATTCTCAATTTCTTCATGACCTTTTGTAAATTCTTTGTGTCTACTGAAAATAGGGGCTATTGAAAGGGTTCATGCATTGTCTGTCATATTACAGTTGAAAACTCACGAAGTGGACCGACTACCCCACCCACTCTGCTCCATCCCTTCATAATTATATTTAAAAATAAGAAAAATTTCCAAGTTCGTTAGTACAAGGTAATTTGAAAAATTACACAATTGGTTATAAAAATCCCTTTACTAGTATATAGGTATGTTCCAATATAGGCTGAAAGTCGAAGAAAAACACCTATTTTATACTATCATTTTTAGAGTCAATTGAAATGAAAAGAAAAACTGAAATCATTATTAAAAAATTAGAAGTAATTTTAAGGGACAAATTTAAGTGTCTCAGAAACGGCCTATTATGGTATAATTTTAAATGTGAGCTGTCTCAATAACAGCTCTCAGTAATGTAAACTATAATAATCTTCCAGTTGTGTCATCTAAAAATTTACCTTCTGCCTGCATGCCCTTCTGCCATTTGGTAGATTTTCCTCAGTCACCATTCCCTATACTCAATCCATTTGTAATATGAGGTCTGCACTCCGCTGTCGTCGGTCGCAATTGCGAATACCTATAATTTTGGTGGGCCAACAGGTGTTGCCAAAACATGTATTCTGCATGTCCCAACAATTCTGATTGATACCAGCTGTTGCAGTTTCCCATAGGACTATCATTTGCTCTTAAAATAAATTTATCCTGTGGTTAAACTTTTGGAATGGTTGGATTTGATTTCAGATTAGAGTACTTTTTCATGAATAATTACGTCAGTTTGACCAGAATAAGAATTCCAGAAAACCAATACACTCACACAAAATAATAAAACTTTAAATACAGCACCAGAAGTTTTTACTAATAAAAAAACATAAAAAAAATTAAAAAAAGCAACAAAAATATATAAATACGCAAAAATTTACAAAATAGGAGTAGAAGAAAGGCAAAAAGTATAAAAATAATTAAATTAATAAAAAAACTATTATCAACGTCACCGAAGTTTAATCAGTTGTTCATAAAATTAAACTAGTAGTTATGAATGGTTAATTTTTTTCAGCACCCTCCAGATTCCTTTACATCAAAATTATTACTTAGATCACAAACTGATCCACGTAAGACTAATTCTATGATGTTATTGAATAATACGGCTGATGATTCCTCCATTGAAAAATTCAGTACATTTGATAAACTTTTACAGACAAGGGTAAAAGATGATGTGCTGACTCAAAATAAATTGGTAAATGTTTTATTTTTATAACTATTTAAAACTTAACACTGAAGTTGTTTTACCTTATTTTTAGTGTATAATAAAACAGTTTTTTATTTAAATACTAACTACACACAGAACCTATTTAATTTGTATTTTATTACTTTTATTTTATGGAAAAGACAGAGTTGTGCAATATCTGTATTTTTTCATACTAGGTAAACCTGTTATTGGTATGTAAAAATAATAGGTACATACATCTGTTATGAAACACTAGGATGTATGCAGCATGCATACTTGCTTGTCGGGTGTTCAAGTACGCTATGCAAACACTCGTCTTAAAGTATTCAATATTTTTTTCTTATTAATCCCGTAGATTCCACATAATTTGGTTTTTCAGGTATTTGAATTCAATTAAATAATACTTTACAAAGATAAAATCTAATGATTATTGTTCTATTCTTATACAACTATTTGTCACGGACCTTTAGAGACTATAAATGAAGATATGGTCCAAATACCGATACGCATTGGAGTTTAGACTCACTGGGAATGTCTAATATCTAATATGAAGCAAGCACAAATCACATGTATATGGGATTCTGGATTGCCCAAGAGTATGACATGTTACGAATATGAGCCATTATGTAGAATGTCTTTTGTTTCATTTTTCCCAAGGGATTTATACAACGAACGAGATAGCATGCATAAATCTGTAATAGTTTTGTTTCTTTAATCTTATAGTAGTTGAGTTGTTATGAAAAGAGGCAAAAAGCTGCGTATTTTATAAAAGGCATGTACGAAATGTCATGCAAATACGTCCATTCCACACAAATATTTCATACTTATACAGATTACAGTATACACGCTCTTGTGCAAAAACATTGTCGATTGACTGGCAATAAGTCAACTAATGATGCACACGTATAAGCAAACACAAATATTAAATCACAAAGCAATATCTTATACTATTAAACGAGCAATTCTTGTATGTATATATATATGTAAATGGTTTCTCGGAAACGGCTCTAACGATTTTTATGAAATTTTATTTATTTATTGCGTGGGTAATTTTATTGAAGAATTCCAAAGATGAGACATGTCGGTTAATTATTTTGGAAATGGCAGCCATTTAAAATTTTAAAAATTATTATGAAAACTATTGTATAGCTTAATAACCTTTGGATGGAAAAAACATACGAAAACGGGTGGGAAAGGTAAGTGAAAGGGGAAGTGATAGGAGAAGGGGAAGGGGCGGAGAAGGGGAAGGGGGAGTGGAAGGGGAAGGGGAAGTGGTGTGTAGGGGTATGGTTAGGGGGAGGTAAGGGGAAGAGAAAGGTGATGGTAAAGTGGGGGGTAGCTTCCTACCTGGGGAGGGGGAGAGGAAGGGAAAGAGGAGGGGAGGAAAAGGGGAAAGAGAAACCGAAGCGGAAGTAGAAGCGGGAGCTGAAGGGGAAGGGGATGGAGAAGGGGAAGGGGATGGAGAAGGGGAAGGGGAAGTGGAGGGGTAGGGGTATGGGTAGGGGGAGGTAAGGGCAAGGGATAGGTGATAGCGCATGGAAAGGGGAAGGGCATGGTGAAGGGAAAGGTGAAGGTTGAAGGTGATGAAGAAGTGGAGGAGGAGGATGGGGAGGGAGATGTAAGAGGGGAAGGGAAGGTGGAGAGGTAGGGTAGGGGGAGGTAAAGGGAAGGAAACGGTGATGGTGAAGGGGAAGGAGAAGTGGAGGAGGAGGATGGGGAGGGAGAGGTAAGAAGAAGGTGAATGGGAAGGTAAGGGGAAGGGAAGATGGAGAGGGAGTGGAAGGGAAGACGAAGGTGAAGGAAAGGGAATTGGGAAGGGGAAGGGGATGGAGGAAGGATGGGAGAGGGAAGAAAGGGTATGTAAAGATGGAGGGGGGTATGATGGTGAGGGGAGCGGAAGAGGAATGGGAAGGTGGAGTGGAAGGCGAATGGGAAGGCGAAGGAAAAGTGGAAGGCGAACGGGAGGGCGAACTCGAACGCCAAGGCAAAGGCAAACGCGAACGCGAAGGCAAACGCGAAGACGAATGCGAAAGCAAACGCGAACGCAAAGGCGAAAATGGGAAGTTGAACGCGAACACGAAGGTGAACGGGAAGGCGAGACCGAAAACAAAGACAAAGGGGAAAAGGAAAGGGGTGGAAAAGAAAATCGAATACTAAATCTAATACTATGAAACAAGCAATTTCAAATCGAAATATACGAGCATCGCTCGGTCACCTGGTACTAGGTTTTTATGACAGCAATGTTAAAAAATAAAATAGTCACTTTTGTAAGTTTATTAAAAGAAATAATGGTCACAATCTTTGTTTAGGGACTTAAATAACAATAGGAAACCACTTTAGAGCAACACGGGTCCGAAGCTGGATTCCGTGTTGTTCTAAGGCAACTAATTTCAAGTCATACTTTTTGGCAAAATAATTAGTAATTGAAATAATTATTTAATATACCTAATGAAAAGATAGAAAAAACACTTTAATGTATTAACTAAACAGAGTAACATAGAATATGACAATTTAAGTATCTAATAAGATATAAAATAACCATTAAAATGATAAGTGAACCGGGTTTCTAGATTTTGCAACAGTCAAAAAAGATTGTCTTCACCGCTGCAAAGTTCGTGCTCCCAAGAGGCGCAACTAGTGCATCTGTACCATAATTTTCTATTGCGTCCAAACATTTTGTACAATTTCTCTTTTTTTCTGCTAATTCTTTTTCATTCTTATGACTTGTTTTTTCTTTGTATGACTGTCTTCTAGTTCTAATATTTTCTTCATGGGAGTCGAAGTTAGTACTTCTGAGTGTTGTTTCTTATGTCCTTTTTCCTCAACCTTCCCTTTTGTTAATAATTTCTTTGGTAGTGTGGTCAATTCGCTGTAACTTATTTCTTCACCAGTATCTTTCCATGAAGTGTTCATATTCAGATTAATATTAGTTGAATTACTAATTATTGGCTGATTAGGACAAATCGTTTACACATCAATTGCAATTTTTGTATAATGTGCTGTATATTTGGAATTTAAAAATGGTCCCCCCGCAGTATCTGTCCGAGAAATGCTTTGTTATGGATATCTGTTATCAGAATCAAGTGTTATTTCAGGGAGGTGTGATTGCACATTTTTAATGTTTATGTTCTCTGATGTCAATGCACATAATTCTGTAATTGTCAGAATTTATGAGTATACCTGTAACTGCAAATCTTGTTACACTTTTGTCAAGAATTACTGCTTTATTATAAGCTCTAGTAAAAAGAGCGGCAACATCGTTTGCAGATATTATTTTAAAACCATTGGTTTGTTGTACATGTCACTCTCATCATGGTAATCAGCTTTAAATGACTAAAGAATGCAACTAGTGATTGAGTTCAGTGATACTTGTGGGGTGGCAATGTTACCAAATTTATACCATTACTATAACAACAATCATATATATTTAAAGACAGGTGGCTCCTATCATTGTCTAGTATTAATAGCACTGAATCTTCCAAAGGATGGTTTAACATGATTTTTAAAATGTAATAGCCATTGTTCAAATAGCTCTTTCTTCATCCAGCCGGACTTGGAACATCGATATACTGAACCAGATGGACCATCTCTTTCGAGTGATGGAGTCATGCAGACCCTTGTACAAATAAATATTGGCAGAACAAATTGCGTGGAGGCACTCATACAATCACAAACAGTGATATTTTTACATTCTCTCTCTCAGCTTCTATTTGTTTCTGACAGTCACACCGGTCTCATCAACATTGAATATTTTATTTGGAGATAATGAGGTCTTATTCAGCATGCCTAGTTAATTATCAAAAAATAATTTTAAATCACCTTTATTCACAATTAAATGAAACTACGTGATGTAGTATTATTTCTACTTTCTTTAAGTTCTTTACCACGATCTAGGTTTCATTGTATTACAACATCTTCAGGTGGGCTATTAGCAAAGATCTTGCTAATAGCCCACCTGGAGATGTTGTAATACAACGAAACCTAGGTCGTGGTAAAGGACCTAAAGAAAGTAGAAATAATACGATGTGAAAGTAGAAATAAACTCCGAATGTGGCAGCAGGAGGACATAGTTTAGCACTGCCAAGGACTTTATTAACTGTAGCTTTCATTTTTCGAGGAGAATAGGAGCGCTTTTATTGGTGGCACCACTGCAGACTAAATAATTTTTGAAATTGAACACCAGATTTTCATACGATACGATACGATATAATACCCATAATTTACTAGCAATGTAATTGCAATTAAAATTAATATAAATTTTATTAATGAGATAATCTATCTAAATGACAAATAAAAAAATATTTAATAATAGTTATTCCGTAAGTTTTTTTTTTTAAATTGATAATAATATTTTTTATAATTTTAATATTTGAGCGAATTATGAATGGATGTTATAGATTTTCAAATAGCAATAATTTTGATTGACGAAATGTAAACAAGGTTGACCTTGAAATTTCATTTTGTTATTCTTTTTTTTAACCTTTTTTAGTCAAATCAAATCCACCCTCGATTCCAAAGCAGGGTAATCATACAATATTACCACATTTCTCACATTTATCGGAATATAAAATCTAGGTTGATGCATTTCCACGTTAATGACTTATTTTCAAATTTAAAAAAAAATGGTATGATTTTAAAAAATAGGTGTATTGCAATCTACCTATGATGCACTATTATGGATTGAAGTGGCGAAATTTCCTTCATTTACATACAACTTATTGTATATGTTAGAGTGAGATAGGTATCTCTTCTAAGTTTCTGTCATTTAAAACATTCTTGTACGGTCTTACATCAATCTGTGCGATAATACCCTCCTCTCTCTTATTATAGTATTTGTGATATTATTGATTACTGTGGTAAATTAAAAAGACCTATCGATAGATATTTTTAGGCTTTATATTCAAACTAGTAAATTACACAATGCTCCACATGAAATCAGTATCAACTTAAGCTGTGAAAACAATAATAATATTACAGTCAAATACTATGTGGTGCAAAAGGAAAATGTAAACACATACATTCCTGTACTCTTGCATGCCAATAGGAAAAACAGTAAATTGTAGACACACTTAGAGTTTAGTATATGTTGATTAACCTTTAGCTACTGATCCTATTTTGTGGAACATAGTAACCGAGGCTACGTCACCGTGATGTACTTATTTTAAACGCATTTTTGAAGTGAAACTTCTTTAGAATTGTTGTGATTTGTAACTTGTAGAAACGTAAATGCATCATGACAAAGAAACAAGTGAAGCTTCTTTAGAATCGTTGTGATTTGAATTTTAGGTCTGCTCTTTGTGCCATTCTTGTTCATTCCATGTCATCTTGTTCTTTGAGTATCAAATCATTACCAAAAATGCACTTGATGGTCAGTGTTAGTTCCCTTGGGAGGTACGCATTATAAAGACGTCGATTAGGATGCGGTAAAACCAACTCTCTAGCAAGGTTTAGCAGAAAAATTCCTCTTTCAATGGTTTTTGCATTAGCACAGGAATTGTAAAGTACAAAAGTGTTCATCCCATTTAAATCAAGAATTATATAAAATATAGCCGGTGGCCATCTTTGTGCACACGGCTGCAGGACTAGTTCGAGCATTTTTTGTCGAGCTCATCAGCACTACTTTGGTCTTATTATAATTTGACGGTCAAATAATTTTTTCTTCATCTTCTCATCGGTTGGAAATTTGAAAATAGAAATCTCATTACTAGTCCGAGACTTAAAATGAGATACACAACAATTATAATTTGATTTGTGATTTAAGATATATGCCATCACAGGTTTGTGTTGTCACCTAGAATTGGTGGCACCTTCGCTGGTTCACTAACGTAAGCAGTATATGACAGGTCAGCATCTTATGTTCGTGAATTGAATAATTTTTGGAGGTGTTGCATTTTCAAAAAGATTTAAGCATGATGAATCTCAATATTCCTCATCGCAGCCAATAACTAACAAGCAAACGAAGCTTTGTGATTCTCAGTGTGCTATATCCTTTATAACCTTTCGGATCGATTGCGGAGTGATTCTATATCCTTTCGGATCAGTAATTTTTTTGTATACTTCAATATACACTTAAGATCCTTCTCCAAAACTCCTTTGATCACCTTATCCGCCACTGTTGTGATGAAATGCATTGTATTCCTGTCTGTGGAAGATTGTCAACAGCCATGGTCACTTTGTGCTTCTGAAGTCTACAGAAGTCAGAAATGTCTCATAAAGTTTTCTGTCTTGTGTAAATAGTATATATATATATATATATATATATATATATATATATATATATATATATGTATATATATATATATGTATATATATATATATATATATGTATATGTATATGTACACACACACATACATATATATAATAAATTGTTATATGTCATTAATATGGAAAAGCTTTAACCAGTATCTTTTACTTCAATAAATATAAGAAATGTGGCAATTGGTTTTTTCTAACTATCCCTTTATTTTGCATAATTAAGAAAGATACGCAAAAGAAAACTAGAAATTATGAATTTTCTGTCTATAGTAACGGAACATTGTGAACATTTGTTAAGACATTCAATAAGAATAAAATTTATAGTGTGATAATACAATTAGCATATTTTAGCTTATTTTTAATTGATACAGGTTCATCTAAATTATCACCGTTACTTCAAAGGTATTTTCATCATTTTGTTAAAACAGAAAATTTTCACTTGGTCAATGTCATTGAAATACCATCATTTAAATCTTTTTATTGCAATGTATGACTTATATTTCACTATTTTAATTTTGGTAACGAATGTGACGGCTTAATAGGTATTGACATTTTAAAAAAATTTAAAGTCGATATTTAAAACAGGAAAACAAATGTTGGAAACATTCCATGCATCGAAAAAATGATTCAATATAGAAATTAAGATCAAAGTTTACAATTATAAGAAAGACACTAAAAGTAAAAATTTTGTCAAATTGTAATTATTGTAAAAATTCCAATCAATAGGTTAGTTACCCCTGCATAATTAAATATAGAAAATTCAGTAAAACGAGCATTTAATTAAATTAGCTGAAGTGTTTGAATAGTTAAAAAAAGCAAACCATAAAAATTCAGTGGACGAAAGAGTGAATTTTTGCAAAATTAAGTTTCATTCCCCGGTTACGAGATTATTGCCGAAGGAGTAAAACCAAATAAAAAAAAATTAAGGCAGTTCAAGAACACCCAATACCTTCTTCGCCAAAAAAAATTAAATCGTTTCTTGGTTTAGTTGGATGTTATTGCATTTTTAAAAAATATGGCTCATGTCTGTGCACCAATGACTAGTCATTTGAAAAAAGAAAAAAAAGAACTCACAAAATCATTTGAGGCATGCAAGTTGACATTGACAACCGATGCTAGTGATGTAGCACTAGGAGCCATTTCATCACAAAACAATCATCCAATTGCTTATACCTTGAGGAAGTTGTTGGACGCAGAGACCAATTATTTTACCACCGAAAAAGAATTGGGCCATCAAATATTTTGGGCTTTACTTATACAGTTAACGCTTTAGAACTATCACAGATAACCAACCACTCGTACGGTTAAATGGTTTGAAAAAACTAAACTCCTGATTAACCCATCGGAGGGTGAAGCTTAGCGAATATGAATTAATAATAAAATGGGTATAAAAAGGGTAAAGCTAACACTAATACAGATGCTTTAAGTAGTATAAAATTAAACTATAATGGAATACCCCCTAAAAAAGAAAATAAGACATTGTATACCTTGATTACAATAACCTAAATATAATTGATATAACCAGTATGTATCAAAATTAATTAGGCCCCCAGAACACCATACTATTATGAAAAGATTTTAACAATTTTTTAGTACACTATTAAAAAATTTCTTTAAACCTAAAACTACAAATTACTCTTATTTTTATGAAACGGGAATTTACAAACCTTTGACAACTATAGATAGATAATTATTTAACAAAATAGATTAGAAAGTAATTAAGTGTTCATTAACCCACTTCGAAGTATAATTAAGTGAACAGAATCGGAACTAGATACTCTTAGTAAACAAAAATGTACTTTTGACGAAAAGTCAAAAGGGTTTAAGTAATTCGTTTAATAGTATAATAAAACACCAAATAGAGGAGTCTCATTATAGAGATACTTATATTAATTTATTAGTTAATCTGGATTTTTTTACTAATATAGTAGATAGATTGGAAAATGCTGTGGTATTTGCTAGTAATAATAATGACATCATATCGACAGATCTTGTGCTTTTAGAAGTGTTACTCAAAGTTAGGATATAATCATTAAAAAACTGTCACATTTGTGAAGTAGCTATGGTGCAAGTAAATTCATTCCGTTATTTCCACATTTATTCAATTCCAAAAAAAACAACTTCTAATATGAAGAAGATACAAAAACACTTTTAATCCTTGCGAAGCTGGTTGGATAGTAAAATATGATACAAATACGGTCTGTACTATTTTAACAGACAATGATACCGATAACTAGGCAAGGGTTACGGAAACAAGAAATAGAAGAAACAAATCAATGGATTATCAGCCTGATCGTTGAAAGTGATCAGTACCTATGGTGAACAGATAATAACCTGAAACTTTGTGGATCATATTTAATAACATTACCATGAACATGCAAACTATATATATAAAATGAAACTCTAACAAGCCGACTTACTTTATCGACACAGAGAATTTTAAATTCTCAGATATAATTTGAAAGTAATATATAATTGTAACTATAGTTTTTAAAAAGTCACTTTCTGTACAGCAACTCATAATTCACACATCCAGATATTCTCACGCACAGAGAACTTTGAGACCACTAACAAATGTTTTATATTAGCTCATTAAAGATATTTCTGTACATTCTTGTTTTTCTGTGAACATCTGTACTGCATTTTGTTTAGAAGTATATTTCTTTTGTTGTTATTTCTGCATACTTTGCTGACAATCATAACATTGGCTACCTCTCATTATGTTTGCGTAACTTTTATTTCATAACAAAATAGATGACTGTTGTTTAATTGACGATTGGTTCATAATGCAGCAGGAACTATGTTTGATATTATTATAATATCAAACATAATTTAAAATTGCATAAACGTTTCTTAGAGGAAAAACAAAAATGGTAGAATATTTCCAAAAAAATGTGACATTCTCAAATGTGTGTGCCATATTTAAACACAATTGAAATTTTTTGGGAGGTGTGGCTTAGAAAAGTTCGAAAGTACTGTTCCTCATTGAAAACAGATGCGGTATATATTATAGAGCTACCAGAAACAAATTTTATTATGACTTTTTTTACACAGTTTTTATTTAGAAACTGTGTAAAAAAAGTCATAATAAAATTAGAAAAAAGTGATTTAATGCAAAGATGACTTTTTCAATAGAATTTACATAATACTTTGTTTATTGATATTGTATGTTGATTATTATGCCTTTAGCTTATTTCATTCCTCAATTTTAGGAATCAAAAATAAAGAATATAAAAATAGAATTAAAAGTTTCGTAATATATATTTGTTTTGACAGAATATTTAAGTCATGTAAATACAACCATTTATTAATTAGTTACACGAGGTGTTAATGATTAGATGATCGTACATTAGAGTTGTTCTTGGCAATCTATTGCTTTTTTCTTTTTTATTTATATTCTTCTTAATAAATTGCTCATAACTGTGAATCCAAACTCTAGATGAGAAATATGTAGTTTTTGACTGTTTATTGGATATTATCTTCGTATTGCCCAAAGAGAGATTTGAACAGAAGTTCACAAAAACTAGGTATTTTTTTTATAATATGAAAAAAATCTAAAAAGGCCAGAATCTCTCAAATTCAATAGAGTTTTCCTATCAAAACTAACTGTTGCATTAAATTCAGATATAGATGGTTATTTCTTAAGTAATAAAAGCATAAACCTAAAATATTTTTTTATTCAACTGAGATGCTGTTGTTATTGCTGCTTACGCTCGGAAGCTCATTAAACATTGCAATATACAGAAACTGATTCCAAATATGCGGATTGCATTGAGAATATTGATAACGATACCTGTACCTATAGCTAGTAAAGAACCAAATTTATCGAATCGAGTTTTTCAAAGCTTAAACTCATTAAGGCCTATCTGAGATCAGTAACATAACAATCGAGATTAATAGACGATGTTGTCAATTAAAGTGGGGAAAACATTGACTTGGCTGATTTAATAAGAGAATTTGCTCCCTGTAAGCTCCCTGCAAGGCAAGAAGAGTTAGGTGAATTTTGTTGGACAATCATTTGTATAATAAGATACTAGAACTATTATTTAATTTTTTTTCTTTTAAATGTATTTATTGGCAGTGAAGGAGCTTGGCTAAAATATAGCCCGGAGCTCCAGCAATGTTCAAACATGTCTCAGTCAGTTTGCTAAAAGAGGATTTTTCATTTTAATATTATTTCTTTTGCACTCTAATATTGTCATGTAAATTAATAAATGAAAATAATTAGTTCATTTAATAAATAAGAAATTATTTGATACATTAAGTAATTATATGAAACAAATTATATGAAGTATATTATAAGAACCATAATGTTCTCTAATTTTTCAGCTCAGCAAATTTTTTTTGCACCTATTTCTATCCTTAATTATTTATTATTGCAGATAACGAAGGACGATGAAACCAAAATGCCAATAATTGAAGTCAAAGAAAAACAACATGACGTAAAGACTTTTTCTAAAATTTCTTTTCCTAATAAATGTTTTAGAAATAACTATGTTTACAAAAAAAATTAATTAACCTATGTTTATTGGATAAATCTATCAAAGCTACAAATATTCACGATATCACATATTTAATTTTTTACAATGTGAGAATGCAAAACTAACATTCATTAAATTTCACTGAATTGAGTGTTGAATAAAAGCAAAATAACATTGAATGATTCTTAATGTTTTCATATAGAAATGGAAAAATTACAAAATTAATTTTATTTTGTATAAAGTAAAAACTCAAGTACATATTAATAGGATATATTCCATTGTTACAATGAACCAAGATAGATTCAATCAATCATTTATAATTCATAATAGTATACAACTTGCATTACAATAATCTAAGTTTTGATTTGATCGTTTCGCATTTACAGCTCTCAATATCTAATATTTCAAGTATCAATCATCATTAAGACAACAATTTTGTTTTATCAATATTATGAATTTGAGGGTCAAAGATATGGGTACATATCATGACAACTATATTATACTAAATAAGTGTCTAAATCAAAGGAAATTATTATCACCTACCACTTTGATCATTACAGATTTCGGTATTCCAAAAATATTACACGAGATTAGCACATTTAAATACGTGTTTACAAAATCCCGCAGCTCAAGAACGGACACTTATTGGTTGTAAACTCACTAATACATGCGTAACTTGTTGGTGTGCAACAACCTTAAAGTCTATTCACTGTATGTTGAACTCTTATAATGTAACTAAAATATGTGTTTTATATGTTTTGGTAAGCAGTTTTATTTGTAATATTAAAATTACATCTATACAACAATAACAAATATTAGTATTATTCAAATATTATATTTTTTCCATTGACCAGGTCAGATAACTAGAATGGCTGCGTACAATCATTTTATCTTCCCCACGCGACTTTATCGAGGCGGCAGTAACTCATGACTACTGATTAATGTCTATTATTCTTTCGTCTTTTGACATGCGCTTTGGTTGACCTAATTGGTTTCTGCCTGTAAATAAAAAACACGGTGTAAACATATAACCACTAAATGTCCTATTTTAATGTGGATAAGAATTTAAATACAAAAAATTTACTTGTCTAACTCTTTTTTTAGGTGCTGATGTGCTTGCTTCCTCTGTCTTTTACAAAATGCATGTAGTCTAGAAGTAAACAACTTAAGATATGTTTAATATAGGTAATTGAATCGAGCACTGAGAATGTGTGACAATTCAGGGTCGAATAATTTTAAGACCAACCTGTTGTAAACTAACATGTACTAGAATACAATAATGTCCTTTTAGTAAATCGTGACAAACTATCTCAATTAATCGACATTGTAAGGGCGACAAATCTGACATTTGTATTTGATTGCGATAAAGCATAGCCTATATATTACCTCTGAGCCAACCAAATACACTATTAAAAATTTCATTAAAATCCGTTTAGCTGTCTTGTGTAGTGCTTGAACAAATAAACAGGCTCACAGACATGCATTTTAAAAACAACTAATTGTGTTCTATTACTTTTGTTATGTTACCCTAAATATTTTTTTTTGTAAATTCTTTCAATATACTGTAGAATGGGGTTACTTTGATTCACGGGATGAGATTGATGAAAACTTTATATTTTTTAAAGCACAAATTGCATGATTTGTGAACAATATAAGGCGATTTTCATTTTTGATGTCATATACAAGACCGGGCATACTCACTACTCAAGCGGTACGAAAACGGTTGTTACTAATATTAAACAAGGAATATTTCAACAACCTTGAAAATACTTTGAAAGACGTCCCTGACTCTAATATTTTCAACTATGATGAGTCGAACCTGAGTGGTGATTCAGAAAAAAAGATAGGCATATATCGCAGAGGTGTCAAGTACCCAGAAAAGGCAATGAATTTTTCCACCTCTGTAATGGTTTGTGGTTCTGCTGATGGCGGGCTCTTACCGCCTTATATCATATATAAAAGCTTGAGAGAAAGGAGAGAGCTCCATGCGGCCCACTATGTTGCGATGAGTCTTCGATTACATTTGAGGATCACAATTTGACCATACAGCTAGTGGTTGGATTGACGCACCAACATTCAGGGTTTGATTTTGTGTGTTTAGTGCCACATTCGATGCATTTAAGCCAACCTCTTTATGTGGCTTTTTTTCACCCAATGAAGACAGCTTGGCGGCAAATACTGACCAATTGGAAGATGCAAAATGCAAGGTTGGCAATTGTTCCAAAGGATAAATTTCCTCACCTGTTGACAAAAGCTCTCAATAAAATGGATCAAGACCAACCAAAACCAAATTCTCTTTACAAAAACATAACTTCGGGTATTAAAAGAAATATGATGAGAGTATTTTGTACATTCAACTATTTAATAAATAAAAAGTTCTTGACCGCCTCCAAAAACAAGATATCGGTGAACAGGAAATTGAAAATACTTTGACTAATTTTTTGAAGGAATCAAGATATGGTGGCACTTCGAACCAACCTGCAAGAAAGAGAGGACATTTAGATGTAGCTCCCGGAAAGAGTGTTGCTACCCGATAGGAAACGTCCCAATCTGCAGATCAACAAAGCCAGAGAAACGAACAAAGTGACATGGCAGCATTTGATCATCAAGAAATAGAAACTCAAGTATCGGGTGAATTTATTACATCTCAAGCCGAAGCTCCAAACGTAGACAACTAAGAAATTCCATATAGACAACTAAATGAAAGTGACTAATGGCTATGTGGTAGAATGTAAAAATGAGAAGACAGAGTGCAGTTTAGGAAGATTTGTATTAGCAAAATTGTTTACGATATTTAAGATGATTTAATTAATTATAATTCTGTTTTGAGATTTAAGATAATTTAATTATTCAATTATATTTCTGAAATAGATTACACCGATATTGTATTTTTTTTGCCAAAGCCTGTTGAAGAAGGTGATATTGTTATTTTTCCATTTGATGTTAATATTCAAGAATTGTAGATTTAAGATGATGACTGATATTCTTTCCTAATGGAAATTTCAGATCTCAAGAAAACTGTGATTATCGTTTTGTCTTTCTAAAGGATGTAATAGTTTTGTAAGTCAAAGAGTAGTAATAAAGATGATTTTTATAAAAGTATTTACTCTAGTCTCTATCAATATCATCCCAAAATATTTCAAAATGCAATATCTTTTTTTATATTTTATTTCGCATGCACGCACGCACGCACTCACGCACACACACACACACACACACACACACACACACACACAAAATTGAAACAAATATGAGTGTATGAAGAAAAAAGTTTAATTATCTGATTTATTATTCATTGACTAATGAAATACTTAAAAAAATACTATATATGAAATATTTAAAAAATGACCATAATAATCTAAACAGCCTTTTCGTCAAAAAATCCTTCCTTGCATTTAATCACATTTTTTATGAGTCTCGGCATATGAGCAATCAATTTGTCGATTGTTTCTTGGGAAATATTGTTCCGGCTTTTTTGCAGAGCCTTCCACATGTCATCTTGCGAAGGGAGACATTAATATCGAATATCTCTAACAAGCTCTTCCCATAAAAGTTCGATAGGGTTGAGATCAGGACTTTGAGTTGTCCATACCATGTTTTTTAACACACCTTCCATCTCTTTTCCTCTATAGCCTCTCCATAATTTGGAACTATATTTTGGATCATTGTCTTGTTGGAAAGTGAATCCCTTTCCAATTAATATTATCCCGGAAGGAATAGTATTTTGCTGTAGAATTACTTTATATCGCTCTTTTTCATTATAAGGAATAATTCGAACCAAATTGCCAGTCCCATGGCCCAAGAAACAACCCCGCTGCGTCGAACATAAATTCTCCTTTTTGAACCAAATATTTCAAACTTTGATTCGTCAGTCCGAAGGATTTTTTAAAATCTTTTTTTGTTCAATCTTGATGGGCAAGAGCATAAATTTTTTGTGGCCTTAACAGAGGTAATCGGACAGCAACATGACCAAAAAAAGTTAGCATCGCTGAATTGTCTTTTTACCGTAGTCAATGATATAGGTTCTGATCGAAATTTGTTAACTTCCGTGCAAATTTCTGGTGCTGTTCAGCATCTATTTTGCTTGTTGGTAATGATGATGAAATTGTCCTCACTTAGGAGTGGTCTCTCTCAGTTGTCCTGAATGTGGACAATCTTGATCATTGCCAGTTTCCTTGTGTTGAATAATTGTGCGGTGAACACAAGTCTTCGGTATTTTAAATTGTGCGTCGTACATACATTGCATGCTTGGATTTGCCTTCGTTATATAAAACAACGATAGCAGATCGCATTTCAGTGCTTCTTTCGTGTACTTTTCCCATCTTGAAGACGACTTGATTGTAGGAACCACAAGTGCAGATTAAGTAAAATTGTTTGTGAATAACTTCATAAAAACACAAGTAATCCAAGAGAAAAATCTGTTTTAGGAAGCTAAAACAATCATATATTTTGGTTAATGCTAAGTAAAAGCAAAATAATTAGTAAATAAGGACCATAATATAAGGCCATAATATATAAAAATGAGTCTACTCACCTGACTGTCTCTTCGGGTACCAAAAATGTTTATTGCACCTTTACTTCAGAAATACACAAAACAAAGACAGATTTGACATTTCTTGGTAACAATAGAATATGCAGATGTGTAGATTTTTATTTTATTATATATATATATATATATATATATATATATAAATTTGAAACTTGGTCGTTTGTTTAGTTGATAAATAAGGTGATAAAAAGAAATTATAAATGTGATGGAAATCAAGAGCCTATTGCTACTGCCATTTGAGTAGAATCAATTTATTATATATTCGTCTTTTGATAAATGCTGGGTCATAATTTTTCAAAAAAGTTAATCTGGTATTTAACAATTATCGCTTTGGTTAAATCTATTAAATGATTTGAGAAAGGGGCTGTATCAAATTGGTGCATTAATAAATCTTCAAATAAGGTTATGCCGATAAAGGATTTTAAAACTTGTGACGTTATGAAACAAGTAGTATATTTAGGTTTGATCTGCTTACCGTTGCTACTTTGTAAGCATTCCTTCAGGACCAATTCACATGTACGTCAAATCTTAAGAACATCTTTCGAAGGATACATACGATTACCTTTATCTTTTATGTTTATAAGACTGTTGGACAACGGTTGGTACCCTATAAGAGCGCCAGTACAGGTCTCACATTTTACGGTTTTTATTAAAGCATGAACTATGAAATTAGAAACGTACTCAATTACTTTTTCAGAAAATGTCTGCTGTATTAGATATTTCTCATCAAGAAGCTAAACATTTTCAAAATTATCGCTAACATTTCCGTCTTCGTCGACAAATTTATATTTTTCGGATATTATATTTTTTTTTGTACCGCCGATAAACAATTTAAAATATGAATATTTTCTAGTGGAACACAATTTCCACAATCACTGTTGGATAGCTCAGTGTGTGTTAAAATTTTTTTATAAATAGTTTAATAATAGTTAGCCGTTGGATTATTATTACCACCTCCATGGCATCTTATATTAGAAGAGAAATACATTAATATAGCATCTTGGTTATCAACTAAATTTTCAAATAAAAATTTCGCACTATCAATGCAGACTAGTTTTTATGTTTTGACGTTCACAGATTCGTGTTGTAATTGTTTTCAAGTAAAAATAAGCGGATTCGAGAAGAGTCAAACAATCGGACTTATTTTCCTTGTTCATGGCTCGTTTATATCCGCATCGGTGAACTTTTGAATTTAATACACGAAAACGTCATTTATAATATTTAAAAAATTTACCGTTTCCCAAACAGACACAAATTCATTTAATTTTAAATGGGAATCGCAAATAAATAAGAGTTTCTGAGACGCTTTTACTAAATAATCGTCATTAACTTTCATTATTTTATTCTCGAAATGAGTATTCATTTCAAGAATAAATATTTTTTTTTATTTTTCTTAATTTATTTGCCATATGGAAATTTTCTGATTCGTATAACCTGTTTAATTCTTCCAAAAACGCCATTCAATCTTACTTCCCTTTTTATCATAAAATTCTCGATAGGCTTCACAGGAGTTGCGAATTAACTCAAGCATGTGGCAGGGATCCAAAAAAATTGCAATTGGTTTTGCAGTTGAAGGATTAATGAAATTGGTCTTCAAATTATCTGGCTCCAATGAACAGCCTAAGATTTTTACCATAGATAAATTAGACGGGCATCTGTCAAAAGTCAAAGCTACTATTTCTATTCCTATTTCACTAATAATTTCACTGCATTTTAAAACACACTTGTTTTGTGTTTTTCTCTTTAGGTTGCCGCTTACAGCTTTCACCAAAAAATATCCAACAGGCACTTTCCAACTTGCGTTAATTGCTACTGATAAAAAAACTAATGCTTCTTTAGCAACATCTATGCAATCACCTTCAATACTAGTTCCCAAATCTACATACCCACAACAACATTTCTCGTTAGGAATCCATGCAATCTTTTGTCTTAGAGCCATCTCATCTATTACAAGTGTACATAATAACTTTGTTTTAAATTGTTGATAAAAATGAGAGCTTCATTTGTGAATCCTGGTTTTCCTTCAATACTGCGATATCATTTATTTAAAGTGCATGCTGACAGTAAACAAGTATTGAAAGTTTTATCTACATAGTCATACACTTTGGCTGAATAAAAGTTCAGAGTCAAGCAAATGATCTTAGGGCTGAAGAATATTTTACTTTTGGAATATATCCTTTACTTGACTTAAGTAACTGTCACTTCATTAAATCCGGAGGCTGTACACCGACGCTACTTAGAATTGACTTATTTTCTTCAGTTATGAATGATTTTGATGTTAAATTTTTCACAATTAAATGAAACTACGTGATGTAGTATTATTTCTACTTTATTTAAGTTCTTTACCCCGACCTAGGTTTCGTTGTATTACAACATCTTCAGGTGGGTTATTAGCAAAGATTAAAAATTTCAATTGATGCTATAGCAAAAGAGAAAGTTATATTTTTCAGCAACTCCTCCAAGTTAGAAATGTTTTTCTTAAACTTACATGTTTTTTATTACATTCGTTTAATTTTCTGTTATCTCCGATGTAATCTTCGACTTCTGGATCGTTTCTGCCATTTTCTTTTTCCAAGATGTTTGAATTTTAGTATTGATTGTAGGTAAAGTATTTTCCGTATTTAATAATGTCGGTTCTGATTGTTGGCCAGATGTTGATGGTATAACAACTTTCGAAGAATTAAAAATCGTTTAAAAATAAGACTAAGAATTATACTTTTAAAAAGATGACTTCACAATATAAACAATTTTCGTTAATAAATAAAGAATTCAAAAAAAATCTTACATGTGCTGGTAGATATAGGGTTGGTACTGCAGACTCCAATAAATACCTTCCCTTGTTTTGACTCATTGTTACTAAATGAGTCGCAAAATATTTGGAACAAATAGTCCGCGATTTTGTTTGAAACCATGACTCGCATTGCCCAGCCACCTGTATCCATTTTTCTTTTCGGTGCAAGCAGTTCGGGACCTAAAATGGTAAGTGAAATATAAGTAAAATATAATATTATATGCTTAGAAATAAATTAAATATATTAGTTTACAAAAAAATATCTTATATGTAATTTTTTGGATTTTTAAGTAGTAACGAAAGTATCGTTTTAGTTATCGATAATGGTGCAACGCATATCTAGTGGCGAAAAATTCAACAATATGGCGGAATCGCTGCCGGCGATCTGACTGTAACATACGAAGATATACTTCCTTAAGTAGTAGTGTACTTACTTGTGAAAAGTAATTCCGTTTTTCTGATGTGATGATGTAATGCTTCTGTTTTGCCAATATTTCATAGCACAAGAAGACATGGTTTCTTTAATTTTGATTTAAAATTATGAGAAACTTTCGCAGTGACATTCGTTTTCTTACTGAAGGCACGTAAGCTCTTCACCCGGAGCAGTGGCACAAATTGTGCCAGCGTGCGGCTAGAGATTTTGTGTTGATGCATCATCCAGTGGTTAACTTATCCATGATGCATATGTATATGTATATACATATATACACACACACACACACATATATATATATATATATATATATATATATATATATATATGCGAAATTAATAGTGTCCGGAATGACCGTTCACAAATGCTTCTCAGCTTCAACCGTTTCACCAGGTTTACAAAATGTTTGAGAAATTGAAAGTATTTTGTTTTAAAAATATTTTTCTTTTCCTCTTTTGCTATAGCATCAATTGAAATTTTTTCTTCATCAAATTAAAGAAGAGGAAACAAGTACTTAACCACTTTTTTCACATTCCATATTAAGGTATTGTTGTTTGGAATGAAATAAATGAATATTAAAATATAATCTACATGAATTATAGATGAAGATTGATCTATTGGTTCACATAGAAATCATTGTGCTGGGTATTCCCAGAGTATAGAATAAACTTTGCAAAAATGAAAGTTTTTCGTCAAAAATACAAATAAGCCATTAAAAACAAACTAAAGTTTTAATTTTATATACTTATTGTGTACCAAATATGACATATAGCTTATTTTTATTCATGTATTTTATAAATAATATCTATTTTTACTTTCAGAAATCTACTGATGTATCTTTTAAAAACGATATTGAAAACGGTAGTAAGAAAACTACCCAGTCTTTCGTAAGTCTCTGAAATTCATAAGATATTTTTACTTTATTGAACAAAAAACTTTATCTTTTGGACCTAAACGCTCAAATCACATCGAAAGTAGAATGACCATTTCACTATGCACTCAATATTGTAACAAAATTTGTTTAATCACAATGAACGCTTCAACCGTTTCACCAGGTTTACAAAATGTTTGAGAAATTGAAAGTAATTTTTGTTTTAAAAATATTTTTCTTTTCCTCTTTTGCTATAGCATCAATTGAAATTTTTTCTTCATCAAATTAAAGAAGAGGAAACAAGCACTTAACCACTTTTTTCACATTCCGTATTAAGGTATTGTTGTTTGGAATGAAATAAATGAGTATTAAAATATAATCTACATGAATTATAGATCAAGATTGATCTATTGGTTCACATAGAAATCATTGTGCTGGGTATTTCCAGAGTATAGAATAAACTTTGCAAAAATGGAAGTTTTTTGTCAAAAATGCAAATAAGCCATTAAAAACAAACTAAAGTTTTAATTTTATATACTTATTGTGTACCAAATATGACATATAGCTTATTTTTATTCATGTATTTTATAAATAATATCTATTTTTACTTTCAGAAATCTACTGATGTATCTTTTGAAAACGGTAGTAAGAAAACTACCCAGTCTTCTGTAAGTCTCTGAAATTCATAAGATATTTTTACTCTATTGAACAAAAAACTTTATCTTTTGGACCTAAACGCTCAAATCACATCGAAAGTAAAGTGACCATTTCACTATGCACTCAATATTGTAACAAAATTTCTTTAATCGCAATGAAAGTTACTTCATTTTGTTGTATTCAGTCAATATATTGAAATTAAAAAAAAACCATTTCCTATTGGGAATAACAAATATTGACAACTGATGCCAAGCAATGTAGTTAACATTTCACCACATTTTTTACAACCACTTGATATCTCATAAAGTGTGAATTTTAGAACCACAAACTACGAGCTTACTCAATTACCCTTGTTAATAATTATTTTATCGCTAATGTGAGGAATGCTAATATGATAAATTAGAACAAACACATAAAATATGTAGAAGAATCAAATTTTATTTATAATTAAATTAAAAAATAATATGTAACTATTTTATAAAAAAAAGTATTTTTATGATATTCTTGATTGTTTTAGACTTTATATTATAAACTATTATGACTACACTTTTCAATAATAATATTAAAAACATTTTATAGAACTAAATTAAATCACATTACAAGAGTAATATTCACAACAAAAACTGTCAAAACGAAATATCATACATGACAACTATTTTTGCTGAATACCCACAGCTTTATTTATCTGTTTGGTGACGTAAGATAGATTTCCAATCACCGCAACAGCGACAGGTGACAGAGACAAGTCTCACTCAAAGACAGAGACATTACTGGTCAATACTATCTTGTGTCTAAGTTTGTACGCAGCAAACCATGTTCGTACTTGTCGCGCAGGAGACAAATGACACCACCGCTCTCGGAGCAATAGTGTCACGTGTCTCGGAAATAATGGTTGAGTTTAGTATTGAAGAGGATGAAAAACGTATTAATTTAATCTACGTTGTGACGTTAAATTAGAAGCATACGGAAATATTTTATTGAAGGGGACAATATTGAAAAGATATAGAAGAGTTGAAAAAAAAAATTTGTTTATTTTCTATTTTATTACCTATTAGAGATAGAAATACGACAACTCAATATTTGCTTAAGAAATAAAATAAATTTTTTTGTAACAACTAAACCAATTTTGATTTACAAATAAACCAAACGAAATATCTATGTGGGAATTAAATTACTTAACAAATAAATTAGTAAATTTTAATAAATCTATCAATCACCTCTAGTTCCATCAGGTTAAGCAAAAGTTACTTTGATGTAGTTATTTTTTCAGTTTAATATTTTATAAACTTGTAGTCAAGTAACCTTTATTGCACAAAATACCTTTATTGTCAAATGTGATCTCAACTTCTATTACTTTTAGCACTATCTTACCGAGACCTTTCCCAGAGGGAAATGTCTTGGCGAGATTGTATTAAAAAACCTGTTGTAAGCTTATCTGAAACCTCAAATCCAGAAAATTCTAAAAATCCCTTAGTATGTTCTAATTCTAATTCTTGCTTAATGTTTTGATAACAGCGATGTGCTTGCCACCTTATCATTTTGGACTGAAATATCCTTTCACCATATACAGAAATATATAAACACAAAGCTAATTGCAATTTTGACTTTGGCACATGTATGTAGTTTTACAATAGTGCTATAATGATATAAGTTTTTTATTAAATGGTAAATAAATATTATGTTACCATTTCATTACAAGTGAATACTGCAAAAAAATGGTAAAAAAATCCTAAAGACTTACAAAAAATTCCAGTGCAACTACAAAGGAACAGGATCTTCTGCACCAAAAATTTCTAAATGGAATATATATGAACTGTTAAGTTTTTTAGAAACTGTATCCCTCAATGCAGAACTAGAGGAACTAATATGATATACGATAGTGAATATACTATTGAGCTACTACAGGATGAGAGCAATGTAATTGCCACAGAAATGATGGAAGAAGTAATGAAAAAATAAATACCATTGAAAGAATAAATATCAATGAAAGTGCTTCAAACAATAAATTGCAGACCGGCTCTAAAGTGAATAAATCACATCGGTAAAATAAAGAATGTGATAAAGAGATGAGAATCATTAGGCTCTATTGAAAAGTAAAACACAAAAACGTTATAATCAAATTAATTTATTTTTGAGTCATTTCCACAAACTTATATAACAAAAGTAAAGGAAGAAATGTTTAATATTCTCACAAATTATGAAGTAATGGCAGCCGAAAATTCTGATACTTCCAGTTAAAAGTTATTCATCCTATATATGTCACCTTCAGCATACTCAAGTTTGCCTATTCAAACTACAGCTATTTCTGATTATGGTGCGATACACACACTTGAATCGCCCACTTCCAATAACTGTAAAACCCTATATGCGTGTCACCTGTTAGTGTGGTGTCAACTCAAGAAAATCGAATTGTTTTTTTTATTTAATAAGCAATAACCTCCAAAAATTTCTTTCTGTGATAACACCGAAATTATTGGTCCTCTTCTTATAATATAGGTATAAAAATAAATCATCTTCATTTTTTCACAGTACACGTAGAATTTCAGTATTCAACATTTTTTTACAAAGGACCGTCTTCTTCAAATTTAAAGGACATGCTGTGAGGGCGTTAGTGTCGCTGACTATGACAATGATTTATCTTCGTCACCGAGTGACTTTGTGGCGGCTATCTGTCACCAGTCACTGTAACTGAAGTCAGAAGTCTACCTTTATTACGATTAAAGTAGAGAGTAATTTATTTATGATTTTAGAAAATATAACAGTGTCCAGTCAAGATTAGAGTGCAATAATAAATAAGTTGCATTTTAATCTGGATTGCAACATAAGTTATTAATAACCCATGAAAACTTCGAATATTCGATAACTTCGATCATTGCTGTCATAAATGAATTCTTGAAAACAGAAAATTTCACACTATAACTGTTCCTTTATTAAATTCTCCCAGGAAGTTTCATGTACATAATGTGGGTAAATGATTAAGTGATTTTTAATAGTTATCAATATGGAGGCTTTATTTATAAATTACCAATATCACCAATGGGCATTCTCCTTTAAGATTTCATTTGAAAACACTGTTATATTAAGTTTATTCTCAAATGAATATCATGCAGAATGTTAAATATATAAAGTTCTGAGAAAGTTTATTTATGAGGATGGATTGAATAGTTCAGGTCAATATAAATTTTTTTACAACACTGCACTAACTGTAAGACAGAAAAAATCACATCAAGCGTAATAGACTTTTCAGGCTTTCTTCTTTCTAGAATTGCATGCCTGAACAATTACTCAGTATGTCCATTTGACAGATAGCAAATTGACTGAGTAAGTTACTGATTTAAAATAGTATGAATTTACCCAAAATCAGTATACCAATTATTATTTTAGTTAGTATTCATTATTTATATAAACTATCTTCTTTTCATTGAACATAATATGGCTATTCTGTCCTTGATATGAAAAGTGACTATTCTTTTGAAATAGATTTAATTTAAAAATTAGAAATGATGGGGATAGAAATAGAGTTAAGTTGTCAAATGTAGTGTTCATTTGACATCTTAAGTCTATTTCTGAAACTGATCAACATACCATTATAAAACAAGAATACGTTTAATATCCTATCCCAATACCCTATGTTCGGTATCCTGTGGCAGTGCTATAATCAGTCAAAACTATTCTGACTATTTTTGCATTATTTCACTGAAGGTAGTTAGTTCCATGACAAAAAAAATGATACATTTATTTAAAGTCTGTAGAACATCTTCCAGGTCAAATCTGTCTCAAGAAAAAAATAATGTGTTGATAATGGAAAGAATACTGCCTACATAAGTTCAAAATATTTTTACCTTTTAGAAGTAATACTGAAATTTCTTAATTTTACATTTTTGTTCTTTTTCATTTTACAATAGTTTAGTATACGCATATTAAAGATGTAAAGGAACATATAATTAACTTTTTAGATTGTAAAGACCGACTTCTATCATAACATATGTACATTAGATCTTTTAAAAAACACGACAAAATGAAATTTGACTTCACTTTTTTAGTATTTCATTTGCAATCACTAAAATTAAGTAATTCATAGCATAGATCTTTGTGATAGACTTGTTAATCCTACAAATGTATAGGCGAATAAGTAAAAAAGAAAAATACTGTTATTTTTCATCCTGATGAGTTATTTATATAATACTATTTAAACTGTAAATGTATACAGTTGAAATATATTTACATAGTTAATGACTACTAAATACATATTTGTCAGAAAACTTGCATTTTCTTATAGTTAGCTAATATCTCAGTAAATTTAGTTTTTGTTGTAGAATTTGATGAATTTACTGTTCCCAGTGGGTCATACAGACTTAGCAATAACTTAATAATAGGTATGGGGAAGTATACTCAAAAATAATACTGTTTTATTTCAGAATAAAATGAACCGCAGTTTGTGTGAAGTTATTGAAAATGAAAATTGGAACCGAATGGGTGAGTTGTATTTTGATATATACTATGATAGTCAGTATAAATTATATTAAACATACTAAATGGAGCTTAAATGTAGAACATCTTTTATTTTATCGGCTTTGAAAGCAAGGTTGATTCGGTATGCATATCCTACATTAAGATAGAAATATATGGAACTATCTTTAAATAATAAAAATAACAAGTAATTTGCCATTCTCTGGGATCTTGCTCCAGGATAAAAAAATTTTCAAGCGGTCCTCTAAAAATCTAGGTCCACTGCTGCTGAATTGCAGCATAACTAAGATTGATAGTGATACTTGTCACAACTCATAGACTCACGAAGAAACACTGGGAAGGATTTGGTCTCATTAATATCCTAGCTGGAAAAAGAATGAAGAAGTCCTTCTTCAACGTACTGTTCATTGTTTATTGTTCATTGTAACATGGTAATTTTTTGCTATTATAATCAGCATTTTCTTAATGACTGTTTTTTGTTTTTGCATGTGTTATGTATACAAAGTGGCAGTATTTTAGGTTCCTTTTTTTGTCAAGGAACTTTGCACATTCAAAATATCACAAAGGCGTAAACAGACTAGTATTTTGAATTTTATGTCAGATGACAAAAAATATTACATTTAATATGCATATATTCAGTATCGTATGGATTGACAATATCCTTCCTTCTCAACCAAATATTTTTAGAATAAAAGCCGCCGTTAAAACAAAAAGAGGTGTACACACTGTATTAGCAATGCACAACTAATATTAGTCAAATAATTTAATTAAGATGGTTTAGGAAGAAGATTGGAGAAAGATTGAAAATATATCGAGTTGGCTCAGTTATTTTAATTATTTATATATTCAGGGATTTAAGCATCACACAATTATCAGTTATTGTATTTATGAAAACATTTGGCGCTGCCTCGATCCCTACTAACTAAAGAATTTATAAACAAAGCATTGCTTCACCTCCATTACGCCACTTAATGGAATAATGAAGGCAAAGCAATGCTTTGCACTGCTGTGCTCCGCAGTGCAGTGATTATAAAAAGGAAAATCTGAGTTTTCATATGTTTCCTTCCAATGACAAGCGTAGAAAAGATTGGGAAACTGTTCACAAATTAGTGAAACAATCATCACATGTTATACGTGCGTACTCTAGGCATTTTACTGAATCAGATTATTTAATAGTGAAGTGATAATGTAATTTGTTCAAAATATTGAAAACTGTAGCAAACTTTTAATACTGGAAGTCATCTATTTAGGAAGTATTTGTGACATGTTAGTTCCCCAAGTGGCTGCTAGGGAAATCTACTTCTTGCCAATATCAATATAAACGTAAAGTCCATTGTTGGTTTAAGGTAAACATACTGAAAGGTTAAGATGATAGATATACCTAGTAAAATCAACTGTTCAATATGAAAATAATTCCCTTTTTAATACACCTTTTTTCTTATAGTATTTCAGAGACCGAGTGATGTGGAGAGACCTGGATACTCTAGCTTAGACTTTGATTTATCAATTGACGATGACTACAGAGAGACGAATGGAGGTTTTATTATTATATCTTTTAATTTATAATTATAAAGACCCACCCGAGGATGAACATTGTAATTAATTTTCCATGATTTTAAACGAGAGTGTGAAAAGTTTCATCATGAGAAAAGGGCCGAAGAGACAGAGTATGACAAACATTATAGAAAAGTACTGAATTTGTCACATTTCTTTATGAAGTTTGACTTTATTAATAAGTGCTTATAGATATGAAGATTACACAGTCTTATACAGAAAGAAATCAACAACAAAAATATAATTATAACTCAAAACCACCAAACAGTTAGATATAATGTTCTTCCTTGGATGTCTCAATGTTAGTAGGAAAATAGTCATTACTTTCCTCATTTAAACTATTAAACAAATAGAGTAATTTCTATATGTTAACGCTTAATTTTGAGTTATGAAAACTGAGAATAATTAGAGTAAAGCTGTAAACTGAAAGTCACTATCCGTAATAGTTTTCATGCATCAGGAATAAAAAAGGAAATCTACAAAATTTACAATTTTTTGCAGGTGTAGTATCATAAATTAAAATGATTTGACAAGGTCCATTAGAAGAGAGATTTGATGTGAAACTAAAAAAAAATCAAAATGACTTATTGTTAAGGGATTGACCAATACGTTATCATTAAAATTTTGATTAAAATATAGATGAAAGAATAGCGTGAGGAAAGTAAATATGAAATTTGAGGTATTCCAAAGAAAATTATAAAAGTATATAAAAATTTAAATGTAAAGTTTAATACAATAAACCAACTGAATTACTTCAGAATGGAAGTATAATGCGTCAAATAAAAAATATTCTTTTTTCGAACTTATACCATACTCAGTAATAGTGATCTCCCTATGACTATTTTGTAATTAAATTTTTCTCATTCTATAACTTTTGGTCAGTCCGACTGATGAATGTGAATTCTTGGATATAGATGTAATTGAAAAACAATTAAATAATTTTTTTTAAGACTCCCCCGACTAAAAGAAAGTAAAAACCTCTTAATATAATCACAAACCCAAGAAAATCCATCGGGGCTGCCATGCCATTTCCGTTCCCAATATCAATTACATTATAGCAGCATAGAAAAGCTATTTGCGCACCTAAGAGAATTTAAATTAGTCACGAGCTGATAAAACTGCCAAGTTTTAGTTATAGGCAGGGGATAGAGAGATTTTCTTGGGTTTATAATTATATTCATAGGTTCTTATTTTCTTTTTGTCGGGGGGTTTCAAAAAAAATTATTTAATAATTTTTCAATTACAACGACTACATCCGTCGTGGGTTTTTTAAAATGTATAATTTTTCTTTATATTTTATACATTTTTGATTAAAACGTTTACATTTCTCGTGAGCTTAATCAAAATTTTAATTTTGCTTTTTATTATTAGTCTTAATAACTAAACTTGTAAAAAAACCTACGCCAAAGGGACGCTTATGTGGCTTTTAGTAGATTACAATCTTTAGAAGGCGTAGTAATAACTGACTTAGGTCTAAATTAAAGAAAATTCTTCAACAACTCACACAATAGCATAGCATTGGAAGAATAAGAGCGCATGAGAAACATGTTACGTGGATCACACACCGATGAAGCCGAAGAAAGGTCACGAAGTAGTTAATCAAGATTAATCAAAAATGTTTATTGCAGCACCCCCTGACGAATTAACTATATAACACCTGACTACTAACCTTTGCTGTTAAATCACAAACTTTTTACCAAAAACAGTATCTAAATTGATAAAATGGTTTTGGAGTTAAATGGGAACATTCGGTTGCAACAAAATGTTGCAGCGCCCCATGGCGAGCCAATACCATAAGACCTATCTAAGAACCATCGTCGATTAGTCCCAAATATTTTCCAGAAAACCGTATCTAAATTGGTCAAACTGTTTGGAGTTAAATGGGAACATTCGTTTGCAACAAAATGTTTATTGCAGCATCCCCTGGTGAGTAATCACCGTAACAACTATCTAAGAACCATTGCCAATGAATGACAAACATTTTACGGAAAATTGTATCTAAATCGGTGAAACCGTTTTGGAGGTAAATGGGAACATCTGACTCCACTGTTCCATCGTGGGTAAAAACTACAAGGATCGTTTTTGAGTTTGCAGAATTTGTAATTAGGTCATTAGTCATGGTACTTTAATGTACTGTAATTAGTTCAGCCGCTCTTTGTTAGTATATATAACAAGTTTTATCTTAATCAGGCCATTAATTTTTGAACTATCGTCGACCAAGCAACTCAGTTGGGAAAAAAGTGAGAAATATGGAGGAAATTGAAAACCACACTGTTATAAAGTTCCTTACCAAGTAAGGAAAGTTGGTTCAAACCATACTGGAAAGATTACATCCATTTATGGAGATTCTTGTTTGCATAATTATAAAGTTGTCTCCATAACCGGAGAATACTATGTTTCAAACCTAGGGCAGTTGAAAGAATCCATCAAAGAAAAAGAAGGGGAAAATTAACCAAAGGTGTCCTCCTTCTTTACGACAACACGCTTGTTCACAAGAGTCCTGTTGCATTGGCTGCCCTACATAAGGTTGGCTTCGATATTTTGGATCACCCATCCTACAGTCCTGACAACGATAAAACATTTTTTTATGAAGGTATGCATAAGCTAACTGAGAGATTGGAATAATGTATTAGGGTACCAGGTAAATACATTGAAAAAGAAAAATGTATTGGTATTTTTAATTTCACTTCTTACTGTGTTTTCTGAATAATATTTTTATTTGTTAATTGCAAATTATTCAGTATTTTGAGATATACTTAACTCCTCTTCCTGATAAATTTGGAGAATATCAGTTATTTTTAATGTCATCAACTGTATATTTTTTATATATTTGTGCTTTATAGCGATGTAAGTTACCAAAATCATGTGATGAGTATAACAGGCAAATCCTTACATATCAAATTTTGGCGTCTATATCCACGATAGGTTCAGGTTCTTGTAAATATTTTAATTAAAATTGTTTTTTTCTGTCGACTAGAAAATTTAATGTTTGCAATATTGCAAAGGTGAGTACGATGATACATTAATATTTTTTCTCTTATATTAAGTGAAATTTTGTTACAATACATTACTTTTAATAAAGGATATTAGCATAGGTTATGGATGTTAATAGGATTTTTTTAAAGAAATTGAAACTTTCTGGTATGTAGCTATATTTTTTAGTAGTAGTATTAGAGTTTGTTGTAAATGTTATCATAATATTAAAATTTATTATGAATTACAATTATTTACTTCATTACTCTTGGTTTATACACTATACTTAGTAAATATTTATTGTTGTTACAGGTCTTGCCGAACCATCTTTGGCAAGGTAAATTTGCAAATTGCTGAATGAAAATAAAGAACAGTGACACATTCACCAAACTTCTGCACCATTTGGACAATCTATTTCTGCCATCATCTATTCTGCCAATGTAGAAAACATAGAATTTGAAATTATTCTTGACAAGTCTATTTCAATGAAGTCTAAAGACCAAAGAACAATAATAGGAAATACTTCAGTTTAATAATGTAAATGCAATTCTACCACATCTACAACGTCGATTAACTTACCTCGTGATCATTTGACAGTATTGGTGCCTGAAGGTTTCATTACAGCTGCAAATGTGTTAAATAATATGGAAAATTTGCTAAAATATTATAGAGCAAAACCAAGATGAACATTAACTTTTAATAAACCTTTACCTTTTGCGAATAACATGGCAGTCGATGAAAGCAGTAACTCTATAAAACGAGCATTGGCATTGAATTCCAAAGTGACAATACAAAAGTCATATTCTATGAATGAACTCAATGAAAATGTACTTCCTAACTCTGACATTAATCAGAAGTCTTCAGGGAGAACTGAAGATAGTTCCAGCGAAGCGGTTGATGATCTTGCAAATCCTTTTTTTTTTTGGGTTCCTTGATAAATTAGATCAAATATAACACCCAACCTCAGACAAAAGTAGTCAAGGTGGTTAGTTCCATATGGATTTCATTCTAACTTTGAAACCGATGGTTATGACTATCCAGGAAAGAGTAAGAAAAGGAAAAGAAGGGTGCAGATTCAAAACTCAAAATGGTTTGCAGAAAAGAATAGGAGTCTAAGAGAAACTGGGATATTACGGAAGAAAGAAAACAGAAGCAGAAATATGGAATTATGAAGTTCTAGGAGAACCAAAAACATTATAAAAAAGGAGTAGCTGTAAACAGATTGCACAAGGGACAATGAAGTATTCAAGTTTCATAGAAGAAGTTCGGGCAGGTATTTTTAAAGGATTTTTGATGAAGAGGTGGTCCGAAAAAAAGTTTACGTAAAAAACAGGATCACCTTATCAAAGTCTGCAGGACTATATTTTAAAGACTCTCAGAATTGGTAAATGGACTGAGCTTAAGTAGGAAAATAAAGGCTCCTCAGTATCGCACATGGTAATCTCTACGTAAGTGCCAAAAAGTGAAAACTACTTTAAACAAAAACATTTAGAGTTGGATGTTTTTAGACTTTGCTTATTATTGGCATAAACAATTAGAGTTGGAATGTTTTTAGACTTTGCCTGTTATGGAATTTTATTACTGTTGTGGCGCAACTCAGGAGAATATTTTCTGCCAGTGTGGGCTATGAAAAAACTTTATACAATATTTACAAAAATGATTGGTGTGTATCACGAGAAGTGCAGCCTCAATCCATCGCCGTTTTTCACAATGTTTTTGATTCGAAAAACTTTGCTTTGTTTTTTACAGTTGATTAACATGATGTGCTAAAAACACCCAAGTCAAAAATGAGTAGTCTATATTATAAAACAAAACTACAAGTACACAAAATTACATGTTATAATCTGAAGAAAAAAGATGGATTTTGTTATTTGTGGAACAAAACTGAAAGAGATTTAAATTTTGAAGAGTTTGCAAGTATACAGATCGATTTAATTGAAAAGATAATTGTGCATGCAGATGTATTAACAAAACCAATGGCAGAAGTCCAGAAAAAAGTAATTTTTTGTAGTGTTGGATCAAAACAGACCAAAACAGAAACTGCGTGATGTCTAATGCCTTGCTGCCCACAGTTATGAACTGTAACATAACCATTGAACAAAAGTTTCCTGAGGTTGAGAAATGAAAGCACCTGTATTCATTATACTACTGAGCGGGCTCTGACGAACAAAACTATCAACATTCCTGCTGATTATGTGGGTATCTGCAGAAGTGCTTGATGAAATCAAAACCCTTCAGGGTAACATACTTGAACTACCCGTTTCCCATGAAATTCAATGAAGTTAAGTTCTTCAGAACATTCATCCTGGTTGTGGAAAAGGTGATGCAAAAATAACTGACTTTCAGGCTGTGATTTACTTCAAGCGGTGACATATTTTTTAAATTCCCAGATGAATGGAAAATAATATAGTAAAGAAAATTGTGACAATTTACCACATGACTAAAATGATAATAATATATATAAAATGTTTCTATTTTTTTTAAGTTAATTAATGAATAAGGAGAAAGTCTAATTTTAATATGAGAGCTTTTTGTTTATTTTTAACCTATTGTTAATTCTCGAAAGGTTAGTTAGTTTGTTAATAAAAGTTTTGTAAAAAGAAGTCTATTTTTATATTTTATTATTCTGTCTTGAATCAAAAAACTTTTTTTAAGAAAGATTTCAAGATACTAGAATTATTTTATTTTGGATTAGTAATTTAATTTATTATGTATTTTCACAAGTTTAATCATAACAAAATAAACATTTATCTATTATTATTTTGTCTATTTTTACTTTCTCCTGCAATGTTTTATCTTAATGTAATCATAACATAAAACTGACACACCCACCACACTCAGAAAAGTCCTGCTAATCCCTTTTAGATATATTAAAATTGCTTTAAAAATCTGCTAACTTGCAGAGATACTCATAAAAAAGTACCTATTGATATCTACTTTTTTTCAGAGCTAATTATAGAAAACAATATAATCGAATTGAAAATAATCAGACTAATAAATCAAACTCTTTTCTCAATTTTATTGTGAATCAATTTTATGAATTTTTTTTTACACTGAAAACCCGTGAAATAGCAATTTTTTTACTGTAATTAATCTAGATTAGGGTGTTTATTTCATCTTCAGTTTATCTAAGAACAAAGGCAATATTTCATCTTCAGTTTATCAAATAACGAAGTCCGAAAGAACAAAGGCAATATCTATTTTAGGATGAATGATTTTTTTTTACATATGCATATTTACCTCATCAGCTATTAATTTTTCTTATCCAAGAAATAATAGATACTAATATTGAGCAAAAATAACTAAAATCGTTTGTCAAAACCTAAATTTTTATTTATGAAATTTGATCATTCTTAACATTTTATGTAACACAAATAACACGTGAACACAATATCTATTTACTTCTGTTATAGTCAGTATAATAAAATCATCAATCGTCATTATAAAACTTCAAACATTTGAAATTAGAAAAGATATGTCTGCCTTGAAAATGTCAAATATTAAATAAAATGCATATAATATATCTAACATTTAAATTTATAAACATAAATATTTAAAATGTCAAACAAGTACTTCAATACTTTCAGCTATGAATATTTTTAAAATTGCCTATAGAGATATTATTCTGATTTGTCTAGATAAAAGAAAATTATGAACAACAGCGAAAACGTTTTCACAAGTATTTCAGTTTTCTTCTGAAGAAACGATTTGTCCAGAACCAGTACCATAGCAAAAGTGACCTTCATAAGGTTTGAAATTTACTCCTGAATCTCTAGGCCATAATATTTGTGTGCCTATATTATTTTGAGTTAATTGATTCTGTATTACTATTGTTGCCATTGGATGTGACATTTATAAATTTTGTAACATTTAATATAGTTGTTAAAATCAACTCAATTTATATTATAGTTATTGATCGGAGGAAAGCTGTGACTATTGGCTCGAATTCAATGAAAGGTGAAACAACTAATGAAGTAAGTAATCTCAAAACTAATAATTAGGAAATTCTAAATTCTATATAAAAATAAATACATAAAAAATTAAAAGGAAATGAATTTGTTAATAAAATATATTGTGAAGTCTGCCAACATTGGCAGCAAGTAAGGGATAGCCTAGAGCTGGAACTTACAATGCATAAATGCATAAACTTGGTGACAAAACCTAAATATTAAGTTTTTGATCATTACAGATACTTTATTTCTCACAGTTGGGAATAAAAAAATATTGGGTGCCAAATGGATGGCCCATTAATTCAATCTTTTTCTCAGTTAAAAACTTTCTTCTTTGGGTCAATGCTTGCGAGCTTACTTGCCATGCTGAAAGACAAAAAACTTTTGAACATAGCTTCTTAACAGCCAAGCATTCATACAATATTTATTTATTTATTTTATCTACTTTAATGTATCTAATTGATACACATGGCAGACTTATTGCTACGAGAGCAATCTCTTACAGCCAACCACAACATCAGTCCAGCCCCGTTCGACGAACGGCCGGGAATCGAACCCAGGTCGCCACGGTGCGCCGCATTGTCAAAGGCCGTATGCCTTGTGATCAACCCAATACACCACGGCAACGACAAATCAAATGAATGTACAATATCAAATGAATGTAATAACCAAGGTTGACTGAATTTCACAATAGTTCACAAGATGATTTTCCATTATCATTTGGCGGCAATGGTCAATATTTTATGGCACCACAGTTGAATTTGAACGGTCTTCAAGGAAGTCATGGGGGAGCGATGATCGACTGCATTTGAATTTATTGTATCAATTATAAATTGTTCAAGGTACTTCATCACCAAAAATAAATTTCAGTTGATCTCTGCACCTGGACTGAACAGTCTATTTTACGCATATTGTACACGTTTGTAAATTATATTGTGATTTCATATTTTAACTTGCAATGAACTATCCATTACAAGTTAAATTACATTTATTATTTCAGTGATAGGCAATTTAAATTACAGTTGTAAATCTGCAGTACGCAGATAGAACAAAAAATTGAAAAGCTTTGTGCATTTTTCTCGAAGTCGCAAATTACTTTTGTTTTAATGAAAAACCATACCACTTCTTTCGAATCTTAAAACAAACAAATGATAGCTTAGGACTTGACAGCTTATATTTTATAAAGTATTTGTTTTTTGCAAATTATTATAATTGTTCTTTGCAAATAATATCAGGTCAGATCAGAAAGTAATTAAAAAAATTTTTTTCAAAATCAGAACCATATGGAGAAACTGGTTCTGAAAATATTTTAAAAAGTTATTGATTTAGCGTACAGAATGATAATAGAAGCCAAAGAATATTTTTTTAGAATTAGTATCTGTCTATATGTTACTTTGTGCATCAGTCACGTAAAATGTACTAGACGAATTTTGATGAAATTTGTTATGGTATGAGAGAAAAAAAAATTTCTTATTCCGAATTTTACGTGAGTGAAACCCCCATGGCACTGCTAGTATTAAAATATACACGACTGTTTATACAGTTTTAACTTATTATAAATATGATTTAAATTTTCACCTCACCAAATAAATTATGCCAGGAATATTATTATATATAAACATCACTTGACCGGCACAAGATAAAGGTCCCTGGCAAGCTCGTAATGAAAATGATATCAAATTTATCTCAACTTATAGACCATTTTACCGAAAACTTAGAAAGACTTCTAAAAAAATGTATCTTAATTTCAAGCGTTGCCACTTTTTGTTAATTTTGACATTAAATCTATATTAATCAATAACAGAAATTACAAATGATATTTATAGATATCTAGCTTCCTATTAATTGAGTAGTTACATTGCATATCAAACATATTTCAAAGTAAGTTATGACAAAAAATTTTACAAAGGTCCAGGTTAAAAATAGTACATTTTTGAACACATAATCTTCAGATTTTTACTTATTTCTTCTATTTTTATTAGCTGCTTAATACAGATTTTGCAGAATATTTCATACCCAAGAATATAGTACATAATATATTGTAATTAAATATTGTCTATAGCCAATGAACACAAATATATTAAGGAGTAGTTAGGAAGGTAGGTAGGGGTATTTTTAAAAACAATAATTAAAAAAATACAACAGGCACATATATAGCTTTCTGATTTTCAGTTGTCTAAGAAAACAGTCCAAAAAAAAAGACAAATGTAGAGAAAGTGTATTATGTTAATGCATAATACACTCCTTATTAAAAATATTTAATAAATAGGTGCATAATTTTTAATATTTAATACTTTTTATATGTATTGGTTTCAATTTTAAAATTAAGAATAAATTTCATGTTATTATTACTGATTCAACTATATAACGTTGAATTCAATCATGGCATGGTTTGAATAGAAATAATTAAATTATTGTAGTCCAATCCAGACCAAGTCTGGATTGGAGTAACTCACATCTAGAGTTTTCAATACAGGGATTCCAGGATACTGGGATTCCAGGTACAGGTATTATTCTCTTCTATACAGGTATTAATTAACTAATACTGTAATCAGGGTATTTTAAGTTAGTAAAATATTCAAATTTATGGGCATTCATTTACATTACGATGTGACATCACGTGACGAGCTTATAATTGATCCAAGTCTGGATGAACTAATTGTAACAGTTCTCTGGGTAGCATTTAATGAAGACTCGAACGTTATGCAAAATCTTAATATTTCTCACATTTATGTGGCCTATACATTTTAGGCTTCTTCGGTGCTGACTTAGAGACCCCATTGCTCTGCCGACCGGCAGACGTAGTCGATGCTGTTTTCCTTAGCTAGAACTTTACAGTTATCAAATTTTGCTGCAAAATATCATTCAAACGTTTCTGCTACTAGCTTCCTAACTAGAATGTGATAATGTGTATTTAAAAATTTATTTTTTCATTGGTCCTACTCTACTTAGTTACCTATAATTATATTGTGAAATAGTCTCATTATTGTTGAACATAACTTTTGAGTTTTATCTTGAAAAATAAATTTGCATTTCCAAAAAACTTCAGAAGTCCTTCCTGTTTTTAAGTTCACTTCAAACAAAAAGACAAACCTTCTGAAAGGTGATGAAATATACATATTTTAGCAATTTGACTATTTAGTGTGTTGCTAATTTAATCAGATAAATAAATAAAGATTTCTGTAAAAATTTCAAAAGCTGCTAATATACGTATGATATATGAGTAAATATTCTATCTGATAAGTCTGATAATGATTATAAAAACTGATAAAACGCCTACATCACGTAATGGACCATGAAGTTATATACAAAATTAAATATACAAATGTATATAAATTCCAAATTTTTTATAGATATGGAGAATTTATTTCTAATCATATAACTAGGATTATATGATAGGCAGACAAATAACAGTTTTAATATTTCTAAAAATGCCTAAACAACAGAATAAGGGAAACAATTTTTTTTATAATTAATTTGTTATTATTGTCAATAGTTATTATCAATTTTTTTTGTTCCCCAGAATTCCACATTATATGAAGAATTAATTGATCCAAGTCTGGATGAACTAATTGTAACAGTTCTCTGGCTAGCATTTAATGAAGACTCGAATGTTATGCAAAATCCTAATATTTCTCACATTTATGTGGCCTATACATTTTTAGGCTTCTTCGGTGCTGACTTAGAGACCCCATTATCGCTTCCGAAGCCTAGAAAGGCTTCTGAAAAAATATATTTTAATTTCAGGCGCTGTAAGTTTTTATCAGTTTTGGCTGTAACTACATTATTTAATAATTGACGTTCAACTCATTTAATAGTATTATTAAATGAGTAGATATATTACAATAGGAAGAACCTTGGCATAAATCATTACAAACAACATGCAAATATTGATTCACAAACTCTAATAAAGGAAAATATGAGTGATCAAACAATTTAAAAAGAAATTTATTAAAGATCATATCTCATTATTATTCAATAATTAGTAAACTAACAGAGTTCATTTTTAGGTACATTTTGGAGTAACAGAATCAGCAGGAAATATGTTAATATAATTAATTATAATTAATAAATAAATTATACCTAATAATGAACCCAGTTAGTCCCTGCTCTCTACAGAACAAAGCATGAAACTAACATAATTTGTCTCTAAGGAATGTTCACCAAAAACCCTCAAAAGAGTGTAGGTTATATGGGTAGCTATGTGATGATATAATGCCGTTAGTGATGAAGTAACTATATAAGCGGATGCCACATGAACCCGTGACAACATGACATAAGCAGGAAACCAGTTAAAAAGTGACACATTATTCTCTGACAATGAGGCTCTGGAAATTTAACAATTTAATCTGATTTCAATAGATTTAAAAAAACATGGAAAATGAATAAATTTTCCCTAATCTTTGGTATACTGGTTAAGAAACAATAAGCTATATTTATATATAAAAAGTAATAGGTGTGTATTTGTGTTTTTGTATATCGTTTTTATAGCTCCTGCAATTTTCAACAGATTTCCCTCAAAATTTTCAAATTTATTCTATCCCTGAATAATTAATCTTAAGGAGGTGTCAATCCTCACCCCAACCACTTACACCCATGAGACTGAACTTTTTATTTAAAATGAAAACTTGAGGTAATTGAGTACCAATTATTAATTTTTATTGGTTTAATGCTTGCTTTGGCACAAATAAGCATTACATGGTAGACACTAAAATAACAGAAATTTAAACTTGTTTATCTAACCATGATAAATAATTAACTTTGAATTGCGTAGTTTAAAAAATTTCATATTATTTATATTTTATTTTAGAAAATTTCATTTTAAACCTCTAAATATCATTGAATTGCCATTCAAATGATTTAAAATCTTTATGAACGAGATAACCTTAACGTGATACCACAATAAACAGGCAGTGAATATTGTATGGTTATGTTGTTAAAATAAACCAATTTCTTTCACATATAACTCTGTTAAAATCAATCAATTTCTTTCACACATTCTTTCACGTCTCTCATATATAACTTCAAATTTGTAACCAAAATCTTGTTTGAAATTTTACAAAATAGTAAAAGTATTGATAACTGGATCTTATTCCTATAAAGATTTCTATATCATCCTTTTTTCATTACATCTTATCAATACCAAGCAGTATAGGATTTGAGTAAATTTTCTTGAATTGTCAAGAAGTAGAATAGAGCCAATTATTGAGTGTCTAAAAAAGGCATATCTTTATTTGAATTATTTACCTTCATCATGAGAGACATTAAAAAATGTATTCACTTGGATTATTAAAAAGAAACTTACTCTTTGTATCCAATAATGGTTTTCACACTACCAGTACTCTCTACTTTTTCAGCCGTTTTACTACCTAACTTCTATAGGAACAGACCGTTTAAATAAAATATGTTAACATTATGTGTAATAAATTTCCATTTGTTAGTTCTTTTATTATTAACACATATTCTAAATGTCAATTTATTTTCATAATTATATGTTTAAAAATAAATTAATAAACATTATTTATAACAAGTGAATACATTAAATTTTTCCTGTTGCACCATAATTCCATTGGTGGTACAACACTGAATGATAGTCTTTTTGAAAGTGAGTTAAGTGTTGAAATATTACTTGCAAATATTATTAATTAATACTGCATAAATTGCAAAATATAATAAAACATTAACATAGAAATACTTTCTTGTAACTAATAAATATTTCATTTTTTTTCTAGCCTTTCCTTTGAATGACGTATGTAAAAAAATGTTAGTCAATATGTCAAAGCAATTTTCTACTGACAAAAATGTCTCACCAGAAAACTGTGTCACATTTACCATAATAAGTGAACCACTTGATGATCCAGAAAATCAAGAAAATTGCGAGGACATAGGGTACCAAATAAACATTAATTATGCTTAAGTTATGATGACATCCCAGTTTATACATGTAAAGCCACAAAATGAAAAAACCTATATAATGAATTTTTTTAACAAATATGGCTAATTACTTTCTTTTATTTGCCACTTATAAGCCCATCTCTTTCATATTTTCTAGATGTCAAACTAGATAATGTCCTATTTTAGAGTGTTAGATATAATTAGATCCCAGTTTACAAATAAATTGTAAAATATAAAAATATAAACATATACAAACAAAGATTCTATTGAAACAAATATTATTATAAACATATACAAACAAAGATTTGCATGATTTTTGTTATTCCACCAGTCTCAATAGGCTCTAATGACCGATTATATTAGAAATTATAATTGTCCTACACATTTCTTTGTTGTTTTTAAATAGCTCTTAACTAAAAATCAAACTTCACAGTTTGTTGAAACCTCTTCCTATTATTCATAGAGAAAGACCCATCTTTGTAAAAAGATACCTCTAAATTTTCATTGTTTCTGTCTCAATAATCAAACAATTACTTTATGAATCTTACATCTTTGAACAATTGACGACATAGAAGCAATTTATGAAACACTAGATTACAATAGCAAATCAACTCTTCAACTTATATTACTGGACATACCATGTCACATCCATTTTAGGGATCACACTCCAATAATCCAAATTTTGGGGTGGACATCTACAACAGATTCCTAATTTTAGTTACTTTTTTAGTCTAAAAATTATCTGGTAAATGTAGGTATATAGTTTTCAGACTAAATCAATGATTAACTCAAAGCCAAGACATTAACGCCACATAAAAATAACAGTCATATGTAATTACAACCTTATGCCGGGTCTAGACGATTCATTCTTGATGATCATCACAGGTGATTCAATTGGAACTGGAAAAAAAGTTACTTAATTTTTATTTATGCAAAGCAACCAAAACAAATTGGTCAGTTCATTTCAAGATAGCACCACATGGACTTGACTCTGCTGACATAAATCTAATTTGCAGAGAGAACAAAGAAACAATAAAACAAAATAACTGCAGCAAGAGTAAACAAAATTTTGCAAGTGCCGAATTATGATGAAATTATAATCACCAAAAGTGCATGAAAACGGAACATCTCTCTAATCTGTTCACTCATCATCCTGGATGATCACTTTGGACGATTTGCTGTTTATACAGTTCACTCGCTATTCACTTTTGATAAATAACCTGTGATTATCGTCAAAAGCAAACTCTCTAAACTTAGTATTATACAACTTGTTGACCTGTCATCTAAAATTTTATATTAAAATGAACATTTTTTTTAACACAGAAAAGCATCTTTATATTTTGGAGATATACTTTTGCACTGTCATGGTGACCATTACATGGAAGTTATTCCCGTGAAAGATACCAGCGATAATAATATTATAATAGGAGTCTTGGCTGTAAAAATTGAGGGAGTGGATGTTTTAAGGCATATTAACAGATCGTCACAACTAAATACATGAGTATATGATAAATAGAAATAATAATATTATTCTGGTTTGTTTATAATGTATCAGGATATATAATCAAATGCAATGTATTATAAAAATAAAGATTTTTGCGATCATATTTCACAATTTTTACTAAAGCACCAGTAATCTAATCATTAAAGAAATTAAAACAACTTATGTACTATCTTTGCTAACAACCCACCTGAACATGTTGTAATACAACGAAACCTAGATCGTGGTAAAGAACTTAAAGAAAGTAGAAATAATACTACATCACGTAGTTTCATTTAATTGTGTTTAATTGTGATATATTATTCAAAAGGATTATATCATATACTTTTTATAACGTTTTAGAAGAGATATAGATTATAATTTTGACTACTTGTCAATAGATATGGGACCTAATTATATTATGATTTAAATGGTTGATAATAGGCAAATGCAACTTTATCTCCTTTGATAAAATTTCCTGGAATTGTTCTTATGTCAATATTAATGCATTATTTCAAATAATTCTTATATCTATTATTTCAAAACATGGTTTAAAAGTTTAAAATATGGAACTTCATTGGTTCTACTTCATAAGCTACTCATTGTAGATTATCTACAAATTAGAATCTATACAAAATCCATTTCCAACTTCAGCCACAAACATTGTTGTGTTACTGCCAATTTTAAAAGAAAGCTGTCAGTGTGCCTCTCAGGATCAGCTAGAACCTCAAATAGATGTTACACCTACTCCAATTTCTGAACAGGTTGTTGACTATGAAGTCCCTACTAATACCTTAGGCAAAGAATCACAAATAGAATTGCAGTTTGATTCAGTTACCCCAACAAAATCTTCAAAACCTTCAGCTTCTTCAGGAAACACTGGATGTCAATACTTTCCACACATTTTTTACAGTTCTGATTCAGAGACAGATCCTGAGACGAATAGTGAACAACAATCGCTACTTTTGAGTAAGTTTGGAAACGAGTCACTCAGTAGGACAAATGTTTATTTGTCTGAAGAGGAAAGAGATGTTTCTGATCGAAATGATTTTTACCCAACTACGTTACCGTAAAGATTAAACCAAAGAGAAACGCAATAAATTACAAAGGTCAGCGGATCACCAAGGAACTTTTTAACGAAAAGGAAAAGAAAATAAGAGAATCCAGAAAAAATTAAAGAAACTAAAAAAGGACAATAATCTCAAAGGAAAATTGGAACCAGTAAAGGAGAAAAGAAAAAAAAAACTATTAGAATAAGGAAATTGGTTTTGCTGCGCTTATGGACAAGAATATATTTCTGAGATGCGGCAGTGTGGACAGTGCAAAACATGGTACCATGAAGAATGTGTGAGGCTGTCAAAAGAAGATAGGGAATTTTTTTTTGCCAAGACTGCGAATAAGTTTATATTTTTTAATTTACTCCAAAGTTTTTAAATAAGTATTGTAATACTTGACGATAATTATTGTTTTTATATAGTTTATGAGAATGAAGATTGGTTTTATTTTATTATATTTAGTTATGTTTGAAAAGAGTATGACTATATACAACTGTAATGTCTTTAAAAAGCCAGGCGACCAATAAGGCCCAAAGTAGTTTTTTTATGAGGATTACTTTAGAAAATATTTTTTGTTGATTGTTTTATGTTAAATACATTTCCAGGGACAGATTCCGTTGGTTATTTTTGGAAAAAATGATTCTTTTTCTCGGGCCTTATTATACTGTGGTATTTTAATAAGGCCCATTGAAGGAGTTTGTAAAAACTTTAATATTTCTTTTATTATTGATCTCTTATAGAAAGTGATTTATGTCTGAATTTCTCTGATAAATAAGTCACTCGTAAAACATAATTCCATATGTTTTTATTATTAATTAAACCGAATATTCAATTTCCAAATTAGGTGGGCCTTATATGCCTCTTGTACCTTAGGTGAAATTTTCATTGTAATGTAACAATTTAATTTACCAACGCCATTGTTAATGTGATAATCATTGAAAACTTTGTTCGCTTAGAAGAATGGAAAATTCATTTCCATTGTCTATATTCATATAGAAAATTTCCAGACAAAACAAATTTTAAAAGGATATTGTTTAATAAATAAGTTACAAAAGGGATAGTGTTTAAGTCTTGAAAATGACTTAGTTCGGACAATCACAGTAACTAAGATAATCGGACGCCGCAGGTTCATACACCTGACGTGACAACCGACTGTCACATAAAGGAACGTTACGACAGTGCAAAATAAATTCATTACGCAGTTCAGTCAGCTTACTTGAGTACACAGTCCGAACAAGAGATAGTAAACTTGTAAACAATTATTGTGAATAATAAATTATCCTATATTTGACGAGGAGTAGTAGTAGTAGTATGGTAACCGGTCCAGCGAACTTTCTCCAGACTTTAATAGCGACCGATCTAGTGAATTTCAAATCTCTAATCTAGCAACAGTCAAGTGCGGGAGTTTGACTACTGCCTGTCGACCCGCGCGTGTGGTAGTGAGCATAAATAATCTCAAAAATGCGTCTCTTTCGTGTAAAAGAAGCTTTATCTACATGAGACTCCTTTTCCTTACTTTCACTAACTCAAAATTACCCGCGCATTCTGCGATCGCAAGATCTGTAGGCTCAAAGCCCGCCGAACCCGGTAATGCTCCGTCGAACAAGTCCTATAAGCTTTGTTCAGAGCCATGAGCGGCGTATGCTGCAACCTAAGTATGACCCTTCTAACCTGTTGGACCCTACACACCACGAAGTCCATGTCGAAGGCACATAGGCCAATATAACTAAGTATTTTGCCGTACACATTAGCTTAAGGGTAGAGCTATTCAGCCCTCAGCCGGTACCAGCAAGCCGGGCCATGGCATGGAAGGACACTCGAGCCCTCTCCCTAATGAACCCGTGCGTGTAGCACGAAGCTGCGCTTAGGATCGAAGACCCCATACTCAAGTACGTTACTCTATTCCGTATACTAATCATGGACCCGCCCACCACTGCAGTCAGTACCCTCACCAGCCTGTCGTTGAAGAGGATAGCTCTGGACTTTTAGGGGGCAAATTTGAGCTTATTGTTAGTACCCTTATAGTCTGGTGAGGGATTTTGCCGCCCGATCCTCTATTTCTAATTTTCATCAGCCTAAGCGGTGGTACTGCAAACCTGAAGGGGTATCGCAAGTATGCCATCAAAAAGGACATTTCACAGGATGGGACCGAAGACTGACCCTTGTAAGCAGCTTCTGGTCAACGTTTTCTTTACCATGAGATCTTCGCCCTGAAATAGGGTAATTCGATCACAAAAGTAATTACTTATTATCGGATGGAGGTCCGCTAAGACTCCCGTGTTATACAATGCGGTCGCAATGGCAGGCAACCAGGCATTATCAAATGCGCCGGAAATGACTAAGAAAATCCTGGTACGTATTTTTCTAGCATGATCCTACCCAGGACAAACGGGAGAAATCGCATCTGTTGTGTACACTATGGGTCGAAAACCGAATTATATAGAAGACCCTGGTGAGCGAGACAATTCCGCCAACAGTGACGTGCCGCCTGTATTCGCTCAAACAACTTTCCAAAGGCCGGAAAAAGCATAATGGGTCTGTAGAACTTCGGATCACTAGGCGATCTCCCATTACTCTTCGGCATAACTTCACTTTCCAGATCTTTGGGAAGTGATCCTTTTGCAGGCAGTGATTGAAGATTGCAAAGATCTCGCACGACGCCTTCCCCCATACCATTTTTATGACTTTTTTTTATCGATAGAATCCATACCTAGGGCTTTTTTCAGTCTAGATTATTAACAGAATCATTCACTTCTAAGTGGCATGTCTCTGGGTGGAAACTACTACTGCTAAAAGGAAATATGCTGTGATTGTTCCTGATTTGCCGCTGCTGGGTGGTATTGGGGCAGAGTCATCATATTCAAGGGTTTCACGCGTATTCCCTGCGTAACTCCTACCGGTTTTTTGAGGACGCTAAAAACAAGGGACCTTCCTGGGTTCCACACACGTCTGTATACAGCACTCCAGAGGGTCAAAATTTCCTATCTGGGTGACAAATGAGCAAAAATGGGAGCACCTAGCCCGCTTAACCTCTCTATTTTAGTTACACCGGCCGACTATCAACGTCACCCGGCGATCCTCTGCAAATTCCTACTTTTGCGTTCCGTGGTTTTAGAGAGTAGTCCCTAACCTCTTCCCTTCAACCCTGATGTTCACTCTAGATTGAAACTTAACGGCCAATTCATTTGGACAAACTAAGCGTGAGCTTTCGGTGGAAAATTTGGAAAAAGCGAATCCAGTTTTGGCAATCTGCTCTAAATAAGCTGATGATTCGCGGCCGATACTCTAGTCTAGGATACGCCTGGATCTCAATAGAGAATAAAATTGCTCTATGGTCGCTCGAGAAAGCGTCCCCTCCGCAAGTCCACTTGATATGATAATGACAACAATGTCACTCTTTCTCAAGGGTCCCGAAAATGTTGCGGGCATACCAGGCTGATTGTTCACCAGGAAGCTGTTCTAATGGATGAAATCCTCCAAAATTTCCCCACACCGATTAGAATGTCTCTAGTACCACAGCATCCGCACAGATATACCGAATACCGAACCAATAGACCGAAGAACAGTACTCAGGTGCTCGTAGAAAAATTCAGTGGTCAAAACGGTATTGAAAGTCTATGCTAATTGCAAAAATCTATACCTGGTCGAACTAAATCCGAGCCACTACATAATTTTCGTGGATCATCCTAGCCACTAGCTTGCAATCATCCTAGACCCATCCCAGTTGGGTCGAGGATGATTGCAAGCTTGTGGCTAGGAGCCTTCTCCAGAACTAAAAAGGGCTCCAACCCCGGGGTGCATCCATTGGGGCATACTGCTCCGGAACACGCACTATATAACAGCTACGCGAACTAAGGGTCTTCGAAAGGCCGTTGTGCCCCGCCCTGCATTGAGCTGTAGGACTTCGAATGTTAATTATATTCGGTCTGTTTCACCGTAGGATCCAGTGGCGAATCCGTAAGCAGAGCAGGCATCAGTGCCAATCCGGTTATCTGCGTCCCGGTGGAACCTCGCGCAGGTGACATAAATATCTTGATCAAGCTTTTCTGGCAATTTTTACTTTCGCGCCCTTTCTAAGAACATCTGATACAGTTTGCTCGTACTTAAGCGACGAGCAATATGGCCGTATAGGTGACACTTAAAGCACCTCATCACCTGCACGAAGGCAGCTATCTGATATGAGGTCCAGTCGAAGAAGGCATGACCGGTTCGCGGTAGCTGTTTCCGTATTATATGTAGTAATTCCAAGACACAGTTCTCGTTGCCCGATTTTGAATACCCTGAAGATTTCTTCCTTGACAGCCTTTAATGTATTATCATTATCCAGATCTTTTGGGATATCGTAGATAAGTACTGAGGGCAATTTTGCACTCTTCTCTCCTCTCAGACCCTCAACATTCCGCGTTGCGTCTTGCAACTTCTTGGCACTGACGGAGTACATTGTTTCCACAATCACACCTCCGTTCCGAATTGTCGAAGTTCTTAGGGCACATATACAAAGTTCCGTGGTATTGATGTTAGTTTTAAGGATCTTAATAATCTCATCACTCATTTTCAATTTATCCTTATCCGAGGAGAAGAAGAAAACAGGCTTTGAAGCTGGTTTTGTCTCTTTTTTGACCTCTGGCACTTTGAACCTTGCCAGTGAGGTTACACCGATTCCCAGTTTTAGTGGTGTGCTGTAAGAGGTTACTGTGGCATCGACGTGTGATTACATTACTGTCTTAGCAACCTCCTCCTTGACTAGAGCGCACTTCACTTCTCCGTTCAATCTCGTAATTTCTTCGGCAATAAAGCTGACACGGGCCATAACATCCGTGATTCTCATATATCTTCTCCTTAACACCCTTCTTTATATCTTCTCCTTAACAACTCTTCGTGAATATCCTCTAGGTCCTTTCTGATTGCTTCGATGTGGAGCGTACAGGGTTCGCTCTTGGTCCTCTTTTCTTTTTTTTATTCTTTGCTTTGACATCCACAAAAGCAAATACTGTGGAGTCGTCCTCAGCCTCCTCTCTTACATTTTCCGAGGTGCACAGGCGCGTGGAAGAGCGAAGGGCATCTTGTCGCGAGGCACTCAATCTGTCAATCTCCTGTCAAGGCTACCGTTGCCTTTAAAGGGACTCTCGGAGCGATGTCTTCCTCCCCCCCTGTCAGTAGGATCGTCTTGACCTGTACTTTTGTTACGAGTGAGATATACTATACGTTTAGAAAAACTAAATGTGACTAGAGCGTATATATGTATATATATATATATATATATATATATATATATATAAATATATATATATATATATATATATATATATGTATATATATATATATATATACATATATATATATATATATATATATATATATATATATATGTATATATATATATATATATATATACAGCCACATTCATATCCATATGTATATTAGACAAATCTGCGGAGCACGCCATGCCAATTTGACTGTTATTTCAGCATACATAGATGTGAAATTACAGTGCGAAGTGTATACATAAAGGTAAGCACGTACTGATATTATTTTGTTATAATTAAATTGTTACTGGTTTTTACTTACACGCATTTTTTATTTAATCCTTAATCAACCATTTTATAAATGTGGCCTTGGCTGAAGATCCGTGGAATTTAGATAGTTTTAAATCGTTTTCCTATAATTCTATAGCTTTTGCTATGCTATTACTTAGCAGTCGAGTGGCTAACTTAACTTTCATTATTTGTTTTCGGAATCCTAGATGGTGTTTAGTTAGTTTATTAGAGAAATGTAATCCTAAAGATTCTTGCAAATTATGTAATTCTCGAAGAAACCGCCATTGTATTGTATTACCATCACCGTAAATTATTTTTTTAGATTCAAAGGTGTTTCTAATAAGTTTAACCATATGACACGGATCTAAAAGTATAACGAATTTTTTACCGTTTGAAGGGTGTTTAAAAGAAGTTTTTAGATTGTTTGCGTCTTTGAACTTCCGCCGCTGTTAAATTAGAACTACATCCGTCAAAGTTAGGGATACGACTTCCGTGCCAACTTCAATATATTTTTCTAAACATATTTTAATTAAATTAGCTTTTCTCTCACCTGATAAACCGTTTATGAAAAAATATCCCAATGGCAATTTCCAATTATTATTAATAGGTACTAACATTATAACAAACGCCTGTTTAGCTATCTCGTTGGTAGCTTTACCATACGTCACCAAGCCTTCAAAAATTTTACCGTTAAATAATTTCTGGTGTCTTAGATCTATTATGTCTACAATAAAGAGCAAACAATTTTTAATTTACTGTTTTGACATTTTTTTTGAAGAGCAGAGAATGCTTCACTTGTAAATCCCCGATTAGCGTCAACTTAGTTCGTACCATTTAGTTAAAGTGGATGTATGGGGTAAATAGTTATCAAAAACTGACCTTGCGTAATTGTAGTCTGTGAGAGAATGGTAATTTAATGATAGAGCAAATTTTCTTAAAGCCAGTGAAAATTTAACAGTGGTTCGATTTATCTTTTTATTTAAGCCCATTCTATTTATAATTTCAGTGGCAATAACATTTTTGTTTAGAGCTGGGGAAATAGCACTATTTATAAATCTATTTCCTTTTAAAGTTTTAGTTAATTCTTTTAGATATATGTATTTTTCATAATTTTTTATTGAGCTTTCACATTTTCTTTAATTTTGCTAACCTGTTTGCGCTTATTTGTGTTGTCCTTTTTAACTTTTTTTAAATATTTCTTTCCCAGGTGTATATATTGCAGATTCTTAATTTGATGATGGCACGTTGGTAATTGAGGTGGTTGATCTATTAACAGTGTGGCTAAATGAGTGGCGGTCGTGTATACTGATATGGTTTGTGGAGTCCTCATATATGGTTAAATTAGTAAGCGGTGGTGTGTCCTGAAGTGGTATGTCCTGAAAACAGTTCATACTTTTTTAATGTCTGAAGATCAAAGTAACTGGTTAGACAATAACTTTGATATTCAGACATTAAAAAAGTACAACGGGAGTCACAGTTTGGGAAAAAGTTACTCGTTACGTTTCGTCTTTTTTAAAATGTAAAGAACACAAAACGGAAAATTTTGAAGGCAGCCAATTATTATTTGTTTTGTGTGAAATTATATTTATTCATTTAATATTTATTTTGTAATTTTGAGGAATTCTGCAAATCATTATTTAAAAAAATAACATTTTTAACATAAAATAAATACATACACATAAAACAATTTATAAAATACACAAAAAGTCAGTGATCATTCTTTAAAGCATATATGCTTCAGTACGTGCTTTACCTTTATATTGAGTTACGACGTGCAATGTCCGTTTATCATTAATTTTAAATTGATTTAAACTTAAACAAAATAATTTTCTAACCTCTGAAATGTAATCCCATTTGACCTATTATGTTTATGGGATGTACTTAAATATTTTTTTATAATACAGGATGGCATTTTAACGCGTTCGTCGATTTAGAAAGTAAAATCTACGCTGCGTTGTCTGTCGTCAGGCGATCTAGCAACAGACTGATTGAAGCGCGGCATAATTTTGTAAGGCGGCATAATTTTAGCGGGGTCACTTTTGTGTCGAACATTACTGCTCTATATATTTCTTACTCGTAGCTAATATAAAAGAAAGCTCTAGAAGTTCATTAGGTTAAAACTTGAGTACAGTTAAGCTACGTTGCACCAGACAAAAGGGTAACGCTAAAACCCTCCCGCAACCAATCAAAGGCCGCGCCACAAGCAGCGATCAAGATGGCCGCTAATAGTGTGCACCGCGCGGATAACACGTTTTTCTCTAGATACTCAATTAATCTTAAATAACCCTAATGTGTCCTATATATTAAAGTTGGCCTCAATTGCACTAATTATATTACATATCACGAATGGTAGATATTAGTCGGTAAATGGAGATTTACCGCTTTTTACATCTATCCCATATACACTTTAATGTTGCATTTAGACCTTGAAATTGCACTCAAAATTTGTAAAATTCCACAGTTTCATGCCACGAAATAAACAAACTTATATTGTTAATTTATAGTCACTATCTGATGGGATTAATGAACAAAAACTAGGCGCAACCTGTACTACTATTCCCGTCATTTCACCCGGTCTATCTCGGGACCACTCCTGGGATCCGTAACATCTCCCTGATAAAAAAGAAGGGACCCTCGAAGGTCCCCTAATAATGTCCCGTATCTGCAACCATAGCGTCCCCCCCCCCCAGGGTTAGAGTCTGTCTCTTCGTCATGTAGGAATCATGTAGGATCTCCATTTTTCCTATAATGCTTTTTGCGAGCGCTCGAAATTACTCAAAGATCGGTCCATTCTCAACCATATCTCCGTGACTAAATATACCACATTCTAAAGCTCCGCGTGATTTTACTCTAACTGTAAGACACGTGCTCTCTAACATGCGTCTATCTAGCTACGCGCGTCATCATACTCACTGCAGTGGAACAAAACGTGATTCATGTCCTGCATCTCGAAACATCAGGTACACGCCAAGCTACCTCTAAGGACGAATCTATATAAACTGGTACGGAATGCGCCATTTCACGTTAAAAACTGCGAAGTATAATAATCGGCGAAGAGCCAGTCCTTACGTAACCACTCGAACGCATTCGAGAAAAATAACCTGGTGGTTTCCCCTTTGAATCGGAAGGGGGGGGGGAGCTATCTAGACTGCCAATGAGCATTGACAATCTCCAAAATACGCCTCTTTCTGTCAACAAGGGATTCATTTGCCAAAAACTCAATGTGCAACAGACCCTCGTCAAAACTCTTACCTCGAGCCAAGATTAAATTTGTGCCGCGCGTTCTACGATCTCGAGGTCGGCTGGACCGGCAACGCATCCGTTGAACAGATTCTGTATGGTTTGTGTATGGTTATATTCAATATACCGAGGTATATTGCCGTATACGTCAGTTTGAAGGTAGAGTTATTCAGCCCCCAGCCGGTACCAGCAAGTCGGACTATGACGTGGAAGGCTACCCGAGCCCTCTCACCGATGTACCGCGCCTATGGTGAAAAAGCTCCACCGTTCATCAAGGACCATGCCTAGCTATGTTACCTGATCCCGCACGCCATTCCTAGCACCAGCCATAACCACAGGAGGCTCCCTCGCCGGGCTGCCCTTGAAAAGGACAGCCTCGGACTTTTGTGGAGCAAAGCAAAGCTTGTTCTTGGTGCCTCAGTCATGTAGTTTGGCGAGGAAGTCCGCCGCCCGGTTCTCCATATCTCTTCGGCTCGCTCTATTGGTCGGAGCAATAGCAGAGTGTCGTCCGCATAAACGATGGTACTGCATCCCCCTGAAGGGATATCGCGAGTATACCATTGAGCACCACGTTCTACAGAATTTGTCCAAGGACCGAGCCTTGCGTCAGCCCCTGGTCAACATTTTCCGCACTTATATGTCTGCGTTTTGCAAAAAGACAACACGGTCACAGCAATAATCCATAATTATCCGGCGGAGGTCCGCTGACTCTCCCTGTGATTCTAGTGCGGACAAGATGGCTGGCCACCAGGCATTGGCAAACGCGCCGGAGATGTCCAAAAATATTTCTCAAAACCTATTTGTCTGGGCACGTACCAACCCAAGACAAGGCAGGAGAAGTCGCGTCCGACGTAGACACCCCGGAACGGAAACCAAATTGCCTATCGGAACATGAATGAGATAGTCGCACTAATAAGCACGCTGCCAATACTCGAGCAACTTCCCGAAGGCCGGAAGGAGCGTAATGCGTCTATAGAATTTTGGATCGCTAGGCGATTTCCCATTACTCTTCGGTATGACCTTAAACCTCCCCATTTTCCATACCTTCGGAAAGTGGCCCGTGCTGAAAAAAACGATTAAAGGTCGCAAGTATCTCATGCGCCGCGTTCTTCCATACGGCTTTAACTAATCGATTATCGATTCTTTCAATGCCTGGAGCCAAGGGCGGATCCAGAATTTTTTTCCTTGGGGGGGGGACACAACCAAGTTTGCAACGAGTGTCCTCATGGGTTCTTTGACATTAATTGTAAATAAAGACATTAGAAATAATATAATTTTTATTATTTATCCGTATTATTAATACAGTCCATTCAAACGACCTTCTATCATTCTGCTATATAGGTACGTTTTGAGTCGTCGTAAAGTAGAGAAAGATCGCTCTGCAGTGCTAGTTGTTACAGGAAATATACATAACAATTGACAAGGGTTCTTATATTTGGCAGCTCCATTGCTGTTTTATAGACTTCTGCTGGAGATTATGGCAAATTTTCTCTCATCTGTTGCCAAATTATTAAGTCACCTTCAAAGATAAAAATAACAAAGGTCATCTTTATATAGTATAATGCGAGACTAACTTTTGTAACTGCCCAATTGTTTTCAGCTGAGTTCTGGGAAATCTGGAGAACATATCGGAAGAACTTGGAGTTTCCATATTTTGATCTAATATTTCGAGAGAAATATTACCCAGCTTCTGGACAATCTCTTCATCGGAAACTTCAAGTCTATTACCTCCAATATGAGACAGACCTGATAAAATCGTCGACTTGTGCAGCTATAAATAAATAAATATTATTCAACATTCTTCTCACACATTTATCTAGTCCCAAACTAGGCATAGGCTGTACTATGGGTACTAGACAACTGATAAATATATATGAATAGATAATTAGACACCCAGACGCAGAACAAATACTTGCACTCATCACACAAATATTTGTCCTGTCGTGGGGATCGAACCTGCAGCCCCCGGCGTAGTGGTTAGAGTTACTAACCGTTACAACTACGAGGCAGTCAATAAGAGATAGGTAAGTACTTTTATTAGTATTTTTAAGTAAGTTTTATTTCAACCAAAAACGCGTAGTTCGAATGAAAAACAACTGGCTAAGTGCCGCAAAAAATAAAAACATTACAAAATTGTACCTACCTGATCATTCAATCGGCCTATCCCTAACACTGCTCTGCATAAAATCCCCTTCCGTAAAAATATCCCTGTCAAAAGGGTATATGCCCGTTTTTTTTAAAGAATGTTTATCGGTGTTATAGATTTTTCAAAAGCCTATCCAATTAGTCCTCCAATGTCATAAATTGTGACAGGTTTACTTGGATTACGCATCATCCACGACTCCATTGCTCTCGAATAATAAATTTTAAATGGGCCATGGACGCCAACGTCTAACGGCTGTAATTTGGCCGAGGTGTGTGGATGCTACGTGAGCACAGTGACATCGGACTCTTTCGCCAAGTCGGAGGCTCAGATAGATAATTAAGATTTGTGGTTGTCCATCATCCTTTGATGATGCTGGTCGTTATATGAAGTATTTTATTACTTCTACAAACAGCTCTATGTTCATCCATCCAGAGGGGAGTGCTAGGATTAGAAATCCGGGTGGTGTACCCACTTTCATTCGAGGGCTTACTTTCTATCGAGGAAACACTATTGCAGGAGGAAATGCCAGGCTTCCTGCACTTATAATATTGCATGTAGTGCAGAGCGTGCTCTTTTCGCCACTCGAAACTTTCCAAATGTTTCTTCTTCCCTTTGACGCCAGAACTTTAGGATTTCTTTGAACGGTGCTCATTGCGGTTTCGTCTAAGTTAAGTATGCCATCTGAACAATCTGAGCTGCAGCTAAGCACAGTTTTAAGGTTGTCAAAATTTTTCTTACAATTTCCTTGTTGAATGCTGTAGCTCGGGCTAAATTGCAATTTTCCGGTCTGCGCAGGGACATATCTGGGAAACGTTCTCTAAAGCCTCGGAGCCACTCTAATCGGGCTTTTTTATCCCTTTTCCAACTGTCAGAAATTCTTACATTATTCTGTTTGGCCATCTCATAAACTACAACTTAAACCATAAAACATCAACGCGCATTTTGTGTAAAAATCATTTAAGACTCTTTTTGGTCACCTGTAAATATTTGCCTTACAACATAATTGGGTGTGAGCCGGACAGGATTCTCTAGATGACTGCACCTTTGTAAAGTTGTGAAAGGTATTCCATTTTTATAAAGCTTTCTGATGCTATTTCTGTCTTTAATATCACCTAAAGCTTTTCGCATTTGAGCGTCTGTGTTTGCCTATTTTTCTGGTTCGATCTGCAGTTTTCTTCCACACCATTCTGATATAGGTACATTACACATACTTACTATTAATAATAAAATACTTAAGTATGCAATGAGATATTCCTTTCGTGTTTTCTACATGCAAATAGGTTTTTTAATTATAGCCACTTGAATCTAATACCAAGAAATAGTAACTATTACTGCGTAAAGAAGCGACACTCACCTACCACCACCAAATTAACGTCACCCGCAGTTGTCGATACGATCGCGAGTATGCGTTCCTAGGTTGCCGCTCGCTGCGTACACGAGGATTTGTTCGATTTTGCTATCTTTTGTTGAATTTAAGTTGCGTAATTTTGTTGTACCTAATAGCTATTTATAATAGACATGGGCGATACGAATATTTTTATATATTGAGTATGTCGAGTACAATTATTATAAAATATTGGTAACATTTCGATGACAAAATACTCAATGAGTATGGGCGACGTAATTATATTGTAAGAGGACTCTATTACAAATATATATATATATATATATATATATATATATATATATATATATATATATCAAATGGGATTACATTTCATAGGTAAGAAAAGTATTTTGTTTAAGTTTAAATCAATTTGAAATTAATGATAAACGGACATAGTACGCCATAATTAAATATAAAGGTAAAACACGTACCGAATCACATATGCTTTAAAGAATTATTACTAACTTTTTGTGTATTTCATAAATTGTTTTATGTAATAATAATAAATTATGCATAAAATGTTATTTTTTTTATAATTATTTGCAGAATTCCTCAAAATCACAAAACAAATAGAAAGTGGATAAATATAATTTCACACAAAACAATTAATAATTGGGGGCCTTCAAAATATTCCGTTTTTTGTTCTTTACATTTTAAAGAAGACGATTTTTACACAACACCAAAAGGATATCGCAAAATTAACAAGACAGCAGCCCCATCCTTATTCACCGCGAGTAACATTTCCCTAAACTGTGACTACTATCAGTAATTGTCTAACCAGTTACTTTGACCTTCAGACATTAAAAAAGTATGAACTGTTTTCAGGACATACCACTTCAGGACACACTACCGTCTACTAATTTAACCACACATGCGGACTCCACAAACTATTTCAATATACACGACCACCACTCATTTAGCCACACTTTTAATAGACCAACCAGCCCAATTACCAACGTGCCATCATCAGATTTAGAATCTGCATTATGTACACCTAGGAAAGAAATATTAAAAAAAAAGTTAAAAAGGACAACACAAATAAGCGCAAACATGTTAGCAAAATTAAGAAAAATGCGTTTGTTTTAATGTTAGTACCTATTAATGATATTTGGAAATTGCCATTGGGATATTTTTGATAAACGGTTTATCAAAGGAAAGAAAAGCTAATTTAATTAAAATATGTTTAGAAAAATGTAATGAAGTTGACGCCAAAGTCGTGTCCCTAACATTTGACGGATGTAGTTCTAATTTAGCAGCGGGAAAGAATTAGGTTGCAAATTGGAAAACGCAAACAATTTAAAAACTTCTTTTAAACACCCTTCAAATGGTAAAAATGTCGTGATATTTTTAGACCCGTGTCATATGGTTAAATTTATTAGAAACACCTTTGAATCTAAAAAAAATATAATTGACGGGGATGGTAATACAATACAATGGCGGTTTCTTCGAGACTTAGGAGAAGCAGGGAGAATGCCGTTCACTTAAGGAAAAGCCTTTATAATTTTTATATTAATGTCTTTATTTTGAAATTAGAACAAATTAACAATGGTTCACCTATTCAATAATCAATATTTTTAAACAAAACTTATGAAACTTTCAATAATAAGTAGTAATAAAGTTTTTTTTTAAAAAGACAGGTTTGAGCGCCATTGCCCCCGACCACGGGTAATGCCACTCAGGCGAAGGGATAATGACGCTCGAACTGTGCATATGAACAAAACTAATAAATCTTTAACTTATCAAATATTCATGAGATCAATTTTGCACAACTAAATAGAAGTTTTAAAATGCAGCTTATTAAAGGAACTACCATTCATTGACAGGAACAATATGAGTAATAAAGACATTTTAGTCTTTGGTACATAAATCACAAATATACCCTTCTGCAGAATCCCATCCAGAGCACATGGCATGAGACCACAATCCACAAACAGTACAACGATACCATATTTCGTTGTTCTTACCAAATTCTTCACAAATATTACATTTGTTGTCACTGCCATCGTCGCCGTCCATGTCGTCATCACTGTCATCATCGCAAATATTATCTTCACGTTCAGATTCTGTGGAACTTTCTTGCAGAACTTTTCGTTTGTAAGATAGTTTATTATATGTTTTGATAGTTTATTAGCTTTTTTATCTTTAGTAGTTTTCTTAGGTTTCCTTTTGTTTTCAGTGTTATTTTTCTTTGCTCTCTTTCTATTCTCTTTTTCTTCTAACACTTTTTTTAATGGAGTTGCTGTCAATAAAGTAGCATGTTGTTTTCTTTTTGTTTGAACTGACTTAGAAGTTGAAAGAACAGTTGGAGTTCTAGCTATTTCAGAAAAGGCCACAATAGTTCGCTTTTGTTCATTCTGATTAGATGGTCCTGGAACAGGTGATTCGGTGGCCGTGGACCTCGTCGTATTAAATGATGTTTTAAGGCTAGGCATAGGAAATTCATGTTCTGGGTTTAATGTCTCTAATAGCGATGGACTTGGCGGTTGTGATATAGGTTCTTGATCAGTAATTACGTCAAAAGATTGTACAGACTCAACATTATTTTGAACATTAGCATTTTCGATTTCATTGGGTTGGGCTGAATTTTGAGCCATTAATGGTGCTGCCAAGAAATCTTGTTCAGTGAAAACATTTGGGTTTAAAGGGTATATTCCTGTTGCGCGAAATCCAGATTCTCCTTTGCTAATGTTTGCGACCTGTGCATAAGCTTTGTTAAATAACCAGCAACATCATACGGAGTGATTCTCGCCATTAAATGCGTTTTCATATGTATATTGCATTCTTGTCTGTAGGCAGCTTTTAGGGGTCCGTACAAGTCAAGAGGTTGAGTTCTATGAGAGCTATGCGGAGGAATCGAAAACATGATAATATTATTTTTCTTGCAATAATTGAAAGCTGGAAGTGAAATGTGACTGCTATGGTTATCTAATATTAAAAGCACAGCATTCAACGAATACGTCTTCGTTTATCCACCCATTTTTTGAGTTTGTATACATAGCACCTGGTGGTCCACCTTTCTCTAATAATGGAGTCATCCTCTGCCTAGGAAAAATGAACATAGGTGGTATGAAGTTTCCGGCAGCACTCACGGTACACATTACTGTTATGTTCTTGCCTCGCTCACTGCTAGTTACTGCTCCCACTCTTCGTTGGCCTTTCTCTGCAAGTACTTTTCCTGGATCTGTAACGGTTGTAACACCTGTCTCGTCAACATTGTAAATTGTATTGGGAGTGAATTTGTATTTCTCCATCAGATCACCAAGCATATTATAGAATAGACTTATTTCTTCTTTGTTAAATGCTGAGACCCTATTTAAGCTAGTAGCTTCAGCTTAGCGAACAGATACAGAGGGGTTGCGTTGCACAAAACCTTGCAGCCAATCCTCTCCTGCCGTTTTGCTGTTTGTATCAAAATTGTTTTTTATTTCATTAAGTTCAGCGTATTTGTAAACAAACTTGCGCAAATCTGCTATAGTCAGACCGTAGAATATCGACCCCAAAAGCTTAGCTTGTTCAGCTATATCTCGTTCTTGTTGTTCATTAAATATTGGTTTACGTCCTAGTTGTGGACCAGTCATTTATTTCATTTTTAAGTCTATCTCTCAATGTGGTAAATGGAATGTTGTGTGTTGTAGCTGCTTTCCTTTTAGACATCCCGCTTTCAATAGCAGCCTTAGTGTTGAGTAGGTTTTGTTCATTCCAAGCCGCTTTCGCGGTGGTTCTTGGTCGGTTTCTGGGCATGTCTGAAAGAAAAAAAAACACAACATCAAACAGGGGAAAATAGCGTTTACTGGGGGGTAATGACAAACACCTGAGCGCCATAACACCAAACGACAATTTTGATTTTAGGTTAAAATGATACGTTCACTGTTTAAAATTGATCTCAAATCGTTAGACTAGCGCCAAACCCAATACATAATTACGTTAATTAATAATAGTCACAACAGAAAAGTATTTAAATTTCGTACTTACCGATGAAAACATTCGCCGAAAAATTATATCAGCGCGACCACAAATACACACACGCACGTTTCTCTCACTTGCTGCGAGCGGATTAGCGAAACCTGTCACTGCTTGCTTCCGCGTCGCACCCCCGCGCTTCACCTCGCGTCCCGCGTCGCCACGCTCTGTCGTTGTCAAATTATAGCTATGGGCGGCATTACCCTGTGAGAGGCATTACCCCTGCTTACTCTACATAATTTGAAAGAATCTTTAGGATTACATTTTGGTAATAAACTAACTAAACAGCATCTAGGATTCCGAAACCAAATAATGAAAGATAAGTTAGCCACTCAATTGCTTAGTAATAGCGTAGCAAAAGCTATAGAATTATGCGAAAAATATTTAAAATTATCTAAATTCCACGGATCTTCAGCCACGGCCACATTTATAAAAAAAATGAACGATACATTTGATATTTTGAATTCTAGGTCAGTTAAACAACTTAGTTTTAAACATCCTATTTTTGAAGGTAATCGCGAATATTTTAAATTTCTAAATGATATGAAAAAAGATTTGCTTTCTTTAAAAATAAAAGTGCGTAATAAATTTATAAAAAGAAAAAAATCACTTTTTTGTTACTTATGAAAAATTTATTGTAGATTATAAATGTGAAACCGGTTTTATAAGATTAAAAACATGTATCGATAGTTTTCAACAATTGTACACTTATTTAGTAGACGAAACACTCGTGATGAAGTACGTTCCTACATATAAATTTTCACAAGATCACATTGAAATTTTTTTTGCAATGGTTAGGAATCACGGTCGTAATAACAATAATCCGAACGCTGTTTAATTTCGCGGTATATATCGACAAATTCTTAACCACCTGGAACTTAAGTCCTCCTTTATCGGGAACTGTATACCCTTTGAAAATTTTAATATACTAAATTGTTCATTTGCAACTAAACAAGTAAATCAAACAACAATAGGATAGATTTGATGATGATTTAGAACAACTCATTGACTATAAGAACTTAAATAAATCTAAAAATATATTAATGTCTGCTAATTGTGATAGATTGTCTGAAATGTTGAACAAGGTCTCCCAGTTGCCTGAAAGCGTTGAACAAATAGTTGGGTATATTTCTGGATGGGTCGTCAGAAAATTTAATATTAAATTAAATTGTAAATCCTGCCTTCCGTTTCTCTTTAGTTCCAAAAAATTACACTTGCATAAACTCATTGCATTAAAAGATTATAGAATGTAATTTTATATATATTAGAATGTAATTTTATTTTATTGACTAATAAATGTTTTAAATCAATTATAATGTCACTAAAACTTTTTGAGCAGCTAAACGGCCACGCCAAGAACAACCAATTACACTACGGCACAATTTACTTTTAGTTAAATACATAATTGAGGAATATTTAAAAATTCGTTTACATTATGTCGCGAGAAAACAATCATTTATTAAAATTAAAAGGCAAGTTTTTCATAAATTGGTGCTATTTTGAGGAACATAAATTATTATGTTGCAATTTATTTTCCTCAAAATTAAACCAATTAAAGCGATATTATTATTTTATCAACCGTTAGGCGGTGTATCCTTTGTTATTACTAGAAACTCTTTAAAATAACAATTGAAAAGTTAGCTATTAGGCGATATTTAAATAATATATTGTAATTCCCGATAATACTTAATAAGCAATACCTTTTTTGTAAATTTTAAATAAATCACATATTCACTTCGCATTGTAATTTCACATCTATATGCTGAAATAAAAGTCAAATTGGCATGGCGTGCTTCGCAGATTTGTCTAATATATATATGGATATAAATGTGGCAGTGTATATATATATATATATATATATATATATATATATGTATGTATGTATGTATGTGTATATATATATATATATATATATATATATATATATATATATATATATATATATATATATATTTAATATTGTCAGTATTTTTGATCCCATAAGAGTACCGCGTTTGAAATGTCTTTGGTGGATTTCTGCCTCTGATAAATTACCGAATTACCGAAATTGCTTATTATCGTCTGACATAACAATTTGATAAATTCAATTAGAAATATGGTAGACAATGTTATAAGTGCGCGTATGTAAATAGGTGTATGAACGCGCAGAACATGTCCTGGGAAAACAAATCGAGTGGCAACACTACGTTATAGGGACTTCACACGGAAAATGGTCCAATTGCCCAATGTAATATCCAAAAATACTTTATTAATATAAATCAGCACTGAAAGTACAGTTCCGTTGAAGTATATAATATAGCACATCTAGATAATTTATTAATAAAATCGTTAGAACTTATTAGTTTGGCGATGTGTGAACGCCGATTATGTGAACGCCGAATTAAAGAAATATTGGATAGCGATGACGAATATCCAGGTAAATATTGTATTAACATAGGAACAAATGCAATTTAATATCAATAAACATTTCATTATTTATTAGTTGTTAAATGAAAGAATATATTTTAATAAATATGTATTTACCAAAATAATTTCCACTCGCAATCATTTTTTTATAAAATGTTAATTTGAAATATATTTTCCATACAAACTACGTTTTGCATAGAATTGTTTGTTGTAATTTCGTCATCATTGCCATTCTTAGTGACAATATACACTGAAAATTCAAATACAAATTTAAAAAAAAAGCAAGAAATTGAAGTAAGCGAAAAGGATTGCATATAGAGAGGTTATGATTTTTGACACGCAAATGACAGTCGGTTCTTCATACTGAGCGCATTTAAAATTGATCTATTTTATTTAAATTATCACGAGCAGCAATTTTTTTTATTGAGGACATTGTGGGTTGTAAATATCCTCTAATTTTCAGACGAGAAAAAGCTGAAATTAGCATTAGTGATAATTTGCATTTATACTTTACTGTGTGTTCTGACTGCAGTGGCTATTTCACCTCTATATTCAACCTCTTTAATATATTATATGCAGCTCATAATGATTTTAGGCATATCATTATTTACAATCCTGTCACTGACCTAACGATATAAATGCACTTAGGGTAATCAGCTGATAAATCCCATCTTGTCTATATTTTAAGAGCTTTAACCAATCTCCATTTGGATTCTTGCCTGGATTTTGAGAGCTTTGACCGGTCTCCACCTAGATTTTAATTAGGACTGAACTTTTCTTAATATTGATCACACATTCCTATAATTGTTAACTATGATATCACTATCCATTTTGCAAGCTCTACACAATAGGAAGGCGCAGCAAAAATGCATACTTTTATGAAAGCAATACAATTACTATACAATATAATTTACTAAAATGCTTTTCTTAACCAATACTTTTATATACATATTTGTGTTTTTTATAAGTTATACTGGACTTTTTACTTAAATCAGGAAACTTACCAGTGCTTAAATATGGTGGTTAAATGCGCTTTATTATGTGAAAAATAATATTTTTTTTTAATTGAAATAAAGTTTAACTTAATTGATGTTTTGGATATTTATCAAAGCCGCATGTCATTTTATGTAAAAAATGCTTTTGCTACAAATATTAAATATTTTTTTAAGGAATTTCTTCCCTTTTCCCTCTTTAATTGTTTTGTTATAGATAAAGCTATTTGTATTAGAATTTCAATACAAAGTGCTTAGGAATGATTTTTGACTAGCCTTATGATATTTTATTGTAAAATGAAATGAGAATAAAAAAACCTGAAGCTCAGTTTAATTTTTTAAATCTATTTTTCTTTGTAAATGAGACGTATTTGTAGCAATCTATAATGTGTTAATTCTCATATCGACATATATTTCAGGGGTGGGGTCAAATCCTAGTGATCCTCCTTATCTATTGTCTTAATAGAAAGTATTTATAGGAACAAGTTACAGCCTTATTAGTCTTTTTACTTCTTTACTCTTTACAATTTAACAAAATAGGTAAACTTATAAAGCATAAAATTAAAAATAACCTAAAATAAAAGAGCTATTAAGCTTTCCATTGAAATTGAAAGACGAAAATTATCATTAATGAGGTGAAAAAATCATTATTCTCGTTGAAACAGTTTTCTTTTACTCAATTAGTTCATCGGATGCAGATAATGGCCGACTTCTTTTTCTGTTTTTCATTGGGACACACTGCTCAATGATAAATACATGAGTATGTCATGCATACACAGTTTGTCACCTCCGGTTTGAATTCTCTTACTTTCAGCACTGTTGGCGTTTCCTTTCGTTCATCCAATCTTAAAAAACTAACAATCATAATAAAAATTTGTCATGTCGGGGCCCCAATACTTACAATGTTTATAGCCATTTCTTACAAATTATATTTGCAGAATGCAAAAAAAAACTTAATGATTGCTTCGTTAACTATAGTGAGTACTAAATGAAAAGTTTTTATTATAACAACAAACGCAAATATGAAACAAAGCTTTTTGGAAGTAATGTTTGTGTAGATATATTTAATTTGAATTAAACATTTTCGCACTTCTCTAGCAAATCATTGTAGGGAAATGATCCAATATCTACTCATTCGGGAGTTGAACATGGTAGCAAGTCACGAGTAAATGTCGTAGCTTTAGTAAATGGTATTTTTCGTGAGTTTGAAAATCAGTAATCTCATATTTTTGTTCACGTATTAATATAATTTTTTTGTATATGATTAAAATCTATTTTTATGAGGATCATGAGAAAGCAGGTTTCAGTCGTTTGTAGTTTCCTTTGAGGTTATGGTTTGAAAGATTTAAATGACTCTAAAAATATTTCCACTGTGGTTATCTTTTATGTTGTTGATGGTAGAAGACGATCAACACCATCACTACAGTTACAGCTGCCTTTATAAAGCCGTATGCTGAAGATAAAATCATTGTATGCAACTATTTTGGTTAGACAACTTAGTCAATGGATGAAATCTGCATTAAAAGTGGAATAATTATGTATTATTGTTGTATTGAAGTAATTTTAATAATGCAAAACTAGTTAAGGTGCTTCGGGGTAATTTTGAATGATTTTTTAATGACTTAAGAGAAAATTTTGCTAAAAAGTTTTTTTATTTTCGAATATTTAATAATGCTTTGTGCCCAGTTCTTCCTGAAATTTGATTGTCTTTTTTAGATATAAGAGTTTGAAATCTTGCCCTATGAAATAAATAAGGTACAAACCGAAAATATACCAGGGTAAATCTGAATGACACACAAAAGTGGTCTTTGTTTAAGAATATCATATTAATAGAATTAACATTTATTTACAGTGTAGTAAGTGTCTTCTTCACTTTTTTTTTCTTTTTTATAAGTACAATTGATATTCATTTTTCGTTCGTATTTACCTCTATAAAAAAAATTCTCCATGGAACAACCTAAAAATATTTTTACATAACTTATATCTCAGAATTGCCCCGCTAGGAGTTAGGAGTACTCAACATTTTACCTCTTTTATGGCTAAATTATTAGATAAGTAGCCAATTGAAAGTAACTAATCCATACAAGTTTTATATTAACGTTTGCAAATTCTCATGGGTACTAACAATATTTACATGCATTTCATCTTGTACACTACTTTTACGTTTTTTTACCGGCCTTAATGGGAACTGTCACAATAAAAAATATAAAATTGTAACAGTAAATATTTTCAAAAATCTTATGATGAGTTACAGGTCTTTAACATCACTTTGAAATGTCAATATCAATGTGTGCTACATATACTCATATTATAATCACAATAATCAACAATATCAATGCTACATATACTCATTATGTCTGAATTATAACTTAGAGAATCATCTAAGTCTTGTCGTGGCCATTTTAACTTATTTTTGCCCTGTTTTTTCTTGGCCTTATTTATGCCTGACGATCCTGCTGTTATTGAATCTTTATAATTGCAGTCAGCTTCCTGGTTGAATTTCCTTTACTTATTTTTCTCTTGACTTCTTGTTTTTAGTTACTTTTTTTGTCTTCTAATAATTTTATACCCATAGATGCAGTAATTACTTTTTTGTTTAATTACTTAGCCTTCTTTCTTTGAAATTTATTTTTATGTCTGAAATTATGCATATTTTTGGAATTTCCCTTTCTTTACATTAAGATAATAACTGCCCGAATTGTAGGCATCATTATGGTAAATTCGTTATCTGGTTTACTGCAAAAGAGATGTTCTGGTTGTCTCCTTTAGAAAGTTGGGTCAGAAAGATGATATTATTAGTACCAGAATCAATACTTTGTTGGTTTAATATGTTCAGTTTTATATGAGTAAGTTCATTGATACCTAATTTTTATTCAGGATGCCAATAGACATATTTTTCGAAGACCTTGGAAAAATACGTCTATTGGCATCCTGAATAAAGAATTAGGTATTATACTTTAGTTTAGTTTAGAGATAAAATCTCGAATATATTTTATATTGGCATTTGTGTGTGTCTCAAAATTCTTATTTCAGCGTGAACAAAACCGTGGACAACAACTTACGAACTGTCATTTTAACTTTCATATTGATCAATTTACTTACACATGACCAGAAATCCTTTTTTAAATTAAAATTCCATTTTATAGGGAGTGGCAGGTATTTGAAAACAAAAGTTTGGCATCTAAGTGAATATTACCAACACAAAAAATATGCATTGTTTAGTAGGAATTTATAATTTTAAGGAGAACCCCATTTTCGAAATTACCCCGAAGCACCTTCCTAAAAAATATAAAGCACATTATTTTCCTTTTGATATAATATAATGTATGTAGACTTTAAATTTGTTATACATCAATTTGTGGTGTTGCTACGTGTTCATTAATGATTTTACGAATAGTAAATATCTGCTCTCAAGCGATGACATTTTATAAAAATGCCCTTAATTATACTTATAGTTGCTTTACTAATACTGGCTTGCTATACCTCTGCTTATAGTAATAATATACTAATAATACACATGTACAGAATAAATTTTATAGGATGTAGTTAATAAAATTAAGCCAGAAACAGCAAATGTCACTATTCTCAATATTTTCACACATTTTCTCAATTTTTTACAGTAAAATTTAGATTTTACAGTCAAAAATTGAGAAGATCGTGCTATATTAACTTATAGCACGATCTGCGCTACTGTGTGGGTTCCAAATTTCTACGTAAGCTGCACATATTGGTATTTACAGTATTTTATAGTAGTCAGCAGTTTATGTCCATCTTCAAGAATATGATAGAAAACTCCATGTACCACTCCTCGTCTCCATATTTTGTATTGTACGATTCCAATAATGTCTCGATTAAATCAACACCATCCATGTGTTGATTATAATTTCTAATCACCTGAGGGCAAACTAGTTCTAAATAACTTCTGAGCTTTTGCTTCAATTCTTGTCCCGCCAAAGAACACTAAAGCTAAAAGGCTTGTAGTTTGATCATGGTTTTTAGTTTTAAAATTATTTATAGACAATATTTTCAAACTTTTGTCATCAGTACACACATTGCAAAATGCATAACAATATTTTAATAGGCTCCCAAATATGTTTCAAAATTATAAGCGGTCTCCTAATTATCTCACAAGACAATTAGTTTATATCCCTGCCTTTAGGTGTGAATGAGTAAGCAGGTATATTTTGTATGTACTGGATAAATACCTATTCATACCCAGAAATTGGGTATTTAAAATTGAGATTTTTTAATAACTATTTTACTTTATAGCATTGAAAAACAACTTACATTTAAATGTAAGATGCAGTATGTGTGTCCAACGGATTTGTTTACAATATTTTTTTATAAATATTAAACATAATGATGTTAACCTTCCATTTTAAATATATTTATTACATTATACATCGAGTATGCTTATTATGTTTTTGCGATGTTGAAGATTATAATTCAGAATACCTTATTACAAATGCAGTAGTTACCATTCATTGTGTGCAGATTTTATGACATATAAAAAATTATTTTCGGAACGTTACCAGCTCTTTCGGACTATGGCATTCAAAACGAGAGTTCCTTCATATTAGGTAGTTTAGGTGAGTTTTATTAGTACATCGTTTCTCTCACTTGCGCATCCACATTTGTCATATATTATCCCATCTATTTTGTGAATACCTGCTACTACATTCAAAGCTGTTACACACTCATGAGTTGTAAAAATGAGACTAGGTAAATGAAGTTGCAAAGACAATTGGGGAGAGAAAGAGAATTCATCTCAGTGAAAAAAATTATGATGTAATTATTATGACATAATTTGAGACGTTTCAGCGCCAGACCAATAAGTTGCAAGTAAGAAATCACTGCATCAAATTGCACTGCGCTTTCTGCATTGCAGTTCAGTTGTGACTCATCGTAGTAATTAAGATATATTGATTTGTTTTGAAGTAAAAATCAATTACAATTGTGTATCATATGCTTGGTGTTATGAATTATTAACTAAGCCAAAATTTATCTTGAATAAGTATATAAGAATATCTATATAAGTTTCTATTATTATCTTGACTCGAACACATAAATAAAACAAATTTTGACCGAGCAAAATTAGAAATTTAATTTCATTTTGATTTCCTGTGGAAGGCACCGATGAAATACTTGAAATTATAAAATACTTACCTTTTTGTAAGCGTGCATAAGATTTTTAATTATATCTTAGTGTTTATATTTAACTTTTTAATATTCTGAAGAATATTTCTATTCTAATCAATATCAATATTATGAGTTGGATGTTATTTGCAATATGACTTTGTTTATTGTGGTACACATGACCTATTAAATCCTGTATATCACTTTAGGTCATCAATTGACCTTGCATTAATTTCATGAAACTAACATAAACTCAAGTAATGATTCTCGGCGCAGAATCAAATTCAAAAACATAAATAACACACTTTTATTTCTTTTTATTATTTTTCAAGCTTCACATTTATTGTAAATAAATATATTATATTTTGCAAGTCTCCAAGGGAAACAATTTGAAGTCGTGCTTATACGACATAAGTCAATTACTTGCTTCTATTGTGATAAAACCTATTAGATCGCTAATAACGGTAAAACATAACGGAAAGGGAAATGCAAAAAGGAGTTGAATAAAGCATTATCAATGCAATCAAATAATTCAGATATACTAACTGAATGTCATAAAGAAAACAAGTACCTTGACTCTATAAATGGGTTTTCGCACCAACTTTTTTCAACAAAACAAAAATATATATTCTAAATCCCACATTAGGTAAAGCAATATTTATGACTGGCACACCACCCGTAATGGTCGAACATCCACTCTGGAGAAAAATTTGTTTAACAAACTTCAGCCTTTATATCAGTTACCGTCAACAAAATCAACACTTTAAAATTATTTAAACAAAATATATGGTTAAATGCACAAAGTACTGACAAGAATTATAAATGCAAAATTATTTTCACCTTTGATGTGATGAGTGGAGACTTGTAATGGGGGCATCATAAACTTTCACTTATCATACACAGGTACGAAAAATGATCGCCACATAAGTGAAAATTTATCACAACAAATGTTATAAGTCATGGGAGAATATGGAGAAAATAATTTTAGTAGGCACCAATGCCAGAAATATAAAAAAAGCATTCCAGTTGGTAAAAGATATACTTCCACATATCACATGTTTAAATTACACAGCACACTTGTATATTTAATTGTTTCCGTGGAGATGTATTGAATTAAAAGCATTGAGTTAAAACATTAAAACAATAAAAAAAGTAAAACCATTTCAGTATAATTAGAAAAAAAGAACGAAAAAGGAATCAGAGAGATATTAAAGTTACCATGTACGACGCATTAGACAAGCCACGAGCCATTTTACGAAGCTTAAAAATACTATTCTTCCATTACTAACTCTTGCAGTTTATAAAAGAGTTATTTTACCACACTTAAAACCGAAATTGTTATTACCACATAAAGACTATAAACAAGAAATCTTGGTGATGACAGAAAACAGAATAGCAATATGTTTAAAACCTTTGACCATCTACCTGCTAGATCCACTATCTCAAAGAGCCAAGCTTTCAGGAAATTATTAGGTTAATGCTGTGAAATATATCTACGATATGGTAAATAATTTGAATATATATATGTTGTGCCAAGTCTTGTAAATTACAGAGAAAAAGAAGAGTTATAAGCCAGAAGTTTTGTCTGAAGCTGTATCAAAAATATAATGTGTTTGTTGAAAGGAATCGGTGGTTCAACTTTTCCGACTTGCAGGCTGTATATTAATGGCAGCTTGTTTGTCTACTGCGATGGTACGTTTGTTTGGCATCCATGGATTTATAGATAATAATAAAAGAAACAAAATTACTACCACTAGGGCCAGAAAAATTGCATTAATTTCATACAATTGCCATCTGTCCAACAGACAAGAAAATCATGAGAAAAATTATGAAGGTTCCCCGAACATATCACCAAACATTTCTCCACTCAGAATGGAGAGATAAGCTATGTACAGTGCTGAAATAGAAACTTTCGATTGTGGCGATATTATATGTGACGATGATTAAGATATTGTTAAATTGTTTTATTTCTTAAACAAAATTATTAATTAATGAGAATTTTACTATTCAAAATAATGTTATTTTAGAGATCAATTGATTTTTTAGTAAATTTTTTAGACTATAATCAATCATTAGTACAAGTGGTTGATTCCCGTTATAATCATTAATTCATTTTTATTAATTCTAAAAGTTAACTTGAAATATTTCATTCTGTGCGTCCAAAGAAAGATAAGTTCTTGATTTTAATCAACTACTTAAATAAAATAACATACATTATAAACATGGTTACTGCAATGTATTTAAACTAAAATACATTACAGTAACCATGTAGTATCTTATTTCTATTCAGAACTGAAAGTTCCAAGGATTCAGACTATACAAAACTAAAAAAAATACAATATTTTGTTATATACATTCTGTTTCTTCGAGATTCTTTAATGTTCACTACATTGAAGATTATCTTTTAAGAAAATTTTGTGCGAACTCTTAAGTACTCACTTTATTCACACAATGTTTGAAATGTTGTCGAAGTGGTTGAAAGATATAATTTGAATAGCTGAAAGTATCAACTCAGAATTACAATACACGCCAACGTTTGACTGTGGAACAAAACCCACAATCAGTTTCTTAATTATTTTTTCAGTTATAACTGTGTTATGGAAGGTTTAGAGTCAACAAGATTTTTTTTAAATGGATTTCCATCTTTTTTTGCATTTTACAACTACTGCTTTACTCGTGTTTTGTGAGTTCTTTTGCAGGTTGAAACTGGATATAGAAGTCTTTGTGTTAAGATTGTGTCTTTTTACTATATGTTGATTTGAAGTGTTAGGTTTTATTGGTAGGAGAAACATTGTTGTGACTGACTTGTTAGTCAATGATCGTCTCTGTTTTTATTGTCAACATTGATTTTAACATTTGAGAAGTCTAGTTGTCTTTGCTTTTAGAAAGTATGTTACTGTTTTGTCAGTACCTTTGTGCACAATGTAGGTAAGTCACTATATGGTCAGAATATTGAGAACATGAAAAAATGTGTTACGATTTTAAAATGATACATAAGTACATATTTCATACAAAAATATATGAAATTTATATTATTGTATAATTAATATATAACAACAGTGTGATCCTAAAAGGGCTTTGTTTTGCATTGAGCCGTAAAAAGATGAAAAACAATTTTTTGACGAAATTGTGAATGAGTAGTTACAACCAATTCAAACTTGCATTAATTTGTGTAAGTTTTCATTGTTAATCCAGGGCCCTCAAAGTGAATGGTCCACTCCTGTGTAATACTTATTGTCACACCTTTTGTCGCTTAAAACTTTGAATTCAAGATTAATTGTATGTGGAACCGAAAATGCAGAATGTTAATGTATGATTAATAATATGGATTAAATATAGGAATAATTAAAAACAATGGCATCCCTGACTCACACTTCATTTATTTGTTTACTTGAATTAGTTTAGAACATTTAAAATTTTTATCACTAAATATTCAAAATTCTTTTTAAAATAATTTTTATATATGTTGTTTTCTTTTTTTCAGTATATTCGGATAGTGAGGATGATATAAATAGCGATGTGGAGGATGATAATTTTCCTTGGTTGACAAATATTAATAGAATAAAAGTATTTAGATCAAAAGAAAGACAATTGCAAATTATAGAATGTACAACACCTTTGCAAGAAAATACTAAAGTTATTGGTACAGGCATTTTGTCACAAAGAAATATAAATTATGTAAAAGCTGTTAAACCTTACCTGGACAATGAGACATTAATGTGGTATATTTTGTTTTTGAAATTTAAAGATATGCATAAAGTTCATTGTAAATATGTAAGATCTTGCCTAATTATGGATGATAAATTTTGAATTGTTGCAACATTGTATTTAGATGTGTTAATATCTTCATGTTTGAACTTTATAATTAGAAACAAATATGTTGCAGAAAGGAAAAGATTTATTAAATAAAATTTCAGGAAAAAGAATCAAATGAGAAAATAGATCTCCCCACTTTTTTGAGGTATTATTTCGATTTTATGAGGTACTGTTACAAGGTATTATTTTCTAATACGTAATCAAAAGTTACATATAATTTTGTTTAATTTTAAGCGAATGTTATAGATTTTTTAAAATTTAGTTCAAACAAAATATTTTTACACAACTATGGAAATATTAATTGTATGGATATATTTTGTTAAGAAATAAAGACGTAAAAAAATTAAAAAAACACTGTTACAGTGTACAAGTAATGTATCTGTGTGTAAAAATTATTAAAAACAATTTTCAAATCAGCATTATAAAAAGTCTGAAGGAAATAAAATTCCTCTCAAAATGATATAAATATTTTATAGATGTGAAAATAGGATTTAGCAAGCTTTCTTAGCTTTCAGTACATTAAGTTACCATTTAATGACATAATTCCTTAATATTTTAGATAGAATGATATTTAATGTCAAAAAAACATTAAACTGAATATTTAAAGGGAATAACTAGGAATAAAACAAAATATTACTATTTATTTTTGCCTTAACTTGATAATCCTGAAACATGGTGAATGACGAGTAATACTAACATTTATATTCTCAAAATTATGAAAAATTTGTTTGTCAAGAAGTGAAAAACAATTTGGTTTAAGCAACATGTTGAAAAGAGCAAATTGAAATTTAAATATAATTTTAAAAATATGGAATTTTATTCATATACAGATAGTCTCCTTTGTTTTCAATATGACCCACAGTCCTGATAACTATTATTTTAAAAAGGAAAACAAGACTTTCAAAAATAAATGTAGTCAAATTCAAAATGCCACAACTTTAAAATTTTTCTAGAGTAAAGAAAAATGATCGTGCAATGTGAATTTTATTCCTTTATTTGTCTCCTTTGCTTTTGGTATGGCAAATTCTCATTATATAATGACCAACATGACTGCGTATCCGAGCGTTGTATGTGTACAATAAAATGTATATTAATCTCAAAGCGTGAGCCCGACGACACTCAAGAAACTGAACGGAGAATTTCCACATTCGTCTGACATTGGGCGATTATATGTTCAATGTGAATGTTATGTTATATATTACAGTCTGAGTTTAAAAACATGCTAAGGAATTTGGTATGGGAGAGGATGAGGATTGCTGACGATTTGTAGGTAGAAACGGCAGGAATTATTCTCCTTCTAATAAAAACAAACAAAAACGATGCTAGGCTCTGTCCAGCAGTGTCAACAAAAGGAATAAATATGCTCTTATCTCATTTTTTTAAGAGGGTTCAAACAAATCAATCTTGGAACAACTGAAAGCTGTGCAATTTAGAATAACAAAATAGTTTTGATTACAAATTAATTTTGATTACTTCCACTGATTAATAGTAGTTTTTATTTTATCTGCCATTACATGGATCAATTCATATTGAATATTATGGCCAACATATGGGCCATATGGTGTAGAGTTGTTTGATTGCATTATCAAAATTAGATATACTTTTAACTAATTTTGAAAAATTACGTGGTTTAAACCGCTTTTTGGGTTTTTCTTTTCAATGCCATTTTGACTCGCCAAAAATTTGGTAATATTATTTCTTATTTCACTAAAAGCCCTCCATTTTCCCCAAGTTTGATTTTAGCTTAATTTGCAGAATTTACCATTTGCTTGTTTAATATAAGTTTTAAGTCTAAGAATTTTTATATAGTGATAGTATCCATGTCTGTGTATATACTTAAATAAACTTTTTGTAACCCATCTTGTCATTGAAAACAATGTTATTGGTAGGAATTTAAAAAAAAAATTAATTGTGTCTCGGTTGCAAACATCACATATAAAAATAAGCTTGATAACGGCATCTCTGGTAAAACTAATGAGAAATTGGGAAGAACTATTTTTGTAAAATTGACTTTAACTATTGATACTATAAAAAAATTGTATACAAAAATTATAGGTATTTTAATATATATTCGCTAAAATGAAAATTTCGTATTTTGATGTCAAAAATATTTCACAATAAACTGTTTCACTATTTTTAAGATGCTTCTCGTGAACTTTACAAAATTATGTTTGTAACAAAAATTACATGAAATATTGTGATCACAAAATTGCAGTTGTCATTTTAACGTTTGATCAGTAGCTTACAAAATATTTTGAAAAATTAATTTATGTAAATTTTATCACACTGTAACTTGTAAACGGTGGGTCGTATGTGAATGGTCGCATAAAAGAAATTATAGAAAATTTAAGGCTTTAAAAACAATAATTAAACATTTTTGTTTTATTGTCAAGAATTTGTGATGTATTTAATTTAAAATTTTCCCAAAAATGTAGATTTAGATAATGCCTCAGACTATGCCAAACATGGCAAATTACTCAGGACATGGTCTTCAATAAAATTGTTGAAAAAAATTTAATCATGGTAATCAAACATTAAGAACCTATATTTTTGGATAATTTTATTGGAATAAGAAGCACGCAATTCAAAAGCTAACATAATTGTTTTTAAGGTGGCTACTTTTGATGAACACCGACATAGAACTTTGAGATAATATTTAATTTACACCATTTGATCGGCGTGGAAAGAGGCACTGATACATCCAAACTTAATCTATGGAGAGAAAAATCCTATAATTTCTTTTATTTGAAAATTTGATGCATTTAACTTAAATCTTATTTATTAAACACCATCCTTGACTACCAATAAAAGAGTTTAATTAAAACACTTTGTTTATTATTTCTAATCTTACTCTGGAACTTGATCCATTTTTATAAGGGAGACATGATTCCGGAATCAAATCTCCCCTATCGAGGACCAAGTCTCTCATCCGAGGTTTAGGTTTCCTGTAATTCTATTTGTTTACAGGGTTAATCCTAACTGTGCTTAGACATATAGAACTAAGTAAGGTATATAGAAGTCAGCTATCCACAAAGTTCTAGAACAAAAATCTATGTGTGGTATGGCAAAAGCTTCGAAATCCTATTTCCTATAGCGAATGATAACTATATACCTACCAATTTGCTATTACCAAATAAAAAATATGCAACCATAACGGTATAGATGCTTCTGATCGAAATGATGATTATCAAACTATTGTACCTTGAAACTAATAAATAAAAGTGGTTCTTTTTACTCTGAAGTCCAGCACAAATCTGATTTTAATCTTAGAGAAAAACGTCAAGAAGAGATTCAAAAAAGAGTTCTGAAACCTTAACAAATACACCTAAAAATGCTAGAGAAGAAAACTATAGGGCAAGACAAGAGGAAAAAGAAAATACTCAAGACAAAACAATGAAACGTAAACAGGGTTCTGAAAACAGAGATGTGATAACATAAAAAGATTAAGAGTCACCTGCCTTAAGTATGTGTGTCAGATGTAAGGATTCTACACACCGAACATGCTGTCCCGCCGACTCAGCCCGGTGGCTTTGTTGTCGTTGACTTAACTTCTCATAAGTTGGAACAAGTTAGAAAACTTCATCGCCAGAACGAAATCAGCAACTTCTTTTGACAGTTAGTGATTGCCGTGTGTAGAGAGACGTCGTGTGTTGTATGTCTCGAATAATTCAGTCAATAAAATTTAAACATTTACTTAACATGGATGCTGGTAGTGATCTAATAATAGTAGCTTGTGGAATTATTATCGCTGGGTCCCTCCAGAGGAAAGGAAAGTTTCGGATTAGACCAAATTCACTGAGTCGCAGTCGTTAGAGTAATAGAGTAATAGAGAGAATAAAGGATTTAAAAATAGACGACTTGATTGTAGGAAGACCCATACATTTTAAAACTTTTATGTCATTAACCTATACTGAATTTGAACATACCTATGCTGAATATTGTTGGTTACAAAATAGTTTAAAAAAACACAAATTACAAAAGTGCCATTTCACCAACAGATAGATTAGCATTAACACAAGTTAAATATCCTAGTACAGGTGATTTATTCAATAATTTTTGCGATCCCTTCAAAGTATCTCCTTAACTTATTTTAAACATTATCCCTGATGTATACCTTGCTATAGTCTATGAACTTTCAGATTATGTGGAGGTATGTATGCATTTAAAAATTTTTGGTTTTGCCAAGAACTATCATTATACTTTGTGTAGTACGCTTTCATCCTTACTTAAGTTTAGTTAATAGTCTTATTTCAGGTTCCAAGGACATCAGACGAATGGACAAAAGTTGCAGATGGCTATATGAATAGGTGGAATGTACCTAACTGTGTTGGATCTATGGATGGAAAGCACGTAAGAAATTAATGCCCGCCAAGAAGTGGAAGTGAATATTTTAAAATGTATTTCGGTATTGTAATTAGGAGTGCAGATTACTAGTTTTTATACGTTAATGTAGGATGTAAGGGCAAATTTCAGATAGTGGCGTATTTAGTAATTCTAAATTATGCAGAATGTTAAATAATAATTAATTTAAATTCACCAAATAAAAAACCTCTACCTGGTAGAATTATACCAGTACCATACTTTTTTTTGGGTGACAATGCTTTTCCATTACAAACCCATATTTTTAAAGCTTATGATGGTAATCACGCGAAAGTGTCTTCCAAGAGAGTGTCGAAGAGAAGTTGAAAACGTGTTTGAGCAGTTAACAAAAAAATGCAGAAAAAGCTTCTATTGTGACATTGGTACGTTTATATTTGTTTAATTATATCAATGAGAAAGTATAATACAGAAAAATGAATATGATTCTGAAAATAGTAATGGAGAAATTAAGAATTGTTTGTTGACTTGCCCAGACAAGACAATACTACTGAGGATACAAGGAGGATACAAAGACATGTTTTCTTCCCGATATCAAAATATTACCACAGCGTATGATTGAATAAGATCTGACAGATTTCAATAAAACTCAGAATAGTTTATATTTACGTTATAATTTGTGTTTAATTATTAATTCTCTTGTATTTATTCATAACACTTCGCAAGATAATTTTTTATTTTGATCACTATACTTAAAAAATAATAAACTGTTTAATAACATATAAAATGATGTTTGCTTTTATAGTAAACATAAAAAAATGTGTTATTATTTATCAGACTCCGAGGACGATAATATGTTCTCAATATCTTGGCTATTATAGGAAAATTCTTAATGTGACACCAGTAGCTTTCCGTATAACTTTGACACCAGTAACCAGCACCGTATAACTGTGACACCAGTAACGAAGGTTCAACTATTGGAGTATGGAGAAGGTTCAACTATGACTATGGGAAATAGGAGGTCTTGGAAAGTCCACAAATATGTCTGCTCTATATCCAGTTTCGGCTTCAAAAATAATATTCTTAATCCAAAGTTTTACCAGTGCCTTTGTTAATTTGTCGAATTTGTGTCACAATATACTCACGAAATAAAGCGACCTCATCTTTTATTTTTGACTCATTTTGCGGTTGGCTGACTGATTTCATTAAATTTAATGCTTCCAAAACCACCTCATGACTTGAATTATTTTTGAAATGTTAATTCGCATATGAAACTATACGTTTGACATGAGCCATTTTCCTACGGTTCTATTTCGTTGATCTGCTGATGTCTCCTAAAATTAAAATATACACAAATCACCTAGAATACACTGGCACTCCCACTCAATAGGCAAAAAGATATTGAATACATTCATTTCGCTGCGTATTAACCATTGTTTTTAGTTATTATTTGTATTAATCGGTTAATACGCTTTTACACGATTTCGCCTATTAACTGTAACATGGATATTTCAAATGTAAATATAGCATAGTTTTACTTACCGTATCGATCGTTCCAGTAGTAAAATTTTTATCGTCGAAGTCGATCTCTGTCCGAAGTATGTGACTACACACTCATGCAACCTCGCGAGGAGCTCTGTCGCCGTGAGTCGTCCGCACACTAATTACATGAATAATGTTCAAGTGGCACCTGCTCTTGCAATTTGCACTCTCGCGTATCTTTTTCACTCAATGAAAATTAAAAAGAAATTGAGAAAAAGGAGATGGTGGATGATTGCAGTGCACCGGAACAGTAATAGGTTAGTAAACAAGGCACAATGAAAACTTTTACTGGAGTTAAAAGTCTACGTAGGTACATATTTATTATTATTACCATTATTAACTATGATAATTATTATTATATGTTACTTAATATTTCAGATTTTTCGCTCAGTGATTAAAATCCTTCAATGACATCAAATGTCATTGAAGGATTTTAATCACTTGCTTTCCAAAGTCCTGCCCCTAAGCTAAGTGCTAGTGGTGGTTATATTAAAAATATCAATATTTTTTACGAAGTGATACTTTGAAATGTTGTATCGATATTTTGCAATATATCGATCGAAAACATCAATTTTTTTCTACATATCGTATGTAATTTGTATTTAATTAGTCTGTAGTAAAAGATAAAAGGAAGGAAGATTTTACTAAAAGTAAAAAAGTAAAAGTGTTAAGAAACAAATCAATTTTACTTTTAAATTATTTTTATAATTCCCAATATTTCTTATCTAAATCTTGCAGAAACAAAATTGTATTGAACCTTTTAGCTTGCAATCTGCTTCTCTACTGAGTCAATACCTGCGCCGCCTTTGAAAAAAGATTTTCAAATAGCACAGAGCTGGCCACCATAGTATGCTATGTTGTGCAACTTCGGAAACTTTGTAATTTGCCAATACTTCCAAATGATTTTCATTATATGTACTCATTGTAGCCCTCAAATAAAGATATAACTCACCTGAAAGACTTTCGTCTGTTTTATTTGTTTTCTTATTCTGTTGAACCAATTTATGGTGATTACTCCAGAGTATAAAATCCGACTGACAAACTTTGTTTTTTTTGTCAGTTCTTTAATATTACTTACGGCATTTGAGCAAGCGAGCGGGTCTTCACAATGAAATTTTTTGAACTCGGGGGCAACATGGTTAGAATAGTTAGTGACGAGACTTGTTCGATCGTGCCCAGCGACTGATCAAGAGTTCTGACCGCCCTAGGCTAATTATTAGGATGCAACCCCGCCAAGTGTACTACGGGCGACCTAAAGAATAGTGTATATATATATATATATATATGTATATATATATATATGTATATATATATAGTATATTTTTTAAACTGTTTTGACTTTGTTTACTAGTGTGAAAATTTTAACATGGTTCATACTAACTATAGAATCGATCTGCAAGAGAAACTAACGTCCTTTAATCTGCATGAGATTCAACCTTAGGGTGGCGAACCATTTTTTTAGCTGAACGTACATAAAAGCAAAGCACCTCATGCATTATACGACCCAAATCATGACAAGTGACAGCAGGCTGCAGCGACTACCAAGTAGATAACCATACAGGTGAATCTCATCTCATTTTTGCAATTGATTTATTTAAAAATAAGAGTAATTAAGTAATTATTATTAGCTTACACAAAATTCCTTTTTCTTGCTTTAGCGTTTGCAAATCTTTCCACAATGTTTTCAAATTTAATAGTTTGTAAAAAATAATTTTCTATGTACATTAGCGAGAGAGCTGCAAGTTTTTGCTGGTGGTGTGGAGCGCAAGTAATTTTTTACTCTTTTAGTGCTGAAAAAGACCTTTCGCCACTGTAGTTGGTCACACTCATTGATAAAAAAATTCTTAATATTATCTCCACATTCGGGAACATGCATGAAATATTAAAACTTTTTATTAACTGCAACAAATCCTTCGGGGTTCTGGCAGAAATGGAATGCTCGGCCGCGGTATCAGATTTTAAAAACTGCGCAAAATGAACACATTCTTCTGCACAGGTTTCTTCTAAATCAGTAGCATATCAACTATATGCTTTTGCTTTGCTTCTAATAAAGTCACTGTCGTCTAGTTCATGCAGTTTCCATAAGAAACCAAACTGTGTTTTCTGCATTGTAAATAATTTGCCGGTTTTTTAAGTGCACTTTAAGACAATCAATAGCTGCGTAATAATTATCAACGATGGAAGATTGTCCATTCCTTCTAACTCAATGTGTCCAGTGTTAACTTCATGAAAATGAAATTTTCGTTTCTTTCTTCCTCTTACATCTTTTTTATATGTGGTCACTTCGCATCTCTTGATTGCCTCTGATTCAAAATTTTCGAACTCTTTTACGTCACGCAACCTATCAAGATAAGCATGTAATGTCTCATAAAGAGTAACAACGTTAGATAAATCAATGAAACTTGCTTGTAGCTGTGCACTAACGATTTGAAACTTTAGGAGCACAGAGATCCAAAAGCACAACATTATTGTAATTTCTAGAGTTTTAAATTTTTCTAATATTCCTTTTGCTTCCATTTTGGTCTCCTTATTTTGATTTTCATCTTCACAAATGGAGCTTAATGCTTCCAGAACTTGTTTGTATGAACTGTATAAGGCTTTGCTTGCATCTGCTCGCGCACTCCATCGAGTTTTTGACAGATTTTTTAGAATGCGCTGCACAAGGAACAAAAGTAGCCAGAGGATTTACAACTTTAATTCTTGACTGAAGACCTTAGTATTGACCAGACATATTGCTAGCATTATCATAACTTTGGCCACGACAGTCTTTAATATCAAGTTGCAAAGTTTTACCAATTGTCGCAAGAACAGTCTCCTTCATGTCTTCACCTTTATGACCGCAATTGGGTAAAAATGTGACAAAGCGTTCGACGGCTTCTCCGTCAGGCCAAATATAACGAATTATAAATGTCAATAGATCGGTGTGTAAAATACCTGGAGTAGAATCAATGCTAATCGAATAATATTTTGCTTTTTCTATTTCTCCTATAATCGAGAGTCGAACTTCGTCAGCGAGAAGTGTAATACATTCATCGATTATAAAGGACGACAAATATAATGAAGAACCTCGGCCTTTGTGTCCAAATCTCACCAAATGGTCAGCCATGAAAGGATCAAATTTAAATATAAGCTCAATATAGCCAAGAAAATTTCCGTTTCGTGCAGATCCAATAATTTCATTTTGGCCGTGAAATGGAAGCCCACGAGAAGCTAAAAACTTAATTGTTTCTATTACACGTTGCAATACATTTCGCCAATAAGTTATTTCTTCATTACCAATAGTTCTAAAAGTTTTCCTCTACATACATATTGTCCCAAACATTTACGATGATCCAGAGAATTGTCATGATCAGGTATTAAGTTAGAATTTTTCCAGTCATTAAATCCATTTTTGGCAAATACGGATGTTCATCCATATAATATGCAAGGACCACAAAACACATGACCAGTGGATTCTGAGTACACTAACCAGTTAATTTCAAAATTTCGCCATTAACAAGCTTTTTCTCGAACATATTTTGAGAAAGAAATCTTTTTTGCTGCTCTTTTGTACTGCCTTTTTGTAGTCCATTTTTACATTACTTTATTGAAGTCCTTTTTTTACAATATAATGTCGCAATTCATTGTTTACTTCCCACAGTGCAGGGTCACTCGACGGAATAGATGGCTTTTCTTCTATTAAAATTTCGTCTTTATCGTAGACGGTCTTCGTCGTCGCTACTGCACGGCTAGTGTTGAACGGAGAAACGTAAGAACAGTCCGCGATAGAGAGACCAGGGCAAGAAATCGACGGCGATAGAGCAGCATTTGTCACCGTTTCATTCCTTTCAGCAGAGCTCGTAAAAAATGTTTGTATTTTACGAGTATGTTTCAAAATGTTTTCTATCTTCGTCTTTTGCTTTTTTTTATTCTACTCCACTTGGCTTTTTTACTATCGAACTTCTCTCATTACCACTCATAGTCTAAATAAAACACGGACACACTAAGGAAAGGACAATAAATATCAATCACCAAAAACGAATATGCGCGAGCGCGTGATATGACGGACGAACGACGATTAACGAAAGAGATAAAAAGCAAAACAAAGTATTAAAGCGCTGGGAAACCCTACGCGATTAAGTATACTCACCACGTCCACAGACTAAGAAGAGTACCTAACGGGGACGCACGGGGTGGTAGCGTTGATGTGTGTCATCGCGCGCTGCGCTGTTGTCAGCTCGCTCGCTCGACCACCGACCGATCCGAATGACAAAGGGGAGGGGGAAGGGGTAGGTGAACTCGAAATACACCGACCATCGCTCGGTCACCTGGTACTATATACATGCACACACACAAACACACACACACACACACACACATATATATATATATATATATATATATATATATATATATATATATATTCATATAAAACATTAGATCGACAACTAATAATGAAATACTAATTATAAAATTGTTAAGAGTTTTTAATTTTAAAAAGTCTTAATAATTTTATGGTATTTTTAATATTACAATCAGTTTGAAATTTCAAAATACAGTTTTAAGTTTTCACTTCTGTAAACAGTCCTCATGACTGCTTCAGATTTTTTTTTAATTTTTTGGTTTGCCAAATATGTCACACTCAACTTCAATATCATCTTTCCTATTAATAATGTTATTCAAATTGTTAAATGCCTCAGACATTTACTTGCTGGCAATTTGTAATTCTGGTGGATTCAGACTACGTTGGATAATTCTATTTTGACTTGGTGTTGGATCGAGTGTCTCGATTTAAATATCGATACTATTCCTACTATTATAATGACTCGTCTCTTATTGCATAACTTTTTCAGAAAAAGTAATAATTAATCGCATATTTATATGCCTCCCGGTATTGTGGACACATATGATGAAAACGGAGTTTTAATTCAACCTGGAACTTGGCAGCAAAACGTTGATAAAAACTGTACTTTGAGAAATATTGCAAAAATACCACGCAGATTAACAGTATTTGCCGCTCAGTTAAGAGATAATTTTGAGGAGTATTTTTTTAAAAGTAATTAGTTATTTTACGGTATGTACTGTATCTGCTTATTAAATCTTCGGATATGGAAATCCGGCACATCTTATTAAGTACAAAACCTAATAGAAATTGTTTGGTCAAAAATTGATTATTAAATGTAATCAAAATCATATAAAGCATACAAACGTAAAAAAAACAATAAGAGCTGCATTCATCGATTTTTGTGAAATTTTGTCTATCTGTTATTAAGAATCCATGAAATATGGAAATAAAATATATTTTCATAATGTATTTGAAGCAAAAAGTGAAAAAGGAGTGCATTTTAATTTATATTAGTATGCTTTGAAATAAATTAATCGTTAACTTACGTTAGGTACGTAAGTTAGCAATTAATTTATTAATTAAATAATAAAAAACTTATCGTTGTTATTATTTGTTTACATTTAAACACTGATCCCCAAAAATTGTTCATATATTCATATGCAAACCAGACTGGACGATAGACATCATCCACGCCAGCACAACATTTAACTGAAGCTTGTTTTTTTTCTGTTATAGCCTTGTTTGCAGACACACATCAAAAACTTTGAAAGATGGCTATGTAGGTACGTTTTTTTAATGTTTATTTACGTGTCATTCGGCATATTTTTGCTTCCCCAAAGAATGTTCAGTATTCTCCGGGGAATACCAAGCTATTTTGAGAACCTTGAGGAAAGATGGGCTTAAAAAGATTCGCAAACTCCATATCCGAGCGCAAAATCATTCTCCGACTCATTAAGTTCTTTACAGTCCCTACTCGTAATTCTTTTTCTACAAATTCTAGCTTTTTGACTCTCAAAATCAAGCATGTGAACGAGAACTATGTTTCATTATTATTTTTATAGAATATCTCCTTCCTCCGACTCATTCCGGAATGACCTCTGACTGAAAATCATCCCTGGTCATGGGTGAAAGTACCCCGCTTTCAAAACCAATCTACTGTTCCTTTAAAACCGTGGTTTTCAAAATTTATTTTTGATTTGATTGTACATTCCATTGAAGTTACTAAATTTTGCGGCATAGTTACAAAAGCTCACAATATTTTCCTTCGGAGACGATGGTCAAGTTCGACTCCAACAAATCTTTATGGTTTACTCATCGCTACCCGTTTCCAAATATGAATATACTACTATTCAGTGCTTTACATGCTGTAGGTTTTGCCATGTATCTGAGAAATGTCATTCTTTTGAATGTTGATTTTGATATGGCGAAGGCCACCTGGAAAAGAACCACCCTCGGACTGTCGACAAATCGAAATGTATCTCTTGAAGTGGGAACCATGAGGTTTGGGACAGAAAATGTCCTGAATTTGAAAGACATAAGAAAATTACATACGAAATGTCTGAAAGAGATATTTCTTATGCCAAAGCTGCCAAAATGGTTCCTTCTATAATAACCTTCCTCTCGTTATGCTGAACCTTCCTTTTCATTGATTCCTTCTTGTCCAACTAATTCATTTTACCACTCAGCCCTGGCACTGGTTTGGTCAGACTTCAGAATCTCACAGCTAGAAAATGGCTACAGACTTAATCATATATCCTCAGTTAATAAGCCTTCTACTCCGTCTATCATTCAACTTCTTCTGACCACGTAAGTCGATATCTTCCAACCTATTATATCTAGTACATCTTCCAATGAAATATCGTCCAACATTGACTCTTCATTCCTTGCACCACTCAAGTTAATAAATTTCAATGGCTCCGCCAACGGTGGTAAGGGCCTTGCAGTTGAATATTCACAGCACTACTTCTAATACGGCAGATCTTCGCTGACTTCTTGTCAGGTATGCCCCATCCGTAGCTCCTATCTCGAAGACATAGCTAAAACCTGGATACCACTTTAGGACCCTTAATTTTATTTGAGATGATAGAGATGATCTTTACTTACTTTTATTACTGCCTGCAGGATGACAGAGCGGATGGTCGGGATGGGTCCGTCTTACTGCTTGACAAGTCACCTCCTTTCTCCCGGATGCACTTTGACTCTCGTGGTTCTCAACTCAATGCCGCGAGGATCAAGGATATCACCATCCTCTCTTTATACATCTGCCATCTGTCCCGTTCCATCGCTCTCGAACTACGGGACATTCTATACTTCACTCCTCACTCGTATATTCTCCTGGAGGGCTTTAACGCCAACCACCGTCATGGGACTCCATCCACAGCAGTCCTCTAGGAGACGCCCTGGTGGAGTTTTAAAACGACTTAAACCTGAGCTTGCTGAGCGATGGGTCAAATTTGTTAATAATAATCCATTTTTGGCATTTTAAACCTCATCCTCTCCTCACGATCAGCTTCCAAAAAGTTAAATTCCTCTCAAACCCAATTTAAGAAGATTACTTTCTCCCTCTCGATAGTTTTCAAGGGCCAAATATAAAGGAGTTAATATTTTAGCCCACCTAAAAGAAAACGGACATAAATCAAATATACATTAAAATAGATCTTAATGTATGAACAAGATCTTTAAAAAATGTAATAAATTCTAAACGGGTTCATAAAATTAAATTAGAAAGTAGATAAAACATTTAAGTTCATCCTATTAACCGTATGTTTCTTCCCAAAAAACGCTAACATTCCTTTGGGTGCATTCCGTTTTTTTTACAATAACAACGTTTCTATCAATAACCGTTCCAAGTGGTTACCAGTTCAACAGTTAATAACCATATTGTAAAAAACTCAAACGTGCACCCATGAAGTTTTCATGTTGCTTTATGCTAGTTTTTGCTTAAACACACTTGAAACGACTTTTGTCATTCTGGCTCTTTTCACGGCTTATTTTCTCCATTTATCAGTAGCAGTGCCACCAACTTAGTGGTTTTACTACTAAATCTAATGAATTTCATTCCTTTCTAGTGAGTAAAATGTTTTTTAGTGATTACTTGGTTTAACCGCTAAATCTAGTGGATTTCAATCTTCTCTAGTGGGTAAAATGTTTTTTAGTGGTCATTAAACACTAAAAAAATTAAAACTAACCACTGGTTAGTGGTCTCGGAATCCCCGAGGAAAAATACTCTTGTAACAATGGTTTGTGGCTACTCTCAGATTGTATAGTAAACTCTTGTCAACTCGAAAACTTTTATTAGCTTACATAAAGATCGTCTTATGTTTTTCGATTGTAATTGTATCCAGTGACTATTATTGTTTCACAAAGCTACGACATCTGGACATAAGCAATGTATGAATTGTGCTGTCAGATTTTGCTATTTATTCAAAACGTGTTCTTTGAGATGCACCAATTTGTGAGTGATTGGATTTCTCAAGATATTAATGTGTATTAATGTCGCATCAAATAAGTAAATATATTTGTAGTAAATTTCTATGTGGGACTATTACATTTTGCATTTAATATCTCGAATGCGCATATCCTTTGTAAGGAACAACTCTTTGTAAGAAATAATCAATCTATCCGTAATTATGGATAATCTCGAAACTAGCTTGGGTTAGCGGCAATAATAATAATGATATACAACGTGTGGTTTTGGCACAGGACAGTTATTAATTCGATGTTTGCCCGTGTTCTATGAAATAATTTTGTCGCTTTTATCACCACATGATGTTTATGTTCGCTCTTATTTATCCGCGACATAATCAATGTTTAATATTTAATTAATACGTCTTTTATTGTTTTAATGTCCATTTTGTGTTTATTGGTATATTTTTGTAATTAAAATAAAATGTTTTTATACAATACAGTACTTTCAAAATAGTTTTTTTATTTATAAAGGTGTTCGTAATCGAAATTGGAAAAAAATGACAACTTGTCAAATTACTGCACTTTTGTAATCGCTTTTATGTAAATAAAATATCAATACATTTTCTATGAACAAACTCAAAGCATGAAGAATACTTTGAAGCTTTCTCGCTCACATATGATTGTAGACCGGATGTATAGCAACGGTTTAAATTGTGATATTTGTTTTTAATGACTTTGATAGTACTCCTTTATGCCAAATTAATTTTTCTGTTTTCCATTATATTGAATCATATAAAATCATTTTCATGGCAGTATAAAGTCATTTTCATATAGTAATATAATTTGCTTGTATTGATAAAACAGGAAACCGTAATTTAGTTTTGAATGTCGTATTTCTGAACATTCTGTTTAGATAAATGATACATTCAAACGTTATTGTAATATTCGAATCATAACGTAAAAAATGAGATAATTTTTATCCATGTCCGATATAATTCATGGCGGACCTGCTCCCCAAGTAAGGAGTCCACAGATACCAACTCCCTTTTTAATTCTATCCTAAATAAATTTTGAGCGGTAAATATATACAGACGCTTCAAAACGCCTGGAAGACGGTTATGCGAGTATACCTTTTCATTGTCCAGCTACCTCGCATACGGCATATTTCCACCTCCCAAAATAATGTTCGGCGTTCTTCGGGGAATGCCTAGCTATTATGGAGACATTGAGATATGATTGGCTAAAGAGGGTTCGCAAGCTTCTTATCGTCTCCAACTCCTTAAGTTCTTTGCAGTCCATACTCACTAATTCTTTTTACATTGTAGCTCTCTGGATCAAGCAGCTTGCGCTTAATTTGGAGAAATCGGGATCGGATGCCATCCTTCATAGATGTCTAGTAACTGCGGCATAGTCGGTAATGAAATAGTTGCCGCAAAAACCTAATTCGCCGCCGCAAACGGGGACCCGTGTTTCACACTTAATTTCATAGGCGACTCATTTCTGAATGGTCTTTGACTGGCAGAGAGAGTAGAACAGATCGTTGAAGATCACGAGTGCGGAATACTTCCAGATCCAATCTTTTATTCCTTTATAACTCTAATTTTCAGAATATTTTTTTTCTTCGAAGAAAACCTCAGTGATGTCTCATATGTATAGGACTAGAACAATGTCCCAAACATTCCTTTCCATTATATTACTACTCATCTGGCTAAGTTGCGTATTAGAGAGTCTCCAACCTGCCATTGCGGGATTAGGGAGGATGATTGTATTATATATAATTGTATTATATATAAATTTATTTTTATTTATATTTTCGCTTTATTTATTTAATCGTAATAAACTTCTATTTTGTTTTGCTGTTTAGTTTATTTTTATTACCAAGCAATAATGACATATCCAGAGTGGGATCTAATCAGTGTTGCCTAGCTAACTCTTCTAAATTTGACGTTGGTAAAGGTTCTCTAAGACTTGGGCGATAGAGTATTTTGGGATACTGAGTATGACGAGTACGAGTATTATAAAATATCGGTGACAAAATATTCGACGAGTATGGGCGGCGTAATTCCGCTGTGAGAAAAGTATATTACAAATGGCTATAAAGTTACGGTCGCGAGAGACGCAAAATAAATCTACATTATAACTTATTATGAAGGGTTCAGTACTCATATCCTTTATTTCTTAGGACTAAAATTGGTGGGAATACCTGTGATTTTTAATAAAATACAATGTTAATTTTTCTTTCATACCAACAAATATGAAAGGCTCTGGTCTTAAGACTCGTAACTAAATGATTCATTTGGCATAGTCATTTAAATAGCATATTTAAAAAATGTATCACATTATTTACAATAATAACCATTAATTTAAAAAATAGATCACATTATTAAAAAAAGAATTTTTTATTTGTGCCGTGTTTATTTTAGCCAATTTTTTTAAAATGTAGTAAGATGTTCGGAACAAGCAAATTATTTCGCATTGATTATTGTCAAATTATACGTTTTCTATTCAAATGTTTCCTTAAATTATGTGTAGCTGTTTTGAATGACAATTTAATGTTGTAAATATTGCAAGAAACAAAATAATCACTCAAGTCTATATAATACTCTTATAGGGCATTGGACTTTCTTATGGACATAATGACGAAATTAGAATTTAACCTAATTAAAAGTTAGTTTTTATATACATTATATATTTACAATATTTACACTACGAAGTAATTACGCTCAACTGTGCCAATAGAAAAACGAAGAATCATTAGACGAAAAGAGCATGGTACTTAAAATCCTTATTTTATAATACTTGTACTTGTCGTATTGAATAAATATTTGTCTGCAAACTGCGAAGTGTAAAGCAATACTTAACGTAATGAGTAAAATGAGTATACGAGTATGTTTGACATACTCGTATTACATACTTTAAAATATTACGACTTACGAGTACGTAAATATTCAATTTGTCCCTTAATTCATACACGTCTTAAATATAAAAGACCGAATAAAAGACCGAGACAACCTGAATACGATACGCATGAGTGAAATACCTATAGCTAGCTAGACAAAGAGGGGTATTAGCCGCAGCTCGACCATAAAATAACCATTGTCCGAAAGGTCGGTCTGCCATACCACACAAGTATTTACGAAATCAAGTATTTTGTATTTCGCATACCAAGTACGTATTTTGATCTGAGATGTCGAGTATTTTTATTGGTGACAATAAATACACCCACCTCTATAGAGATGGAAATAACTGTTATTTCCCTATACCTATTATAATGAATAACATCATTATTCAATAACATAGTATCATACCTGTTAAAAAATAACATGTTATTGGACATTATTGACAATAACATTTGTTCAATACGTTCTTAAACGATATGTTCCATGAAATTAATTTTCCTTCTGCGTGTGTATACAAAATATGTATAGTACATGCGTACTATAATCGCTATCTATATTAAATACTACTTGAGAAACGCTAGTTCAATTTTAATTTGGTTTTTGATAGAATATAGGTATTTTTTTGTGGACGGTTTCAATCTACATTTGATTAAATTATGTTAAAAGAAAGCCAGGCAAAGGCCAATACGTTGAAAAATTACATTTCGAACCACGTTACGTATTTTCCTAGTTCGATAATTTAAACAAAATGAAACAATAACGCATAGAAATTGCAATTAGTTAGCGATCAACAGTGAATTCTGAATGAATATAATATAAACAAAATTCAAATAACAAGTATAGATTTGAACTTTGTAGTATTTAATTGTTTATTATCATTCGGTAAAAATTCCATATCATTCGGTAATGTTCCGTCAATACGAAACAAAAGAATAAAGCATAAAACAATTAATATATAAAACAATGAATTACATTAAGAAAAGGAACGTGCTATTTCTTGCTCTTTTTATTCAGACGACGAATGACATCCGCTCCTTAACAATAACGCAATATAATATTTTAACATGTTACCAAGCGTAATGTTCTTAACAACATAATGCGTTCTTTCCAATCGGCAATAGGTATGGATCACATAACAGGTATGAACATAGAGTAACCAATAAGAGGGATCACCGGAAGTGAAAAATTGAAAAGCTAATGTCGAACTCCTCAGCAGAGTGCGTTTCGACGTATTCAACTTGCGGGTCTCCGGCTGGGCGCCATACTTTTTCTTGCTGTCTAGCGTATAACTTTATTGTATTATAGTTTATAGTAATGGCGTGTACTGTTACCGGCTGTCATAATACTCAAAAAACTGCCAAACATTTCTCATTTTTCAAGCTTCCAAAATGTGAAACTCTGTAAGTATCGTTCGTAGTTTAATTTTGTATTACCAAATAAGATAAGAAAGTATTTTTTAAATTCCGTGAACGTAGTCATTTACACGTGTATAATTATTTTTATAACCACAAATTATGTCGTAATTTTTGTTTGTTTATTATTATCAAATAATATAAGAAAGTATTTTTAAATTCTGTCAACGTGAACATTTACACCTGAATAACTATGTTTATAACCATAAATTAATACGAAATTATTGTTTTGTTCGCAGGGGATGAGTTGGCAGCCGGATTTCAAAACCACTGCTACAGAATTTGCGAGAATCATTTTATAATTCATGATTTTAAAACTATCTCACCTAGGAAATTGTTACAGGTGAATGCAAAGCAGAGTCTAAATTTGCCAATGTAAACCGAAGATATTATAATGAGAGTGTTGGAATCGGACATGTTGGAACGACTGAGAGACCAGCCGTATACCAGTTTAGAGGCAGCAGAATTAAGCTCCTATAAAGGAATATCTAAGGTAAATTACATATGTGTTATTGGCGATGAGTGGATACAAATTTAACTATTCAAGTTCTGTCAAATTGTTTTTAAGTTTGTTATAGAACAACCTACTGATTTTACCATAAACTTAACATTAATAATTATAATTCATACAGTAGGCAATCTGTACAAAAAAGAATAACAGAGATTAGTAATAGCTCAAATTTTCAATATAGTAATTAGGTTAGTTATGAATGTAAAATGCTTAAGTTTTGAAGTTATTATTTGTAAATCTAATATTCAAGGATAAATTTTAAAACCTCCATCTAGGTCAATTTCAATACAAAACATTTTGATTGAACCAAGAATTTTGAACTTATTAAAAGAATAACCCTTTCACGACAAACATTCTAATGTAAAAATTTTGACGAACCCTGGAGGAAATACTTTTAATAAAATATATACTGTAATATTGTAAGAATACCAACTTGAATTCGAAGCTTTAACTAAGTTTGGAAATAAATTTCTTCCATTGAGACATGCTAAGAAATAAACACTATAGAATACGCATTAACATCCATATATGTATGTATTGTCCGTGTGTATTTTTCTACTTTCAGCTCTGCAGTAGAGGACATCCATAAACTATTATGGACACAGCGCTGTAAGCTCCTCAGATTATAATCTACCTGAAGAGCGTGAAAGTCAGAGAAACCTTGAAGCATGCTTTTTGAAATCACTTGAGAATTTCAATATATTTTTGAAATAATTACCTATTAGAATACTATAATTGTAAAATCTCTGATACATGTTTTGTAAAATTTTAGTTACTCTAAAGTTTTAATAAAAATTTATGAAAATAGAATGTTTTTTAATATATTGTTTAATACATTCCAATTCAATGTTTTATCACAATGCCATCTATGGGTGATAATTCTATCTAGACAGCGCTATCTTTTGGTGTTGGTAATAATTGAAGCGCCACCTGGTGAGTCGGCTTCCAATTATCCATATAAAAGTAGACCACTTTTTTGTTATGATTAGTATGGGAGTGTCCGTTCTGTACTCTATTCTGTGGGTATGAATTTAAGAACGTTCTAATAACATATTATTAATCTTTCGGTAAAGTTCGGTGTCATTCGGTGATGCTCGGTAAATATAAAACGAAGAGCAAGACGAAAAGAAACGTGCTGTCTCGCTATCACTAGTAAATTATCTATGGCTATCACTTCACTCAGCGAGTGACGGCTATTGTACGGGCGCTGCTTGACAATACGTAACATAATATTTTAACATGTTAGCCAAGCGTATCGTTATTTAATAACATAGTATCTGTAAATCGCAATAACATAATAAATTAATTTCCATCAATATTATGTTATTCATATCTGTTGCGTTATAATTCTGTCATCGCTATACCTCTAGTTCTCTATGGAAAGAATGTTCGCCATAGAAAGATAACCTGTCTTAACCTTAAAAATTTATATTAAATATATTATTTCTTGTTAAAGTTAAAAGTAAGATTTATAATTAGAAGCAACCATGATGCAGGAAAGTACAGATTTACGTAATAGTGTTTTGAGAATGTTAATAGACCCGGCCGACGAAGTAGAACCAATTATCCGTATCTTAGCATATTACGATGAAATTCAAGCAGAATACGAAGAATACGTAGAGGTATATTTCATTATATTAATATTAGACAGTTTGTAAAGACAATGTAAATTGAAAGCCTTATAAATATACTCATTTGTTTGTAAGTAAGATAATTAAGTTATAAAAGACATTGACTCGAGATTTTGCAGGATACTTCATTTTTCCGAATATAGATATTGTTCGAATTAAAATGTTGGTCATAAAAATATCAGGAAGAATACTTGGAATCTTAAGAAACATAAATTATTATGATTTTAACGTTTTAGTATGAAAAATTGATTTATTTGAAAAATAACTCGTACAAAGTGGATTTTTTTATTGAACTGTTATAATGTTTTCTTAAAATGCATTAAGTATGTGTATTGTACATTTCATATATAAATCGAGGGTTAGATTAAACAGTAGCCTTAACTTTTTCGTTATGCAGAATTTCAAAGAACGGTTTACACTGTTCTCTTCCAGCCATCGTAGGGTAATACCTCGCTTAGATATGTCGAATTCAACTTACACCCTATGATATATAAATGAAAAGAAATGTACCACACGGTTTTACAATCGCTAGCTTGAAAAGTGGTTAATTTTTTTCATATGCATGAGGTAAAGCAGATCTAAAGAACGGACAAATTTCAAAAGAGCGAAGCCTAATTTTGATTCTTACTTTTACCATCTTCTACTCCAGGATTTACTGAATGCAAATATAATAATAACGTGGGAAATGCCGCCTTATCAAACAATCTGCCGAAGTATAGTTAAACCACCACCAATGGAACGATTATCAGTATTTGCAGATGAAGTCAGACTCGACCGCATCACAACAGACGAAAGTGAATTGATCTTACAAAACTGGACTCGATTCTGTAAAGTAAATAATATTACCTTTCCATTTATACACATGCCGTTTACGTGAAATATCCTTCTTTAAAAATTTGCCTAGTCTATTTTAACACACTTACAAATCAAGGAAGTGAAGTTAATAAAATCTGTGTAATATTAAACTCGTCCAAATTAGAAAATAATTTGGCATGAAGTATTAATTTCTTAATTACAGAAATATGACTTGCCAAATAAACCTGAATGTTTTGCTCAATGGAAGAACAGGAATTCAAAATTCAGAACGGGTAAAACGCCAAAAGAGACTTTGAGATATACAATAGCGGCATACTTAGCAAGAAACTTAAATCGCACATTACATCACGTATATCTGCATTTTGTATCAAAATATGGTTATAAAGCTTACGGTGCTTACAGCCCTGACGAGGAAAAATTAATGGAAATTTGCTTCAATTATGATCCATCCAATGCAGTAGTGATACTATCCACAATTTTGCAACGGGAACCCAGAGCATTGTATAAGCGACTCATCATTCACTTTCATGGTAAATATATGTCATATTCAACAAGATAATTTTTATATAATTCATTAGTGTGCTATATGTAATTGAGGCAAAAAGTTTCAACCATAAAAATCTACATCTCTAGGCAATTCAAGTCGCATGAAAATATCAAAGTTTCATAAAAATACATTCCCAAAAACGAAATTCAAAACTTACACTTTGATAATAAATAATCCTTAGTATAATGTTTTATAATTTAATTTTTAAATAAAATGTTTAATTTATTGACTAGCATTTTGATCGTATTTTCATTAATAATTCTTTATTGTTAAAATAAATTTACATGGATACATGAAGAAACACATGCTTCGGAAAAAGCTTTTGGTGGTTGTATGTAATATTTTTGGCTAAATATTAAATATATAACAGTATTTTCAAATTACTATGGTAAATAAAAAAGTAATTAAATTTTATAGGTAAACAGCAAGTGATTCCCAGAGTGAATTGGAACATAAAATTAGTCCAAAGGTATTTGCAACATTTAATGAAATTGTGCGGTTCGAATGACATATCAGAACTTTGCAATAGAGAAATAACGATGAATATATGGCTGTCTCTCAGTGAGATCCTAGAAATACCTTATGTAAGACTTCGTGATTTGTGGCTCAGGAAGTTACATATACAGCTTTTTTCAGAGAAACCGATTTGCTTACGAAAAGTTCGGCTCAAAATTCTAAAAATGTAAGCATTTCATTTTAACTTTATTCTAACATGTCCAAAAAGTACCGTCAGATATAGCAACTTTGCCACTTTTAATATGAGTATAATACTAATTACTTGGTAAAACTTAAATCAAAGTTAGAACTTATTTTGAGACATTTTTTAAAGATTCACAGCAAAATGACTTAGACGAATAGCATAAAATGACTTTACATTTGTATATGCTTTATAAGGATTCTATAGACAAGAAAACTGGAACTAAAGAATGACTAAAAAGAGGTTAAAAAATTAAAACAAAATTGTGGCAGCGTTAACTGCACTACATGGAAACGTTAACTGCACTACATGGAAACATCAAATTTAAAGGCCATACTATAAAAGATTTCTTCAAATAGGAAATAACTCAATAAACTGTACAACTCTATAGTACAGTCAGGTTATTGCCATTTTTTCTACAGAGACCATATTTCAAACCATAAACAAAATAGTAAGAACTTGGAAATATGTTCATCGAGCAAGGCTGGAGTGGTGTTAAAGTTGGCTGTAAGAGATTGCTCTCGTAGCCATAAGTCCGCCCTATGTATCAATTTAGATACATTAAAGTATGTAAAAAGAATGATAGCAACCATTTAAAAAATTCATAACCTAGGTAACAGTTCCAAATAATTCAAAAAACAAATAATCTAAAATAATAGAACAATAAAACAATATGCGTAATTAGTTTTTACTAAAGATTACTATACATTTTTAACAATGAATAAACTAAGCATGCATTGACAAAAAAATTGACAAATTATTGGGTAACCAACTAACTCAAGTTCTCAAATCTTCATCAAACGTAAACGATAATTGGATGTATAAATCTTTTATTTAATATGAAGTCTAAAGATATCTTAGTCATTATTAAAAAAAATCTTAAATTATTCTCTTAAATTATCTTAAAGGGTCTTCTTCAAAGGGATATCTAGAATAAATGGTAAATCTTTGTTAAAAATAAATATGATTACTATCATTACTTAATAAGGACGGAATAACGGAATATACTTGTAAATGTTGCATTATGTCTATTTTTTTTTACAATGGAAAAAGCTGGAATTTTATCACGATTATTCTTTTTGTTGTCATGAATTTTAATGAAGGTTTTGGCCTTTAAAAATCGAATAGTGAATTGGTAAATTTTATTTTTGATCTCTTGTTTTTCTACAAAATTTATAAAATATTTGCACAAATTCTCTCATAAGAATGTACTAACACACAATCATTAACCTAAAAGCTAATCACTAGCAGTTTTTCTGATGCTTTAATATAATTTTTCTATATTTTGGGATTGTTTACTTACGTTTATGTTTTCAATTCTTGTTCTCTCTTCTTCATTTATTTCAAGATCTTCTTAATTTTGACCTACGTAGCATAAGTTTATGTTATCAACATCTATTGCTTTATTAATTATTTCCATGTTAAGTTTTCTCGTCTGGTTTGATTCGGTGGTACTTAAGTCGATAGTTTTTTCATTAGTTTTTGTTCTCTATTTTGGTTTATATAGAATAACACTGATCAATGTTCTCTACTATAAATATTATTGTCACTATCTTTGAAACAAACTTTCGGTTTCTTGGTCTTTTTGATTTTTTAGGCAAAATATTTCCCTTTTTTGTACTGGTCTTTTGCTTTTTACAAGTTCCAGAAGTAGAAGGTGTGAGATTTTCATCAGGCGTATAGGCTGTAGCATTAGATAATTACTTTGTAAAACTTAAATCAAAGTTAGAATTTATTTTCCTTAAGTGGAGTGAATCACATTGTCGTAAGTTGAAATATACATAATTTTCTATAGTATTTTGTATGTCAGACAAAATTATTACTTTTTTCTTGACTGGAAAAATTGTTTCATATGACAACTTTGGATCTTTTAAATTCGCTTGCCTAGGTAATAACTGTAGGTATGAACCTATTTTCAAAGGTCTTACAGTCAAAAGCCCCGACTTTGTTCTGTTAAACCTTGCAGGACCTTGAGGCCCCTTTGTGTTCCTTGATGGCCACAAATATTTGGATTTATATACTGTATATGTGGGCATTATCAAATCATCTCCTGTTTCAGCAAGCATTATTGATTTATTACTCTTAGAATGGTTCAAGATTCTAGGTATTTCAATGTGCATTTTGTGTTGTCTGGATTATCCAATAAATTCATCTGGTCGTAGTCGTAGCATTTGGGAACGTCTTTTAAAGTTTGTTCTTTAAAATAATTTTGTAATTCTTCCACTGTTTTTTCAGTTTGTGCCTTTTTCACATTTTGTACTGATCTGATAGTTAAGAATTTTTTATGACGTCGTAAACAATTTTATACCCACCATTTACCGGGTCGTTTATTGCTGAACAAATATTCTCACTGTTTTTCAAATATTTAAAAATTAAAGTAACAGGTCAACAGAGCGACAAAATTCCATTCCCGCAATTAAAACGTCCACTATATCAATTTCTTCAAAGTCGTTCAGCTGCTGCGGAGCACCTGGAGACTTAGGAAGTCTTTTCACTTTATTTTCTATTCTTTGACTTGGAATGGAAAACCATTTTTCTGCTTCTAGAGAAGATATTTTTTCTTTGCAACTTATTCAACTGCAAGATCCATCATTTACTTTGAATAATTTTTACAACGTCTACTTCCCAGTTTTCGTCTCGTCTGAGATATCATTTCCTACAAAACATTAATACATTTATAAAGACTAATAAAAACCATTTTTATTGATGATATAAATAAAATTATTGACGCAAGTTAATCGAAATTATATTTTAAATGCTAGATATTACTCAGCATGGTTTTTGCATTGCATTTCATTGTGAAGATTATTTCACAAACGGAACTTAAAAATTAAAAATGTTAAATGACGCCCCGAAGTGATAAAAATTCTTTGCTTCCAAATAATGTATGGGGAAGAAACATAAAATTTTCTCAAGCGTTTGCTACCACGTATTAATGGAGATCTCCATATAAGGCATCTACTTGGAAAATAATATAATTAAAACATTTATTGTAATATAATTAAACCTTATAATTTCAAGAAATAAAATAAATTTTTAAAAGCATACACTTTTTGTTAATGGTAAATATGAAAATATTCCTTTTGTAATATTCGTTAAACTAGGCTAGTGACAACCCTATAATATGGTTTAATTTTACATTACATTCTCTCAGTTGTAGGGCAACTTTGCCATGATAACTTTTAATATGAAAACTACACTCAATTTGAACAAAATTTGAGTTCCATTCCTAAATATTATTACAATGTTATATCATAAATACACGTACCAATACCTAGTAATTCTTGCAAAACTTTCAAAAGTTCTACACCATAAATAAATGCGGTTATATCATTGATAAAAACAAATATCTAAATGCCTTAATTATGTAAACGTAATGTTGCCATATACAGTTGGTGTTACCAAATAATAATAGAATTTTGCCACAAACGTAATCATAAACTGTCTAAAAACCTCAATGTCATAATATACATAATTTTTCGTTGGCATCTGGTCATGGCAAAATAAACTTCCAATGGCAAAGTTGCCAGTTCTGACAGTATAAATATTATGTCATGCAAGTATTTCTGAGTTTTGCAACACAACAAGTAAAAATAGAAGATATAGAGGTAGGTATTTTATATTGAGAGTTATAACATTTCAAGTATTTACACATAACCTGGAAATGGCTTTTATAAGCCAAATGAACTTTTTTTTTATAGATAGCAATAATGTTATATCTTAAAATAAAACGTATCCGAAATTGTATGTGGTACAACAGTTTCAACATGCAATACCTCTAATCAATTGTATTGTATTACACTTCAATACACTTTATTATGCTCTTGTTCCAAGATCTGTTCAAGATATTTGCAGTTGATAAAATCGAAAGATATCAACGAAGTGTTATATTAAAATAATTTTGAACTTAGGTCAAGATTATGAAATTGGAACTAGTGCAGATTTTAAATAATTAAATCTATACTGCTAACTCTTTCCCTTTTATATAATGATTTTATCCCTGCAGTCCCAAAAGTTTCTTTTACACTCCACTATAAACAATAATTTATTGTAGTTCATTTTTTTGTTTAACCGAATTTCAATTCAATCCTTCCTAAATATGCTTGTTGATTATGCATTACGATGAAAGTTAATATTGAAGACAAGAAATGTATTAAGATGAAAGTTAATATTGAAACCAATTTTTTTTTTGCAGATTACGAAAATCTAATTTCAAATGTTGGCGAGACATCAATTGGAATTATGTTCGTAGAAAATTTGCTAGAGGCTATACCACAACGTTTCTTTACTACTATACAGTTATGCCAGTATATAAGCATGTAAAAGGTTTTATAAGACTATCCTTAACAAAGGTATTGAATGAACTTGAAACGTCAAGTAGTTTTAAATTACGCACAAGATGTTTGAAAAGATTACGGTTTAATGAAGATGGTGCTCTAGAATTTGTTAATGAAAGAGAAGAATTGGAAAGAATTTACAGGGAAAAAAATTAGAGTAAGATAATAAGTAATTAATGATTAACTTAATTATGTAAATAAATTCTTTGATAGATTAAAATTATTTCATTTTTTCATGGTTAATCCTCTATTTAAGCTATCCATTTCTTATTCTATTTCTATATCAAAAATGGATTAAATTAAAGCTAATATTTTGCAAGCCTCCTGCTTTTATTAAACTTTGTATTATTTCAATAAGGTACATAAACGGTGATATTTTATATAATTAACTTTCTGGTTTTATAGAATGGAACCAGTTAATTTAGCTTATTACTGCGCCAACAAATTATGATCCCAAAGTTTCACTATACAGCTATAAGTATTTAAACATTTCTTTGGTTTTCTTAGGAATGCTAAATAAATTATAATCTTTTAGTGGAGAGTTGGATTTTATTACATGCTCTGTTTACTAAAATCCTACCCGTTCATGTGACAGACGAGCTACATGACTTGGAGTTTGCAGTTAAAATTTCTGGTGCACAATTTTAGTAGATATGTGTAATTACAGCTGATACAAAAATCACCTAATACATTCCAGGGCGTAATTATAGCCTCGTCACATATTGCTATTATTAAACAAATGAAACTAAATAAATTGTGCAATTTTACAGAAAATGAAACACTCAAGAAATAAGTTATATTAATTTTTTTATTGAAATGAATTAATACTATAAATAAAAAATAATTTAGTATAATACAATGAAAAAGTATAGTCTCTTGTGACTTATTCCTTTATTTGAAACAAACTGTGGCTCAATAATCGGTTTATTTTCATCATTTATCATATGCAGCCATTATTTGTTTTGTTAAAAATCATAAACTACACTACAAGATTAGCTTCTTTAACTGTCTGGTTGTTGAATTGTCAACCATTCTCGTATACTTTGAGGGCTGGCATATTCCAAACCTCCTTTACAATGTTGAAATCGGGAAATTTCGCTGGTCCACCCTCACATGGCATTCCATGCCATGGCTCAGCTTCCTGGGGCTGGTTGGGCCCTAAATACCTCGACCCTCGAGCTGATGTATACGGCAATATAAGTCGGTATATTGACCTATGCGCCGTTGGTATGTGCCTCGTGGTGCGTCAGAGTCCAACAGGTCGTGCTGAGATCACAAGGTGCACCGCTTTTGGCTTTAACCAAGGCTTATAGAACCTGCTCAACGGACGCATTACCGGTTTTGGCGGGTCTTCTTTCCGCCGATCTCGCCATCGCAGAACGGGCTGCAAACTTCGAATTGGCTAGCGGTAGGTGTTTTGAAGTGGGATCTATGCGTTTTCAGTTCACAGTAGATGAACCCATTAGTTCCAAAAAGAGACGAATTTTTGAGATCGTGTGTGCAGAAGACCTGGCTCAAAAATGACTATTAAACGTCACAAGTCCTGACGGGGCATGGCGCCTTCCGCCCGAGCTTATATAGGTTTGATTTACGAGATAACCCGACCTGTACCTGTGGTTTTGAGACTCAGGACGTAGAACATATTCTTTTAAATTGAGTTGAGCACAACGATGCGCGTAGAGTTTTGTTGCAGAGCATGCGTTAAAATAATGGAGTAGATTCACGCGGTTCTTTAGGCCGATTGGGTGGAAGCGTTAAATGGTAGCAACGGGACACTATTATCACTTTGTATGAGGGGGGGTTGGTACAGGCCCCTCCCCTCCGGCGATTTCAGTAATTTGTGCCCAATTACGAGATTTAGTAATGTTATATTTTGACTAAGATAGTCAGCATGTGCCGTTAAAGGTCCTTTGCGATATTCAATGCAATTATAGTCCTGTAAATACGTCCACCAGCGCATGACCCGCGGTAGTATATCTTTTTTTCTTTCGTAGCCTTAGGAGCGTTGCAGTCTATAATAACTATAAAATCTAAAATAAATATATATATATATAATAAAAAAATTAGATAATGTTGGAACTGTCGCAAAATTTTACTACTGCTTTCCGCACATTGTGTTGATTTAATGTAACAGGCTACTACACGTTTCTTGCTATCGGTGTGTATTTGTGTCGGCAAGGCTCTATAACCTATACTGCTGGCGTTAGTGTCTACTTCTGTCGCGAGTTTTGGCTGAAATATGCTCGTTAGTTAATCTAGCTATCAATTCTTGCTTAACTCGCTATTGTTCCGGACCCACTCGAATCGAATCTATTGTGTCGTTAAGCAGATTATACAAGCTATTTTTGACGCTTAATTTTATGTATTATCCTAAATATGAAATGCGAATGACGAATATGCAAACTCGATCCCTCTTATAATTTCATTCTCTAGTAAATTACTTATAGGTGATCATCGTACCGTAAATTTTTCTTGAAAGACAACTTATAAGTCGACGCTCATGCTACAGGGGCATCACTTGTTAGGTGAATAAACATTTTGCTAGTTACGGTTTTTATCGCTGTATCGATTATGAAGAAGTCGGAAAACGACTAACTACCCACAATCAGTTTTCCAGTTCGCTACCACTAAGGGTTGTATTAAGCTCTCTTTTTGTCACAGCGACGTGTGACTGTTCTAACCTCACTTCTCAAGATTGAGAATATCCGTTCCTAATATTAATGTAGTAGATATAGGAATAACTGAGGGTACTACCATCGATCAAATCGACCTCTAGGATATCTTCCTAAACTCTATCATCAGTGTTATGCAATTACGAACAACTCTTCATTACGTTACTTAACTCATAGAAGATGCAGTATGTTGATTTAAACGGACACGCGAAATATGTAGCAACGTCAGACGAAATGGGAGACATGTTGATAGTCCCGCTTTCAATTAATACGTACAAGCGAACGCTTTTACATTTTGTTTACATTATCGATCTCTCGACACAGATTACATTCCGCTTATCACGCGTGTTGAAAACAAATATATGTCATCGGAACCCATCACCTGGACAAAGAACAAAAGAATAAGTTGAATCACTATAATAGAAAGCGTAACCATTAGCAATAAACGAATACTGTAAAAAGGATGGATCATTTCTACTCCCTACTCTTTTGTTAGACATCCACCAACTCTCCTTCAAAAAAAACACTTGGGCGACGATCTAAATTTCGAGCACTCAAGAACTTTATGCCGGCCGCCCCACAAGTATGACATTTATAACAAGACGATTTATAATGACCGAGCGTGACTGAATTATTTTTCCTAGGATCCGATATTTGTATCTTGAATTTTGCCTGGACGGGTTTAACGGTTGGGTTAGTATAAATTTTCCGAAACGAACCCAAGTTCTCGAGTGCCAAGTTCGAATTTATTGTCGCAGCACATTTTTTTTGACTCGCCCAGCCACTCTTTTTAAATTTAACACTGGTAAAGGGTCCCTAGGGAGAGAATGAACTCCATAGAAGAAACAATAATATTAAGAAAGGCAGGAACACCCGTTCTGTTATACTCCTGCCCACTTAGCAAAAATGCTGAAATCGCCCCGATGCAATAAATTCGTAGAATGCTCTACTTAAACCGGATACATGGACCCTGCTCAGTCAGATTTAATTCTCAATCCTACTGTTGCTAGAGAAGTTAAGTAACAATTACATTATTTACCTAATAATTTTAATTAAATATATTTGATAAATAAATAATTTTAAACTGTTATTAAATATTATTCTAATCTTTTTTGTAAGACAATTGTGAAATCAATTTTATTTTGATTTTAATATTAACAATAAAATTATTTAAATAAAATAACTTTATTTTATTTAGTAAATTTAAAGGGGACGTAACTTAACGAACTGCCTTTATAATAGCAGAATGGCCAGTACGAATATCTGTCTATGCCCTTCGGTTTACGTAACGCTATGTCTGTATTGCATACAGCTATTTTTAAGACCCTCGGGGACCTGACACATATTTACGTAATAATTTACGCAGATGATATTTTAATAATATCGAAAACAATAAAGCAAAGGATAAATAGTCTTCGAAAAGTCAGAGGTCTATCACAAAATGTTCTGTAAGATTAGGTACATTGAAACACTGACAACGCTGTGCTGGAGCATTTGATAAATCGTTTAGTTACGACTTTTTCAACTATTGAGTTATTTATTAAATAAGATTTGTTAATATTGTTAATAATGATAAGTCATTTAAAAATCAGGGGAGGGACTAAAACTGGTAGGAAAAAATCAATAAAATTAGATTATACAGATGTAAGGGGCAGGTTTGCAAAAACTGAAAGGACATGATCAGGCAACGAAATTTAATAACAATTTCATTATTTTTATTATGCCTGTGTCCAGCAGTGGGCGTTTTTGACAATAACGATATTTATTATTTTTCCTGAATTAAAATAGTATTTTATGAAACTGTCGCGTAATAAGGTTAATAATAACACGATTGCTGTTTCTGATACGAGGCGCAGCCAGTGGCGGATTACGCCACGTAGTATTATTAGGTTATCCACGTAGTAAGAGTAACAAATGCTACGGGCCCCGCGCACTAGCTTTCTGACTGTAAAAAGTATAAATTTAGATAGGAGTGTGAAAATATTTCTTTTAAATCAATATAGGCACCTACACTACTTACCACGAAAGAGTTAGTGTCAAAATGTATGACTATAATTTAAAATTTTAGTACATTTCTAAAAGTGAGCGCTGGTAACATCACAAAATATGTTCTACACCACACTGAGCGCAAGTTCGCAACGCTGCAAAACTAACGGGAGAATTCCCTGATGTTGTCATCGAGCTAGTCGTAATAACCCGACAAAGATAATAATAGCAATCAATAGCACTTTCGTTGTGAGCCATTCTTGAGAAAAATTGTCTTGTAATTGCGTTGAGTATTGTATTCTTGCCTGATATAGCAATGTAAACGCCCTATTCAGTTATTTTTTAAAAATATACCGAATAGAAGTGTTTTATGTAGTGAATGAGATGTAAACGTGAATAACTGCGCATAAGATAAGATATTTTACTAAGCTAAATTATGCATATTCGAATTGAAATTATTCTTACTTTTAACTAACTCTAAGCAATTCTAAGAAAGATCCGTCCATATATAACCAATGTTATAAACGCAAAAATATAATCAAAAACTATTTCAATCTACTATATAAATTATCTTACTGATGTCCGTGACTCTGTTCGCAAGCTTTCCCTATCCAAGTACACAAAATTGTCAGCAACACATCAACCTACCCAAATCTCTCAAACTTCCACTACCAATTTGTAATTTAATGTAAAATAGATAACGTTCAATATCAATTGGGATATTTTGATAGGTAGGTTGATCTATCGTCGTGTGTACATTATTTGTTAAGTTGGATTATTTGTTGTGCTTATGTCATTTGTTAAATTTAGGCTGCACTTTACACGTGAAACGAATGGCGCAGTTGGCAGTAATCCTGCCTTCGATGCTTGAGGTCGATTCTTGGTAGGGTATACATTTATTAAAAAAGAGTTTCATTTAACCGTAAGTAATATGAGCAGCAGATTTAGAGATACGGCACTACGCTTCAGGAAGTGCTAAGCGTAAAACCAAAGATGAAAAGGAAAAAAAGAACGAAGTTGTTCTATCAAAAACACGTAAACTGTCCGATTTTTTTATTGTTCAAAGTGCTTCTGTTGAATCTATGGAAATTGAGGCTGAGAATTCAAAAGTTAGATCAGACCTGTAACCGACGAAGATATATCTATAAATGATACTGTATTTCAAGAGACAGCAGGTTGTTCTAATACAACAATATTGTGTTCTAGCCAAACAGAACTTAAAAGCACAGCAAGTTGTCTCGATCTAGAGTCGTCATGTTCAAGTCGAAAAGCAGTCGAAAGTGTATTATTACATGATTCTAATGTCATTACATTTCCAAGCCAAAAACAATATGAATGATGTTGGAGAATGGCCGAGCAACTTTGATAGGGATTAATGGATTGCCAAAGGAAGCAACGAAGTGCAATCTATGAATAGTGATTTTATGTCTTCAAAGAAAATTTACGAAAAATAAATTAAGCCACGCTTCTGCCAAAAGTCATTTTTTACCTATAAACATAAACTGACGAATAATACTCACGTCAGATTTTGGCTGTGTTATTCGGAAAGCAAATGACGACTTTTCTGTTTTGTTTCTAAAGTTACGGATTTAGATAATTCGTCATCACGGTTTACGAAAGACGGATTAGTTGCCTGGAAGAATGCGCACAATTTGTTGAAAAGACATGAAGAAAGCACTCAGCATAGACAAGCCATAATTTTGCTGTTAAATCTCAACAAGAAAGCGCGTGTTGATACTCAAATTGTGAGTCAAATTGAGTCTGTGCAAATGGCAGCTTCTTTTACAACGAATTAGAGCAGTAGTAAAGATTTTTTCATCACTACCCCAAAAAAAAAAACCTTTGTTTTTTGGGGTAGTGATGAAATTGTTGGTTCACCTCACAATGGCAATTGTTTACGCTTATTAGAGTTAATAGCCAAATTTGATGCTTTTATGGCCCAACACATTCAAACTCATGCTAATAAAGGAAGGGGCCTACGTCATATTTATCAAAAAGATGTATCCCATGTAGATCAGCTGAAGCTAATAATGCGTTACGTTCTGCCATCTGGACCGGTGGAATGATTTGTTAAATTTTTGGACATGGTAGACCATATTGCTCAACTCGCTCAAAGCTTATTAAATTGCTTAAGTGAAAGTGGCATTGATATCAAAGACTGTCGCCGGCAGAGCTACGATAACGCCACCAATATGAGTGGAAAATACAGTGGCTTACAAGGACGTATCAAGAAAATAAATATGCTGAATACATTCCATGTCTTGCATATTCGTTAAATTTGGTTGCTAAGTGTGCTGCAGACTGTTGTACTGAAGCATCAATTTTCTTTCATTTCATTGAAAACTTATATACATTTTTCCCGCTTCTACCTATCGATGGGGTCGTCTTAGAAACACCTGGACAACGTTATCAAACTCAGGTGTTTATTGTCATTATTGATAACGTACTGGCTGCTTTAGCTAAATGTATGAAAGCGTATCATATACTTACTGGCGTTTTAGGAATATTCAGACAGCTAAAATCTCTTCCAACAGACGAGATTTTGAAAAAATCTTCAAATATCGTCAGTGCTTACGCAGATGATTTAGATGACAGCCTAGGCGACGAATTAATACAGTTTGCTGCATTACTGAAATCTGAGGTAGCTAGTATAATTAAAACCAAAAAGCACGAGGCTCTAGAACTCCAATATTATAAGTTTTTGCTAAATGATTCTTCAGAAGCTTGTTTTCCAAACATAGAAATTGCCTTGCGCATTTATTTGTCTCTGATGATCGCCAACTGCAGCGGTGAACGTTCTTTCTCAACACTGAAACGTGTAAAAATGAGTTAAGGAATACGATGGGCCAAGAACGTCTGAATCACCTCACGGTAATGAATATTGAGTATGATTTGCTCAGAGAAATCGATATTGATAGTATTATTTCTAAATTTGTCCAAATTAAATAAAAAAAAGCTTGTTTGTAAGAGTTTTATTTTATTTAATACCATAAACTTGATAACCTAAAGCAAACCAAGGCCCCTTGATAGAATTTGCTAATTTGCTGCTTTCGTAAGTTAGACATAATAAATCAATCATACTATTACATAAATTGTAAGTCATTATTTTACGTTCACTTGACTTAACAAATCGATAATATTATTATGTAAAGTATAAGTCACTATTTCTCGTAGATTTGATATAAGAAATCAGTCATACTATTAAATAAGTTATGTCATTATTTTACGTAGAATTGACATAACAAATCAGTCGAAATAATATATTGATGAAATCGATGTAAATCCTAGAGCACAATTCTTCAGAATGACAGTAAATTTGATCTCAGCCAACAAGGTAGAAAAACGATAAACAAATTCACATATAATTTATCTTATACGACGCGCAAATAATTCGTAGTTCGAGTTGTAAAAAGTTTAGAGGCGTCATCTTACTTATCTAAACTATAAGTACATAATGCGGAGCGAAAAACGCTGCAATGATGACGCGGGAAACGTCATTGTGCTTTAAATAATCTTCGAATAATTGTTTATTACGACTTCAATAAATATTTAACTGATTTGATTCACATATTATGGCTCTAAGAATAGTGAATTGTATTCTGAAAAACGTTCACCTCCTATTTTTATCTTTCTATTGACAACTTCAATATATTTAATAATTAAAATATTATCATCTAATAATAAACAACAGTTTTCATTTTTGTTTGTCTCAAAGTAAACCTATTAAATTGTAGCGTCAAGATTTTATTATTATTTGAATTTTTGAAAATAAGATATGATTTAATAACGTTCTTGATTATTGATAGAGAACTGTATTCAGTCATATGATAAACAACTTGTTCTAATGGTTTCAATGCATCCTTGACTTTATCTTTAATATGAGACATATCATTTTCAAATTTAATGTTGCTAAGGTTCGCTCTTATGTAAATGCATCATTTCTTATGTAAATGGTAAATGTCGATGATATATTCTTCCAGTCATCTCAAAGCGCAAGAAAGCTGTATCAACCCCAGTTTCTAACATCAGAATTAGAGTCCTGCACTAAACGTGTTCTGTATGCATCGATGTAAAAAGGGAAGATACGGTACACTTAAACGGTGCGTGGTAAACCAGGTCCAACGAACCTAGTTTCATTTTATTCAATTCAGTCATACGTAGACCGGCGGTTCGTATAGACGCGAGGTTTTGAAATTAGAATTGCCAATATTTTCAGTCAAATCGATCTAAAAATGCCTTCTAGTGCTTTTACCACATACATTAACCATTCACAAAATAAAAAACAAGATACATGGATTTACTTTTTAAGCGTAAAATATATAAAAATGTAAAAATATAAAAATGTTATAAATTTTCAAGAAAATATTTTCACATGTTTGAATGTCATTCAAACATGTCAGTGAGACCGTGAGAAACTATAATACTAGTACTGCGTTTGGTGCAAATTGTCAATTTACTGATTCTCTCGCACTACAGTTACTGTGCATCGCTTTGTCTCTTTTGGTTAATTTTACATGTAGACAAATTGTGAAGCTGTGAGAGTTGTGTAGGTTTAGGGCAGCCGTACACGGACTGCTCGAGCGGACGGCGTCAACTGCTCGAGCGGTCGGTTGTTGACTGCTCGAGCTGTCGCTACCAACCGCTCGAGCAGTTGACTTTCTACCGCAGTCGAGTCATGGATTCTGACGAGGAAGCACTGCTTTTGCTGCTTCTACTCAAGCGGAGACGACGGCGGCGACGTCAAAAGAGAAAATTTTGGGTTCATCCAATTTTGGAATTAAGAGAACAACATGGACAATTCCATCATTTGTTTATGAAACTTAGAAGTGATGAAGAAACAATTTTCAACTATTTTAGGATGTCAATGTCTTCGTTTGATGAATTGAATAATATACTGAAGTCTAAAATTAAACGTGAAGACACAATTATGAGAAGTATCCAACCAGAAGAAAGACTAGCAGTAACATGCAGGTTCGAAAAATACACAATTATTTAAATTTTTATTCATTAAAAATTTTAGAAATTACATCATCGGACATTACTGAAGATGATGAAAGGTCTTGAAATTGAGAATTTTGGTCATCTGCCGCTGATGTAGAGGGGCCAGTCGCTGATCTAGAGGGGCCAGTCACTGATGTAGAGGTAGAGGGGCCAGTATTATAACCCCATTGTCCACGGCAATCATTAAACGATGAATATTGTGATGAATATCCCCTGTCACCATAACTCAAAGGATATGTGTGATTTGACATCCCTTTAAAGTATTTCATTACGTTAAGTATTTCTGTCTTAACATCTAATTTATACTGCTCATTAATTTTTTTAAACTCGCCAACTAATGATAATAAAAATAATTTATCTTCATCTTCATTAGCAATGCACGAATGCTGCGATTTTTCATCGAAGCGTTTAGATAATTTTTCAATAAAGACGTTCTCATCTGTGATTGTAGTAGTTAATTTTCTTTTGTTTCTTTCTTTGTTTATTTTATTTTGACGATTTTCGCTTTTTTCGGACGTAATTTCAGCGTGCTCACTTTCTTGTAAACTGTTTGTTTTGTCGGGTCTATCTTCTATTATAGCCTTTAAAAAAGACATCTGCTGATAATATGCATATGGCCGAATGTTGAGAGCTGCTGAACCACTCTTTGGTTTAATTTTTTTAGCATATCCTCTTAATGTTTTCCATTTCTTATGTATTAACATGGCTGTAACATCAAAAAACATATTTATTAGTATAATTAATTGATTAAAAAATATGTTTTACAGGTATTTGGCAACTGGATGTACATTTATGGATTTGCAATATAGTTTTAGAATAGCATCAACAACAATTGGTAAGATAGTGAGGGATGTTTGCAGAAATATATGGATACATATGAAGGATATGTGTATGGAACAACTAACTGAAGATAAATGGAAAGACATAATAAATGGTTTCAATAAAACTGCTATGTTTCCGAACTGCCTCGGTGCCGTTGATGGCAAACATATTAGAAGAATACAACCCGCGCAAAGTGGATCGTCATATTATAAGTATACAAATTATTTTTCGATAATACTTCTAGCAGTATGTGATAGTAATTATATGTTCACTTTCGTGGATATAGGCTCATATGGAAGACACGCTGACTCGACTATTTTCGAAGAGAGTTGTCTATATAAAATGTTACAAGAAAAAAAGTTAAATATGAAGTATATTTAACTTTTTTGCAATATCGCAAAATGGACCTTTATTACCGAATGTGTTTATTGGGGATGAAGCGTGGCAAGAATTTACCAGAGAAAAAATTAATTTTTAACTATCGGTTATCACGTGCTAGGCGATATATTGAATGTACGTTTGGCATATTTTCTTTCATAGACCACTTAACGTCAGTATTGATTTCGCAGTGGATATAGTAAAAGCATCATGTGTTCTTCACAACTACGTAAAACAACGAGATGGAAATAAATTTGAGGATACGTTTGAGGGTCTTCCTCACTCTATAATACAATCAACCCAGCAAGTTCGTCCAGGTGGGCCTATGTTAACAACAATCCGTGAAGAATTTGCTAATTACTTTGTGAGCGAAGAAGGCAAACTAGATTGGCAATGGAATATGATATAAATAAATAAATATGTGTATGACTTTATAATATGACATAAACTTAATAAATGTGTGTGTAAAATGACTGACTTTTTTACTTACCGATTTGATTTTTTTCTTGAACTGGTTTTTCATCAAAGTTCTCAATTACTCGGGCGCAAATAATTGCCCATGCATTATTCTTCTTTGTTTTATGTAGTTGTACCTATGCCCGTTTTATATTTACATAAAGTAAGCGAGTACCGTATCTTCCCTTTTTATATCGATGGCTGTATGTATCTTTGTTGCGGTTGGAATATTTGAATCGATATCTTATAATATATCCGGCCGAATATATTTTATTCCGAATCGATATTTAATTTGAAATTTTACTGTCCGAAAAAAATTATAAAAATTAATATTTTTACAGGATGTATAAATATTGATTTTGGGCTCATTTTAAAGTGTATATATGTACTATAAATAAAAGGAACCATTAATTACTTTTTCCTTTATTTCGATATACGATTTGTCTGTTTTTTTTAAGTAAGTGGTATTGTGAAATTAATTTAAAAAATTTTATTATTGACACTAGGATTTTAATATAGTAATATTTAAATACTAGAGGTTAAATACATAGGGCGAGGTCCTTTTATTGCATTGCGAAATAGAATTCCTTCGTCATATTCAGGTATTCAGGTTTCTTAGGTTGCACAAACGCTGACATCAAAAAGGTGAAATAACGATCCTCCTGCAACTCAAGCTCTCTTATTACTTTCATTGTGTAATGCGGATCAGTCAACACTGCAAATAAGCAGATATTCCTATTCGTCATATGAAGTTGGCCCTGGACTCAATAAAATCAATCGCGCTTTTCGTTCATAGAAAGTTCACCGGAATTGTTGCTTTTGAAACATTTATTTTTTTTTTGCAATCGCTTCTTTTGGGTCGATACCGAATACAGAAGAGGGACATTTAATCTCAACCAATGCTTCTTCACAAATGCCACCAGGAGAAGCTCCCAGAAAGCAGTACTTATCATCGATAAATAGCCCACGTTTTCGATTTGAATGTTTTCTTGTACACCCAGCTTGTTCCAAGGCCTTAGTTTCATTTTTTGTTCTATGTCTGATACAAAATAGCTTTCACCAGTGGGATAGAATTGGTTTGCACGTCTCTTGCAGATTTTTGAAAAACTTTGATGCTGTCAAAATGTATCTCAAGTTCGACCCGTAATGCGCTTTCTGCTCGTAGAATAGTACTGCGCTCGACGTTGACATTCATTGCCATAATGTTCATCAGTTTTACCAAAGTTTACTTTGGTTTTACAGCGCTTTGGACGACTTATGTAGTATGCACTTTAGGCATGTCGTTTGCGTTCTAATTCCTTTATAGACCCTGCTGGCCTCTTGGCCCTTAGTGTGTTGTATGATATGTATTACGGTTTACCGCCATGGAAAGCCACTACCATTTGGCTACGATACTATTAAATTGTTCAGCCGATTGTTAGTTTCTGGAATTAAATGCCACCTGAAATGCGCTCTTGCGTTATTTAGTGGAAATAAGTTTTCACCTTTTTTTTCAGTTAATTCACTTTTTCTTTTATCCCTAAGAACTTATTATACTCTCAAAAGCAACATTTCTTATAAATTATTAAGTATTTGTAATAAAAATAGTAACTTTAATTTTTTTAACCTATCAATTTCAACAATTATATGATACCAATAACTTTCAGGGAACAATATAGTTATTTGTCTATGATTTATGTTTCGAATAATATTATAATGGTGATATAAACATTGGTGGGTGCATATGTGTTTTTGCGTGCGTTTGTGTGTTGTGTTATGTTAGTTTTGTTCAAATAGTATATATATACTTATGTAGTCGCTTATTTTTTCATTATGATTAATTTAATTAATAATAGACAAGTGAATATTAAAATTAATAAATTTGAAAATATTTCTTGTGCGTATTCTTTTTTAAAAATGAAATTTTATAAACACATTCAATAACGTATAAAAGATACTTACATTGCTATTTTTTCATGTCTCAGCTCAGCAACGTAGCAGTCGGGGTTATTTTGGAAAAATAGTCCGATTATTATTGTTTATTTTAGCCAGGTTCCTACTGTTCGCTTCTTCAGAATTACTATCTATGAGAGAGTGAAGTAAAGATATACAAGGATAAATTTGTAAAATATTACAAGTGAACCACAAACATGACTTGAAAATATTATAAAACAGTTTTCGAAATTGTTAGACGCCAAGATAGTAGGCAAACGATGATATGTTTACGAGCATGTTACGTTATCGTAGTTTAAGCTTATCCTGACCGTGACAAACGTTCAAACATATTTATTTATTCAGGGATTTTAGGATAAATTAATTATTGTTTTTAAGTTATATTACAGCATAATGCTTTTTAAACTCATAATACATACAGACGTCAATAAATAGAACTTAATTTTTAACATAATCAAATGGCATATTATTATTATTATTATTTCTTTATAATAGAAAAGAAGGATATCATTTGTTAGCTTTATAAAAATCAATAAGTTCTTTCTTACGATACTATTGTCGGATTCCACTTCGATCGTCAACGCCGTATCTACCTCGTCAAGTGTTGGCATTGGCAGTTCGTCTGTTATATTTGAATTGTTCGTAGACGATGAAGGAACGTCGCCGGTGCGTATCTAATATAAAGATGTATTACAAATATTACAATATTTAGGATTAACAAAATGTATTTTATGTACAGATATGTAACGGAAAACGTTTGTTACCTATAAGTCGATTACAATTAAATTAAACTACGTGATGTAGTATTATTTCTACTTTCTTTAATTTCTTTACCACGACCTAGGTTTCGTTGTATTACAACATCTTCAGGTGGGCTAAAGAAATTTAAGAAAGTAGAAATAATACTACATCATGTAGTTGCATTTAATTGCGAACAATGAATTTCTATGTCTTGTATACATATGGGAGATGAAAATTATTCCTTGGCGGATGTGGATATTTTTTTTCTAACACATCTGTATACGGAACCTTTTCAACTCATGATAGAAATAAATATAACAGTAAGTAAGTAAATGTCCGTATTAAAAAAATAATAACTAGTCAACATATAAATTTTTCCATGTAAAATATTTGTTCAATACAACATGAGTTATGAAGAATACTTACATGACCAAAACTAGGTAGTCGGGCTATACGGTTTACGATGTATCGTTTGGCGTGAAAAAATTCAACACAAGTCAACACCGACTACAAGAGAAGTAGGTGTTGTACAAGTCCAATATTAACGAGCGCTCACGCGATATTGTAAATGACCGGCCGGCGCATCGTATTTTGTAGCAATTTGTCAGTTGTAATTACGTCTATTTCAAATTTTATAATTATTTGTTTTTCAAAAAGAAAGTATAAAATTTTTATTATTCTGGTATAAATTTTATGTAATAATATTAATTTATTAAGGAGAAATTTGCAGTTAATTCTTAGCGTTTTAGTTCATAGCGGTCTCGTTCCTAGGCCGCTATGAACTAAATCACTATTTATCATATGTTATTATTTATTTTTCATTTCATTTCTTATGTGCAGTAGTTCGATCGATGAGTTCGAAAAAGTGCTGTCATGTATTTTATAAAAAACTTGCTTCGGAATTTTGGCTTCATATAAATCTGTGAGAAAAATTGCAAAAAGCGAGGCCGCTTTAGACTATCCTAATAACTATTTTCCACCATTAAATAAGAGTCAAAGTTGTCGAAGTCTTTCAGTTTCTTAGAATAAGAACGCCAAAGTTGGTGATTTAATGCAAAAATGACAGTTGAAATCTAATAACCTCTTAACAGAAGCGAGATTCTCTATGAATCTTAAGAAGTGCTGTTTCTTAAAAATTAATTGGAATTCCTAGGTTATAAGTGTTATGTATGTTGCAATAATATGTAATGAAAAATTAATTGGAGTTCCTAGGTTATGAAGTTTTACGTATGTTGCGATAACATTAGTGAAATCTTTTTATATGGCCATTAGATTGAGATTTTTATATTGCCATTATATAAAGTATATTAATTTTATACAGGTCAGTGAATTCTTTTATAAGAAGGTTTTTAAATACGGATCCTTAATCCACTGTAATGTTTAAAGGAACACAATGATGCGTCATGAAGGTTAATAGAGAATTAATAATATTTATTCTTGGAGGTGGCTCTAATGGGTACACTTGTGCATATTTTAAAAGACATCAATAATTTTCAGGCATTTGTGTCTGTTTAAGGTAAACGTCTGAAGATATAGGGTATCAAACGGTTTTATCAGGATTTGCATTATTTGTTCAAATTGGTTAATCGGGTTTTGTGAAGTTGGAATATCTAATGTTTGTATGAATATTTTCGTTTTCTGTCTATTCATTATTAGGGAGTATGTCGTCTAAATCAGAAGTTCTTTTTCTATGGTACTATATGTAATTTCGTTTTCTCTTAGTGCGAGAAGCATAAACTTTTTACACTTACGATTAGTTCGTTGTACCTATTGTTCCTTAAGAAAGTACTACGCCGATTGCAAAGTTTGATGCGTCAGTAGTACGTGAAAATTCTTTGTTAAAATGAGAATATTATAAAATTAGTTCATTGATAAGAATTTCACGACAAAATTGTTTGTGCCTTTATTCGGACACGAAGTTAAGGGTTTGGTTAACACATCGAACTCTGGTATAAATTTTCGGTAATATCCGACAAATCCGGGAAATGATCTTATTTCTTTAGGGGATTTTAGGATTGAATATTTTTTAATTGCTGTAATTTGATCAGGATTGGGTTTAATTCCGCCGGGAGCAATAATGTGTTCTAAATATGGGCGTTCTTTTTTTTTGTAAATTCAGATTTATCAAATTAAATTTTAAAATTAGTTTCTCTCAATCTTTTAAAACACTTTTTTTATATTTATCGTATGTTCTTGGATGGAAGGGGAAAAATGATAATGTCATTAAGATAAATGAGGCCGATAGAATTTTGTAATCCTCTGAGGACGTTACCACAACACGTTAAAAATTTAAAGGAAAGTTTTTCAACTCAAATGGCATTCGGAGAAATTCGTTATTCCCATTTTCTAATATAAAAGCGATCTTTTTGATATATTCCAGGTTTATTTCAATATGGAGAAAGCCACTGGCAAGATCTAAAATAGCAAAGTACTGACATCTACTTAATTTATTAAATATATCGGAAATATTAGGTATAGGATATTTGTCAATAATGGTCCTTTTCGTTTAGTTTTCTATAATAAATTAGAAGTCGCCTAATTGGTTTCTTTCCTAATTGATTTAATTTTTATCTGCCGTCCATATGGGGAATTTGAGTGTTGATTAATATTTTGTTCTAACATTTGATTAATACAACTATGGATTTCATCTTTTTATGATATTTATATGTTTTGCCATAAATAAGCAATTCGTCCGTGATTTTAATCTGATGTTTGATTTTATTATTGAAAGTGAAAGTTTAGTCAATGAAGTTTTTTCTTCGGAATTTAAGTGTGTAGTTCTCAAAAGTTCTTTTATATTATATGGCTATTTCTGTTCATGACTTTCAAAATTGTGTGTTTCAAAGTTCTTCTGGATTAGTTTGGCTTCTACTGGGGACGATAAACACAAAATTATATCGTTCGATGTGGAATTATGCACTTCTACAAATTCCGAGTTGTGGTTCGCGATAGTTATAATATCAAGGATGTAGCACTGTTTAATTTCTGTTCTAGGAATATAGATTTCACCATTTCTAATCGAACAGAAATTTTAACTTTTTCTCAGGAATGTGAATGAATCGTCGACTCAACGATAATATTATTATTGGTTTTTAATATTTTAATAGGGTTAGTAATAGTTGTTTTTATGTAGGTCCAACTTGGATTGAAGTTTTCTAAAATATCTAAACCAATAAGTCCATCGACGACGTTATGAAATGTTTATATATAGAATTAGATATTATATTTTATATTGAATTCTTGAAAGGGTTGGATTTTAACTGATTATTTATTTTGAGTTGTGCAGTGCACGTTTGTGACTGTAAAAGGATATTTAACCTAGTAATTGTAAAAATAACGTTTGACTATTTTTGGAGAAAGGAAGGACTTGTCAGTGTCTATAAATAGTTTAAGGGTGGATTTGAGAGTTGTAACTATGGTAACCGTCTTTGGTTTCGAGTGCTTATTTCTATAATGGGTTCTTGTCTGGGTCTAAGTCTACCGTATCGAGATATCCCCATATAATCGAAATCGATAGGGGTTAAATGCTCCGATCGATTTCGATTATATGGGGGTTCTAAATTAATATCTAAAGTATCACTATCTGAGGCTAGGGTATTTTGATGGAAATTTTCTATTATGTAGTGAGGTGAGGGCCCAATGTTATTAAAGTAATTATTTTGTTGACTAGGTGGTGTTCTATTAAATTAACTGTGGGAGATATCATTCCCAGGAGTTGTTTTTTGCTAGTTCCGAGGTTTTTGGTTACTAGGGTTTGATTGATTGCTCTGAACGAAAGTTTTTTGATGCTATTGGAAGGGTATTTAATTTTGCAAAAAGGGTTACTGATTTTGTAAAAATATATTTTTTGTTTTCAACCAATTTTCGCTGCGAATAAGTTATATTTTCTTTTTCTTTAATAGCAAAGGGCAAAGAATGAGGACGCATTGCTCTAATAGTGTAACCAAGATGTTCTTTTAATCCAGCCAGAGTTCGGAGGGTTTGTATTGCAGGGAATACATTTTCAATTTCTCATATTTCATCATCATCTACATAACTAGTATTTGTATTAAGAAGACTTATGCTTCTTTCATAACAAGTTTACGGAGTTTCATTCTCCTTTCGTTTTGTGTTAACTAAGTTTCTATTCATAGAATTTTCATCTCTCTGATCAGCAAAATTTTGGATTAGTGTTAATTTAATTTCTGTCCACGTTTCCGTGCCTTTTATATGTATGATTTCTTCGGAGAAAAAGCTAAGAGCTATTCAAACTTATCGACTATTCCGTTTAATATTATTGTATTATGAAAGCAATCAGTATCTTTCACATTTTAATATTGTTTAAGTATAGTCTCTTCACTTTTAATGTACAGATAGAGCTTATTGGAATTACCATCGAAATGTGGCACAATCTTCAATGCTGCTATTACAAAGCAATATTCTTTATTTTTTTTTTAATTCACGTTTTTATATATTTTTATATTGTCTGTATGTTTTTGTGTAAGATCTATTTTTCGGACTAATCTACAGTATAAATAATCAACAGTACCAATTAATCGATAGAAAAATATTTATTTATATATGTATACACTTGTCCCTACATTTGTATTTGTCTGTACGTTTTGTAATCCCTTACACATATATTTCTACGCTTAAAACTGTAGTAAAAACCGCAGGCACTAGTGCGAGCAAGTGCGCACGCAGAAACGTGTTAAAAAATTGAGCCGAAAAATAAATATACATTTAAATATACAAAAAAGTCTAGATCGCTCGTAGGAAGAAACGTTATGAATGTAGATGGCGCGCACCAGAAATCACCGTGTATCCAAAAATTCGATCTTAATTTTATGTAAGATCGAATTTTTGGATCAAACTACAAAATTAATAATTAACAATACGACTTAATTAATTTTTTTTTTGAGTAAAGATTGAGAGTATAGAACAATTTGGTCTGAACCTTTATTAATGGTATGCCAATTTTCAAATAACGAAGACGACCTCACTCAAGGTCTTATTCTGGTAGATGGATTAACACAAACTGTGACTGGGGATGATGTAGCATCAGGAGAAGCAGAATAAAGAATTTGGGAAATAGGATTATTTCTCAGGCAATAAGTATTAATAATATGTACTCACACTACCGATACCGACTCTCTGTCAAGAGATGGATAATGTAAATACAAAGTAAGGGGGTTTAGGTAGATGTGTTATTTGACAACGGGGCTATCAACGTTGACGGTGTAGTCTATATCCGGACAAAGATAAGCAATATCTAACGCGAAGTACTACATAAAAGGACGTGGTAGTGCAAAAAGCAGGTTAGAAGAGTCATACGCGGTTGTGACAAAATGGGAACTTAATACAACCTTAATGATAGCGAGTTTGTATCCTTAATGGCAGTATTAAGTCAGTTTTCTGACTTCTTAATAATGGATACTATGATAATCACTTTAACTACTGGCAAAATGTATATTCGCCCAACAACTAACGCTCCTGTAGTGTACCCACCTTATAAGTTGTATTTTCACGAAAAACTGACATTCGTGATTTACTAGAAAAAGGAATTATAAGAGAGTGCAAGTTTGTTTATTCATCATCAATAAATCTAGTTAGGAAGAAGCACGTTTTGATTAAACGCTGTAACTGTCAAAGGCCGGTACTCGCTACCATTGATTGATGACCACATAGATCGACTTAGCAATTACAAATATTTCACTTGTTTACATATAGCACCTAGGTTCCATCAGATGGATATTGGCCGTGGGATCTGGTGTCGAAGCATGTTTTGCTCCTAAAGAGCATGTGTTGCTCTCTTAATGTGTGTCTCATGCCAGGTGGACATTCGCCGTGGGGCCTGTTGTCCGAGCGCGTGATGCTACTAAAGAGCATGTGTTGCTCCTTGGTTATGTCGGCCAAAGAACCTGGTTCCAGAATGTACACGCGTAGTTTTTTCTTTACCTTTAAGTGTTTAGGTGAGGCCTAATTTATATGGGCTTTGTTTGAGTAAAGATTGAGAGTATAGAACAGTTTGGTCTGAACCTTTATTAATGGTATGCCAATTTTCAGACAACGAAGACGACCTCACTAAAGGTCTTATCCTGGTAGATGGATTAACACAAACTGTGACTGGGAATGTAGCATCAGGAGAAGCCGTGTAAGCAGCGAGGGCCTAGAGCGGAGGGTGACTTTTCATATAAGCAAGTGCGTACCTCACCGAGACAGACCTGATCGCGTTTCTTGGGGGTAGGCAGTTAGGCATGGCGTAAATAGATCTTGTTTAGTGAATGTGATTTAGGAATATTCTGTTAATAATTAAAATCAGATTAAATTTGTGAACCTTAATTTTACTGACTTTGTTCATTTCATTATAAATATCTCTCTCTCTCTCTCTCTCTCTCTCTCTCCACGCAAAAGTGATAAAAATCCTTTACACGGTGATTTCTGGTGTGCGCCATCTACATTTATAACGTTTCTTCCTACGAGCGATCTAGACTTTTTGTATATTTAAATGTATTTGTACTTGCTCGCACTACTGCCTGCGGTTTTTACTACAGTTTTAAGCGTAGAAATGTATGTGTAAGAGATGCTAATAGCAACAGGTACCTATAAGAAAGTAGCATTTTGCAAATGTATGACGCAATTGTGATAACAATGTTGGGAATAACTTATTTCCATTATAAAATACTTAATATTTATCTTGAAAACACCGTAATTTAATAAAAAACCATAGAATTCATCTCACGCTAAAGTGTCAATTGATATTTTTTGTAGTAAATTCATTAGGGCCAATTGTCAAAATAAATCAGGATAATATAATCAGTTAGGTAAGATGACTAATCGAAATATTTTAGTGTTTTCCACTACATGTCTCTAGTTAATACCAATAAATGATGCATACTTGTGTATCCCAACTGCTATAAACATTGTTTTTTTCTAAAAAAGAAAATAAAATACTTTTTAACTCAAAAATTTGCACTGACCCTAAAAATTCATAGTAATAAGATTATGAATGAATTTAATTATTAATTGATACATAGTTTACCTATTTATTTGTTAATTGCAATGTCCTACCGATAATATAACCTTAAAATAAATCAGTGATACCAGTTTTGAATAGGCGGCCATATCATCTACACTATTGAATAAGATGGCCAATCATTTATCAATGTCGTGGAACCATATATGTTCAAGTATTCTGTGCGTATTTTACACAAAATGAGTAAGGTGAATTTCGTTTTTAGATAGATATTTTTCCGTTTTATTGGTTAAATATAATGGCCTACCAATAATATAACCTCAAAATAAATCAGTGACACCAGTTTTGAACAAGTGGCCATATCATCTACACTATTGAATAAGATGGCCAATATTTTATCAAAGTCATATAATTATATGTGTTCATATATTCTATACATATTTTACACAAAATGAGTAAAGTGTTTCTACTTTGCGATAGGAAAACATGACCTTTCATTGCGTCTCCTTTATTAATGGAATAGGTTAGAACGAATCTACAAGCAAAACAAATAATCGAAAAGGATATCAGGTTCTGGTTCTTTGACACATATGAGTTTAGAGCAAAATATCTATTAAAACACCAAATAAGTAGCTACGCTACTGAAAATTTATATTTAATTGAATGGCCATCTTATGTGCATATATTCGATAAGACGACTAATGGGAAGATTACACTACTTAATTTATGTTTAATGAATAATTATTTTTACTGATATAAAAACATTAGCTTCCGTTGAGTAATAAAATAAATGTTTAATAAAAACATTTAAGGTATTTATGGCCTCTTAAAAACCATGTCGTGCCGCACTGAATTAAGCTGTTAATTAATAAAATTGTTATTAGCCACTTACCATTTTGAAAATTAATAATATTTTAGGTAATTCATTAAAAATATTGTTTAAAAATAATTAATTATTAATAAACTTTGTGATGAATTTAAAATATACTTATGCCTAGCCATTCAATTCTTCGTCATATCCGTTAATTTGATACTTAATGTATTTCTGGATATATTATTAGGTATAGTTACATCTAAATACTTATTAAACGGTGGTCATTCTTTAAATTTTGCTTTTGTTGAAATAAAATTTTAACGCTGCGATTAAAAAAAAATATTACACGGTTTGACGTATGTCATTTGCAATGAATACATTTGGGTGTGCTAGCTCAGAAGCAATATTTTGTTGCATTATCTTTTTATTGTTGATACCTTATTCAGTAGGTAAAAAATTTAAAAACCTAAGGCCTGTATCTACAATTAGTTAAAGATAACAATTTTCACATTTAAGTATTGCTTTGGAATATGGGTAAGGTTAGAAATTGTTCGATCTAATAGATTATATTTTTGATTTTGTTAGTATTATGACTGGACGCTTAACGATGAGAATAATTAGACAGAACGTGAAAAGGTTAGATAATTTCAAATAAATATTTACTTTAATCACGTTAACAGTTAATTTTATTGATTCAATAGGCGATTAGTTTGTTATTGTGATTATTATTAGTTAGGAGGAAAATACTTGCTACTTACTTTTGATCGCTATTCGATATCAATTTTAAAAAGGAAAGCTTGGGTTCAGTTCACAATAATCACGAATTTCTTTTCGCCAATTACTGAATTCACGAAAATATAACTTCTGTGATTATAATTACTAAGTTATACTAACTTAAAATAACATTTCCGAGTGCTCCACGTTTATTTGTGTACTATTTAATTTATATTTGTTCTTGTGACATGGAGAGAATTGTTTCGAATCTTTAATTAAGTAAAAATATTTGCTAATACACATATTGGCTCATATTCTCTTGGCGAACAGGTTAAAATGAAGTGATGATACAAAAGATTCAGTGCAATGCACTTTAATAAAGGCATTAAAATGTTCCAAAAACCAAATATACTGCGGAAGAGTATTAAACCAAACACTGTTAAAAAGTCAAATGAAACAGTTGAAGAAGTGAATCTTGTTTGTGCTGTACCTGCACCAGTGTATGTTCATACTACTCCCAGCCCCTCCAAGAAGGCACCATCTAAACACAAATGCAGTAAACCTAATCACAGACAGCGAAAAGTAGTGCAAAGAATAACCTTAGATTCATACATATGTGACGAGTATAGAATTCGCAAACTTCAGGCTGGTTTCCTCCATGATAATGGTGCAAATAAATCTAATATGACTTCTGCAACTGACCTTGAAACTGTTAGTATATCTGCTAGACCACAAGGTAAGTAGGATAAAATTTAATTAAAATTATAATTGATTCAATTACATATTGATAAAACTTTTGAATATATATAGAAAAAGATTCCTGACGTGAATTGTACATGACATAAAACTGTAGTCTATGTCAAGAAACTTCTTTTGATTCGGATACAAATTTTATTTGAGAATGGATTTTGTGGTATTGTGGGTATTGTGGGGTAAAATATCTGCATTTTGATAAAGTTTAGGAATTAGTAATTAATAGATGTTTCCTGAGTTTTAGTCTCTTAGTTTATATACAGTAATATTTCTCAATCGGCGACCAAAATTGAAAAGAATGTTTTGGAACTCAAATTTAAACAAAAACATTTGTCTTCATTCCCATAGGTCGGAAATAAAAAAAAATTAGAAGCATCTATTTGAATTTTAAAAAACATATTAACAGATTCTGCCTGCAGGCGTGTAAATAAAATTTAAGTTACGTGCGAGATCTCGAGTAATGAAAATATGTGTCAACATTTTTAAATGTTATTATTATTTATTAATTGCGTTTCAAATAGATCTTTATTTTACGCAAGCTTCAATATATTAATATAATTCTCTCTTTTTACTTTATGAGATAAGTGTACTTTGTGAAATAAGGTTCCAATTTTTCTTCATACTTCATACATAAACCCGTACATAATGACTATATTCTTAATTTTTTATTGAAAATGGTAATGTCATTAAGGTGTATTTAAAAAATTGGAATTCAACTTTTTTACAATAATTGTAAATTTGCATACTTAACTTCTGTTTATATGTGTAAACAGAAGTTAATTAAGTACGTAAGTTTAATCCTTGTTTGAAGTGAAATCCATTACAATATATCGCTCAAATTTGCACATGTTTCTAAGACTTTGTAAACTTTTATGTCCGTATTTCACCTCAAAATTGAAACCTCACAAGTTTACTTATAATTATTGCGGTCGGACAGACCTTTTTTTTTGCGAGCTGGACCGATATGGGTACACCAATACTGTCCAAGGCGTATTTAAACAATTGGAATCACCTTATTTACAATAACTGAAAATTTACATATCTGATTACCTTCTATTTACATATTTTTATGTCTTTTAATGATATTTTAATAACTGTTCTTGGTGGTCGTTTTCGCTCGCAAGTACTAATTGTTTTCCAACAAATTCAACGTCACTCTATATCACATATAAAATGTGACAATAATTGATAATATAATTAGAATTCACAACTTTGAAATTATAATTATATTATCAATTATTTCTTCTCAAACTTTTGCAATGAATTTCACTTGATGGTAATTGTCTCTAAATGCATGGGCGTTAGTGTAAACCCAAAAATGATTACTGTATGTTTGCTTTTCCACCAATCATTACCGCATTGATAAACTGTAGATTGCCTAGCGACACATACCTGCGCAATTAAGCCAAATGGCTTATTGACTATAGAGGGGTCTTCCATGGACGCCCTGATGAGACACGTGAGGGGGCAGTTCCTTCAAAACACATGCCCCGCATCACATTTTTTGTGTTCATCGGTATTTTTTTTTAGAATTATTACTTAATCATTTCCATGCATTTTTTTCTTTTTTAGGGGGCGGTTGAAAAATTGTAAAAAATTTATATATTTTTTCATTATATGATTTAGTCACCGATTCTGAATCGCTCCTTAAAATTAGGTCACTGCCCAATATGTAACCTTGTATGTATATATATGTGTATATATATATATATATATATATATATATATATATATATATATATATATATATATATATATAAAAGCAGTAATACATTACATTTTAATAAATTATGGAACTAAGTAAAACTCACTTATTTCTAGCAAATGATGTATCCGTCCAAGAGGTAGCAACTGAAGGGACTTCAATTCCTTTGACGAATGAAATTTTCATGTGCTCCGAGGATAATTGTGGTCAATTATGTAAAAGTAACATTGAGTTTCAAGAACACATTCAAATACATTATGCTTCTAAGTCTGAGGTTTGTAAAAACACTATTATATCCTTCTCATATTTAGTTTGTATTGTAAATCTAATTTAATAGCACAAGTAGAATAATTATATTATTAAATTCAAATTTGATTACTTTATTTGTTTAACTAGTGCTGTCGATTTTATTTTCAATATTCCTAAAATATTAATGTTTGAGATCCAATTTTGAATGTGTACACTTTAACACAGAATATTCATTAAAATTGCAGAGTTTGGCTGCTGAGGAAGTTTCAGAAGATAAACATGAAGTTCAATTAGTTGTGCCAGCTTATCAAATCATTACATACAATTTACCAAACAATAACAAGGATATGCCAGAGACTTTTGCGGTTGCTGAAAATGAAACTATGGTCCAAAATAGTGCCGAGTTGTGTAAGTTTAATTTACTTTTTGTTTCTTGCTTTTGCAAGTTTCATTTTATTTTTATTTCATGTAAAAAATTTATATTTTTTACGTGAAATAAAAAAACAAGAATAAAAATATGTAGACGATGAATTATAAAAATGAAATAATGATACCGGAAGGAAACTATCTCTCTTTGAGTTTTAATGAAAAAGCTGTGAAGCAACAAAAATGTATAATCCATTTACTTTCTATAATATATAAATAAATTGTTGGCAAGAACGCCAAGTACGCCAACTATGGGATAACTTGTGATATTACAGTGTAAATATGAATAGATGGCGTCAGGGAAGAGGACAAAAAATAAAGGTTGGCTTACATGAATATAAAATTATTAAGTACCGTGGCAGTCAACATGTTAAAAACAATATGTGTAAGTTCTCCCTGCAAAAAATAATGAGATTTCGCAAAAAATAAATAAACTTCTAATTTATTAACTTTACATTTCTATGGTGTACTTATTGTCTTCACAATAACTTTTAAATAACCTAATAAATCAGTTATCTACACATCTGTGTATATAAATAAACGTGCCTCTCTGTAATTTAAAAATAAATGCTTGCTTTAAAAATGAAGGCTGATTAGGGTCCTGCTAGATACCTAAAAAAAGATTAGAATTATTTTTCTTTTGAAACCCTTTAGAATTTTTTTCTCTCTGCTTCTCTGTTTTTCTGGGATAAATGCAGAAAAGGTTAAATGTGTAGCAAAGTGCCCTTTGCTATACATTTAACCTTTTCTGCGTTCTCTGGATATCTCGAAAGATTTCTTGGAAAATTCAAAAAATCTCTGATACCCAAATGGAGGGTTACAGCTATGTTCTGGCACAGGTAGGGGAACGGTGGCAGAGGATACTAATCGGCCTGTACTGGGTTTAAACTAAACTGATTATTTGTGTCTAACAGAAATATAAAACAAACGCACTCATTATCTGCATTTGCGTTTTGAATTTCCATGCGTTTAAAGATGTTTAGCATATGCAATATAATGTTGAAGCTATACTAAAAAAAACTATATCAAAGTATTTTCATAAAAGTTCGTAACTTATTGGAATTATAGGTGATAAGTAGGTTAAACTTGAAAAAGTATAACCACTTAAATGTCTTAAATGTACTTATTGATGGTTAAAGTATATGTTACATACATATATAGTTTTTCTAGTTTGTATATTTTTTGTTTTCCAGCTGATTCCACACACTATGTTGTTAAGAATGAAATGTTGGAAGCAGATTCTTGGACTTGTATTACGTGCAATTGTACATTATCTTCGTATGAAGAATTAACTGAACATATGAACAATCATACAGACCCTGCCCCTTTTAAGGTACATTATTAAATACATTTATTCCTATAAAGTATGGAGCAATATTGCATAGTTAATTAACACATTTAATGTGATACTTATTTTGGATGTGCCATAGGACATTGATACTAATGTGATACTTGTTTTGGATGTGCCATAGGACTTTGATAATAAATAATTTTTTATTTAACTTTATTTGCTCTAACTGCTGTTATTCTGGAAAACAAAACTTTCAGAATCTGTTAGTTTTATCTATTAAATAATTTTTTATTTTTCTCCTTTCTCATAAAGTGTGTAGTAACTTTTTCTCCCTTTTCTAAAGCGGTACTCCTTTGTTATTTTTATAATTTATTTTTTTAATAACGTTTTACAATGACCAAAAGTGTTTGTTTTTTATTTATTTCATAAACTGGAGAACCACCATAGCACCGAATGAAATAACATATTTCAAAATGTTATTTTTTTTGTCTGCATATTAAAAAAAATAACAGTTAAATTGCTGACATGCCTGTTCAAATTAAAGAAAGTATTGAAATATAATCTGTTAAATAGTCCCTGTAATTATTGGAAATAGTGATAAGATTGCTTATTAAAATACTCTAATTCTAAATAAAAAAAGTATATTCATAATTGCAAGAATAAGTTTAAACTAATTTACTTAGCATTGTTAGACATTTCGCAAAGATTATCTATTCAAAATTAGCGAATTGGTTTAATTCCTACATACTTATACATAACGAGAAAGTCAGTGTAGTATTTGAATGTGTTAAACCTAATTTTGATAATACTGTTGTACTTATAAGAAGTACATCGGAAATTAAAGTGCTCTCTTGACATATATATCTCTGTGACTTGCTAAATATAGCTGCTCTTCTAAATATCCATGTCTCATTAATCACCAAGATTTTTCTATATTTCTCTACACAAATTTGATTAATGAGACATGGATATTTATAAATACTATAGGAATATTATAATGCACCTACCGAATGACTGTCATTTAAAATGTTGGGTTAAGCTCATTATCAACACAAGTAATCTGTTAGTCAGCACTGCCATCATAATCAGATGTTCAAACTTTAACGAAAAAATAAATTTTGTTAGTGTTTAATCTTGTGCTTTATTTACTTAATCAGTACATTTAGATAAATAAAATTGTGGTACTTGTCGGTTTTTTTTCCAATTTTCAGCTTTTAAACACATTTTCCATTTGCATATTCAGTTACTAACACAATGTCAAGAAATGTTGCTTGCGATATGAATTTTACACAGTAACCCGGTTTATATAGATTATAGATAGTAACCCTGGGACCGACTTAGTTTTTGTTTCATTATTGTGATATTTCAAAGCATTCTGAAGTTATGGTTATGTTGATATTAGATAATGTGAAGTATGTTTACGCACTTTTTTTTGAGGTTGTGGTACATAGATGTAAGTATTGCATATCCCATACATATCTAATGCAAGTCAAATATACGTTCAAGTGGAATCAAGAAATCCTCTTGTATGGAAACATATTTATATATACATATATTTATATTTTTGATAAGTAACTAATATTATTAGATGAGAAAGTGATATAATTATTTTCTTTGAATTATTGTCATTTATGTTCCATAGGGCACTATGTAGTAACAGAAACCTGATTAATTATACACGTTCATACTATATTTTGACTTTTTCTTTTAAAATATTCAAAGCAATATTCTTTTTTTTTATTCAAAGCAATATTTACGTACCTGGTATTTTGTTTGAACCCTTATTCTTTTGTACACTTTGGACGCAGTGAAGCTTGCGGCTTTTAAATCAGTTTTGAGGAGATACTAGATTCTTATTCGATACGATATTACTTTCTCACAATGGATACTATTAGAGATGCGGTTGTAGGATTCTTAGGTGGGTCACAATCCATTGCAAATTTCTAACTTTAAATTGCTATTTATACCTTAAGATTACTTGTTAGATGACATTAGAAGTTTTTGTTCATGTGGTAATTTATGCAATTCATTTAAATGAAATGAACATTATCCAGAGTATACCATTTCAATTTTTCTCAGTAATCATGCTAAAATTGAGACATTTATCTATTCTCTATTTATAAGTAATGAATTCAAATACCCATGCATTTTTTTAATGGTGTATGTTAAAGCAACTATGTAACTGTTTTTCTGAATAGTGTGATTGGAGTGGGTGCGATAGATTATTTACGGAAGCAACCAAGCTGCGTAGACACAGAGCGATGCATGGAAGAGCAGCATTGACCTGTCCTGCACGCCCACCAGACCAACGCTGCCAGCAAACCTTCATGAGACGCGAGGACCTAGTGAGACACCTGCGCCATGACCATAGCAGTGAGGAGGATGCACCTTTTAGGTAATACTTTTAAGAATTTTCATCTTATTTTCTTCATATTTTCATAAAATAATATTAATGCAGTTTTTGTAACTCTGTTGGTCAATGCGTGTTTGTGTTTGTCCGTATCATCAATTTTTGTTAACATAATGAATCATTATCAGAACCATCACAGAATTATTGTCCAAAGAATTCTTATTCCAAGTAAATCAAGAAAACAGTTGGAAAAGCTTCTAAGTTTCAGTTAGACATAGATTGATTCTGTCTATCTGTTCTGTACATTAACAGTTTACTCATTTAGGGAAATCATTTATAACTTGTCATAATAGATCGCAGGTAGGGTAGTAGGTAGTTGTTTCCAGCCAAGATTTTCTTTAATACCAAGAGATTAATGAAACAATGTAATAAGTAGTGATTTTCTTCAATTTCTTTTTTGTATGCATATTATAAATTGGTGCATTAATAAAAATGTTAATAGAAATTATTAATGTATGTTGATTTTGAAATATAAAAAATTTAGACTAATTTTGATAATTTTTTGTTAACTCAAGTGGTGCGAAAATTATAATTTTTTTATTAATCGAAATAGTTCGAAAATTATGACTCACTGAGAGACGAGATGGACAAGTGTGTCATTATATAAAGGTTAAGTTTTCTGGTACTTGTAAAATTTCTCACTAAGTTAAAAATTAAATAGCAAACATGTACATTTTACTTTTAAACAGTTTTATATCTGTAACTTTTCAGAGACTAATAGAAATTTGCATCCATTTAGATTTTTATTTGGTAAACTAACAAACCCATTTGTTTTTATTACCGAACCTGGCTCCCCTTTTATGTTGTCTTTAGTGTTTATCTAGAAGAATTAGTTTATTATTATATGTATGTACTGTTGCTGTGCACATTCTTGCTATCTCACATCATTGTTACTTTATCTCAAATGAGGCAAATGTCTCGAAGAAATCGTGAAATAAAGAACTAACTTATAAGAATGTCATTAATGGAACTTTAAAAAAATTGAAAGTTTATTCATATCTCATCACCCACGTATCTTGCCAGGTGCGATACATGCAATCGTCGCTTCTTCTGGTCATCAGGCTTACGTGCACATGCGCGCTCACACATGGCAGGTGCTCGTCCACCTCGTGCCCTTCATGCATGTTCATGGCCTGACTGTTCGCGTGTCTTCCTCCAGCCCTGCCGTCTGCGTGAGCATAGTCGAACACATACTGGTGACAAGCCATATTTCTGTCATTATCCGGTGAGTGTTGTTTTAGTGCTCTTTAATGGTATTATTCTGCTTTATATTGGAAGGGTAAAACAATGAGAGAATGACAACAATCGAAGTACAATCCCAAGTATTGTATTTTGTCCGTTAATTTTTAAAAAGCATTAGCTAACAGTTTTCTTTGGTTTTAAATCTATAGTTAGTCTTACAACCATTGCTTGTGTTATCTAAACAGAAAGGAATGTTTTCAAGCAGAGTGAAAATGGTATTATTTCTTGAATCTGTAAGTTGTTATCTTTCATTTAGTATATTTGTATAATATGACAACCACTACAAATTGTGTGCTAAATATTTTTTATTAATAGTTTTACACTGTAACCACTCAAAATATTTATTAACCCTCTTGACCAAAATTGTTTTAGGATGTGTTAAATTGTACCAGAATCAAATATAGTTTTGATTTTTCCATCTCAAATAAGCAAAGTTATGGTAACTTTCTATTACATAAAAAATACATTCAAAATGGCTTTTATATGGGTATTTGGACTAAAAAAACATATTTGCATTCTTTAATGAAATATATCTCACTTTCAAGACCTTCCTAATTTTTATTATGGTGTTGAGTTGGTAACGTATGGGAATATAGAGGTATGAAATAATAGATAAGTGAAGAGAATGGATGACGCTCGTAATTTATTGAAAAAAATTCAATTAGAAAAATTATACAATTTTCTAATTTTTTAATTTTTCATGCATCAGAGAAAGACTACTAAAAGAATTTGATAATATTTTCATTATTGTGAATATCTGAAGGTATTCCAAGCAATCTGAGGTTTATTAAAAAATTCAACTTTCACGCATGCAAGGTCTCAGTTATGTGTTTGAAATATATACGAGGTGTGGCAGAAAAGTGATGAGACTGGCCTCATTGGAAGCAGTCTGGCAACACTGTGCACTTCCTTTTCACGCAGCTTGTTCATTGTCCCATCTATAGGCACCATGCAAGTCTCCAGCTGCTGCGGTAACTAAGCGACGTGATAGGCCACGATTAGTGAAGCGTTGTTTGTATAGTGTGCTTCGAAAAATGAGACAGTGAATTTTGGAACAACGGTGTGTTATCACATTTTGTGTTAAGCTTGATGAATCTATGAATTTGACTAAGAAAATTTGCAGTGAGTATGGGCTATATTTCATTTCAATAGGACAAGTTTTTCGGTAGCATAAAATATTTTGGAAGCGCTGAGAATTGTGGAAGACAAACCTTGCTCTTGACCTTCAACATGAAAAACTGATGAAAATGTGTAATGAATGAAGATTCTTATAAGGTCAGACCATTGAGTAACATAGAGCTAGATGAGTAATAAGTTAAATTTGAATTGTTTTATCTTTCGTGAGATTTTGGCCCAATATTTGGGCATGAGAAAGGCTTTTGAAAACTGCTCATATTTTTTTTGAATATGTACTAAAAACAAAATGTCAAAATGAAGAGTGACACACTAACAAATCTGATGAAAAGAAAGCTGGAATTGGTATATTAAAAATCAATTTTATGCTCGGTTGTTTTTTTGACAGTATAGAGAATGGGTCACAAAGAATTTACGACCCCAGGAAAAACTTTAACAGTTTGTCCCAGGACTAACTTCGACAATTTGTTATGGGGGGCTCCAATTCAAAGCAGTCCTTGGAAGGTTCAGAAAAAGGATGTTTTGTATCAGATCAAATGCTTTGCAATGGGGGCAGTATTCGTCTTACAAGACCATTTTCATTAACTTTTTTTTATTGAAAAAATGGATTCCTGTTTTTCCTTACCTCCTTTATTCACCTCTATTATTTTGGTCTCAGCCTATATAACTGTTCTTGTTCCCCGAAATCAAAATTCTCTAGAAAGGCCATCATCTTGGTACAGTCTGTAACATATAAAGGAGCATAAAAAAGAAATAGAAGACTATTTTAGTTGAAGCCTTCCAACCCTGTTGGACTGAAGACTGTAAATAACACCACTGCTGGTGTATAGCTACTTAAGGACTTTGTATAATGTATAAAAACAAAATCAAATTGTCGCAGAGAAAAATCAGTCCTACTAATTCTTTTCAACACCTCATATTTAGAGGTGTTTCAATAAAAAATATTGAATACTAAGGTGGACATTTAATTTTTTGCTACATAGAGGAATAATAAGCATTAATTGAAAAAATTATATTTTATTTTTTATATCTTGACTTTCCCATAATTTAGAAGTTAATCACCACAATAACATTTTTATGCTAAATTATACAAACATACAAATTTTTATGCTAATTTATACAAACAAGATATACTTCAATGACAGCTAACAAAATTTTAACCCAAAATGAGTGGTCTCTTTTGAAACTTTTACTAATAATTTATCATTATTAGTAATTGTTATCAGATACTTTTTAAAACACTTTGATTAACTTCAATTTTATGTAACATTGTAATGAAATCTTTCAATTAAATTTCACCCACTTTCCCGGTATCTCAGTTACTTAATTTTGCAAATGTATCAAGAAACGATTATATAATTAAAAAAATTATAGTAAAAAACCCTTTTATGTAAATATAAAAATTTTATTTTAAGACTTAAAACAAATTATAGTTTAAAAAGCCAAAAAAAATACACTTTTGCAGCAATATGAACTAAATGATAAAAATGCTTTTTTTACATTAAAATTAATTTTGTTATCATCAGATACATCTTTCGCTCTGAACCAAAATTTTTATATTTAAAAATTATTTTTGAGTTTTTATTTCGTATTATTGCGAGTGTGTTTTTTAGTTTTTAAACTATAATTTTATTGTTTCAAGAGTTTTTATATTTTTTTTAATTAAGGTGTGTCTTATTCATTGAGGTTTTTTGACATTTGGAATTAGGCTATGATTTAATTAACTAGCTTTAATTTGAGTTTTAACCAGCCAAAATTAATGCTCTATTAACAAAATGTGAGCAGCAATAAAATAAAAAACGATAAACATTTAGAAAGTTCTGAAACCATTGTCCATGATTATTTAAACACTTAATAACAGTGTGAGGTTTAACTAAAATTAAATTATAATATTAACATCAACAAAATATAGTTATTAACATGAACTTTAAGATTGCTGTATACAAAAAAATAAAATACTAAATAATTTTTAGAACAAATGTTCTAAAGATTATTTTGCTCTTAAACTAAATGTGCAAGAAAAAATATTTTGAAAGTACATTAAAAACACAATCATGTGAAATATAATATGATAACAACTTGCAAGTAATCTTTATTATGTGTGGGATACATAAAAAAGCAATTATCAAAAATGTAATCACAACATGATAACAGCTTGAAAGTTATTTTTCTTATGTTTCAGATATTATTTATTATTCAAGCTGCTGACATGTTTTTTATATTATATCAATTAAAATTTCACAATTACTGCAGAGAGTTTCATATTCATTTGTTTTTCTTGCTAGCACACTCAAGGGTAATTTTTCTCCCTACACAAAATAATTACTTTTTCCCTTCTGTGTAAAGTGCAAAGGACGATAATGTTTTTGAGTGTATGTATGTATGTACTTATGTCTGTCTGTCTGTGTTGTTGTTCTTTCTCCAGCCTGAAAGGTTTCACAGACTTACCTTTGTTTTGACTTTAAAAGTATCATTGAATATGTGAATTTATTGGAAGGATACGCATACTGGAATACAGCATTTGGGGATATTATGTACATACAGCCTAATATTAAACAGAGTAGGTATTCCTCAAATGGGCTTGTATAAGTACTTAATTACCTACCTAAAATATTAAAAATAAAAAAAAATATTTTCGTAAAACAAAAACCAGATTGTGCAAACGTTTTGAAAGAAAGAAACAACTTTTAGGCGGAAGTTTCTCTGAACGTCCGTCGCCGGTGGCGGGTGGCCAATGCGGACCCATGATCAATGGCATCCTATTTACAAGTATGAAAATGTTCAGGTGTAGTTTCTCTGCTGGTCGCCAATTAAAATTAATTTTACCTTTATTTACATGTAAAGAAATGTTGGAGAAATTTAGAGATTACTGTGTGAAGGAAAATTAAGCTACTATGGACTTTCTCAAATTTATAGTTATTAAATCATATTAATGATTATGAACTATATCAAATTAATATTAAAACTAAATATAATATACTTTTTTTTAAATACATAATGATTTATATAATAATAATTCAATATTTATGTGTACCTTAATACAACTCCAACTTTTTGAGACGGTGAAATTAGGCAAGTATATTTCTACTCCGCTGTCTTTTGACGTCAAGTTCAATTAAACTTAATAAAAAGACGAAAGTATTATATAAAATTCTTGTTATTGCATTTAAAACGCTTGAGCATTAAGTTGCGAAATACTACTTCCTTCTCTCAATTTTTGAATATTTAATTAGATATTTTGATTTCTTTTCGAAAAGTACTTTTGACTCTATTTCGAAAAGTACTTTTTCATTCACTTTGTGTCAATTGCGAACCCTGCTGAGCAAGGAAACTTTGCATGGCGGTCAGGAGTGGTCAGGGCAGGGTCTTGAGTTCAGAGAAACCATGCGTGCACGACCGACGACAGGCAGCATGTTCGCAGGCACATTTCCTCACGTCGTCAAATGCTTATTCAATGCCTTATGAAAATTTTAAACATTTCTGTAAGCAATGATTTGCAGGTAGTATTTGGTTACTTGGTATAAATACTTGACATTTATGTTGACACATTTTGCAAGACCTGTCTGTGCTTAGAATCAGGACTCGTGGACTGTGCATTACATTAGCAGGCATATTAAATAAAAAAATTGTAATGTATGTTTCCTACGTACTAGTGTATGTTAAATATCTATTCTATGTCAAATATCTCCCCAAACCTTGATACTGCTTATTCTATTCTAAGTATGCTGATACTTTTAAAGAACTTGATGAGACAAAGTTATGTGAACTCTACTTGGTGAACTTTGTAATTTTTTGATACGATTAAAATTTGTGCAAAATGATTTTTCAAGCAGTGTATACATAGATATTGGAAACTTATTATTTCCTTACTACGAAATTAAACCGAAAGCCTGCTTAATACATGTAAATTGTTTACTCTCTCAAAGAAACGTTTCTACATTTTATCTATAAAAAATGAAATCTTTTATCTTGATACATTATTGCACAAATAACTTTTTATCAGTTTAATATTTTTGAATACACGAGAGTGTATATGTTCTGGACTGCCAGTGGGTGGTGTACTTATGTCTGTACCTGTGTGCCATGCGTATGTGCATTGTTTGGTGTCTGGAGGAAAACGTAGAAAATATGGGGAAACCAGTTAAATTGGTCAACCAGTTGGAATTTTTAAGTTATAAAAAATATAGAATGATGTGTGAAAACATGTATTTTGTTTATTTTTTTTTCTACATAGTATTATAGAAACAACTATAAAATTCTGCTAAGTGTTGGACACTTATACAGTAGGGTTTGATAGTTATCTATGTCTCATGTCAAGTTCTAATGAAATATCTAGGAATTTTTCTGATTTTTTAAAACAATTGGTTGAAATATTAGTCTCTAAAAGCCTCTTTTTCGTAAAGTCAATAGGCTATTTGACTTGATTTTTTAAATTGTTATAATTTGTTCCATTTTGCATTATAAGAACATTACATTTATATTTCCAGGATATATGCCGTATTTTTATATAAATCACTTTTAAAATTTGAAATTTCGAACTCGCGCTTAAACTCAATTTTTGTGGTGCGGCTAGCGTGACGTCACATGCAATGTAAACAAACAATCCTGTCTGCTGAAGAGGATTATTATTTATTTTCATATTAAAATGGTGTATAAATGGTGTGTAGTGACACAATGTACAAATACGTCTACAAAAAATCCACACAAAGTGTTCATTTCAGCACCAACGAATTCTAAAGGACGAAAAAAGTGGCTGCAATTAGCCCAAAAAGATCGAAACAGAATTGTAGCTCACTCAAATGTTTTTATGTGTGAAGATCATTGCGATGTAATATTTGTGTTTTAAACATTAGTATCGATATCAATGCCTATAAACCAACAGAATAAGAATATTAAATTTTGGTATGAATGCGCTTTAGTACCAATGATGTATTGACAATTATTAGTATTTATCTAAGTTTAAGTTTTTGATACAATATGAAAGAATATGTATTAAAAATGATGTTTAAAAAAATTCTGCATCAGATGATTATTTATTATAAAAAAATCAATTTAAAAAATTTCATACCTGATGACTTTTTTCGAGGGAATATGTTTTACCCTTTTTCTCCAGTTAGTTCACTTTATCTTTTATTATTAAGCACTTATTGCACAATTTAAAAAATACTTGTAAGTATTTATAATAAAAATAAAGTAAATTTAATTATTGAACTCGAATATTTACTTAATCTGTCAACTTTAACAATGACATATTATTTATCCAACATTCAGGAAAAGTCTATTTGTCTATGATTTAGGTTTGGAATAATATTATAGTGCTTATATATCCATTAGCATATGCACTGCATGGGCATTAAATAATTTTTTTTACATTAGTTATGACCGGAAATTATTTTAATTAAATATATCATTTGTAATGTATTTCTTTTTGTACACATATGTAATGAATTTATATTATATAAAAGATTATACTAAATGCAAAAGGTGACAGTTATAAATTTAAAAAAAAAAAGACCATAAATCAACGATTTAAAAACTTGTCTGTTACGTCATCCGACTTTTAACCAATAACAGGGTGTTTGCGACGCTGATTGAATTTAAAAAAAATGTTGTGATTTCTTTACGTTTTTTTTATAAAATATAAATGTATTCTTCCGAAAATTAAAGGAAATACGCTTATTTTACATTATAATCTAATAGGATGACCCCGAATTGTGGTATATTTTTGATGTTGACAAATAGCCTATTTCTTTTAACAAACATCCTATGGTTCCCCGCATAATGAGATGTACAAAAAAAATGTTTACTATTTTGCTACATATTAATTGAGGTTTCTGTATATATGAAGCACCTACTTTTACATTTTTGGGCACATAGATCTAAAACTGTAGAAAATGCTGTGCGGCTGACAGGAGAACGAATGGTTATCCTTGACAAAATTATAGGGTTTTTATGTTCCACTACAGGACCCTAAAAATTCTGTGCATTACAGTAACGATTAATAAGAAATGAAATAACACATTTCAATAAACTTATTTTTATTCATCACAAATAAATCACATTCTACAATTATTGTGATTAGATGGATAAAAAATGTGACACTATCACTTGCATGAGAGACTAATCACTTGCACTATCACTTGCGTGAGAGACACTATCACTTGCGTGAGAGACTATAATATAATTTTATTTTACACAACTATCATTTACATCATTATGCATTAAGAACCATGGATGTGCAGCCCAAGCTGGTAATATCTGCCTAAATGTTAAAAAATCTACTAGAAACTGCTAAAAATATCATAATCAACAGCCTGCCTCAGTCCACTGCTGGATCGTAGGCCTCTCTAATGGGCATATAACACATATCAATAAATGTATTTTATTGAAATGTGTTATATATAATCGCTACACTGTGTAGGTGTGTTGGCGAATGCAATTGCGAACACAGCTTCTCGCAACAGTGGTGCTGCTGCCAGTTACTTGTCTTTGACATTTTAACTACACGATTATAGACATCTTTCAAGGCTAGCCTGCCAAGCGGTCTGGAATGAAACCCAAGATTCCAGGGTGCACTATACCGTCAAGGCCATAAGCCTTGTGGTCAGTGTAATATACCATGGCTTATGAATTGCCTTAATTTTATTCCATTCTAATGAGAAAAGTTTGTTTCCAATTAAAAAATTTGGTGTTAAAGCAGTGTTTTATGTAGAATTATTAAATTTTTGGATTTGGATACATATCTCTAGTAGTGACAAATCTGATATTGCTTTGTACATGCTATTTCAATGGGACACTTTTTTATAAATTTGAAATCTATTGCTAATAAAATACCTGGCGAAGACACAGTTCTTACATAGGTGATAATGTTTATCGTAAATAAAGGTAGTTATTATAATTCTCTTCCCATATGTACACTAATCTCAAATTTGGAGAATAGTTCGCCACAAAAATAAGGTCCATGTGAGATGACAATGTTACATTTCAATTAATCATATCAAATAATGTTTTATATAATTAATTTATTATAGTTTTTTAGTTATATTTTATTTTAGGTAATTCATTTTAATTGATATTACTACATATTTTTTTATTTTTTCTCTTAGTCATGTGGTTGGTCGTTTCGCACAGCGAGCAAATTAGGGAGGCATGCACGCGCACACACAAATGAGCGGCGCCACGCTTGTTCTGTTTGCGGCAAAGCGTTCCTTCGTACAGACCATCTGCGTGAGCATGCATTACTGCATGCACCGAAGCCACCGCATTTGCGGCATCGATGTCCTGTGCCTGGTACGACTTGTTTATTTTTCTCATTTGTCTTTGCATGAATTATGTAAAATACTGTATAATTTATTATTAGCATTGTTATTCCGTGTCCTTGTGCAATTCTTTTATAAAAATTAGTTAGCAATTAAATAAACATCAAGATACGGCATAATGAAATCTAACATACGTGGTACTTTTTATGTCTAAACGTGCAAGTGAAGTATGCCTGTCTGTTGATTATTGGTTTTTGTGTACCATAATATTAATTGGGCCTTTTTTATATTAGTAAGTTTTAAATATCAAAAAGTTGTAATGTATGTGATTTTCTTATTTATAATAATTAGAATCTATTATATGTCATTTAATATTTTGTAATTCTATGACAGGAAAAAATTTAATTCAATAAATGGTAAATATTTTCCCGTGTCAACATTTTTTGTAAAAATGTGGAGGATGCAAATAAGATGTACAGAAACCCTCATCTTTGTCTTTTTTAACTTTCGTTCCATGTATTTAATTAAATTTGTGCAAACTTTTTATTTCTCAAACTATACTCCCCTTAGTTGAGTCACCTTAAGGTCCTTTAAAATCCTTGTATCTTAAATGAAATTTTTCGTTAAATATTACTTGAATATTTGAATTTATTGCAATAATTTTGCTTATGGCCCTGCTAAACAGTGTTCATTTGGAATTTCCATACACAATTTTCTTTGTGTTGGACTGTCAATATTTACGCAATATTATTCTTTAAAGAAAGTCGTAAATAAAGACGTATATTTTAATTGAAGAGCCAGGTTCAAAATGCAAGTTCTTGGAAAGTTTTTATAATGGTACAAAATTGTCTTTTGTATTACTAAATTTTGCTACTGTAATTTTGTACACATATGTTAACAGTAGCAGAAAGCAATGTTCTACTCTATCAGATGTAATATCAGTGGCTAAAGAGAGATCAGTGGCTTTAGTGGTAAAGAGTAAATATTGTCATATGGTCAGGAATCACCTGACTGTCCACTATCAGCTCTATCACCAGCTGCAAAGTGCATCTGTGCAACATGTGAAAGTTACGTAACATCACATTGTCATTGGGTTCATGCAACTTCAAATTGTTGATCATATAGAATTATTATATGTGAATGGTTTGATAAGACAGTAAACCTTTGGAAAAATCCAATGCACTATTCACATAATATATTTTTTTTCTAAATTCTACATCACTATCCTCAAAGTGGCATTTTGGTCAGACAGTTATTTTTATATCCAGCGAGAAATCAAGCATGGAGGAGTCTTGCAATGGGAAAAAATCTTGCTGTGGGTGGATTATGTATTATTTTTTAAACCATGAAAAAAACTGAAGAAAAACTCAAAAAACACAAGGACAGTACACCATGTCATGGAATGGTTCATAAGAGGTTTAGTAAATTTCATTACAATCGAATCAGCACAAGGGATGCAGAGCATTCAAGATGTCTTAAATTTTTCTTGCTTTTTCACTTCCTGACCAGAGTAGAGTCCCAATTTTTAAATGAAATTCGGTGCATTTGTAATTTGTTGCTCATTGGATCCTTCCTAACATTGTTTTCATTGTAGTCTTTCTACATGTAACAGGCACTCTTCTATTCAACAGTAAATAGTTTTCAACTAATCATATTAAGAAAAAAAATTAAGAATAAATTAAAATTTAATGGACTGCACAAGTATTATTCTTTGGAGAAAATTGAATTTGATAATTACAAGTCTCGACTATACTGAATGCAACTGATAAGATTCAGTTCAATATCAAACTAATGATCAAATTCAGTCCAATGAGCAAGCCATATGTTTTGTTGTGATTGTTGAATGTGGTCGTAATTACATATGTGCTCTGTTGCAAATGGACAATACGAATAAATTTGAAGATAATAAATGCAAGCAATTTGTTTTTCATAGTGGTCTATAAAGTTTTATTACAAAATTACTTGTTTATGAATTTTTGTATTGTGCCAAAATGTGAGTGTTTCCAGAATACTGCACGCATTTTCTTCTGATCTTTCGTTATTACCTTTTTAAGTTACACTTTTGTGCATTTGACTAAGTCATATTTATGGATGGTAGCATTATGTTTTATGACTGGAGAGTGCGAAGATGATTTCAGAATGTAGTCTGTATTGAGTGTCGATATGTTAGATCAAACTGTTGAATATTGCCCATGTAATGAATGGACAGTAAGCTGCTTTTTAGCATTATTTCATTGAATTGATTATGAATATGAATATGTTTCATTCAGTGTTTATGAATATAAGGAGTGTATATAATCTCATTAATATGGTGGTCGAAATGCACTATCGACAGGTTGTGAGCAGCGATTTCTACATAAGAGCTCTCTGTATGTTCATCAGAAACGTGGTCATGCACAGAGTACCACTACAGTGACCTCGGAAGGAAAGGTGGAACCTGCACAGCCACCAGTTATTGACAATCCCGTTATGGTGATTTTTTTACTTATTTATTTTTGTCATATCAGATAATTATGGAAATATTTTGATTGACCATACGTATATGCATTTGAATAATGATGCATAAACTAACATATTAAATAAAAATCTGGCCAAATGTGTATCATAAAAAAGTAAAAAGTAGGGTTCCATAATTTTCATTGTTTTTTGAAATAGTTGATGCAAGTTGACCAAAATAACTTTGTTTGAAATTTATACTAGTATCTAGATTTTTCCAGATTTTTCAAACCTATGGTTGAATAATTAGAAAGAGTATTTTCACATCACTTTAAGTGGAACATTTTGTGAATAGGAATCAAAAAAAATTGTCAATCAAAACCTTTATTTTAAAATTTTGCTTTAAAAAGCTTATACAATTATTCTCCGATAATTAAACAGATAAAAAAAAAATCAACATTAAACAGATAAAAAAAAAACGGCTCAACTTCACATGCATGCTTTGTTGTAAAAAATATAGTAACTTTCATGTGTATTGTCTACAACTTTAAAAACTTCTCTATGGACCTCTATAAATTGTAACACATTTGAACAAATCAAAATGGTAGCAGTACTGGTACACAAACTGTAGGTGTTCCGCTTGAATGGAGGAGGGAGGTGTGGAAGATTACCCTAATGAATAACTATCACACGGAGTTAGTTATCAGTCTTTTGCAAGATATATAGCCCTAACACGTCGTGTCTTAGTCTAATTTGTATTTTTCATATACTTTCTTTTATAAGGTTATAATTCCAATTTAAAGTCTGTTATGTAATTTTTTTGTTTAAGAATTCTGCAGTCACTTGGAGAAAATGGGATCCTTATAACTTCATCAAGGTGTCTGTCTATCTCTATGTTACAGCAACATAGCCTTTTTAATTTAAGACTGATTATGATGAAATTTTATTGGATTTATGTGAACACATAAAAAAGAAAACATTTTCAGCTTTCATATTTATTTTTTTGATATGGATAATGATATTGTTATGGAGAGAAAAGCACACACCTAGATTATTATTATAAGAAATAGCACATTTGTTTTGGGTTTGACTTAGCTGTTCTGAAGAGATAAACTACTGTCTGTCAACAAAAACTGAGCTAAAACCTGTGCGATGCCATGTTAGCACATAAGTGCAATTTGGCTATTGTTATTGTTATCTATGTTTTGGTGGAAAATGAATGTTTATAGATATGTAGCATTCACATCCGGATAACTCAATTTCAGCTCCAATACAACGACTTCCCCGTTGCAGTAGAGCTCAAATCCCCTTCCCCGCTCCCTGAATCATCTGAAGAATATCATGCAGCTCGCACTCACTGCACCTGGCCCTTGCAAAGCAAACCCCCTGCTGCAGAAGCACTAGATGATGACTCGGAGTATGTTCCGCCACCTGACAGCATAGCAGCTGAACTGGCCGACAGTAGTGATAATAATGTTTACTCAACACAGGAAGATGTGTTTCTACATGGAAACAGTATGCATGCTTCTGATGATAGTGTGTAAGTATTCTTTTTGTAAATGTTTTCCTGATCTGAGCAATTTCTTTTTAATTTTTTTTTATTCTTAAAAGCTAGAGGGATCTTAACTCTTTCTGCTAATTAAAAGCAACAATAATAATAATATTCTCGATACAGATCATTTGTTAATTGGCTTATAGCTGCTGTCAGCAATAAAAGAGTTTAAAAAATTTCACCACATCATTCCAATATGTGCCAGTTTTAGTGAGTCAAAACGGTTCGCCGTATGAAAGAGAAGGTGATTTTCTAAATATTATATACTTCATGAGAATATTGGTGCATCCAGTGAGATGTGAAATTTTTTTACATTTGTGTGTTGGATTTACTTGACTTTCCTTAATTTTTTTAGGAGTAAGGCGAATTATGGGGTTCACTTTCTGTAAATTTCTTTTCTTTGATTGTAAAAAAGAAACCTCATGATAAAATTCCATTGTCCATTGGTCACAGCATCATAACTTCAAGTTATTTGACATTGAGGAACAATAAAAGAACAAGATGATAACTTCATTTCATCATTTCATTTTAATTATGTGCAAAAATTTATAAAGCAATCAAAATTGTTATAACGTTTTTATAACATAACTACAATGTGCTCATCTGTATATAAATTTGCAAGTGTTTAGGTTATCATATGATAATGTGTAGACTTTTTATACATAGATAACATTCAAGGTTAATTGTTTGAAGAGTTTTTATCATATAGTTGTTTTATTTTATATATAAATATTGACCCATTGAGCTTCCTTCCATTTCACATTATTATAACGTCCATTATTTCGACTTGATGTAGACAGATTAGAATAATAGTGTATTATTTATTTTTCTTGAAAATTACTTTGTGTTAATATGCAAAATTTACTTATATCGCCAAGCACATCGCAATCGCTACAGCCTCCCTTCCACATCTCACATCATAAGATTTCTCATGTATATTCATTAACTTATGTTTACAACCCTGACTATTCTGCCTCTTATACGATGCAACTTTGCCCACTTTGCTTAAAGTGATACAACCTAGGTAAGTATAGGCTACATAGGATAGACATAAGAGTAAAATGGTACTTGTATGCTATGTATGTGATTGTTGAGCGTATTTTAAAAAGTAAACCAATACTGAGATCAACAATTATTTATTGCAAAACATTGTTTTTCACTAAAAATGTAGTATAGTAGGTATCTAGCACATATATATAATGAGATATACTTAATCTTCATAGAGATTAAGCCTAACTTAAACAAAACAAACAATAGAAGTTTGTATTGTTAAACGATAGATGCACATGGCGGATGTCATACAAAATGGGCAGTGGCAATAATATATGCTAACCTGATGACCATATCACAGAACAGATACATTCAGAATAGACACAACGCATACCAACCCATATAAAAAAAGATTCACACTTTTTCATACCTTCCGAAACGCTGTCAAAGTGAGTCCCCTCTCTCCTCGACTTACCCCTTCTGATTGTGTAATTATTATCAATGTTCGTAGATGATGAATTGCTGATTCTCTATTGCTCATAGGCCGTGTTATCAAAGAAAAAATTTATTTTTATTTTTATAAATTTATTTATTAGAACCTTTATAGAAAAAAGTAGTTTTTATTTTTATAAATTTGTTTATTAACAAAAATATTTCACTGAAAAGATAAATGTCAAAGTAACTGTGCGTGTGGTAAATTGTAGTAATTGCATATATGACTGTAGACAATTCACACATCTGAAAACAAACAAAAAAATACACAAATGTAGATATAATTATGGAAATATTTTGTAATCTATTAATGAATGAGAAATATTTTAAAATTTTTCAAAAACCCCACACTTGGTCGACAACGTATGACTGTGATTTCTTGAAAAATGAAAGAAGGTCACTATTTTTCCTAGGAGGAGCCGATACAACCAAAAAGACCAGTTTCTTCATAATCATCTTATAAAACTGACATAATATTTAAAAAAATTACATCAGTTAAAATCAATGCTTTAATTGTGCATTCACATCGAAATCATTAACAAACAATTTTTCCATCGGTCTTTAAACTTCACTTGAATTATTTTGAATATATTTTTTTCTGGAGAGGCCGTGCTCGACATTGCCCTGCCCCGTCTACGCCAATGCGTGCAAAATAAAAACTTTACATCTAAATTGGTAATTATTAGTTTCAAGTGCAATGGGTATAGAACATAATTTATTTTACTGTCAATTTCAACATACAAGGACTATATCTTTGTAAGTTCTTCACTTTTATTTACTTTCTTTCACTGTTTGAGTGCCAACCAGCGCCATTGCGCTCATGCTCGTACTAACTAAATTTGCCACGAGCGCGATGGTTCTCGCAAAATCAGTTCTGGTGTAGCACGCGGTAGGGGAGGTCGCTTGCACGTATTGCTAATTTTTTATCTTTCTATGTGTTACATGAAGTTCAAATTATAATATTATTAGTAATTACAATATACAAAGGATCCAGGAAAAGAAAATTTTTAACCCATAGTGTCGGAATACGAAAATAATTCGAGTGAAAATGATCGTTTTTCAAGTTGTGAAGAAAGTGATAGTGGGAGTGACATTGTGGTGCGCTCACAATTTGGCATAATGCGAATTTTGAGTGATAGTGATAATAGTGACGATAACAATTATTTTGCTGATACAGAGGATGTACCGGACTGCGAAAATATGATGTGACCTTGATTTCAATTTTTGTTATAATATTTGTTCACAATATATATTTTCATAATTTTCTTTGTATTTTATTATCCTTTTATAAGTTTTTATTAAGAAAACACCGAAAAAATTATTAAAATTGGATAATTTTAGGAAGAGATATAGTTTTTTTTCGAGACAAGGGTAAATGACATCAAAAACAAAAGATTTATTTGGCATTTTTAAGTATATATGAGTAAAAAACCATGGCACTAAAACGGTTAAAGTCTATTTTAATTTCTTAGGGACCCGTAAATTTTCATTTTGATGTAATGTTTAGTAAACAAATTTAAAAAAGATTTATTCACGAAATATATATGCAATTCAGAGTTATTTTGCTTAAAATAATGATATAAGCTTTCTTTTAAATGATCAATAAACATAAATGGTCAAAAAACCAATTGCAATTTTTCTTCCCATTTTTTATAATGTGAAATGTATGAGCTTTAAGAAAAAATGTATCACATTTTAAACAATTTAAATATCTTCTAATCAGTATATTGAATTCTTCCTTTCATCAATAATCAACTTCTTGCAGCTACTGCAATTCTGAATTCAATCAGATCTAGTAAATTTAAAACAAATACCAAACACAAACCAGAACACTCAATAAAACAATTATATAACAAAACAATGGCTACAGTACCGTAAAGTAACACGCAACACCTAATAAATGAAATATGTGAAAATATTATAATAATATATTTTCTGCACAATACTTAACAGACTCTGAGTTTGTAGTTTGTGGCCTGAGTTGTGTCTACTATGACATGTGGCTATCACCAGAGCTGTATAATGGCAGTATATGTTTAAATTCACTGTCATTATCCTAGCGAGATGCTGTCATCAATTTGAGTATCCGTTTGACCACCCCCTGGTCCATATAATATATTTTATGTAGGAGTTTGTAAAAAACATACTCGTATCTCATGTAAAATCAACATTATTACTACTTAGTGCAATAGAAAAGAAAACCTACAGTATTATATAAGGATTGTATTGTTTTATGACAGGTTCGTATACGGATGTTCAATATTGTGCAGTATGAATATTTCATAATTATTTGGCATTTGTCATTTGTATATGTAGTGAAGATATAGATTCTCTATGTGAAACTGATTACCGATTAATTGAATAACAAATGATGGAACACTCTCACTCGGTGGTAACGCAGTCATAGACTATCAAGTAAGGGTGTTCAAGCATTTGTTATTCAATTAATTGGTAATTGATTTCATGTAGAGAAGTTTTACAAAATTTAACAGGATTGTATTGATTAGTGATAGGTTTTTATTTACGGACATTTAATACCTTCCAATATGAATGTTATCCATATATGTAGCAATCTGTGATAATGTAATCATATTTAAGATAAATTAACTATCTTGCATTAAGACACAGTTAAGCTTAAATTGCAGTATGTGCATTAGGAAACTAAACATAAAATGTAATAGGATTGTATTACTAATATTAGCAATGGCGTTCATGTACAGTATCGTGCAATATGAATATTTACGCTAATTTGATATCTATATGTGTAGCTATCTGTGAGAACGTAGCCATATTTTGGATGAAATTAACAATAATTGTAAAGATATAGTTAAGCTTTGCACTCTGCATTAGGAAACCAAACATAAAAAATAACAGTATTGTATTGATTAACGATAGGTTCATTATTGTGCATTGTAACTTATGGTAATCTAACATTCATACACAAGTTTTTCATAAAATCACTATTTAGTTATCGGTACCTTATAATTAACTAGAAAACAAATTAGGCTTTAAAAAAACACTGTACTTAGAAAAAGAGTATAATTTCCAGATGCATTCATGTCGGCAACATATGGCAACGTATGGCATGGTCTGTTCAAAGCAACAACCATATTCCGACCATTCAAATAGGTCTTAAATTAAAATTGACTTTCAATGTTAAATGACTTATTATTTAAAAACATGTTAATATCTAAAAAAAATATACTTGAATGGGATTGTTTTTAAAAGCCACGATTAAAAGTTATACAACACATTATGTAAAAGAGATTACTACACACTCATTAATTTCGGTAGATCACAAGGTAGAAATATAGGTTAGGTAGGTACCACAATTGTAAGATAATGTAAATAATCATTAGTGAAACAAAAAAAGATAACTGAATACAACACAACCTTAGCTGGCTCTGAACAAATAGTATGCATATTAACAACAAACAACAATCAATGTTAGTGTAGGTATATGGTTTTAGTTGGTTCGATATTGTGTGGCCGACTTAAGGTGATTATACAAATTTTCTATGACTAGGGCCAGTTTATCTCCATATCGAATGATGTAATACGATCAAATTTAAAAAATCTGTGCCTGCTACGGTCAGCTGTTAGTTTTCAATACTTAATTATTAAGGAAGGGCAGAAAATGAAGGATAACACCGAGACCATTTATATTTCGTGTGTGACACCTTATTGGGCCAATAACTTTTATCTCGGGATTGAAAAAACGGTCAACACCGGTAAAAACAATTTTATTATATTTTCATGATATCATGTTTTAGAAGACAATAAGCTGAAAATACAAAATAAACAATGTTTACCTTAACCGTTTAAATTGCTGAAAGATTGAAGACACTGCCATTGCACCGCGAGATAAGATTGAATAAAAAAATTAAATTTTTTTGTGTATGTGTTTTGTATGAAAACTTTAATTTTTAACCAACCTTTATTGTGCAGAATATCAGGATGTTTACCGCAAAGTTCCTCACATTCATGACATTTTGGTGGTCGCTTACATTTTATGTTTTTTGAAAAATTTCAAATTATGTTTTTTTGATCAGCCTTCCATGGAATAAGATTTCTTTTTTTCTTTGCCACAGTTTCTGCAACATTAGTAACATATCCAAGATGAGCTACTTCTCATGTATCGGCAGTGGTATCTTGGCATTGCAATAACATATTCATCGTTCAAGAGAAAGAGTCACTTCTTGTAACAAATTTTGCTTTAAATCCAGTTTAATTTCATCCAAAGCTTTACGTTTATGAATATCAGCGTTGCCATCTTCTATAAGCAACAACAGCTTTGATATTTTATCCGTCTGATAAACGTCATCAGGTAATCTGTAGTTCTTTCTGTATACAGATTGCGTGTGCCCCATAAAGTTTGCTAATTGTACAATAACCGATTTCTGGCTCCATATGACAGCATATTTCTCCACTGTGTGTACCTACACTGTGACCTCTTTTGCCTCCTATAGCACTAAGTTTGAAATTTTTCATTAACATCTCTTCAGTGTTAGAAATGGAATGGTAAAATTTTTACCGTTCTATTTCTAGTTCTCGTTCCTTTATTTCTCCACTCTGACCGTAGTTGTGTCAATTTTGGTTGGAGTCCCCTAGTCCTCATATCATTCTTAATTTTCCCAATCCATGTCGTTGGCGGGAGTCCCGGACCTCTTTTTGGTTCAGCGATTTTCAGAACCTTTCTAGTCATATGATCATCTTCTCTACGCATAACATGGCCATACCAGCGTAGGCGGTTCTCCTGCAATTGTCTGTTTTATCGGCAACTTTGAACGTATCGCTAATGTATTTGTTTCTGACCTTGTTTTTTAGGGTGACTCCCCCGGACCAGCGTAATACAGGGTGTGATAGATGTGGCAGATTTCAATGTTTGAAAAATTGTAAAAAAAAACTACACCTCTAATACAAAGTAGGTTTACTTTATAACAACAAATGCGGATTTCATTTTTTAAAAACCACTTTTTCCAAATGGCGGCCATCGAGTCTGACACACTCTTCGAGTCTAGCACGCATGTTCTCAAAAATGCATTTGCAGAGCGACTGGGGTATCCTACTGACTTCGGCTCGAATATTTTCTTTAAGTTGTGTCACAGTGCTCGGATTTGTTTTGTAAACAACGGATTTTAAGTATCCCCATAAGAAAAAGTCACATGGGCTTAAATCGGGTGACCTAGGTGGCCACGGTACGGTACCGTTTCGGGATATGTTTTTTTCTGGAAATAACTGCCGCACTGCGTTCATGGACACATTAACAGTGTGAACTGTGGCCCCATCCTGCTGGAACTATGTGTTTTGGTTGAAGGATGGACTATTCTGTAGTTCTACTCTGAAAAAGTCATTTAACATCTGGGCATATCTCTCCGAATTCACAGTTACAGTTTGGCCACGTTGATTTTCAAAGAAATAAGGCCCTATGCAGATGCAGACATGGCACACCAGACTGTTACTTTAGGCTCATGTAAAGGCTCTTGATGCATTTGTCTTGGGTTGTGGACATCCCAGTAACGAAAGTTCTGCTTATATACATATCCTCCACTGTGAAAGTGAGCTTCGTCACTAAAGAATATGTTGCCCATCCGGGTAGCAGTACGAAATCTCAACAACATCACCTCCGCGTAAGTTTTTCTTAATTCAAAGTCAGAATCATGTGAATCTTCAACAATTTGAATTTTATATGGACGGAACTTGAGCTTTTTTCGCATTATTACCTGTAAAGTTGATTTCGGAATTCCCAATATCGATGAACGTGTACACAGTAATAAATGGGGATTTTCAACGACAGAAACCATAACACGCTCAACATTTTCATCCGTGGCTACCAATGGTGTAGGTCCTGGCCTGGGCCTATTTAATGTTGATCCTGTAGCTCTGAACCTTGCTACCTATGACTGAATGAGGTTGATTGATGGTCCATCACGTAATCGACGAATACTGTAACGATTATTAAATCGACGGCGTGCTACAGACAGCGAAAATCCACTCGAAATGTACGCCTCAACCGCAAAAGCGCGGTGCTCTCCACTCCACTGTTCCATGGCTACTAAAACATCCGCACCGCTTGCGCTTCTAACGACGCCCCCCGCGCCCCTCTTATGTGTTGCGTTCAGAAACTATAGTTATTCAAACTTTGAAATCTGCCACTGGACACCTGTATTTTCATCTCGGTTATATTAAGTCTCTGTTTGTCTGATTTGCGCAATGCTCAGCATTTCGACCCATATGTAAGGCCGGTCTTACTGCTCTTTTATAGACGTTCCTTTTGATCTCATTTGGCATTCTCGCGTCACAAAGGACCCCCATCAACACTCTCCATTTCAGCCATCCTGTTATTATTCGGCTTTCGATATCGGCCTCGGTTGTACATTTTGATGAAATAACTGAAGTAGACCAGTTTAAATACCTTGGATATTTAAACTGGTCTACTTTTTTTAAGGGGAGCCCTGCTTATGGTTACTGTGGAAGCTGTGTTATTTTTAGTGCCTGAAAAGTTACAGTGCATATATTCAGGCTTGAACCTGCTAACTCTTAGACCCCTGCTCTCCAGCACTGTGCACCATGCGTTAAGTTGCGACTGTGCTTCTTCTGCCGTTTCAGTGACTAGTACTATGTCGTCAGCGTACAAAAGCGTCCAGGGGGGTGGTTTTTATAGGTCTTCTGTGATATAGTTCGTAACTAGATTGAAGAGCATAGGGCTCATTGTGAAGCCTTGATGGAATCTGACTCTGATCTCAAAGTCGGCTCCTACACCAGCTAGGCTCACCACTTTGGTGTTGGTATTACTGTACATATCCTTCAGCAAATCTATGAGGTGTTCTGGGACCTGTCGTAATCTTAAGGCCTGGCATATGAATTTCTTTAACACCTGGTCAAAGGCTTTCTCGAGAACTATAAAAATCATGCGAAGGTCCTTTCCGCACGCTTTGTACTTCTCCGTAAGAATTTTTAAAGTGTGTTTAGCCTCTATTGTACCTACACCGCTGGTGAATCCGCACTGGTTAGGCGTCTGGTTATGCAAAAGAATGTGCGGCAGTATATCGTTTGAAGCAGAGAATTATATGTTTCTACATTACTTTTTCAAGCTGAACTAATTTGGAAGCTGTAAATGTAGCTTTTTCGCAATGATGATTTTTTTAAGAATTTTTAAATCACTTGATAGAGGAACTGTCATTATTTTATTCCATTTTTTTAAGTTTAAGTATATTCTTGACTTGAAACATTGTATTTCCAGTGTGACTCTATGACCTGAATAATTGTCTTGAAATAGGCTTCCATTATACCAGATTGTATACTACTAGCAGATTTTAATGTCATCATAATTGCTATGTTGTCGCATTATTTTAAGCTTGTGCTAATCTAAGTTGTTGTATTTCTTATAAAGACAAAAAAACACAAAATGCTTGTTTGGCTAACTTACCAATAAAATACAACATTACACTAAAATTACAAATAGGTATATAACTCGTGACATTAAAATATATAATTGGTTAGGATAAAAAATTTAAAAAAGTTTATAAAAGGGGTACTTTACAGATTTGGTCATTTACATTTTGTAAAGGGCTTAATTGATAAAGTTTTACCTACCATTAGGATTAATAGAGTAGGAAATTTTAAGATAAAACCTTTGCAACTGCTAACTATTATGAAAAGTGATCTATGATATGGTTCGCAAAATACTTACCAACAACATCATATGTTGTTTTATGGAATAAATATTGCAAAATTTATTTTTAGAGTTTTTGTAGGAGATGCACCACGTTCATCATTTTCTGCAATTATTATAATTGATGATTCATAAATGTGACATACAAACTAACCAGTTTTATTTATAGTTCAAGTCTGTGTAACATCTTTCTCTTTGGTGAGCCTGGTGGGATCTTAAGGTTAAGCATTCTGCAAATGTCTCCGCACAAGCGTTCTAGAGTAATCATACCTTTGTTTAATAGTTCATATCTATAATTACAATTGCTATAGTTTTTTTGCTTCATGATTATTATCACTAATTGACAATTTTAGCGTGGTTATTCTGTTGTTTTTTATTTTTTTTTCTTCTTTCATTAGTGTTTGTGTTTCTCTCCTGTTTTGTATTTCTTTGGCCTATGCAAATTCCTTGTAGTAATCCAATACTAAAAGTCTGTAGGATTTAAGTCAGGGTACTGTGCAAACCATGCAATGACCTTTACCAATCTACCTGTCTCCAAAGGCTTTTATTGAAATGATGCCGGACAATCAATGCATAGTGGTAGCACAATGATAGGTGACTAGATAGTAGATATCTAGATGGCTTACATGCTGATAAATCACGTTGAATATTGTCACCTATAGTGTCACTAATACGAAATAAATGAATATATTAAAACATACCTGTCTCTCCTGCTAACATAATTATTTTTTATTCAATATTTTACTCAATTAAATAATGGACGTCGCATAATTGCATTGTGTGGCAACGTCCGTACTATAAAACACTAAGCGGACATCAAATATGACTAAATATAAAAGTAATTTTTTGCCCCAAAAGTGTCACAATAATTTATATGGTACGCCCTAAGTAGGTAGACATTACATTATATGCATAAAAGATTTGTTGGACGTGTAATAGATTACAGGATGTATATATACACACACACACATTTATATATATATATATATATATATATATATATATATATATTTATTATTTATTTCAATAGTTACTTGCTCAGTTTGAGTAGGATCTCTCGTTATTATTTACAGGCTTATTTGTGAAAATGTATTCATGTAGGGATAATGTTTACACTTTATCTTTAGAATGTCATATTTCTATGTTGGTTTTCGACACTATTGTAATTTTTTTTACCTCAGGCAATCTATGGCAGTGAATGGCAGTAACATGGAGCTAGTGCTACTACCAGGTACACAGTTAGTACCGGAAGACTCGACAGGCCAGTCGGGGCTAATGATTAATACTGATTCGCTCAGTCTTGACACTGAGCTAGGTCTGCTTGATGCTACTGGAGAACATATCAACCATTTTTTGCAGGTTTGTATTTATTATATTTAATTGAAACGTTCTTGCTGCGTCTTCGACGTAGAGTAGGCAACTGTGACAGAATCCATGCACAAAAATGTAGCCAATCATATTAAAACATTTGCATCATGTACTTTCTTGCTATCACTTGTAATGTAATTGATTGTTCACAAAACACTCATATATAATGTAAATATACATTGTCGTTTATAATTCTGTTATATTAGGAATTATCAGCAAAGTGCACACTTGTTCCAAATGTAATTTTCGTTAGTCATCGACAACCCTTTTATTCAGAAAATGTTAATTTTCATTCCTCTATGCAAATGTGTTAAAAAGGTTCTGTTTTCATTGGCCAGAAAATCATTGAATTGGTACTAAACTCAGTGGGGTAAAAAAATGTTGCAAATGTTTTAAAAATATATTCATTGATCATTAAGAATATAATGAAATTTTTGCATTTTAAATATTTTTTAGAATTGAAAATGTGTGTAAGAATTTTAAAAAATTCTAGGCCGTATCCTTTAGTCCTTACACATTCACGTTTAGCAAACAGAGGATAAAAAGCTGTTATATCAATTTTTGTTGTTTTTCTTTCAATAAACAGAAATTTTGTCCAACTTAGTCTTAGCACTTTAGGGAAAATAATACTATTTGTATTTTACTGCAATTTTATTCATTTCTCCTTTATAATGTTGTAAACGATCACAGTCACGATGGTGGATGTTGTTACATTGTTATATAAGATTTTGTTATACTTTCTAGCTAACTTTATTGGAATTCTTTCTCTTCCAAATTGATTGATGTAAATTTATTAAAAAACACATTTTTTCCCATTCACATTCTTTCATTAGTTCACCGCTATTTAGACTTTAGCATGTAGTCTTCATTAGATATAAATTTGGAATAATGACCATGATTTTTAGTTGAGTAGTAACAATTAAAAGCTATTTGGTAGGTAGCTGTTTAAGACATCTACTATTCTGTAAAGGCTAGCTTGAAGTATTTATAAGATTATAATTGGTTGTAGGTACTGTAGTTTAGTGGAACTTTACAATTTTCTGTTCGATTTGGAATTTGAATGAGGACTCTCTTGATTGTTATTAATTTTTATATCCAAATATTTATATTAATGCATAGGCTATTAAGCCTGCATTGATTGTATTCATCGGGTATAAAATCAAATATATATAATGCCTGAAATAGCCACTGAAAATATAGCCTTAAAAAATTACAGGAGGAACTCCTCTACATGGATACGGCTAACGATGAAGCTTCTTTCCAAATACTTCTACTGAGCGGCGATCAAAATCCTTAGTGTTATCCTTTCATATCCTAATGTTATTCTAAATTGTTACTCTACATAATTTTTAGCATAAATAACAACATATAAAACTCTAAGTAAAACTTGAGTAAAGTGTATTTACTGAAAAAGAATTAAAACTGAAAAATGTACTAATTCATATGATTTACCTAAAGAGACATTTCACAACGAATCAACACAAGCTTACTTTATCAAATTGTAATGAAATCTGGTATGTTAAGTGATAAATACAGTTCCCAAATCCTATGTTCATATGATAATTGGTTTTCAATTACAAGTTATGAAAATTGCCAGATTTATTTTAAGAATTACATTTGCTGCTCACCTAGTTAAGCTAGATAGCTTTGTTTTATTATGATACACAACATATCAGAATTAGCAACAAGAAAGTTTTTTAAAATCAATTTTAAATTTAAATTTCTCATGATTTTAGAAATTATAAAAATCTTGAAGTTGTTCATATTTATTATTCAATATTTATTAATCCAATACACTACAATAGTATAAACATTTCTTTCAGTATGTTAAAAACTTGGTTTTTTAAGAAAGAAAAGTATACTTTTATAGTAAATATAATTAATACTTTTTTTAGCAAGTAATGCTGTTTTGTATATCACATGAAAGACCATACAAAATAGGATCTTGCATGGCTCTCTAGCTTAATTGGGTGAGCATATTTTATGAATAAACCTGGCAACTTTAAAGTCTTCCAACTTTAAAACCAATAAGCATATGAATGTAAGATTTTGATAATTTTTTTATACCTATGAAATCTATTCTTGTGTACCTATGATGGTGAGGTAGAATTTGTAAAAAAATTTTGTTGTGTGGAATAACCCTAAAGTTTATTGGAAATTATGTATGCAATAACTACATAAAATCTAACATCTCACAAGTGTAAAGTGTATTGTGGTATGTGACCGATGGTGTTAAATATTGAGTTTATTTTAAAGCTGAAAATTCTAAGATAATTGGGTTTTTGCTTTTTCATCATTGTCACTTCTTGCTCGAAAAAATTGTTTGGTTGGGGCCAGTCTCGACTTGTTTATGAGTATCTAATTAACCTTCACTTTCTCTTTGATATTTACACATAATAGTGTCTATAAACTACTGTTTAAAAAGTTTCATTGAAATTTGTTTTTAACTTGAATATGGAAATTGGTTTATGTAACAATAAATCCTAAAAGAAGTAATGATTTTTGAGAAGATATGAAAAAAATATTTGCTTTTCAATAGAAAAGATATAATAAATATTCGATTGTAAAAAATATTACACTAAAGTAATAATATATAAAGAAACAAAGAAATGCAATTGTTTGGTTGTAGTTATAATTACTTTTTTGCCATTTCTGATAGTCAATAACTAATCCAAGTGATGTGGCAGAAAGCGTACCATTTGCACTTAAGGGCGGTAAGATGTGAGATCACTTATATATGAAAGTGATGTGGCAATTGGGGGCCTGCTTCCCATAGTGAAATATATAATGTACCAAAGCAGGATATCATACCACTGCTTCGTTTATCACCAATCACTATATATAAGTAAATATTTAGTTGAAATATATTGGAAATTATACTTCAAAATGGAAATTTCTCATTATTACAATGTATTTTTCTGTAACATTTACATCTTGAAAATATGTGATCGTAATGAAGACAGTCGTAGTTCTCGCAATTGATTTGTCGGATTCAGTTTTAGGTAAGATGGTTTTAAAACCAGTAAAAAATTATGTCAATTACACATTGATAACCAGTGTAAAAAGGCTCAATATTTTTACATAGGTATTTATTTTGTAGGCCGTAAATTACATATAATTAGTTTGTTTGAGATAATTATTTCATCGCATTTCATCAAAAATATAGATTTCTAGTAACCAGCTTTATTTATGTCGAACCTCTGCCAACATATTTTTTACTCACTTTTCTTTGTTGAAAAGGCACATTTTTCATGCCAGGTAAATTCAATCTGCAGATTTTAAATATTTTAAACTTGTTTTATGAAACATGGTATTTTTCTTTCATTTGTAAAAATTATTTAAACTAATTGCTATCAAATAATTATTTAGTTTTGATTCTTTGATATTTAAAATTGATTAGTCTTCTGTTGATTTCTACATATTTTTTACATGCTGGTATTATTTTGATTCTAACTTCTTTGCTAAATCTGGAGGTATCTTAATTCATACGAACTTTACAAAACATACATAATTTAATATAAGGGTATTAAGAGTTATCATAAGTCCATTCATTAGGTTTACAGTTAAAATTGTTCATTGATCATCCATTATTTTTTAATAGCATTACATAATTTCTTTTTATTAGTTTAATATACATAACTGTAAAAATATAGAATTAATTGTACTCTGAGCCTATTAGTGTTCTACTATGATTATATTGGTTTGTTACACAAAGGGGTATGTTTCTGAATAGGTCATACTTGTTGCCAAGTGCCACTTCAAATGATCATACTTGTTGCCAAGTGCCACTTTAAATGATTATACTTGTTGCCAAGTGCCACTTCAAGTGATCATACTTGTTGTCAACTGCCAGAACATTTGCATTAAATGAAACTTATCTTACAAATTAATTATGCTTTGCATTCCCTTTATAACATATAAGTATTTTGTACGTGCAATTTTACACGTCCTTCTGTTAGTATAAATAAACAGCTATTAAATTATATAAATAGTAGGGTCGTAATGAATATTTATTTTCACATATGTGAAAGCGTAACTATAGCATTATTTATGACTTTCATTTTTACTGTTGCAATTAATGATATAAAAATTTTAGTTCAATATATTCTTATGGTATCTTTTTTCTGTCGCCAATCAGATTAATGTTAGGAAATGGCTTTTCCATAAGAAGCCGTATTCCGTATTATGGTGCGATACACTGTGAGGTATTTGACCTAAAAACCTGATCAAAAATATTTTTTAACTCTATTAAGGAATATCGAGGCAGCTAAATTAGTTTAAACAATAAATATAAATAATCATATTTTGCCTAAATTCCACTTTCTTTCGTTGCTTTTTTCCTCGCAAGAGTAATTAGGTCCTGCAGGAAGTAAAAGATTAAATGGGAAGCTACTAAATAAATGTAGATATTTTCTTTATTAGAGCATTTCTCATTCTGGTAACCGAGGGATCCCCATTTCTTTTTTGAACCTGTTACGCATTACATTTTTTCTCTTGTATCAAATCTCGTTCAGATCGAGATCTGCTTTGCCGTTTTTTAATTGACAATTTATATGCCACATGTAAAATATGCTCAAAATGCAGGTAGCCCAAAATTTAAGTTATCTTGTTAAGGCTTTTTCTTTTTGGCAAGTCATTGAATTCTTTTGGTCTATTTAGCATTTCATTGTAAAAGCAGTTTGAGTTGCGGCCCTACAGACTTTTCCACACACCATTGCAAATAAAAGTATATGATACACTTTTGTTTCTTTAAAGATTAAGGGTTGAATTTTGATTGCATGTACGGTTCTTATTTTTGACTTAGAATGTTATATTTCAAAACATACGTCCACGGTATTCCGCGGTAATGTTAATTTAAATTGAAGTACTAAGAGTTGCTCAGAAATGCTTAAAAATAAAGTGGAACCCTAGTTTTTTTGGAAATTATTTAACAACAATTTTAATATATATTTATTTACGTTTGCGATCTGAAAGCTAAAAAAAAATTGAAGGTTTTTGTTATTAAAAAGAAAGTACATACCTAGCTTTTGATAATCCGAGGAGAAACATTTATTAATTTGGTTAAATAATTGTTATCACAGCAGTCCGTGTGGAGCGGTAGGAGGAATACAATTGAAATAACTATTTATAAAACTGGTTTTCAGACAGTAATAGCAATTTTGAAAATTTAAATTTTTTTCCAATTTTTAAGGTCACAAACTTATTTCATATGGATATATGAACCGACTCAAATGGTAAATTCCTTGACTTCTGGTTTGATTGAATTTTTTATTTCTTTCTCATATGCAATCACTGCCCAAAACATTTTTAGTACAATTTTCAAAATAAATAAAAATCTTAAATTATTCCTAAAGGCATTTATATAGTACATGAATATTCTGCGATTAATTATTTCTATTTCAATAGACAAACCCTTGTTAGTTGTCTAAGTAAGTTTGGTACGTTCATTGCCTTTGATCAAAACAAACGAAACAATACATTGTACAAATACACCCATTTTCAATTTTAGCATTTCATCAGTTCTAATATGAACATTTTTTTAACTATGAACTTTATATGAGTATTTGTTGGGCCTTTTAGTATTATTTTTTCAGTAAACCATCTTTTTTCAATATCTCAGTATATTAACATCAATTAGGGTATTTGACTATATTTTTTTTATTACTAGAATAGAATAAGTAACAACATTAAAAACGGTTGAAATAAATATATTGTACATTACAAAGTTATAGCGACTTGACAAACTGACGAACTACGATTTGTGGGAAAACGCCTCATACAAAACATGGCTTATGTCGTCACTGACCAGTTATTTGGCATTCATCATAAAGGAGTTTATTAAATATCTTTAATATCTCGTTAAATATTGCGTTTAAGTTATATATTATAATTTCTCGTGTGAGAGCACTCATTTCTTGTGTGGAAACAAAATTAATAATAATTTTTTTAACTCAATGAACAAAAAATTTACACTTTTTCCTCTTTAGAAGTTTCGATTATTGTTTGTTATATGCATTATTTTTTTCATCACAAGGTTTTTTTAAACTTACTCCACAGTTTTAACATTTGTACAAAAAATATCAGTCAGTCAAATACCTTATTGTGTGAATTATTTTTGATTGATTTGTATTATACTTATTTTTAATTTTTTCCTTAATTTTTGATTATAATCTAAATTCATAATTACTTTTAATTATTACTGTCAAAATGAGGAGTTGAATGACAATCTGTTTTCCATTATTGCAAGCTTTTGAGTTAGATTCATGCAGTCAAGAATGAAATAAGGACTAATTGTGATACTGCAATCTATTTAACCTCACATTCATCCCACAAGAAAACAGTTAGTATTGCCATTCATATAATTAGATGCATTAATTTTTATTCTTTTTAGATTGCAAATGACTCCTTGCAACTTTTTTAGGTAATCCTGTATCGTCCACATGATTTAGTCTCTCAAAGTATTAGTGATAACTTTGAACTCTTATTTTTAAATGATGGCGAGTTAAAAGAAATTCCTTGTAGCATCAGAGTAAAAATATTAATAGAAAATATAAATTGTATTTTGATAATACATTTTTATGTAGATATTGCCAGATTTTCGATGATAAGTTTTTAATGATCTATAGCTGACAAAAAGCTAATGTTCTTAAATAAAATTATTCTCAAAGACACTTATAAACAAAAATACCAAAAAAATATGGAAAAGTTACATTTATAGACAAAAATATCAAAAAAATATGGAAAAGGAAAGTCGTAGAAAAGAAAATTTGCAATAACAATTGGCATACAAAAATTTAAATTACCCTATGTAAATATAAGTGTAATCTGAACAACAAATCAATTTAATCATAAGTAGTTAACAGAAGAGAGTTTTAGAAAAGTAGCATCACTATTTGCTAGTCTCATAGTTTCAGTTAATGTCATAATTATGTAATAAGGCTTCCAGTAATGTTTTATTTGTCTAAGTTTCTTTCGTGATGTAAATTTGATCTCACTGAATTAATCCAGAATTCATAGTGTATAAGCAAAATTATATGATTGGTCACTGTTGGTTTATATTTTTTGTTGGATGCAAAGCTTGCATGAAATAGTTTTATCTAGAGTTGCCATTAAATCTCTCGGAAGAATTAGTATACGTATTATTTTGGTAAAAAACCTTGTTGTTTATAAAGTATAGTAGGTGCTTTTTATCTTTGGTTGGATAAACATATTTTTTAACTCTTTGTGGGAAAATACAAATTTGTTGCTGGTAATTTATAAACTTGGCATTTGACACTGTAAAACCTTTCAATTTTACTTGTAATCTGTATATGTTGGATTGTATATCGAAATAACAAAGTAGACTCTTGTTTTTAACTAATCAGCAAGTACATTTTAAATAAATGACAAAAATCTAAAGAATTACTAACTAAAGCTAGTCTGTCATAGGAAATTTGACTTGTATCAGTACCATAGAGAAATAGATAGAAATGTATGTAATAATATGGGGTATGAGCATTTTTATTAATGAGGAAGTGGAGAAGTAAAAGAATGGAGAAGTGTTTTTAGGATGATGAAAAAATTGATCTCTCAGTAATTTTAATTGTTATCACATTGTAATTAATCAACAGAGAAATTTATTATTTTATTTTAATTATGTTTCAAATCACCAGAAAAATCATTAGACAGGTATGGCAAATGTGCTCCACAATTTGCAATATGAAAGAAGGGCTTTCAGACTATACACATATTTTTAATAGGCCAAAACTGATGTTTTTAAAAATTTAGATTTAAATGTCATTAGAATTGTAGAAACTGAATCGATACAGATATTTTCCATGTATCGTACTGGATTCATACGAAAGTATACACTTTGCATTTGTGAAATTCTTTTGTTTTTTAAGCTGGATCTCCTGCGACCATATTTTTGTTAGTAATGAGCCCCAATATGTTTTTCTAACAAAATAGAGGAGTGGCCAAAATGTTTTCTCGAACAAAAAACTTGCAAATATGTTATCCGAGACAAAAGGATAACATCCTCTGTTCGCCTGTGGGGGGAGGGAAATGTTTCTTTGGCCGTTGCTTTCAAACATTACACACTTCACTCGCTCCTGTTGTTTACATCGCCAGTCAGAGAAATTTTGATGTTCAAATTTGTGTATGGTGTTTTGAAGATGATACCAATTGGAATAAAGACATTTACATTGTCGTTTATTCATCTGATCGGTTTCTTTCCTTGTATGAAAAATAACTTAATTTCAAGTACGTCTTCCTCGTCTGAATTCATTTTAGCTCAAATGAAAAATCATCTGACATTGAGCTTTGAATTTTCATTTGTAACCTAGGAGACGGTTATGTTTTGCTAACATGTTCACTAAACATGTTTTATTAGATTTTTGGTGCAGGAGACCCGCCTTTATATTTAATCTATCTACACAATCAAGCTATTTCTAATTGAGGTAGGATAGTCTATGCCGATATTACGCATATTTACCAATAGTTCGTCTTCTGGAAATCTCACATGCCTGGGACTTATGGAGGGTAGTCAATGTTTCTGCTACCACTGGTACACATGTTTAACTTCAAATTTTGGGCATTTTTTTATAGAAGTTAAGTAAATAAAACACTGCTGACATCTATTTTGTGCCTAAAAGTCGTTAAATAACTTTATACGCAAAGAGCCAATCACATATACCAAGTTTTCAATTACTATATATTAAGAAAATGTGTACATGCAAAGTCATGCATTGTAGATGATTTATTGAAACAATGACTGTAGTTACAATTTATGTAATTGTTAAAGTACCTCAATTCATTTAATAATTTTTTTGAAACGGATGTTATGAACACAATTTAACAATATGTTTTTCCATTGCGATGGGCAGATTTTATTTGTTCATCGTTGGCAATAAACTTTTCAATGTGTCTCAATTTTTCTTCAAGAATAAACTACAATGAATCATTATTATTATAACCGTTGCGCGATTATATTAGGTGTTCCAGTTGTAGGAGAAATGCTAGTTGACCAGTTTTACCTTCATATTATACTGGGTTAGATTGAACTGTTAATACGAAGTGTATATCGCACACACACATATACACATATATATATACATATACATATGTTAACATATACAGTGACGTAGAAAAAAATTCTATTTTATTTTACAACATTTGATATCTTTGTAATACTCATGTTCAATTTATAAATGTAGACTCAATAGAAAATAGTGTTTTTCTATTGCAACAATACGTTATGTTTCCACTTTGTCAAAACCTAAGATTTATGGCGTTTATTTCGGTTGTCACTTTGAAAAACGCAAGTTCTTCTTGAATTTTACCTTTAGATTTGTAAGTTCCTATGCGCTCCATGAGTGAAACGGATGAACAATTTTTGTGGTAATAACCTGTACAAAGAAGTTCAATTTAGGACTGATGATTTTGTGTCTGAAGCAGTTAATAGTTATTTGAAATTAAAGTACACTACATTACTTTCATTAAATTAATGAATAATACAGGTTTTTAAAGAGCTTAAAACTGTTATTTCTAATTATGAAAACATTAATGAGTAAATAGAGACGTACAAATGACTTCTCTTCTTAGAATCTATCTTGATGAACTATTTTAATAATCATTAGTCTCTTAATGACAATGTTATCATCTAAAGTCAATGACATTATACATAATAGACAAGTTATAGCCATATAAAATGGAAACTAAATAGCATGCACAAATTATGACAAGATATACAGAGTGCATGAAAGCACATATATAAAAGAGATAATCGTATTGGAATTGAGACAAATTAGATCAAGTTTTAAAGACCACCTTTAGAGCTCTAATGATGTGTCTATATAATACAATGTCATTGTTTAAAAGTGTGAAATAGTTATTTAATATAATTTAACTCGATATGGAAGAATCGTTTTGAACATTTAGAGCAGAATTTTATGTAAAATTATAAAATTAGGGCCCAAGTTTGTGAAGGCTGGTTTCCTGTGTAAACCAATTCTTGATTAGATTGATCGTTTGACCTTGAAATATATTTTTATATAATATATTCAGTGCTCACTTCAAATTCAAAATATAAAAATAAAAATCCAATCAAACATTTCAAATTACACTAAATTAGGAATTATTATTTATTTAAGAGAAATTTGTAAATAAAACTGGATAAGTATAAGAAAATAAATGTAATTATTGTAATGGACGTGTAATATGTGAATAGATCTTGTAAATTTTACCTTTTGAGAGAATTGACTGGGAGATTTTGATGAAAGGACATTTAGGATGTGAATAAATTTGTGTCATAATTTCTATGACCACATGACTGACCAATCAAACTAACATTTGTGTAAAAATCTATACTTATAAATTTATGACAATAAAAAATGGTGTTTTATTGACCTGTCTTTCCAGTATTTTATTTAAAATGTTTGAACATAAATACTTTATATGGCCAAAGAGCTATCTAATATCAACCTGGCTTGGAAAGTTTCTCTGTGGACATGCTCTGACAATGATGAATTTTCACATAGCAAATTTGTCAGTTCATTGTTGTATCTTTATGCAGGTATTTGAAAGGAGATGGAGTTGAGTGATGGCAGAGCATACTTTAGATAATCTCCTTTGGCGAATACACAAATATCAGCTACACAAGCCAATGGACGTATTAGACACATTTGCTGGGCGAAAGATTTACTGGGTTTGACTTGTCATTCATGCAACATCTTAAATTTGATTTCAAAGTTTTGAGGAATGTTACTCCTCATTATTTCAGAGAATAAGTCCCAACGCATCAAGATACAAATAGAATGAGCTACGCAATTACTATATACCTCTCCAAGATGAATTTGCAGTTTTGTAGGCAGTCTATAGTCAAATTATTGTAGAAATGTATTCTAAGTTTGGAGAAGAAGTGATCTAAATTTGTGATATATGATTCTATGGCACACAGTAATAGTAATTCATGTTTCTTTAACTGATTTGCATCGTATTTCAAACATGTTTATAAAGATATCCTGTATCTGAATGATCTGAAAACAGTAGCTGATTCCACTTTGGACTTGCTTATAGAAATTGAAATTCCATGGAGTTGTTTAGTAATTAATCACTTTCCCTAAACTATCAAACTTCTCTAATGAAAATTGATTAATTTCTTAAATTATAAAGAACTTAGAACATACGAGGGGCGTATGGAAAGGTAGTCCATTGGTAAAGGTGATTAACAGAATGATAATTAGTTAAATAACTCATTATTAGTATAAATACCAAGTTTTATCATAATCAGATCATTAGTCTTTGAACTATCGTCGAACAAACAACTCAATCTGGAAGAAAGTCTGAACTATGGAAAAAATCGAGTACCGCACCCATTATAAAGTTCCTTACCAAGCAAGGAAAGTCAGTTCAAACCATACGAAAGAGATGGCATCCGTTTACGGGGACTCTTGCCCAGGTAAAATCATGGTTTACAAGTGGCATAGTCTCTTTAAACAGGGTAGAGACTCACTTGAAGACGACCCACGCCTCGGTCGCCCGATCGAAATGACTACTCTGGAAATTATTGAAAAAGTTGAAAAATTAGTATTGGAAGATGCCAGACTAAAGAAGAAACATCTTGCAGAGATGGTTGGAGTATCGGATACAACAATTTTTAAAGTTCTCCACGATCATCTTGGCATGATAAAGGTCAGTGCAAGATGGGTGCCGAGAATGCTCACACCGCCTCAAAAACAACGCCACGTGGAGTGTTCTCGTGCATTTTTGGACCTCTGTAGTGAAGACAAGGATAGACTATTGAGTCTAATTGTTACTGGAGATGAAACTTGGGTTCATCGTTATGAACCTGAGTCCAAACAAAACTCAATACAGTGGCACAAAAAAGGCACACCACCGCTCAAGAACTTTAAGGTGTCACAGTCGGCTGAAAAAATCATGGCGACAATCTTTTGGGATTCAGAAAGGATTCTGTTGATGGATTATAAAGATAAAGGTATTTCCATAACCGGAGAATACTATGCATCACTTCTAGAGAGGTTGAAAGAAGCAATCAAAGAAAAAAGAAGGGGAAAATTGATCAAAGGTGTCCTGCTTTTGCACGACAACGTGCCTGTTCACACGAGCCGCTTTGCGCTGGCCGCCTTGCACAAAATGGGCTTCGATATTTTGGAGCACCCACCCTACAGTCCTGACCTGGCTCCCAGTGATCATTATTTGTTCCCAAACCTTAAAAAAGAACTTTGTGTAAAGAAGTTTTCAAGCGATGAAGAAGTGAAGGACACAGTTTCAGTTTATTTTTCGTGCAAAGACGAAACAATTTTTTATCAAGGTATACATAAGCTAATTGAAAGATCTGAAAAATGTATTAGGGTAGCAGGTGAATATACTGAAAAAGAAAAATAATTTTGTATTTTTATTCTCACTCCTTATCCTTCATTCCACGAACTTAAAAACGCCCCCTTGTAAAGGACTGTAAACAATTTTTGTTTTCAAGATGAGTTTAATTTATTTGTCATCGGATGCAGAGTTGAGAAGAAAGACTTCCATTTCTTAAAAATTCCATTGGGAACAGTCGCACCTCTCAATATACGGTACTATATAATTGTTTCTACAGAATATTATGTGAGAATTTCCTTCTACATAGATTTCCATATTTTGAAAAATTTCATCAAACATTTTCCAGCAGGCATCATTGTACCTAAAAGCTTGACTTGATGTCAGGAGATGCTTAAAAAATTCTCTATTAAAATTTTAGGTTCATTGATATGCCGGTCATGAAAATATTTGGGCATTTGTTTTAGAAATGTACTTTTTTAGAACAATCAAAATTGCTAATCTTTTGTCAGATTTAGGTTCATTAGAAATAAGTTTCACGAGTTCAGAAAAAGTAATAGGGAAGGGAACATACTATGGATTTGGTTATCATATTTCATATAGCTTGGCACTTTGGGAGACAATTAACTTGCTTTCTTTTTTCAAAAAACAATTTTTAAGAATATAAGTCTTTCACTATAAGGTATTTCTTTCAATAATAGTAGGATGTTTTGGTATGAAAACTAACTATCTACATCAGAGTTTATTGATAAGTTAACAATATCCCTTTTAAAGTTTGCAGGATCAAAAACTTTTGCCACAATACTTTTGGAAATGCAATATAGGAAGGTAATATTTGGGCTTGCTGAAAACTCTCATCTGATTGTGTCGCAGTATAGAAAATATATTTCTCCTCCCAAGTTTTTTTGTATTATGAATTCATAATGAAGTCCTTCCATGTGTTTTGTCTATAAGATCTAAATAGATTTTCATGGCAGACCTTAAGAAAAATCCTTATCTTACAATTTCATATACAACTACAGGTACCTTTTCGCAGACTCATTTAATTAATTGTCTAGGTATTTCCAATTTATCCCTTAGTATTTAGTCAAGAATGAATTTTTTGGAACATAATGGTAAAAATATTAATGCTTGTCTTCTATCACCATTATCATAATAATACTGATTGCTGTCTTCATCCTTCAACTGAAGATGGATTATCAACGTCAATTTGCAAACTGTTTTGTACATCATCATTGGAAAGAGATGATTATGTAAATACTGCAGATTAATGAGGTGAGCATATTGATATATGTATAGGTGCACTTCATTCAAATAGAGCATATTGTCACATTGCATGTTATACAAAATGTATTCGACATTGTGTGGTGCATTTGCTACGTCAAACTTTAATAATCTCTCTATATTACAATGCTCTGTAACATCTTTTATCTGTTCTAGTGGCACCTTGCTTTTGATAACATTGTTAGTAAGCTCATTCAGCCACTTATGTGTCTTTCTCAAGTTATTATCGTTGAGTTGTATCGGAAATAGCATCATGCCATTAATTTCCTTCCAGTCTGAAAGAGATTTATCAAATATTTTTTTGTATTTGTCATCAAATGCTCATAAGTGTATTCAAACCAATTCTTTTTTATATATGTCAGCTGTGTTCAGAAATTTAAACTTTGCACTCTCGTTAGGAGTTGAACTTGTGTAAGTAGCAAACAATTTTGTTGTAACTGAAGTGTGTTGTATTTGCAAGGACTTGGCTTTAAATAATATTTAGCAGTCCTTAAGAAATACTAGCAATACCTATTAATTTTTATGGATGTAATTAACTTTTTTTCAATTCAAATTCCAATTTGAAATAGTTTGATGAATTTCAAATCAGTATCTATGTATAAAAGATTGCATCTGCTTATAAGATTGCATCTGCATACATATATAAAATTTGCCCAGAACAAGCTTCTACTACGATACACTTTTCCACCTTTTTTAATTAATTGTGGTTTGTTTAAATAGATTGGGAATTTATTTGCTGCTTGTGCTTTGTTTGACATAAAAATAATTTTATTCTACTAATTTATTATGTTCAGAGCTTATTTTACATTAATTGCATTAACTAATCTACATCAAAACAAAAACATGTTTTTATAAAGAAATTATCATAGTACATAATTACAGTCTATTATTTTATGATAATAGACCATATATAAATGAAATAATAAGGTAATGTATTGAAAAGTAGCTATAGTTTATATTAAAAATCTGAATTTACAACAAGTTTCCTTCATTACATCTTCGGAAAGGACTTTCATCAGCAACAAAATGTTGCGAGAGTCACTTGTATCTCTTATTGCCCCTATGATTGTTTATTTATTTATCTACTTTAATGTATATTATTGATACCTACGGCAGCTTTATTGCTACAAGAGCAATCTCTTACAGTCGACCAGAAGATCAATCCAGCGCAAACTATTACTATTATTATTAAAATATATATATATAATAGCTGACACTTTCACGGCATGGAGTCAATTACATATAGGTTCATAAATTAATCCGGCACTCCTGAAGAGTTGTTCACTTGGAACACTGGCCAGCGAAAATGACAAAAATTTTACGAAGGAAAGTAGATAAAAGTTCATATCGTTTAGAATTGACACTACAAATTTAAAGGGCTTTTTGTTATATAAATTCTTGTTATCATTTTCATAGCTTTTCAACTGCATTTTCAGAATAATATTCAAACTGAAATCAGGTATCACTTCATATTCATCTTCGTGCTCTCGTCTGTTATGTGATAGGATAGAACCGTAATTTTGTCTGCCTAGATTCCACACAAACATCCTGAAAATAGATGGACACTGTTTTTTATGCATTTACATTCATTAACACGGTATTGCAAGGCGCATAGTCTTGCTATTTTTTCTATTTTATTGACAGCTTTAGCAATGCGATTACGGAGTTGATCGGTAGTTCATGAGTGATAAATAGTTAAGTTTAATTTAAAATACTTTGTTTTTTCTGTCTTATATTGATTCCTAAATATTTCATTTTATTTCGTGCACAATATACACATCTGCAAAGATGTGTATATTGTGCAACAATTAATTAGCGAATAGAGTTGAGAATTTCTCCATCGTTATTGATTCTTAATCTTCTTTCATTTTACTTTGTGCACAATATACTCATCTGCAAAGATTGTTATGCATTTGGAATTTAAAAAATATGCAGATTCTACACTATTGCGCATGCAGATATCTGTAACATTCTTAATGTATAAATGTCAATATTAGCTAGTATGAATTTAATAGTAACACAATTATTAATATTGAACTTTAGAAAAATGGCAGTTTAGGCACAAGATCTGCATAGAATTTTTAATTTAAAATAAAAACTTGAAAAAAAAACTTAAGATCTGAATTGAATATTTTTTTGCAAATGACGAATCAACAAAGAATTTGAAGATTTGGATATGAAATTAATGAACCTACCACAATCACTATTCTTAATGATCATCAGACAAGAAAAATGCAGATGGTATAACTGCAAGAAATTTTCAAGGTTATAGGAGCTCCACAGAAAACCTTGAAGATGTTTTTTGTTTTTCTAAAATCTAATTGACTCCACCTTAAAAACATCATATTCCTTAATTTCAAAAAAGTGACAACAGTTACTGATGATAAATCTGAAAAATTACAAAATATTTTTGTGGCCAGAAAATGATGACTAAAAAATTATGAATACACATTTTCAAATCACAGTTACATCAATTTATAGGAATGATATTGTCAATGGAAAACAAAATTACTCCTAATATTTATTAAGAGCCAATAATGTAATCAGCTTACACACCAATTGATGAGATAAATGTAAATTATATATATCGTCTAATTGAATTTTGAGGATAGCCCTTTATTATGGATCTAAAGTCCATAAAAGAAAAGATTTAAAAGTAAAAAGGAAACAAATGTTCAGATACAGGAATTGATCTTGGCTCTTAACACATATTAGATGAAGAATTTAAAAAAAAAAATTGTAAGCGACATTGTTTGAATTACAGCTTTAAGTTATTCAATTCAAAATTTTAGGGATTCATTTTCTATATGGGGTATATATGTCTAAACGTGATAAAGCCTGTCTTTTCCAACAAATTTCGAAATAATATATCCTACTTAAATTTGATGTCATCAAATTCTTTTTATGGTAAAAACACCTTTATTACTACATGCAGTGAGTGATCTGTTTTTACAGCAATAGTATCCGAGATGTTAGTCTACTCAGACTTATTGAAGTATGAAGTATATTGTTAAAAAATCAACATTTTTACCATTCCTTGGAGTAAATAGTATCATTAGTTTTAGGCTTTTTAAAGTTCCTATCAGGATTGTTTTCAATAATATATGAAATGAAGAATCTTATTTGCAGGTACTTGAAGAAAATTATTTGTATTTATTTTTAAAATAAGTGTGTGATCAGAATAAGGTTAATCTATTTTGTATAAATCTTAACATCATATAATACTAGTGAAACAGTTGATTTTTCGCACATTCACCCTTCTATATGGAGTCCCACAATATAGTTTTTCAATTACTTTATAAAAATTTTAGTCGTGGATATTCAAGCATTTTCGAAATATTTCTTTATTTTTGGGCGGACGGGCGGGGGATTATTACGGGCATTTTAATTATGGATAGTTGCAGATGCAGACAACTGCTAAATTCCAAAAATATATAAATAAATTGGTGAATTAAAAAAGGAAATTCTACATTTTAAATACTAGGTAATTTCGACTCAAAAAATATTTTTACATTTTATATGGAATAAGAAAAATGTAAAAATATTTTATACATACTCTCTGGTCCTTCAGTTATGTCCCACTCACAGATCATATACTAAAGTCCCACTATCATTAATAAGTACTGTCATTAAAAAATATGCTTTGGTGAGTTTGTTTTTATTTTCGTGTTGTAAATTTTTTTTTAAATTAATGTTGAAAATAATTTGAGCATTTTTTCCCTACTGGATCTTCCGCAAAATCATAATTTGTGTTATTATTCGCTAGATACAACTAGATATAATTGATCTTGTATTCTGTTTCAAATTCCAAAATAATCTGATGGGGAGGGGGAGTGGAAGGGGAAGGGGAATGGGAAGGGGAAGGGGAAGGGGAATTATAAAAACTTTTCTAATTATTTTAGTTTTTGTCAAAACTAAAAATTGATATTAAACTTAATAAACTAAAAAATTAAAATTTTTGAAGGTTTCACTTCTACCACGTGTGAATTTCACACATGATTTTTTCATATTAAAATTAATTTACTACACATTCTTAGAGTTTATAATAAACTTTGCAAAAATAGGTGTTTTTTGTCAGAGATGTAAATACCCCTTTGTAACGTTCAAAAACAATATTATCATTTCAAAGAGCTTAAATCGCTTCAATAACGCGCTAGTCGCATCAATGCAGCTAGTGAGTTATTGACGCGGTTAATTTATTTCGCGAATATGCCGGCATTTTAGCTTGGCATTAGTTTATCGGAAAGAGTAACGGACGGAGCTTGGGGCGGAACTTAAAAATCAGATCTTTCAAGGTAATCCGGTGTCGTCAGCGCCTTAACCACTCACTAAATATAAATAATATATCTTGCTCTACGAATGTTTATTTTCAGTTGTTATCCATACATACATATGTACGAGTAATTCACGTCAGTCATCCTTTATCCGGAGACTCCGGATAAGATGAATATCAGACAGCAACATGAGTATCCATTGTATCTGAAATTTAAACATCACTTACTAAATAATATTTGGATATATATACATATATATATATATATATATATATATATATATATATATATATATATATGTATGTATTTATTCATGAAATGGTTATAATTATTGAAGAGTATACTTCCGGAAGTAGCTTTTACCAGGGTCAGCGTTTCAAAGAGAGGCAACAAACAAAAATTTACATAAACATTCTATACTCATATGAAAGACACGTGCTTCCTTGTGTTGCTACTCTGAGGCACGAATTAAGAGTATTGCAGAAACCCAAACAATTTATAAAAATAAAATTTAAAAAAAATAAAAATTGATAAAGTAAAACATAATTTAACGAATGGAATCACCTAATATCTTATTATACTTTATATACATCAAGGTTAAAGTAAATTTTGCCACATTAATAATTATAATTAAAACAATTAAGGCAATTTGTACAAAACAAAGTGTTGCAAGACTAAAGATTAGCAATAACTTGTAGTTTCACTGTAGTTGTGAAGTTAGCCGTGAATGTAAAATTTTAAAGTATGAAATTATTAACAATAAATGTGAAGATTAAACATAATAAAAACTCCATTTATATAATTTATATGAATTTAAATACAAAGTGCTAATATGAGACACGATAATTTTAACTTATTAAATTCTCTCACAATAAGTCTTATGAAAACTGGTGGAATTCTTTTAATAAAATACATGTTGTGATAATCGTAAAAATACAAAATTTCACCTGAAAATTTTACGTCATATTACACGTCAATATTTTGTTTTCTTCCCACGTTTTGTAATTTTATTTAACGGTCTTTAATCGATACACATACGTGGTTCTCAGTTCTTTTTATTAACTAAGAATAATGAACTAACATATGGCGATCTACTATGACGAATAATACCAATTCTTTTCAGCTCGTTGATCATTCCTTTCACTTTCTCACGTTCTGCTAAGGATAATTAATACGGTTGATGAAAAATAGGAACATTACTAGTTAATTCTATTTTTATTTCCGTGCTTTTTAATGTACCTCATTCGGACATATCTAAAGCTATGCATTTGTTATATTTATATAATATTTTAATCAGTCTTGTCTTGTGTTCTAAATTAAGTGTCCAACAATTTACGTCTGAATCTACGATACATTTCACAATTTCAGGATTTCTCTCAATGTCATTAACTAAGTGTACCTTTTGTATACTACGCCTTAATTCCGATTCTATAAGTGCCGTATTACTTACAAATCCCACTTCTCAGAATTCTGCGATAGCCATTACACTAGCGTCAATTAACACGTTGAGTCCATTTAATATTTTGTCATGATAATTGCTCGTATTCAACTATAAGAATATTACTTTCGAAATTTATATCATATTGACGATAATAATTGACGCTTTGGCAGAATCTATTGTGACGAGTGATTGAATTTAGCTAATATGACGTCCATTGGGATATCCCCAAGTTTCCAGCAATCTCTTCCTTCATTAACGAACTGTCACTACCCAAATCTGTAGTACAGTTCTTACTTATTTTATTTATAATACATTCTTTCAGAGAAGGGCTTTTTTATCATTTTCGTTTTCTAGTGACTTAAGGGATTTATCTATGATTAAAATATTCTTATTTGGCAGTTTCCTAGCATTTTTCCTTTTAAAACATCCGCAAGTTTCATTCGACTTTGTATTATCATCGTTTTTATTTACGATTTTTCTATTCCCGTCTCTGATCGGTTCTGAGCAATTTATTTTTATGCGACCTGTTTTCCAGCAATTATAACAAATTTTTATTTTTTTAGTGTTTACTTAGTGTTTTTAGGGTTTCGAAAATCGCGTAGTATTTGCCGTTTTTGATCTTTATTTCTATTACTCGACGTGTTAAATACAGTCAACATATTATTCAATTCGACAATTGATTCATACTTAGATGTTAAAATTGTCGTTCGTATATTATAGTCATATTCCGTCCGAGACAACATAATCTACCAATTTGTCTTCCGATAAATCTAATTTCAAACGATTTACTTTCCCGATTTTTGTAAAACAATACGTTTTAAGATTATGTCCAGACATACTAGCATATAAACAACCTCTTTTAATAATTTTGCGCACCCTAGCTCGCTGATAAACTGGCTACTTATTGAATCGGCGAAACCTTCCCACTTTTTTCATTATAGAAAATTTTTGCATTTCCACCCATGTTAGACACCGCAAAAAGTAATTTACTTTTATCGTTTCAGTCGTAAAGAGTTGCACAATTATTAACCGTATCGAGCCAGTCACTTTTAATAAATTTACTTTTCGCTGGATCAAACTTCGGCAGAAATTTATCACTAAAAATATTTTCGAACCTGATTCAACAATCCTTTTCAAAGCTACTGCTAATTGATTAAATCCAGTACTCAATGCAGTTGTACTCGCACTGGAAGTACCACCCTCCAGTGTTATTGAACGAATAAGCTTTCGTACAGGTGAGCGCGAACGACTCGTGGACCGTGAATCGGTCACTTCGCCTATGCCCTGGTCTAGGCTCGCACTCTTCGGATCCTTTGCGACATCGCATCCAAATCCAATATTACTCCTTCTCAATTTCCACTTTATTAATTTTTTCCACTTATTGATCCTTTGTACATTGCATTTAGTTGTATCTTCTCAATCTTTTTCACTTCGTACTCTCCTTTGCACTTGCTAATCCTTTCTTTACTACGCACTCTGATACCCTTAATGTTAATACTTGCTACACTTAATGTTAATACTTGTTTTGCACTGTGAACCTATTAATCCTTGTACTTTGTATTCACTAGAAATCCGATAGTACATAGACATTAACCTACTTCTGAACTGTGGTAGATTATTTTATTCAGCACTGTCGACAAGAGAATAATCTAAGCTCATTCTCGTTTTACAGTTAGTCTTATATTCTACCTTAATAATTCATAGGTCAGTGTATTGAAGGTTAGGTGGCGCCATCTCTTATTCAACTTGTTACTGTTGTCTTATACTCTACGCAATCTCGTGTCGCACACGGGACGTCATAGCGGACTTTGTTTCTTCAAGCAAAGCGCGCCAAAAAAGAACCCATTAATTCGGCGGAATATTCGGTTCGGTACATCTTAAACCGAATCTTCGTACGACTTTTCGTATTCGTCACACTTATTATTCGGCCCATTTCTAGAATAAATATGTAATAACGTTAAATAAATATTTAACCATAATTTGTAGAAAATTTTGAGATGAGGTAAATGTTACATTTGCCACAGCTTTTGACATCTACATTTACCTTAGTGTTAGCTATTGCGCTACGGGCCGATGCCATAGACTTATATTACTGTGTAAGGACAAGCCCATGTAAGGACAAGGACAAGATGCTCTAAAGCGAGCGCCGGCCCGCTCTCTACTAAATATGCCATGTCCTTTTAAATATCGTGTCACGGTATTGTTCAAATGCACACTTCAAGCGAGCACCGCCTGTTGACGTTCTGCACTTTGCGTTACCACGTAGTACAGTTACTATCTCTCTCTATATCATCAATCTTTGTTGTTTTTAAAGCGAAAACATGCTGTTTTGTTGTGTAATAACTTGTAGAAATCGCAGTGGAACTAAAAACGTATTAAATGCAGATGATTCCTACTATAAGTAAGCAATATATTTAGATATTTTATTTTCATTTTACAATTCAATTATGTCACGTAAAATGTCTACAAAATGGTGATGTTAGCATACGTAGTGATGTAGCCAAGTCGATAGTTTAATATTCACGAAACATAAACAAATTGTTGTATTTCGTTGTATACATTTTTTAAACTGTGTAATACTAATGACATATTATTTAATGCTTGATATAATGTTGAATACTATACTATTATTTAGATAATCCAACCGCGAGACAATTTATGAGCATATATATAAAAAATACTAATGCATCTGGAATTAATGGATATAGAAAAAAGAAATTGAATACCTCTAGAATATATTTCTATTTTACACTGTACTTCACTTCAAAATATTAATATGAAAATTTAAATTTTTTCATTTAAGTGTGCGTGCGTCCAAGTGACACGCTGGGTTTCCTACGTATGCCCTATCTAGAGAGAGCGGGCCCCGCGCGTCTTCCAGCATCTTTGGACAAGCCCATAGCAACCGAAAAATGTCCCACTAGAAACGGTCAAATTAGTATCATATATATATATATGGTCAAATTAGTATCATTTCGTTTTAGTTGACATTTGGATTTTCGTGAGTATGTTTATCCTGAAAACAGTCAAAAATATATTTAAATTACAGTTCGAGAATTTTAAAAAAGGTTGTTATATATTATTTTCGATAAATAATATTTTATAACACATAAGTTTTTTCTATATGGGGACGGAAAAACAAGAAACTTTAGAAACAAAATGAATTAGTATTTATCCATCTCTCTGTCACTTCAATAACTTCTAAACGGATAAACTTAAACCTGGATATATGTATAGACATATATATATATATATATATATATATATATATATATATATATATATATATATATATATATAATATAATAAAAAAAGGAAGAAAAAGAAATTAAAATAAATAAATGAATAAAGAAAACGGGAAATATGTTGAATTAGTGGTATAACCTTGTTCTAATTTTCAGATACCCTTGCTATTATATAAATATATTACTGAGAATAACTTCAATTTAATTTTATTACACACCGGAACATTTGCATTGTACAACCTCATAGAATAACATCAATTGAATTTATTACCCTCACTAAAATACTTGTATATTGTATAACTCTCGGAAACATAATAAAACCTACACCGCTCCCCTACAATAAACTCATTAACATAAGTAGTGGGAAAACCCACACAAACCCGGCTTCCGCTATTGTGTTTGAAACATAAATGCTGTTGGTTGTTCTTAAGAGTTAATCTTTGCTAATATCCCACCTGAAGGTGCTGTAATACAACGAAACCTAGGTCGTGGTAAAGAAATTGAAGAAAGTAGAAATAATACTACATCACGTAGTTTCATTTAATTGTGAAAACATATTGTATTTTGACAAATTTAATTAGAGTACAAGTGATGACGGAAGCTACATTAAGTAACAATTATTTTATAGGATTTCAATATGAAAATTCCATTTCATTAGTTAATACACCATTTCATTGAATATTTGTTTTATCAATCTCTTAACAAATTGTAATGTATACTTACAGACCTTTATTAACAACGCTTGACAATATAAATGCGACTTTAACAATTTGTAAATAATTCCCAGCATTTTTGTGTAATATCAAAAATGCAAACATTAATATTTTTTAGCTTTTATATGTTTTAAACAATGTGCTACACTGCTTTTCTATACACAGCAAAATAATGACTATGATTTATTAATGAAAATTTAACTGCTTGTTGTGAAATTGAAAAAAATATAAAATATAACACAATATGAGCAGAAAAATGTATAAAAATAAAATGAATGAAAATAAAAATAGTAAAAAAACTATATAAATAGGGTATATAAAAAATTAAAACGAAATAAGAAAAAGACAATATTTGAAAAAACAAAACAAAATAAAAATGTATAAGTAAAAAAATTAATAGTCTAAAAACGTATTTCATTTATTTTTTAATTCCTTCTCTGCAACTTCAGCATGAACCTTCACTTCTTAAGCTTGACTTAATAAAATTTCCTTGCAGATTTCATGGAGCTTGTCGTCTCTTCGTTGTCTCTGCCCAATTTTATGCCTCATGTAATTTCTTTTTAATTCTTTCGCCTGAAGGAACTGACGTTGATTGAAAGTGAATCAGATATCTGAATGCTGGCTGTTGCAGCACGGAGAAGAAGCGTTGATCTATAATATATACATATATATATATATATATATATATATATATATATATATATATATATATATATATATATATATGTATAATCATACATTCGCATGTTGATCTCTCTCCCTACTTAACTTCAACACTCGACTCGGATCCCGTATACCATTACACAGATTATTCGTACTACAAGTTTATAACAATAATATCTCTTTTTATAACCCCATAATTCGAATGTGCCGATTGCATAACGATATTGTTACTCAATATCCGTCTTTGGACATTTTTGAACCGAAATTATTAACATTTAAAAAGGAAATAAAAATATATTATTTATGAATTAAAACCAGCAACGGTAGAATTAATGTTTTGTCCAGTATGTGGAAAATAATATAATTCTAAGTTAATACTAACTTTAATAATTGATCAATATATTTTGTTATATATTTAATAACACAAGTAACCCTTCAAATTATAAACTAGAATATAACTCTAATTAAATGTGCATAAACCATTTTATGCTTATTATAGTTATATTCTAGTTTATATTCTGTTCTTTTTATTACACATCTACGTGACTGTAACTTGCTTTGTGAGCCTTTCAATAAATAAATTTTCTTTTCATTATAAACGTGAACATTTCACTGTAATTGCCGGAATAAGTTTTCGTATTCTAAATTTCACGCGAACGTAGTCGCAGACGCGGCTAGTTTGAAATATTTGCAAACTCGACATTGGGTTATCGCCTTCTAAAACCAATTTAAATTGATTGTGTTTAAAGATTAATTTTTAAGTCAGGGAAGAGGAAATAGAAAAGGACTTCTTTGTAAAGGTAAATAAAACAGGAAACCACAACGTAACTGAAGACGATTTAATAACATTGGGTACAATCTTTGAATCGTGTTAGGACAGGGGTGTCGGAAATTCGCGTTTTGTTATGTGGTCAGATAGGATTTAAATATGATCCTGGAATCTTTCTATATATCTATGTCCTAATCGAAAAATTATTCAACATTTTTTTTCTTTCAGATGTAATGAAAATTATTTTTTGTTTAAATTAACAACTTCTATAAAAATAAATAATATAGTTTTGTTTCACCTATCCACGGAGAGGCATGTGTATATTTAGTAAATAATTTCTTTACATATTTGAATTATTTATATAATTTATTTACAATTATATTTGGAATAAAACAGCACTGCTCTATATAGTTAATAGAAACATATACATCTATACGTATAATAAAATCATCCTGCTTGCATATTGAATATTTTTTTTAAGTCGCCTAACAAGGCCCACTTTTTGCAAAATGTTTATAAAATCAGGGAATTGCGTAATTAATAAAACCTATCATCAGTGTGGAAGACATTGTTTATTTATGGTTTTAATAATAAAAAAAATCACCACATTCTGTTAGTTTTTATATTAAAAAGGCACATTTTAAAAACCTCAATTATTGGCACCTTCTTAGGGACCTTAGTTCCTAATAAGGCCTATCACATAACTAAGCGTATTATGTAAAATCAAGTTTTATAATTGTTAATGAGCCGCCAAATGAGCATTTTAGGAGTTTTAGTTTAAATCTAAATTCTAATTCTTAGTACAATAATTTAACCAAAATTGGGTCATGGGACTTCTTAGATCTATTAAAACGGAAAATTACAATAAAATGAAAAAAAAAATGTCATAAAATGAAAATGAAATTATTTTCCCTGTTACATCTAACTAATCCGCAACAAATCAATTAAGAAATTAATTAGATTCAGTCATTTATTTTTATTTACAATTTGCCGTGGGTCTTATTCGGAATTTTAGAAAAACACTTAAATAAACTTTGTTAACATAGAAACTAAATAGGCTCTTTTACCTTAAGAACAAATTCATTTCTATAAAGAATAACTAAAACATATTAAGGGAAAACCTACACTTATCTTTCATAAAAAAATTTAACGAATTATTTTCTGCCTAAATTCTTACTCGCAGTTAGAACACATGAAATCTCCGTCTTCTGTCGTTAACTCCATATATTCTTTATAATTCCAAGTTCGGTACTCTGTGTGCTCCTCTAGCAACCTTACCAGTACAACACCTAACTCTTTGCTTTCGTTTTTACATTCTCGCGGATTACCTTTCCTTTGATAAAAGGTTTCAACTTTTTTAGCTGCTTTTTAACTTTTTTTCGTTTTACTATCAGGCTTTTAGCTGCGTTTTAACCATTTTCGTTTTTTTAGTCTTACCTTTAAAGAAAACTGTAATAATCCCTTGGCCAATATAATGTAAATCTTTGCATTTTTGTTTAGAATTAACAATTGGAAAATTTGGAGTCCTTGAAAAAGTGTTTTTGCTTGGTAGTGAAATTAGTTCTTGAAAAGGTGTTTTTGCAGTTAATGTTCCAGAATTTTCTTCTAATTTTGGTAAAGTAGGTTCATCTTTTCATTGAATATTTATTTCCTTGGATGGTGATGTAGGTGTAGGTCTTCTTTGGAACAAGAATTTAAATTGTCTAGGTTTTCTGTCTCTGAAGAAGGGGTTTAAATAGCAATAATTCTGGCGCGATGTTGATATTCATTTGATAGAGCGTGCATTTGTGTGCTACGGGTATTCGCAATAATAAGTGTTTATTCAATAGTCTTAATAAGGCCCGGGCTTTCTTATGATACGTCAAGTGGGTTTTATTATTTAATTTCCGCGTTACAGCAAAAATATAGTTAAGAAACAAAAAAAAGAATAAAATATTGAAACTTACATGGAATTCATTGTATTTAAATTTAAATAAAAAAGTCTAATAGAAGAAACAACAAAATATTGACTGTTTTTACGGAAATCTTTAAAAAGTTTGTCGTCGAGGTTATTAATGAAATATCGCATTACTCAGTCATTGACAAATTGGTGATTGCTGTCGAAATGGTGGCGTACTAGACTATGAGTGGGAGCGTACTTTTGTTTATTAATGTTTTCACATATGTGCGCGACATTTAAACTTATTTAGACAATGGCAAGTGCGAATTTTTAAGTGTGGAATTTCTTAGGGACACTGATGATAGCTTAGTTACTTCTTGTAATGCTTGCAATACATCAATACCTCTCAATGATTATCTTGTGTCTTGTACACGATCAGCTCCACTCGGCTAGTATCATTCAGTTATCCTTTCCTTAATCCAATGAGGGAAGGATAACTGAACAAGACTGTAGTTGACGTAACTGTTATTTCAACTTTTCCTGTGTGTCTAACCCACAAAATATAATAATAATTTCGCAGCAATAAGTCGGCTATATTTATTAACAGTGTACATTAAAGTTTGAAAATGAATAAATACAGACTTATCAACCCAATCATTATCAAACCCTTCAGTTTAAGGGCGTGAGAAGGGTACATCGAGACGGGTATTTGAGTTTAAACTCAAAGTTTCTAATTGTCAGAAGGGCTCAGATCAAGATGTTATCACCCCGACCCTCCCTGGTGATCCTCAAGTTCGTGGGTTTAATCAATCGCCGCTAAAACCAAAAATTTGAGTTCATACTCGACGTCTTTAACTAATTGGCTAAGATCCAAGTACCTGTAATCTTGGTCATAATCAGATCCTCGAGTTTGCACTTTAAGAACTATCCAACAAAACATAATATTTGAGCCCGAATTCGAAGCTTCTAGTTGTAATAATGCTTAGAGCCAGGTATTATTATCCTGATAATTATCAAGCCCTCGAATTAGTGAATGTGAGAACTGCCGAATAAAACTAAATGTTTGAGTTCAAATTCGAAATTTATAGATGTAATAGTGGTTAGGATCCAGATATAATTACTCTGGTCATCAGAAAACCATCGAGTTTGCATGTATGAGAACAGCCCAATAAAACAAATTATTGGAGCCTAGAGTCGAAGGTTCTAGCTGTAATATTGACTTAAATCCATTTATAATGACCTTGGTCATCATCAGACGCTTAAGTTTATAATATGAGAACTGCCCATTAAAACTAAACATTTGAGCGCACGCTTTACGGTGTTATCGTGCTGCGCGTTGCGACACAACCTCCTCCTTCAAAGACCCGCAGGTGAATGACAAGAAGCGTCTTTCCCAATAAGGAGCCTATTGTGGCGGTAATGTTTACACACAAAACTAAGGAAAATATGTTCTTCTATCGATATCTAATAAATATTTTGAAAAACGTTTAACCTAGGCACTGCATATTATTAGAGCCTTTATTTTAGTGTAGATTCCAGTGACATAGGTATAGAAACGGGTTAAAATGACAAAATATGTTTTGGAAACAGAGGTTATTTTAGTGATAAATTCTATCGAGGAAAGTTTTACCTATAATGCTTTTGGTCAATGAATCCAATTTAGCACATAGTCTACTTTTCATATTACTTTTTTTTCAGAAAAAATTGATAATTTCTACGCAAAATTTCTAACTGAAAATGTTCAATTTGGGTTTCACAACCTCTTAACAGTCTTGCCATAGATCTCTGAATAATTATCATTGAGACCATTTTACAGTCAATTCCTTATTTCATAGTTATATTCTTTATTCTCAAAATTAATATTTTAATTAGGACTAATTATACTTGACATTACAAATTGAAATTCTCCTTAAGTACGATTTCTTCTAAATACGTGTTTTTGTTTAGAAAAAAATCTATGTTTTAAGAATATTCATAATTTTTAAAATCTTTTCTTAGTAACCAAGAAATTGAAATAAAAACTTAGTATTATAATTGTTTTAATTTGATTAGTATCGGTTTCATAATTTCATCAGTAAAGAAATAATCTAAGCTGAGAAGAAAAGTTGTTGCAAGTATGCTATTAAAGTTAATTTGAACACGTATATGCAGACTGTAATGACCAAATGATATTCTGACAAAATATTTTCGCTGGTAAAAATTCCATTAATGTTATGATCTTGACTGATTTATTTTTAATTCGGAGAGATGAAATTATATAGGATAAATTCTAAATGGAGAATAAATAAATATTGAAAGAAACGTAATACTAATAATATCTGATGTTTCATAATAAAGTACTCTCGTTAACCCTTTCAGAATGGTCAGTACCAAACGTTCGTTAGCTAAAATATATAGCGGTCGCGAAATTTCGTTTTCTGCGTCAAAACGGTTTCGATCGTTTGGACTTGGTCGAGAGGCACAAATAACAATGATAGTGACAATGATTATGTCGGTGTCCCATTAGCTTAGTTACGGAGGGAAAACCAGGAGTACATACCAGCTGTAGTTAAAAACAACATCAGAAGCAGCCGCCGTGGACAACCAAAACCAAGAATTTGGAAAGCCACTATTTTTATTGCTGTGGATCATGATTTTCCTTGTCGACCGCAAGTCATAGAAGTGGAGATTCCATTATAATATCTTTGTGAATATTTTAATGATGAATTCTTTAATAATCTTTCCAGGTGTACCAATTTATATTAATTACGTGAAAGTGGAGCAGTTCTAAATAGGACCAATCATGAGATATATAAGTTGTTCGATATATTGTTGTTAATGAGCTGCATTACGTATCCTCCTATCCAATGCATTAGTGCGTCGGAATAAGATTAGAAAAAATTGCTAATCAGATACCAAGAGATCGCTTCTTCCAACAAAAAATAACATGTATGTCATGGACTCGGATGAGCCATCTTCTGAAAATACGCCGATGCTTGATGCCGTTAAGAATGTTTGAATAGTACAGCCGATGTTTGAAGCCGTCAAGAACGCTTGTAACTCGGTTGAGAGGATTCCTAAAAATTACTCAATTGATAAATAGATTTTTCCCTTCCCAGGCTTACATAGCTAATGTGAGCCAGACATCAGTAAGTTGTGAGTCCTGTTAAAGATAAACTTAGGCTCCTGCACCTGAAAAATGATATATTTACAACTAGCGATGTTTTAATGTTAGATATCGAAATCTAATATCCCAAAATCCCGGCGTTTACTGACAAATCTCTCGGTGAAAGACCATCCGTTATCTTGTGTCGGGCTAAGAAAACTCCTCCAAAGAGCTGCTTATACTTTGATTGCTATTTTAATACAATAAGATTTCCAGATCGTCTCAAAGAAATGCATTTGCATAGCATAGGAGCGGTCATGCTCAGTCGAGTATCCGATAACAAAAATTTAGGCTTGAAGCAAGAGGGAGCAGTGAAGAGTGGCCACATTATACAATTTGCTCCCAATGGAATAACACTAGTAAAATGATAGGATAATTGAGCCGAACTAATGGCTTGTAATTGTACCGGTGGGGATCAAACTTCAACAATTCCTAGATGGAATAAAAAACAGTAGTCTTACGTCCAAGTGACGCTTCCGTGCATAGTTTTAAATTAATGTAAAAATATGGGTAGAATAGACATCCTAAACCAGCTCATCGAAGATTACAGAACCTACCAGGAGACAAAAAAATAGACTGTAAAATATTAATTCATTTCTTAGACCTTATGTTTGTAAACGCTTGAAGGCAGTACAAGATTGCATAGAGGCAGAGTCAAAGCCAAATACTTGCTGTGTTCAAGATTTATCTTGCTGAAGGTATTATGAATTGGTCTAAAGTTACCTCCCAAGGACTTACAGACTGCGATCATATTTCCTTATTATTTCAGATGCCTTTGAAGAGGTACAGACGAGCAATATAGCCATGCTCCGAGAAACAATGTGATCAATCTGGCCACTTCTCTATTTTTGATAATCTATCAAGGGGTAAAAAGTTGGAGTAGAAAGCCGTTCCTCCTCTACCAGAAATGTGGTGTATAGTTGTGCATCCTAACAAATCAAAATTGTTTCTTAACCTACCACACAATGTAGTTATTATTGTGTTTTCTGTCTTTAGTTATTGAAATATAGAAGATTATCTTTTTACATATTTTTGAAATAAGTTGGTATTATTGTCACGTTCAAAATTTCTCATTTAATTGTTAGTTAATTATAAAGTGACTGATTAGTCTAGGTATATCTCATTTGTAATATTATTTATATTGATAATAGGTGATCTCAATCTGCTATGCTTTAATTAATAAATTTAAATAATAATAATAAATATTTAAAAAAAACTACCAGAAAATGGTTTTCATTTTCAACTTTCATCGAAATGCATAATCATACGTTTACTGACTTGGAAACGACAATGCGCGTATGTGTAGCTTCCTACGGGATATGTAGGAAGGGGATCTTCGAAAATATTTTTCTTAAGTACCTTAGCTTTCATAGATCTTAAATATTTCCAAAAACTATTCAAAAACGAAAATATTTTTGTTGTTCTAAAAGGGTTAATAATTGTGTGAAAGTGAAAGATATTTGATGAGAAGAGTATAATTAGTAGATACATGTATAATTAGTTGGTAAAGCTAATTAAGAAACTACAAAATAAAATCATGGGAGTATAGATGAGATACAATTTATGTTTTATATATTATACTAAGTCAATAGTAATTATTTATACACATGTATTGTTTATGCGGTCACTTTACTGTTAGTTACTACTTACTTACTTATTCGATTTCAAATCTGGGTCTGGGCCTTGTCTAACACTTTTTGTCTCAAGTTGTTGCTGCCAGCGTTTTTCAATATTGTAAGTCTGTCTCTATATCGTTGAGTAAACACACTCTCGGCTTTTAGTTTGTATTTAAGCACCATCTTAGGTATTAGTTGATCGTCCATTTATTGTATATGGCTCAGCCATCTCAGCTTCCGGGTCTTGATGGTGGTGGACACCATTATTGAAGCATTATAACAGAGATTGTAAAGTTCTTATCTACAATAACCCATTTTCACAAATTGCACCACAGATCTTTCTTCAGATTTTAATTACAGGTAGTTACTGCGAATAATCCAGAAATAGTCATTAAGAACGGCAAGCAGTAATTTCCAAAACAAAACTGGTAATAATGTGTACCAATAACTTGTAAGTATGTACTTATTTCACCATTATACATTTTGAATATAGATGTAAAATGATAAACGTCATCAAATCAATTCTCCATCAGCGTAGGATTGCTGCCACAACGATGTTCATACATTACTTCACATGTTATTTATGTATATATATACATATATATATATATATATATATATATATATATATATATATATACTTTTTTTTTTTATTGTATGTTATTTATATATATACTAATATCAAAAAAAGATGTGCAATCAAAACAAATGTTTGGCTAGAGTTTTGGTTAGTTTGTAAGTAAACTACATGTGATTTGGTTAATGACAATAATTGCAACAAACATAACTAGTTCATTTCAGAACCTATCAATTGGCATGTAATACAGTATCTCTGAAGCAAACATTATATTTACTATGGCTAAATATATGTAAATATTGAATAATTGCTAGGTGATGAAGTGTGAGAGAAGATAAGGAAAAAATAAAGAAACATCATTTGCAAATTTCTATTTATTGCAAAAGATATAAAATTAAACCAGACAGAAGTAAAAAAACTCTGTATACAATTTATTTTATAATTTATTTTTTAAAAATTTGTCTTTCATCTTTCAACAAGTTTTCATTTTTTACTGATATTTTCATACTTTGTACTCATTAAATAAATAAAATATTTCACACTTAAAATTTGTATAAAAACATATTTTTTTCATTTAGAAAAGAAATATTTTTATCAATAAATTATGATAGCTGAGTGATGCTGATTATTACTTGCCTCAAAATTATCAAGTAATTACAGACTAAATAAAATCAAATTTACTCGTTTGCACCTCTCTATCACTTTGATTTTAAACAGTTCATTATAAACTGTATACTATGTCTAAGTAGAGCTATTAGGGATTAAATTAGTCATTTGAAATTGAACTAATATTACATTGGCAATCATGGAATTAAGTTTTTTGAATCAAAGTGTGCATTTTCCCAAACCTTGGTCACCTATTTTGACTTGCAAAATGAGATAAAGTTTAGGGAATATGTCTTAAAATACCCATATCACTTGGAAAGTTTTTAATAATAACTTATATAAAGCTATTATTAAGAACACTTTCCTACAAACTTAACTGCAGTTAAGACTCTGCTTTACTAAGGATTGTTATAATTTAAGCCAGTAGATATTATGCCAGTAATGTTAATATAGTCAATGTCCTTGTCACAATAAGTGTAATGATTTAGCAGTCACTTCTTTGCTGAAAGTATAAAGGTGGAAATAGTAACTAGCTTTCTGTACACATAAATAATACTCCTTATTCTAGGAACTGATTTAGTGAAAAAATAAATAGCTTAAAAACTTAATGGGATGAATCAAATGTAGCCCGATCTATATTCTCCCGTAGTTGTTTCATTGAAGGCAACGTTTTTGGAAGCAGTACTCTCAATGTCTGAAAACACAGAACGGTCCTCAGAGCGTGTAGAATTGAGGCAAGTTTGAGCAAGATCCTGGCGGGCTACGCTTAATCCAAATGCGAGTGTGTGTAAGATAATGATGATGGCAGCCACTGCGATGACTACTCCCATTGTGGGCGCTGGATTTTGCCAGTTCAGTATTGGGTAGATGTACGGTGTGCCGCGACTGTTGAGAGCATAATGTGAGTGGTTTTACTTTTGTTTGTTTTATTCAACATTGCCTGTGTTTATATATATATATATATATATATATATATATATATATATATTTATATATATATATAGGCATAGATAGCAAATAAAGTGTGATTCAAAATATAGTGATGTAATAGTAAAATATGTAGAATAGATTCAAACATGAAATGTTCCTGATAATAACGTAACTAGTTGAGCTGTATAATAATTTTGTTATATCATTACATATAAAAATTTGTAACTTTGTTCAAAAGCTACTTGTTTAGAGATTGTAGTATAATAAAAATATGTACTTGCATATATTGTGCAATGTATATAGAAAATGTTATTAATAATAAAAACACATGTAAATATGTACATAAATATAAAAATGAATGCAATATATTCATGTAAATTAAATAATCTATGAATACTTATATTTTTTGTCTAAATATGGGAACTGTATATACGAATACAAATCCACCCAATTTATAGGAGCAATATTTTCTAAAGGCCTACAATAATTCGAGGAGAAAAATTTACACGATAGTCATTACAGTTATTAAGAATACTGATTTCATAAATGCTACAAGTGTTGAATATAATTAAATTGTACATTAGATGCATTAGATGCTTTCTAAATATTACAAAATATTTTTTATGGAACAATTGCTGTTTTAAAATAAATTGTAGACAATTTAAATAAAAATTTTAAAAATATATTGAAGAGAGTTGTAAAAAATTATTATGTTAATATGTTATTGTTTTGTTAATATCATTTGTTCAGGAGCTCATTGACTTCTGAAAGTTTTTGTTTTATGGTTCTGCTTCATGATATCATGATGTGACAGTTCATTGATGATAAATATTATATTAGCCAGGAGATGCAGTTATTTATAAAACAATATTTTAACACAACCATGTTTTAAACTTTTAAATACTATTGTTTCAGTATTTGTTCAGTATGGAACTAAAGCAGTAATAATTTTTTAAAGAACCTCGCTATAACTTTACTGTAAGTATAGAAAACAAGGAAGTTTAAATGCTAATAAACTATTGATCTAAAGACTAGAAATAATTAAAATTAAAAGAAAACTTGCTTAAAATGATTTTAAATTTAAATTAAATGAATTTTTGAAAATTTGCTTCAAACTGCAACTTACGGTCCAGTCCCACCGGCCACAAAGTAGATAATGCTGAAGAGGAGGTAGACAACACCAAATCCAAAAGGATGAAGGACATGTAGTAACCTTGTAGGATGTCCAGATATAACCAACTCTAAGAACATCACCAGGCCATTGGCTCCATGTACTCCGAAATCAATTATAGCACTTGATATATCTGAAATAGATGGAATCATCAAATTTTTTTCTTAGGTTCTATGTATATATTGTGTAAAATGTTGAGGACTCTAAAAATTTTCTCAGTTTATATGGACCATGCAAGGTGCCATCTGGTGATAAATTAATAAACTTTTGGTTACATTAATGTAATTTTTTCACGTGAAATCGCAATAGCATACATATTGTAATCAATCACAAAAGCAAGTGTTTAGTTTTTTAAAAATAAAATCTCACATTCTCATGTAACATAACTTCTTTACATGACGTTTACTATTTTCCGTTTGTTTTAAAGCAACCTCTATATTTCTTGCACAGTCCGTATAGATTATATCAAAACAATGTTATAAAAAAGTAGAATGTCACTTTAAAAAAAAACTTATCAAGATTTAAATGAGGCTATAATGAGTTAAAGTTTCATTACCCTTGGTAAGGTTCAATTAATGGTTAATTAAAATATTTAATGAGAAGAAGAGGGAGGTTAGGTCTTAATATGACTACATTTTTCTATTTTAAGGTAGTTTGTTCTTTAAAAAGTTCTTTGGTTTGATGCTACCAATGACAATATTCTTTTTTTATGGTTACCTAGTTTTTGCTAGTGGATGGTATTGAGCATTTGATTTTATTTATCGCAATATATTGATTATTAACCAGTACATATTACCAGGGTTCTTCTTCTATTCTATTCTTGGATCTTCTTTGGTCATTCAGTGAATAATAGAATCATACTATCAATAAAAGAGTAAAGATCAATATGATTTAAGTAATGACTTATATGAAATCATATAATGTACATGTCTGAATATACTAACACATACTGGTAATTTAGATATTTTGACCACTGCCTGTAGAATGTATAATTTCAACACAACTACCAGGTTTACTACCTAATGTTAATTTATCTGAATTGATATATTTGTATAAATAATAAAATATTTCAAACTATTATTTATTAGAATATTTACACATATTTATGCTCAAAAAACTTTTACACTTGAAACATAATTTTTACCAATATGAGTCTTGCCGAGTGACCAATATGAGTCCAGAGTGACCAATTTGGGAGGCAACCAAATTAGTCATAAAAAATTACTTTTAAACTTGTTGTAAAAATGAACAATGCGGTTTATAATAAGTTTTTAGACTCTAGAAATTATGACATACTTCTTAAAGAGTCCAAAAAATGGATAAAAACAGATCATTTCAAAAGTATTTTATTGTATTGTTGTTTATAATTATTAATACTGTGAGCTAAAGTTGAAAAGCAGACTAATCAAGAATAGCCTGTCATACATTTATCAGATATTAATGAATGATTTGTTGTTAACAGATATGAAAGGTTTAACTGTAGAAAAACTGCGTAAAAAATCAATGTTTTTATAATTTTTTAGCTTAGTATTGATTATATTATAACAAATGTAAATATCTTGTTAAATGGGATTCCTTATCTCATCTAAGTATACTTGCTGAATTTAATTTTAAATATGGATGATTTACATAAAATTTAACATGTTGCACCTATTTACAAAAGGAGTTGTATGTTCAAAGAAATCATATAACTTCTTTTGAAATAACACTTAATAGACATATTTGTATGAAAATCAAACTTAAACAGATATAACACATTATTATTAGATACGGACACGGATCATGGATATAGCCGGTGTCTGGTTATTATCGCAATGGAAGAATAAAATATTTTTGACAGGATAGATAGTGATATTCTTCTTATTAATTTACTAGAGAGAGGACTGTATATCAATTTAGTTCAAATTCTCCTGCCACATTTGATTTAGTGACAAATTGGCCAGTACGGAATTTTCATAATGAAGTTTTACAAAGATAGCCTTCAGATCCTTTGTTTCTGTTTTTGCTCTTTAAATTGATAAATTAAGAGTTATTACGATATAAAGAGTTGAGTGATTAATTAAAATATAAAGAGTTATTACATTTTATTAAATAAATATTAACTGAAAACATGTGATTTCCATAAATTATAGGTCTAAGTTAGGAATGAGTAAACTTCTCCATTTTGTAAGATATGTCATTCTTCACAAGAGGCCACAATGGGTTCGTCCATTATGGTCCATTTGGACGAAGTATCTGGCAATAATGAAAATTTCCTTTCCTTGCATCATAATGTGAAACTTTATGAAACATTGGCAGCGTATTCATATTCTTAACATCTTTGAAGAATGCATAATTAATTGGAGCATGGATACCTTTCGTTTGTATTTGTATTTTAATAAATTAGATTAAATAATGCAAAGTAATATCAGGGTACCTGAGTTATCTCAGGAGAGAGTATTATTAACCATAACAAGGTTTTATTTCTAATCATTAAAAAAATTATATAAATATAGAGAGATTACCGATAAATGTAGGTCGCTTCAAATGTTATCAGAACAACAAATATAATACTTTATCTGTTCTGCACTTCTTCGATATATGACGTATTCAAACAGTAATATTTATCAATTACATCAGCCATATTTATCAATTACAAAAATAAGTTAATTGCAATTCACCAAAACAACTTTTTCCAGTTACTGTAACTCTAAATATTTAATTTGTTTGGTTTTTTCAAAGTTTGCCAAAAGTTTTTGTCTTATCTATCTCCTAGTTTTTATCGAAGTTAGATATTGATACGTTGGAGCTAATATAAATTAACTAAATACGCAAAAAATGTCATTAAAATTTCTTTATTCTAGAGTTATTGCATCATAAACATTTTTGAGCAAGATGTTTAAAATTGAGAATCATGCAATGATTACATTCCTAAGTAAAAATGCCAACAGAAGTTAAACAATACTTGAATGTCGTATTTGTGGATTCTTTATTTACCTTTTCGATCCCTTTCTGTTTTTTTTTTAATTTCAGGAATGTAATGAAAATGAAACTCATCCTGGTCGGACGTTAGAAACGATCAAAGAAGAAGAGAAAAAATACTGCAATATAAGCAGTTAAAAAAGAAAGAAATAGCAGGAAGATGTGAGCTTCCGAAAACAAACACTTTTATAGTTCTACACCGTTGTTTAAGTATGGATATAATTAGCACTGAAATTTATTTCTGCTATTCAAAAAGAGCAACATGTGAAATGTTGCTCTGAGTTTTCGCCATTGCCTGAAAGCTATGGAAGAAATATTATCAACTCCTTTTATACCGTGGTTCTTTACTATAATTCTTTGTTTAAAAAGGAATTGATGGAGTATTATACCAGATTAATATGCCCTAAAAAGCAATCTCAAAAAATATTAAGGCTACAATTTTTTGATATTTAGGAAATATTGCCGACAGATTTTAACGAAAAAATATAACTCTAATAAGAGAATATTATACTCATTTATTACATTCAGTGAAAGATGCTACTAAAGAAAAATGTAGAAGAAAAATGATTACAGGGAGAATTGTTACGCATCTTTGTTTTTGCTAAGACTGTCTAACAAGAATGTTGCTTCACAGAACCCAAATCTACACTCAGTTTTTACTATTTGTTTTTTCTATTTAAAGTCCAATCTAAGCGGATGAAATTTTGATGATTAAAATAAAGATGCCAGAATATTTTTGATATAGTGTAAACTTCCAAACATCTAAGTGTATTTGGAATTTTTTGTTTACTAGTTTATTTTTTTGCATGGAGCTAGAATTTTCATTCTTAATATTGTCATGATTGTCCTCATAAAAAATAAGCGAATACCCATTTTTGATACCATCATATTTAAAATTAAATAATAGCGTAAATTTTTTTCCTAACAGTTTTTTCACTTCTTTGTGGTAATGTTCTAATCTTGCCATACAATGATGAATACATCATTATACGTAGTCGTTGACTTTTCTTCATATTCAAGTTGTTTGGATGATAAATACATTATACTATGTTACAAAATTTTTATTTATTTTTCAAAATATGTAATTTTGGATTGTGATGGTTATTAAGTGAGGAAGTAATATATCAACTTTATGGTATGTTTCACTTGGATAGGGAATTTTGTAGTTTATTTACTTCATGAACTTTGAACTAATTTTCAATTAATTAAAAACTATACATTTGGAGTATATACTTCCTAAGTGTGTTGGATAACTGTTAATATTACATTAGGATTAAATAGACAGATCAACATATATTTTTAAAATGCTTTGATAATGTCATGTTTTGACTTCAACATCACATCATAATTGTCAACATCAACTTTTATCTTTCTAAAGCTGTGCGATATTTTTGAGACGTTGAGTCATAAGCATAGTGTAAGCGATTGTGTCTTAGAGCTCAGAATCTAACATAATAAAGTTGTTTTTGATTGTTATTTTCTATGATATATTATTATGTAAAAACTAAATATACATTAATAGAAGAGAATCTTTTGTGAATTTCAATATTATTAAAAAGTTTGGCAAAACTCTCAATAGTTTCATTTTTTAATATGTCATCAGAAAGCGTTAGTTGTCTTACAAGACTTACAGTCACGATTTCTATAGAGCGCTGTCCAGTAAACAATGGTGATCATGAGACTGCACACTACCGCTATGTTGTGGAGTACCCAATAAACTTTCACGTACCATACAAGTTCGAATGGATCATCTGGAAGAAGAATATAAACAAATAATATTTATTTTAGTTCATGTATTAGAAGTCCTTTAAATTATACTTTATACAAAAATAAAATTTGATTGGTTTAACCTTTGCTAATTTGCTTGAAATTTAACAGGAATTCTTAAAGAAATGAAAGATATTTTTAGAAATATTACTAATAACTGTAATAACAACAGCAAAATGTTTATATGTTATGAAATAGAGCATTGTCTGATATTTTAAAACGAGAATTAGTATTAGATTCCTGTCGTGATCTATGAGATTTTACAATTTACGTTTTAAATTTTAAAATTGTATTGTATAATTTATTTTAATTTTCATAAAATCACTGGAGTTTTGTGTTGAATTATAGTCTGTTCATACAAATATTTATGTATTAGTGATGTAATGAAGATTAGCATTTGTATTTGCGAATATTTGCATAGTATATTTATATTTGCAAAAATAATGCAAATACTTTGTGAATGAGATTGCAAAAACTTTTTCGTATTAAGTTCGTTGAAACATAAATAAAATTGAATTTTTTGTAATGGAAATACAAAGTTTTTACTTTCTAAAATGTACCTTGCCTATACTGCAGTCTTTTGAGAGAGAAAAATGACTACAGATTGTTCACCACAACAGCAAATTATAACTTTAATTAAAATACCAAATTATCAACTTTTATTGTACCGAGAAAAATGATTTTACACAGAAATGCTGTTATTCATTTATTAATGTAAATAAGATTTTTTAAACATTATTTTTTACGAAATAAAACAAAAATAAAATGTTTATTTTCTGATAATAAAATTAGAGCAGCGGAATATGAAATTTCAAAAATAAATTACTTTGATGTCTTCTCCCCTTACAGCTTGTTGAAACTAGACAATTTCAAATAAATGAAGCTCACTGTTGTAACTGAGACTAGGTCAGATTTCTAGTTTGAGGTGACTAAACAGTGTTAATTTAAAAAAAAACAAAGTATCTATTTCTATTGGCCAAGCAAGCAGTATGTTGGTCTATATTCAAGCAATAGTATCATATTTTACAAAACAACCAAATTTTGTTATCAAATAAAAAGAATAAGTCCACTCCACTTTGAGATGAACTATAATCAAATTACATACTTTCTACATCTTAGCTCTGAGGTGAAACACAACCCGATTGATAAGCGAGTGGGTAAATGCCGACATACTGGGGGGACATTTATGAATGTCAGCTCTAAGCTGAGGTTCGAATGCAATGACTTAATACATTATGACGATTTTGTTAACAAATATCTAATGAGTTACAATTTTCATAGTTGTTTGTGGTTAATATCTTAAATCTCACAGGTGAAACATATTGACGACACTGTTTTATCACTATTTAGATAAACTAGTAGGATACGGTTTTGTCACCTTTCAGATAAACCGGTATGATATACAGAAATAGACTTCGTCATCATTACTAGTTCATAAGTAATTTATTACACCTTCAATATTTTAATGGCCTTGTAAAGTAATTCAATTTTCTAAGAACTGAATTATACTGCTTAAAATTCATTATTATTTTAAAATAACTAACAATTTATTAGCAAAATTTTTGTCACCAAATAGGTAATTAAAGTAATTATTCAATATATTTTGGAAGATTCTATTATTGTTCTATAGAAATTTGGGACAGCAATTTGGACAGTTTCTAATTTTTTTCTATCGAAACGTATTTGTTTAGATACAATATTTCTGTACATTAATGTATCTAATTGATACATATGGCCGACTTATTGCTAAAAGAGCAATCTCTTACAGCCAGCCAGAACACCAGTCACGCCACGCTCGACGAGCAGCCGGGAATTGAACCCGGGTCCCCGCAGTGCACCTCTCAGTGATCAACCCATCACACCATGGTATTAAATAAATAAATTATTGGCATCAATAAATAATTTAATTTGAGATATAAAATTTTGTCTTTTATATTATATATGATAAATAATGTAAAATCTAACTAATAATTAAAACTAAAGGATTTACTATAAAATAAACATATGATGTTTATTTTATAGTAAACTCCTTTAGTTAAAAGATCTAGAACTAAAAAGTTTAGTGATAAAACTAATTCAAATCCAATTCAGATGTTAATAATGTTATTTTTTTTGTATTGAACGAATCGAAATTTAATTAATAACAAGCAATTGATAATTCTATATTTTTTTGACAAAAAGGCCTGAATAGCATTATTTTTGCATCATTGGAAAATGCATCTAATATATAAGTATGTTTCTTTATATATTCATATAAATTTGAAATATTCAAAACGTGAAATTCTGTAGGTCGATAAATTACTTTAATAAATAAAAAAATAAACTTTTTAATTTATAAAATAAAACAGTTTTGGATAACTGATTTGTAGCGAATGGTAATGACTTTCGGGAATGATTCACTGTATTCGGAATGTTTATTTAAATGCAAACAATTCAGAAAGGACAAGATATCAAATGCTTAAAATCGATCTTTAATTTGCATTAATACGTTATCCATTATTTCTCTAAATAACCAATACTCTTTGGGACTCAAATTAGTTCGCGTCTTTCTTGGAGTGTCCACGATTTCTGATACGTACGCAAATATTGCAACGAAACTCTCGATAAACTGTGTATTTCTTCAAATTTTGAAATCATTCAATTTTTTCAGAGGAAATGCTTATATTTATTGTTTTATTTTGGATAACGTTAAATATTAGATCAGTATGAGCAAATATTTCAGAAAAAATATTTAAATATAATTTAAATTCAAAATCTCCTAATTTTGTAATATATAAATCGACAAATGGCAAAGACTATTCGTCCCAGCTGTTAGGGTTACATTGTATGGTCTGAAATGTATTCATAATATTGGTTCCATGTTTTCGTATTGTGTTTCCTTTACGAGAATTAAACTATCCCCTTGTTGTGGAAACGGAGGGCTGAATGCCCTATCAATTTATCAATTTATAATCTCGGCTAAAAAAATAAATTTTGAACTTCGCTTCGCTGATTTACTAAAAGAGAAAATTAATTTGTTGGGATGAGCAAAAAATGTTTTACACAACCACAATATTATTTGTAGATTTTGATAAAACTAAATAAAGGATACGGGCACAATAGGGTACAATCATCACTAAAGGATATTTATCTCGTACTTTTCTCTGAGCACCGTTTAACTCCGATGACATAACCAATGTGCCATTATAATACTGTGCTACTAATTTACTGCTAAGATAACACTTATCCATTTCACGAAAAATGCAAACAATACAACAATTTGCTTGCAAACAATATTTCAAAAAACGAGAAAACGCTCTTTAATGCCTTCATTTGACACGTACCTTACTATAGCTATGAACTGTTCCCTTCTACTAACGTCCAGCATTTAGTCTATCATCATTGAAATCAATTTAGTGTCAACAATTTCTAAACTAATTTAGTTGAGTATAACGTCCGCCACGAAAGAAATTAAATGATTTTGAATTCGCCATGATAGCCCAGAAAATGGCATGAAATTGTGTCCCAATAATTGAATCGAAGGCCTTCAAAAACTATCAACTCTAGACGTAATTCGCCGGTTTACTCAAGTATTATTTTCATCGTGACCACGTAAAATTAATTCTCACTTACGTAAAACTACAGTGGTATCTATTAACCTTTTTAAATTATTTCTATTTCTATCTACCCTTCATTATGTTCTCGATCCGCAATAGATAGTTGCTAGTCGATACAAATACCTATAGGTGAAAAGCCAAAATTTTGTAGGTTTACTGTACTGATAAATGTTTCTTGGAATTAGCATGTTTTTTTACCAGAATTTGTCAAATTGTCTAAATTATCAAAACCACCTTTATTCCAATTACTGTATTCTGTTCCAAATAATAAACATGGCCAACAAAATAATTTATTTGAAATGCAACTTCCGGTTAGCCACCAATATTTCAATATTGCGGTTAGCCATCAATAAGATTTATTAAAAACATTCACTTTAAAAATTGGTTTCGGTGTTCCATTTTCAATTACACTACTTTTTCACGAAAAGATAAATTGGAAAATCTTACCTTAATAATTAATAATAGTCAACATTGCAACATTCGGCCATTTTCTGTTTATTTTCGCGACGAAACTCATAAAATAAACTAGTGAAATATTAATTGTAATGGACAAAGAAAACGGTTAAAACGATAAGTAATTCACTGACAAAATATAATACGTACTATTAAAATTATTTATAAAACTATTTTCGAAAAAGAATGATAAACTGACAGCGAGATTGTCATAATAACACAATGATTAATTGCTTGTATGCAAATGTCATAATTACGGCACTGTTTCAGTTTGAATGTAGCCGATAATCTAATAAGCTTCTGCGTGCCTTGAGACTTTTTGAAGCGAAGTAATCAATTTTAATTTGGTATGGATCATTTGTGATTCGAAATTTTTTTGTAATTTCATGCAATATTGGTGTGAAGTTTGTACGTTTTATCTAAAATTCCTGTAACCGGAAACGTTCGCTTTATACATGTTCGTAAATGTTCATGGTAAGATACGTATAATTGCATATTAAGGCATTGCGGGCCATTAACATGGCGAACAACAAATGCAAAGCGAGAACAACAAATAGAGTAATTATAATGTACAGCGATTACCGTACACAACATTTAAAACATATTACAGATATTTTTAGCTGTTGGCTCCATCCGCGTGGTATTAGCTTTTGCAGGAACAAAATACATTCTAAGTTTATGCCCATGACAAAGGTTTTCTGTCCAAGACATAAATATCGATTTGATTGTTAAGCAATGAAGGTAGAACAAACAAATAAATAAGCAAACACAATATCAGTTAGGACATTGCATATCTCTAACAATATCGTTATGTACATACATACCCATAGATACATATTCATATATGAAATATCTAGCTCAATTTGCGCTTGTCTGGTTACAATTCTTGTGCATTTATAATTTAACTACAGTGAAAAAGTACTAAAGCAAAACAAAAATTTTCACTTTGACCTCCTTTATTACGTAAATCAACAATTTGGTTAACAGAATTTTATGGCGATATTAGATAGCACCAGGTGCACTATAGATAAAATCATTAATAAACCATATCTACCTGATAAGTTACGGATGTATTTCAATGATGAGCTTTTTTATTTTATTCATCAAAACTGCCCTCTTGAATTTACCTTCCGAAGTTCACTAGTGTAACGGCTTTTATAACTAAATTATTTCCGAGTAGATGTTAAGGGTAACTGCTTTTTCGTTTTAGTTCTAAGTAGATATTAGGAGCTGGGCTGAGCATCTTGATAGGATTATTCAGTGTTTTGGTACGTTTTATGCCGTTCTATTTAAGATTATCGGAAAATTCCTAACTTTCATATTTCAAATTTTCTTCATGGCGTGTCTTAAATCACCGGATTTGGAGATTTTTCCAATTTTTAGATTACAAGTGTTAAATATAGCGACGTTCATAAAGTAGATTGTCTTGTTGTGTTATTATTATTATTTATGGGACGCTGATTGCTCTGGAAGATCACTACAGAAGGCAATGGCTGGCCAAATAATTCCGGAAACCGGCCAAACCTCTTCTAGCATCATACTAGTAGACGCAAGTGCAGTGTAGATTCTTAAACCAACACTTTAAGCAATCTTTTGTTATAGAAATAGATTGTACCAGTACACAAGCATTTACAATATATCCACACTCAGAAGCATCGAAATTGAAAACAGACCATTTCAGGCGCATGAAAATGCACTGTAATAAAACAGGAGTATGCATTGAACCTTGAAAACAATCTGGATGAGCAGCAATCTCCGGACCCTTTATTTGATTTTCTCGCTTTTATTGCAGCTTTATATAATATTAGCTATCACTTGCGAGTTCGTTTGAGCAGCAGAAGCAGCAGCGAAATCTAATGACACCATAAGGTTTTATTCCTTAAGAATTTATGTTTATTTGAGATACTAAGTCTCTTTTGTGTTAGTCCATAATTGTTTAGAGAGTTAAGTGATATGCAAATAGCAACAAATATTTCCACATTTATAATTTTAGTGATAGTAGGTTAGGACTGACGTTAATTAGGATTAAAATTATGTCCTCTAATGATTACAGAGAGAAATCTCCTATATTAGCCGTCGCTCTAGACGTTTAAAAGACTTGGCCTGCACTATCATAGACAAGATAATAACAACATTATTTTTTATCAATGCGTATTTAATTGAGCGTTATGTATAAATGTCAATTTAAGCAACATTGTGTATTTCTTAAGTTTTTTGTAATATTTTCTCTAAACATATAGATTTTTACAAATCCACATATTATTTAAAAACAATTTTATAATTTAGGTCGTACGGAATGGAGACATTAAATATTTTTAAATGAATTAAATGGATTTAGGAAAATGAATGGATTGATTAAAATAAAAACTATAAATCTATAGATTTAACATATTTTATAAACAACGAAATTATACTATATAAGTATTTTCAAAAATAAACAAAATATTAGATTAGAGACAAAATTCCATCTTTCGATACAGATATAAAATTAAAAATAATCTAAAAATAATCGAGGTGAATATCATCGAGCGATATGTATCGAGTATATGCGCACAAAGAAAAAAATCGGTTAAGTGCGTGTCAGATCACGCGTAAACCACAATGGTTTAAATCGTTTGCAATTGTTGATACAAGTTAACGGAAGTAACTTTAATTAAAAATTATTATCAAATGCTAGTGGTACAGAATTTTCCCAAATTTCTCAATTTAACGGTTGAAAAACTATTAGGAGAGGAGACGGATTGGGAGTAGTGTACATTATTTGGAAATATAAAATTACGTAAATGGATGATAAACAAAATTATAAATGGAACCTCCACTTCATTTTAAAAGTGCTTTCCAATGACGTCCCAATTGATTGGGTTAATGGAAAAAAATCGCTTCCCACACATCTGTAGCAAGTTTAAAATTAATTTTTCTTAAAATATTTTACTACGTATTGATATAGATTCCCATTTGATATGTCACTTTTCCTGTACGTAAGCCTAAAACTATAACTTTGTGACGGACTAAATAGTGAACGTATGACGGACGGGCAGACGAACGGATATGACAAAATTGTAAAGGTTTCTTTTTTCGCTAACGAACTCTACAAAGGGAATAGTTAGAGGAAAGAGAACCAAAGTAGCTATCACCTCTAAAGCGTATACTAATTACTGTCTGTATTTGTATGGCAAATGATAGTGTAAATTGAGAAATTTGAACGCCGTACCCCTGTGGACCTGAAGGCCATTGTTTAAGTATGGAATCTGTAATCTGTGGTTTAATTCTGGAATGAGATGCCAACATTTTTAGCTGGTTTCGTTGAAAAAATTGTAATAAATCAGTTGTAATCAGTGAAAAACTTGGCTATTTTTTAAAACCTCTAAGGTATTATTATTTCGCGCTCTCTTTTGGGCACATCTTGTTTAGTTTTATTGTTATTTTAATTAATATAAAATTATATGTTCAGTCCATTAGGTACTCGATTTGTTTGATTCAATGTACTAGGGCTTAATATATATGGTAATGTTTAATAATTTGCCAATTGTTAATAATTATAACGGAAACCTATTCGAGCTGCTGGGCGCCGCCAAGAAATCAACAATCAATTTTTGCATATTCCAAATACGTAAAGAAAGGAAGTGTAATAAAGAATTCGGAAGGTTTACAACTTTGTTTTTTGAAGTTCAAGAGTGAAACTTTTTAGAATATCCATTTAAATTCAAATGGACAATGGTAAATAGTCTTTGGTATGATCTAATTAATTCCATATATTTGTAATTTATTTGACCATATGGTGAAGGAAACAGTGTGTATTTAATAATAATGCTCCCAGAAACAACGTATCATGTAGACGTCAATGTCATGTGACTTCACGAGGTCGCAACTTAAAAGATTGTTCGATTTATTAAAATAATAAATAAACAATTACAAAGAAGATGCAATAAGTATTCAGAATGTTCATGAAACAGAGGTAAATATTACGAATAAGAATCTTGCCACAGATCTGAATAAAGAAGTGGGAGTGGGAGGGGTAAACCCTTTTAATAAATAAAATAATCATCAGATAAAAAAAATTGGTACTGGACAACTATGAATACGATAAATGCCCTTACGCATTGGAATAAGCAACCATAATTAACGTGATTTTTAACTCACTCCTTAGTACTACACAGCACACGCTATGGTTTTGATTATCTATCGTCGATATATCTTTGAAAAGTGACTTTGATTAAGCTGTCGTAGATTTTCAAAGAAAATTACTTGGGCGAACTCACATGTACGGAGCAAGTAAAATCCAGAATATTGTAAAACGATTTTCATTTGATGTTATAGGGTCTATAGAAAGAAGCAAATCGACTAGAAGAAACATTTAATCCAATAGATAACAAGATTAATGTGTTTACTGACATTTTCCAGAGAACATCCACCACTCCACGAATCTGTTCCGGATTTTGTCAATGTTCGTCATTTTATTGACTCTGATGGTACAGTTTCATCATTTGTTTTAAAAGACTTTTTTATTCGTGATCCCACTTTCGAAACTTATTTGATATTTGCTTAATCAATGACTGCTACTCATTTTAGATAATCTTCTATTCTTGCGAAAGTTATTAATTTTACGATTAAGGCGGTTCTCTTAATTATTACGGCTTTCATACATTAATTAATCTAAGAGCAAAACCCAAATTGAAACCAAAGAGAACTTCTAGTTTCTAGTTAGAGAGTTTCTAGTGTAGATACTGTCATCAAAAGAAACTTAAAAGAAATAATCGCGATTTAATTTTATTTCTATTTTTATGCCATTCAAAATTATAATTGTTGAATAGAAAGTAATTACTTTTTAAATTACCATTATTGTTTCAGTAATCACGGTATCTTTAGACTATTTCGAAATAAATAATCAGTGAAACTAATCATTATTATAATGTCGCTATAAGGAACGCATTCCCAAAGGAATTACTATTTTAGCGTTATTGAACCACTAACTTTAGCTTCTATTTCCTATAGGAATATTTTCAAGAGTTAGAAAACATGTTTTCTTTTAATCGATCATTCGTCTATAATGAAATTAAATGAAAGACTACAACTAGTTTTTTGCGCAATCGACTGCTGTAGGAAGTCTCATATTATCTGTAACTATATTACCGCCATGGTTGTTTATCGCATAGTTATTAATCTTTAATGATAATTAATTGAAGAACGATAGCATTATTGTGAAAATAGATAAGTTCTTTCGTATATATAATAAACATAATATTAATAGATTACCATAATATTATACCATAATACCATTTTAGACACCCGCCTATCTCGAGACCGAATGGATGTATCAAGTTAAAACTAATAAACACCTACCGCATAAACGTTTTTTTTGTACTTATAACATATTTAAACTCGGCAAGTTTTCGTTCCTGCAACATGTTTTACTTGCTTTTAAAATTTAATGCCCAAAACCTTTACGCGTATCTTTTCAATTTAAACCTCATTCTAATTCAACATAAAGAAACTATTTCGAATTTGACAGTTATTTTTATTCCAGGTCTTTTTTCACCTTACATGATGATCTGAACTGAACTTGCCCCATTCTTCACATTTATCTTTTTTATGGTATATGAATATATTAAAATATTCTTCTCTCACTCATTCTTAATTACTAAATATATGAAGTGGGTATTTGGTTTGTTTGCCAAGTTATCTAAACTTGCATTATTTGACGTTAACTACAGGTGAAAATAACTGTTAAAATTTTTTATCCCAATCGCTTTCAATTTGTAAAGTACTGCTCTTGTTATATTTTTTCTACTATTTATATAAATTTTATACCTTTTCTAGATCCAATTTTTCATAAGCATTACATTGTGTTTACTTGAAAGGAGTTTTTATAGCAATGATTCGATCATCTGTATACTCAGCTCACTAAGTTTGCAATGATAAATAAAATTTTCGGTTTTAGCTGCTAGCAGAAAGCGTTATAACACGAAAATTTCAGATTCCTTAACTATTGCACAATAATTGTTAAGAATGAGAGTTGAGTGACGACTATCGTTGATTAGTATAATGCGGATATAAATTTTATTGTCCATATCTTTGTGATAAGTTACGGAAATACAATAAAAGTTTTATTTAGTATCATTATCAGAAAGTAATTTAATTATTACTTTTTATCTTTTTCTGCCTGAAATTACTATAATTTGTTTGTTAATTTCTTATAACTTTGAACTAAGTATGCTAATATATTTTTTATATAAAATATGTCTAAAAAGATATTTACATCTTCGCCTACAATAATATATGTGAGCATTTGAGGAAGATTTTTTAAAAATTTTAGTTTAAAATATAGGTCTGGTTATTATAATGAATACAAACTACGATTATTTGATAATTGCTGACATTTCATTCCGATAACTTATCGTGTATAGATGTTAGAAAAAGAACAGCAATTACTATTTTAGCGTTAATTTATTGTTTCTGTTAATTGCATATTTTTAAAGAAACACAATCGTATTTGGATTATAAATAAGTTTTAGGAAGGATAAGGATTATAAATAAATTTTGAAAATGATAAATTAAGAGATTTAAAGGTTTGTTGTCAGTTATTAACATCTTTTGATTTGTGTTTTACTTTACTAACATACAAACTTAGTTTAAATTTCTACGCAAGGGTAAGAGTGTTTAATTTTTGGATAAGTTTCCAAAAGTGTCTAATAATATAAATGTAGTACAACCTTATTTAGTATTGAAGTAGTGAAATCAACTTTTTTGTTTTAATATGTGAACGAATTTCATCGCGATAGATTTTATTTTGTATTTTGAAGATTTTTATTTGTGAATATGCTATATAATATTATTTTTAATTATATATTTTATTTATTTTTCAATATTTTTTTTTAGGATTCTCAATTTAAATTCTAGTTTCCATAACTTTAGAGCTATTCACAGGTGGCGTATAACGCCCGTACGCACCACACACAGTCAGGACTCTCAGTCAGATTTACTAACAGTTAAAAACATATTTTGTCTGAATATTTTACGGATTGGACCGTGCAATAGGGCACGGTCGGTAAAGTAGACTCTTGTTCCGACTCGACTGGCAGTTAATAAGAGTGAGAAATGTTTTTAACTGTCAAAAGTCTGACCGACACTCTTGACCATGTGTGGTGTATATGGGCGTAAGTATTACGATATTGTTTCACTAAGCCTTCTCATTCCTCATGTATAGGACATATAGAATTTCTAATGCGGGTGAAATTTTACAGTCGTTTTAATACATTGAATATTTGGAATTTCATGGGAACATTTGTCATTTGAAGCCTCATTTGCGAGATATTAATTTTCAAAATGTTTTGTAATTATGTACCACGCACACCAAAAAAAAATTGTGAAAACATCTTAAAAGTCTTAGCCTTCAGTAAGCTCTTTCATAATAAGTTTGAATTAATAAGTTTGTTTTCTGAAAATATTGCGAAATAATACGGTCGTGTGGTCCGATATGCGAGAAATCTTGTTCCAAGAGTGTTTGAGTACTTTTTATTAAAGTTAACTATACGATTGCCAGGTCTTACCATAGAGCAATACATTTTATTACGCGTTTCTTAATCCCATTGCAATAGTGTCCATAGCTCACGAGTAAGGCAGTTAATCATGTTATTTATTTCCAGAAAAATTTAATATGGAAATAATGACCGACCAAATGGGACATAGTGTAAAAATCTATAAATATGAGAGTACGATGTGTTTAGCTTTAATATTGGACTGAGTAATTGCTGATTATGAAAAAGGATTCAAAAGAAGGAAAGATTTTAAGTAGAAATTGATTAATATACAATGTATTCAAACATTTTTGATCATTATATTTTGTTTAATGTTTATAGAATTTAAACATTTTTGAAGATAGGGTGTTTTAAATATTTTGAATAGCACTGTTTAAAAATATATTATCTAAATCAAACGCGTCGTATGTGCCATAGGGTTTGTAATTTAAATTTAATGATTAATATAGTTTTATATTGGATATTTTTAATGAATGAACAGCTTTTTCCCATTGTTATTTATGTTTATGTCGAAAAAATATGAAAAATAATGACTCACCTCGTATTTTCCTCGCGTAAGCCAGTAAACCAAGCACAAAGCCGTAAAGTCCAGTAATAATTATGAAAATTACACCCCAATGGGTTAAATAAATAAACCATTTCGCTTCTTGGCCTGGCCTTCTTTCTTTCGATTCTAAGTAGGATGCAACAAACACAGCCACAAACAAAAGAGCATAAGAGAGCCTATAAACCAACAGCGGAAGAGGAGACCTGGATCTCTGCCAGCAACTGACTGTAAAGTCTGACGCTCTGTAATGGTGAAGTCCAAGGTTGCTTTTCGTGAATTCACTTGTAAATATGTTTGTCATTGTTTGTTAGTGTATAAATAAATAATTTTACTTGACACATTCACAAATAAATATTTTTACTTATAAATCTGTGTTTTATTCATCGATTAAATACTTAACAGATTGCTGTTGGCGAAATCAACTTGCATGTTTATACGCGTATATACAGATAGGTTGAACGGTAAACTGTGCGTGGGCTGGTCGGGCCAATGTATCGAAATTGGAGATAAAGCATCAGCTGATAAGACAAGGTTATGTTGCAGATAAGTGAAAATAGGTGGCTCAAAAAAAAGCTAGCTATGCTTTACGACTCGCAGTAAAGTTTTTTTGAAACGGTGTATTGACATGCGTCACATAAATCGCATGACATAAATCATAGCTGGCTTTGATTGATGGCTGGCTGGAACTGAGGAAATGGCGGTTGTGTAAACATCATTACAATATACAATATTTTTTATTTCATAAAGAGATCAATGAAAAACGGCAACGTAGCTGTTTATTATTATATTACATCCGACGCGTAGAACCCGAGATGTGTACATAAGACAGTTTTCTTTACTCTTATTATATTATATAACATATATTGTGGTAACAATAAAATAGTGTAATCTAAATTACAAAATTATCGTATCTAATTCTTGAGATACACTATTTCCATGTTATCGCAATATAGAATTATATAATATAATTTATGGCAGACAAAATTTCAATAGGAACCATGCAAAATGCTGTCAAAGCCAGCCGATAATAAACTTTCGGTTACCGCGTTGGAAGTTTTTCCTGTGAAGTTCCCATGGCGTACATTTTTCAATCAATCAAATTTATTTATAATGCCTAAATATGGTGTAGTGTGTTTTACAATAGCATTTTAATAATTTATAAAATCGAATCTCATTTTTTCTGTGCACGTTTAGGTACTGTTTTACTGCAAGTGTAAACGTCCTGCAGAGTGTCGCGCGAGGAGATATCACAGCAATGCGGTGTACACGCTGTGACAATGATTGTCCTGATATTGATAAACATGTACCAAAAGTTGTTTCTGTCGTCTTCAGGTGACCTCTTCGTTTTTTGTACGGCCAATATACCTAATATAGTAATAAGTAATTTTTAATATAATAGAAAGAATTAACTTCCGTATTCGAATTCAAATTTGGCCAAAAAATGATCAGAGTGTTACGACATCCGCATTTATCAGATAATTTTAGCTCCAAATCAGTCCAATCAACTCCAATTAGTTACAAAATTTAGTTTTAGTGTTATTTTACGGATACGAAATTGAAAGTTATATTATTCTATTGTTTAATGCGTTTTATAATTGCACTACTTTACTAGGCTTGATCGTGCACAAGTGATTGTGCACGTCAACTGTTATTTCGTCGTTATAAATGACAAGCTATTGTCCAGGGCTTCGTACGCTTAGATTTCCATTGCAGCAACGGCAGACGGCGTATTTCAACCTGATCCAAAAAGACGGCGATGGACGAGTCACTATCTGTAAATAATGTTGAACGTTTTTTCGTGTTCAGCAGACATACAGGTTTTCGAGATACTTGAACAATAACTTTAATATAAATATACGTTGCGCCATCTGTTGGCAAATCGTAATAATATATTTTTATTATTGAGTAAAAAACCTCTACAAAGTCTATGTTATATAGAATTATGTTCGGTCTGAAAAGTAGCTTATACATATAATAACTCGAACCATAACTATATCTGCACTAAATGTCATGAAAATCTGTCTATCCATTTAGTTATACCTGAGTAATAAATATCCAAACACACTTTCATTAGTATAAATATTTTATGCGAATAAAGTAGAGTATCAAATTTAGTACGAATTTTTACTTCCTTCCTAAGTTACTAGGTAATAAATAAACCGACATGCTAATTAATTTCCGGATTTATAATGTTAGTAGGTATTACTTATTGTCTCATGTTAAAGATGGCACAATTTGATATTGGAGATTTAAATTTTTAAGCTGCCAATTTATAGTTTGTTTCGTCTATCTCCGTCCCATGTAAATATAACGGTAATAAATTTTATTACTGTTTATTTCTATTTGTGTTTATTTCTGTTTTTTTTAAGTTTATTTCTTTCCTTCGCACGGTTATTACTTTGATGTGTAAAAGATGATGTTTAAATCAGAAAATTACGTGTTTTACTGCGGCACCCAGTACCTTTATTGTGAAATTTATCAACGTAAAGAAGTTAACGTCATTATGTAGATTATAAACATAATAATTTGAATCAATCACTTTTCCGCTAGTATACGTCAATGTCATTTCGTAATGACTGATGCTTTTTGTAATTATTTGAATCGATCAACTGTAGTCTGTTAGCTGTGTGATAGCATCGTTTAAGTGAAAAATAATTTACGGCGTTTAATCAATTTACTTTCAAAAGGGCAATATTTCCATTAGCACATACCCTGGACATATAGTACTAATTTATATGTTAAAAAAATAACAGAGCGTATGTTCATTTTATTATATTGATGTAAAACAATTATTTAAAAAAAATATCTTATTGGATATATTTGGCGTTAATTTTGTAGAAATTCATTATTCACAATTAAATGAAACTACGTGATGTAGTATTACATCTACTTTCTTTAAGTTCTTTACCACGACCTAGATTTGGTTGTATTACAACATTTTCAGGAATCTTTGCTAATAGCCCACCTGAAGATGTTGTAATACAACGAAACCTAGGTCGTGGTAAAGAACTTAAAAAGAGTAGAAATAATACTACATCACGTAGTTTCATTTAATTGTGAATTATTCTATTGTTACAGAAAAATAGTTTCAGCAATTAACGAAGTATAATTTATATATTTAAGGAAAAGAATAGTTTTGTACGTTAGCATATCTTAATAAAATAATAATTATACCTCTTTACTTCTTGATCTTAATGTTAAGATCAAGAAGTAAAAAGGTTGTATTTTTATTTTATTAATAAAACATTAAATGAAAAGAACGATTCGAAAAAGGAAATATATGAGTAAAGTAGGTGAACAAGTTATATGTCTTATGTCAAAGCAACATAATAAGGATCGAAACTTAACTTTTTTTAAAAGTTATTCCACGATCTCAAAAAGTATTTGGTGATAACCAAACATGAGACTTTCAATCTGGCGTTGTAAATCTTAAACTGATTGTTAAAAGAAGACCAATTTAGCGCGATTCGTCACAGAATTCTAGTTTGAAACTTAACAAGGCCTGATTTTCGCAAACACCATAAGCAATGTTCGTTTCCTCTCGTCCTACATAAAGTCGCAACTCGGAATTTATCAAAGATTTGGATCTATCTAATTTCTAAGCAATATATTGTTTAATAAAAACATCATTTAGAAGGAAAAACAAAAAAAATTGATTGCTATAAGTCTGCCAAATTTCTGTAAGCAGAAACTTTAACTTCGAATCGTTTTAAATTACAAGTACCAACTGTGTAAATCGAAAAGAGTGACGTAAAATTTTGACAGACACTATCGATAAGCTAATTTATTATCATGTTATAAGGGTATATCTTGTCGCGATGTTATTAGACCATTTTGTTAGTAAGTAGATTAATACTATTATAATTTGGCGCAACGAGTAACGTATAAGGACGCCTAACTGTATTGAAAATCTCTGTAACTTATAAGTTCAAAATCGATAGTCTAATGAACTATGATCTAATGAAGTATGATCTGGTCACAATTGATTTTGTTTACGCTTTTTGTTTTGCATTCTGGCTTTTTTATTTGTTTTTTCTTTTATAATTAATTAAAATTGTCGCAATGTCAAGTCTATACAAAATTGTTAAGGCGAAAATGTTAATGGACGTTATAATTAAATAATTATTCATAAGTAATTATTTGCAATCATCCAGCTACACTGTGACACTACTCACGCACGGTACAATATGGTAATAATAGTTAATTACTTAACGATATAATAAGAAAAAAAAACATTGTGCGTGACGCGCCACTGGAGTTTACTCCTTAATCAGATGTATAAAATAGGTAACACTGTAAATAAATATAAATATCAATATCATCTATCAATAGATCTCTTGCTGTTAAAGCAGCGTTCATAAGAAACGCATTCGCTCGACTGTTCTATTTCGTTGACTTACGTTGCAAAACTGGTCTCCGTGACAATTTTTTTAACGGGATTATATATAACCTGTCATAGGTTATATATCCTGAAAGTCATTTCTAAATATTGGTAAAAGAATTTTTGAAATCGGATGAGTAGCTTCGGAGATTATCTCCTACGTGCAAACTTAAAAAAATTAACTTTTTAATAATATATGAAAATTTTTTTAACGGGTAATACACAACCCATATCCATCCTTTTTAAATATTGGTGAAAGAAGTATTGAAATCGGATGAGTAGTTTCGGAGAAACTCCTAAGTCCAAACTTAAAAATTGTTACACCTATTTTGGTGCAATGAACTTCTGATTTTACTCCCTATAAAACTTCATCAAAATTGATTCTTAAGGAGTAAACTCCAATAAATTTGATATAAAAATACAGTGCCACGGGCCAGTGTGAAAGTGTCTTTTCATATTCAAGTGTATTTGACATAGCATCTGTGCTGACTGCACATTTTTATTATCGCGTGTACCCGGATGCGCGGCGCCGTGAACGCCGCGCCCGTCTGCATACAGTGTGCTGTTCATACACGCAGACGAGCCAGTTGTTGGTGTCGAATGTTTATAGTTTACGTTAAAGTACTTGATTATATATTTTTTAGATTCTTCCTAACCTAAACAGCGGAAGTAATTTCTAGGTGTATACCCGAAGGGTTCGAACATAACCATTGGCTTCTTATACATTGTCTATTTTTCCTTTCGTCGAATGAGTTAAAGACTTTAGATTTACACATAATACGTAGTGTTTCAGCCTAAGACCAACCACTTTATTTAAAATTAAATAAACAAAGAGACAGGAGGTACACATGTAAAAGAGGAAAGCTCTATTTTTTTCTATCTAGGTGTGTGATACATCATTGAAACTAGCTCTTTGAATAGACTACAAATATTTTTTTTAATATGTATAAATGAAAAGATAACGATGTAAGAGAAACACAAAAAGGTCGATTTTTAACCCCTTTTCTACGAGCTTGGTTTCACCGTAGAGTCTACGGTGAAGCCTAATGTCCATGGACTACCTGAAGTCTACTGTCTACGTAGACAGTGTTTTAAGCCTTCATATACCTTTATATACTATATATCTGTCTAATTACTTGAATCCTACAGATGTATCTCAAATAATATGATATGCTGTATATAAAATAGTTTATAAGTAATAAACAAAACAAGAATACATTTTTTCTTACGCGTGTGTAAGGTTTACATGTACTGTATTTACATGATATTGTATGAAAAAATAATACTTGTAAATAGTTTAACAGAAATACCACGTATCCTTAATTTAAACAAAGAATGTACCTGCCTAAGTGTATATGGAAATCTCTTAGTGAGAGAAAAATTGGTTGTAATAGACGGACTTACAGACAAACATGTGACTAATTGTATAAGTGTTCCGTTTTTCAGTTTAAGGAACGGAACCTTAAAAATAAAAATAATATAAGCTATAATTACGCTTCTAACGAATATCGTTACACAAGGATAGTATACATACTATAGTGTACATGCGGATCTGAATACCTCGTAGCGTGTCAACACACGCGGTCTCACGCATGCAGAGCAATATGTATACAATGGGTAATAAATCCGCTTGGCTGTGGAATTGTTCTAGGTTGTTTGTATAATCGTGTTTACATTAGATGGCAGTAGCACGTCACCGACAACTGCACGGCAGTAGTGGAAGCAAAAATGTTCGAAAATTTATGAACACGTTTTTTCACCGGACGCAAAGGTGTTGAACCCCGTGCCGTTGCCCGTGCTATTAAGCTTCTTAGTGGTATCGTTACGGCAAACAGAAAAAAAAAGTTGTAGTGTGAATGTGGATGAAAGCGCGGAGGATACGTATGAAGCGACGTTTGCGCAGTGGTTATCATAATATTTTAATACCATTCAAAAATGGATTAATTACAGTATTTTTATATTAATTTATCATCATCCATCAATTACTGAATCAAAAATCGTGATAACACAGGTTTGGTAAAATTTGACTAGAAGATTACATCTACAATCAACAATAGCCTGTCTAGTCCCATTGTTGAAGGCAAATCTCTTCATTTTTTGAATTTTATTGATAGTAATGCTCATAATCTGGATAGGCAGGTTGGCGATCGCTGTACGTAGCTTCTCGTACTAGTGGCGCTGCTTTCTGACACTAGTATATTGCATTTTAACAACGCCATTACAAAAGCTATTTCAGCTTTTCTGCTCGATGAGCTGATTATTCGAACCCGAGATTGCGATGCGCCGCACTGAAGTAAAGGCCCCTTAGGCCTATGATCAACGCAATATACTACGGCATCGACTAATCACATTATATACACCGTCGTTACATTCATTAAGTTACTAAACAAATAAAAACAGCAGTCTGTTAAAAAAATAAAAACAGAAACCTGCAGCAAGCGGAGCAAAACCGCTTGATTATGAAAACATCCCAATAATTTACACCAATGTGTATGTGTTTATATATAGTACATATTATGTATGAGAATTAACTTTAATAATATGTATCCTAAGGAAGATAGCATTCTGTATCGAGATTACTCCGGTCGGAAATCATTATTTCATTCGAACCCATCGTTTTTTGAAAGGATTTATGTATAAAATCTACACGATAGGCGACAACGTATTGCGTACGCTTAAAATTACGTGCGCGTTATTTACGTGCGCGTATTTTATTATCAAATTCCATCTTTCCAGGATGTCATCTTAAAATGTTATTGTAGTGTATTCCAATAACGGGACTAACAATTTAGTACATAATAGGTTCATGTAGACATTTTATAGATAAAGCGATTGTTAGTTGACCGAGATGGAATTTGAGTACGTGATATGAAAGTATTTTTATTAATATTATAAGAGCATTAATTTATCTGAGATTTATTTAATATGCTGAAATATCTGATGGATGAGCATATATAATATTTTTCTTGAAATCTTCAGACATATTTCTAATTATTGAGACGTTTTCCATTTCTAGTGTTAACGATATGTAAAAGTATAAAGATTTATAACGTTAGGTTCCCCAAGTCTCAGAAAGAAAATTTTTTTTTCTAGGAATAAGTCCTAAAAATGGTAGTCATTTTTTCTGCCAAGGTTTTTTGCAGGTTACGGAATTATGATATTGGGTTTTTTCCATCCCAGAACTGTAATATCCAAAAAACCGATGCAAACATTTTGGAATTTTGAAATTGATGTCCTATCATTAACACAGTAGATACATGTTAACTTACTTAATTTAAAGTATTACCAATGCTTTAAATACTTTAAATTTAATTGTCTATGCCGAGTATCAAGAAAAGGTTCGAAACATTTTTTTTAGTAAAGTTTGTTTATTTTTCGAAAATCAAATTAAAAAAGTGCACACACACAGGGAAAATTAACTCTAGAGGACATGACGGACTTGACGCACGTTTTCTTAAGTCGTGTGATGAGATTGCGGAACTTTTTACTTATATTTATAATTTAAGCAGACGAATTGGTACTTGCCCAACTGACGCAAGGAAGCCGGCATCGTACTAATACATGGATGACATACGGAGAAAAAGTGACATGGCGGACAACTAAAGACCTATTTAGTTGCTAAATGTTTTAAGCAAAATCCTTGAAAAATGTGTAAACAGCAGACTGATCAAATTTTTAGAGACAACCAAAATTTACTCTGATAGACAATTAGAGTTCAAATGAGGGAGAGGAACATAAGATGCTCTGGAGGACAGTCAACAACTATATAATTGAAAACATAGAAGCAAACTACAAATGCCTAGCTGTGTTCCTTAATATTTCTAAAGAATTCGACTCTATAATACATGAGGTCTTATTTAAAAAAAATGCATGAGTGTACGAGACGGTGTATCGAAAAGACCGAATACAGACTGTTAAAATTAACGACATCATTAGTGAAAAAATGTCACTATCATATGGTGTTCGAGAAGGCAGCACATTGGGACCAATACTCTTTTTAATTTAAACAAATTACTAGACAAATTTAGATACAGAAGGCACCATAGGTAACTTTCCTGATGATACTGTTCTACTATATACGACAAAACGTGACATAATTTGACTATCAAAACCTAATAGGATATTACGCTAAGGCAAAACTTTGCTCAATTACAACTCACTAACACTGAATATCTGTGAAACCAAGTACATCCCATTCAGCATTGATAAACGACAGCAACTTACTGACATAATGATAACGATTTATGACTGTACGAACGATACCTATAAAGTGTGAATATAAACCGCTCGAAAGCGCATGCAACGTCAAATATTTAGGTGACATTGACTGTTTTCGGCGGTGGAATGTGCATGTTGGCAAACTTGCCAGAAAACTAAGGTTACTCAAATATATTTTCAAAAACATATGCAACATTATTGACTTCCATACTATAACGACCATATACTACGACCTAGCACAATCAGTTATGACTTATGGTGTATTAACCTGCGCAGCAGTTGCCAAAACAGTAATTTATCCTCATTTCAAAGCCGAAAGAGCTTTGATTAAAATTATGGATAAAAATTCACTGAATTATTATTCACTGCTTTCCCTATACTTGACATTCGAAAATTATTTATTAGATCTATGTTAATACAGTTTTAAAAAATAAATGTTATCACAGGCCGGTTCATTACATATACAGGAGTCTAGCGTGTCACCTTGGTGACATGTTGCTGATGAATACCAGGATTACCTACCAACGTAGACATTATGCATTTCTTGCACCAAAAATTTACTCACTTCTGGCCTTCCAGAAATTGAATATTCAACATATAACTCATTTAAGATATTGGTAACCTGCTGGCTCCTGCGTGTGTGCATGTTTGCCCGCGTGTGTGTGTGCATGCATTCGTGCGTGTGTGCATGCATTCGTGCGTGGGCGCGTGCTCACTCCTGCACTCGGGGTATACCCAGTATAAATATAAAGTCGACGTTTATAAGGAAGGCGAATATTTTATTTTTAGGCAAGTGTATTTATTATGTGGAGAATTTTGTGTGTAAATTGTAAAACGTTTGTAAATTAATTGAGCTTGTGTGTACTGATTAATATATTTCATTTTGTTTTCATATTATTTGGAGTCAAATTCGATAAAATATGATCATCTGAATTTGCACTGAATATATATGTATATATATATATATATTTGAATATATATATATATATATATATATATATATATATATATATTTATATATATATATATTTGAATATATATATATATATATATATATATATTGGTAGTCATTATTCATTCTAATTATTTTTGTTTCTTTTATTTTCTTTTTGAAACTTTGGAAGTTTCAAAACGAAAAATAGTGTAACAAACACCATTGTGCATATTGATACATTTTGTTGAAAAGCTTTTCGGTTCTAAGTTGTGTTTGTGGTTCAAGTACACTAAAGTTTGATTTTTTGTTATAAAAATCTACATCTGGTAAATCCATAATTAGGTTTCGGTAAAGTTTTTTAATTAAATTTTTTTTTATTTTAAGTAATATTGGCAATATTATTAAAGAGATTATTATAATATGATAGTAGACATTAATTCTATGTTTCGCATAATCATACCTTCCGAGGGCTTAGTCTGTAAATAGTGACCGAACATTTTTAAATAACTTGTGGTCTAAATATTATCTTATTATATGGATTTGTTATGCATACTCAGGGAACATAATTCGAAAACCGTTCTTAAGCTCAATTTAAAATATTGTTGGGTTAGTGACTCTTATAATAAAGGTAACTTATAATAAATGTAAGACCTTCAAACAGGTGAAAAATTTCCCATTTTTGGAGTGGCTCTTTTGATATTACAGGTCAAATTTAGTTTTCTGTCTGTTAGCGAAAGTTAATAAAGGTTTTTCTTGGACAACCTTTTGAATTATGACCTTTTCACCTAGCTCCATACATCTTACGTCTTCCAATAATGTTTTAGAAAAAGAACTGATTTTAAATTTCTTTTACAACAATTTCAGTATTTATTTTGAGCTCTTGTACCCACTATACGCCTTTCATTGATATCACTAGTGATTCCAAGTCGAACCGAACAGACTATGTTTTGCAAGAGTCGTAGTTTCTTTGCATTCTTTAAATTTCGTTTTATTTTAGAGCTCTGGGATAATTTTTAATATTTAATTTCATTATAATTGTTTAAAATCGTTATATCTATTTGTAACTCTTGAACCGTTCGATATTTCTTTTATTTTCACAGCATTTAATACGTTAATAAAAAGTATAAAATAGACAAAATTAAAGCATTATGAAATTAAATGTAACGTAGATTTATTATAGAATTGTGTTAAACATAATCACGTTCGTTTTAGTAATGTAATTAGGACAAGTTTTTGATTTCAATTTACATTTGATGTGGTGACTTCCAATACGATAATATTAAGTATTTAGCTATAATGTTAATTCACATACTCGCTCAATTGTCTCGGCGAACATTTGACAAGAATCTCAGGCACGAATACTATCACGAGTGTCAGTCCAAATGCTCGGTGAATGTGAAATACATTGAAATTGATACGTTATTCACATTGTGGTTATGAATTTACATAAATATATGAATCTTTTATAAAATAAAAACGTGAACCGTCATGGGGCGCCTGGCAGATGTGAAGCATCTAATTTTTTAAATATTTTTATATTGAAATATTTTTCTTTGAAAAATATTTTTATTTGAAAAAACAAATATTCTGATAGTTGTTAATAATAAAATATTGATTTAATTTTATTATTTTATTTTTATGAAACAATTTATCACATAAATATTTCTTAACCATCTATTGAAAATATGTTTTTAATTTTATAATGCTATTAACCGACAAGGCGTGAAGCTGGCCGAATTAATTCGGAAAGAACTGACAAGACGCGAAACTAGCACGTCGCGACGTGCCATCAGAATGTTTTAACTCCTACCCAGATGCGCCATCCATTAGATGGTTCACATCAAAAGTCAAAAAGAAAACGTTTAATAACTTAGATGATACGCTACAAAGAAAACTTTTAATAACGGTACAAAGAAACAAAGAAAACGTTTAATAACGGCTTGTCGCTGAAACAGAACAAGATTGCTTTGATAATTACATAGTACCTAAAACGACTTTTAATGGCTAAATTCGTAAATCTGAAGTTAATGTGTTTTTAAAAGGAGGGAAATGAATTTTAGTTCGATAAGATAAATAGCAGAAGTCGTGTATACACTGCCTACACGATCAGTATGTCGACATGTTTCAGTCTTCGTTTTAATTATTCTAGTGTTGATACTCGATTGAAAACGCGATAAGAAATCTAATGAACAGGCATTGGTTCTTCTAGAATTATTTAAATTTTGATTTTGAGTTAATAAATACATTGAAACAGTTAGTGCTTATGGTTATTTTCCACATTTTTAACATTTCATACCAGACATGTACATATTTTAAAACATAAACATAAATAGTCATTGAAATATCGTTATTCAAAAGTCCGACTCGTGTATTTACAAATGCAGTTTGAATCAGTTTGTGACTTGTACTGTTGTACTTAAAATAGAAAAGAACTTTACTCCTTTTCTATATCGTTTTTATATAAGGCATGTTTTAAATATGAAATTAATAAACCGTTACTTTTTTTTTAGTTTTATGCTTTATTTTTAGGGGCGTGTAGATTATCAAATGAAAGAGCTTATAAGAATTCCAAAACTATTTATTTCATAATTTTGCGCAAAATTATTTTATAGATATTACTGAGAATGCTCTTTGCGGACATTCTTCCCAGAAATGGTTTGACTGTAACCTAAAAACTAGAAAACTAAATGGACGATTCTAAATCTCATAGTTTTTTTTTGAGAATTAACAATATTTTTAGACTTGTTTTTCATAACTAGGCGACGTGGTTAAAAATAATATTGATACTTGCAAATCGTTAAACAGAAATACTATATTACTCTTAAGTGTTTACATTTGTTTAAGTGTAAACAGGAGCCTAGTAGTGCGAGGTTTATTCTTACGAATGTTGTTTTCTTATAAAATTTTAAAGTGCTAGTTTCTGTCAAATTGTCTGTACTTAATACATTTAAAACGTTCGCTTTGGCTACTGTTAAAAGAAATATGTGATAAAATATAAAATAATTGGTAATGAAATATACAATTTCGCGTAGGTATGAAATATTCACTATGCCTTAGCACCTTTTACAGGCTATTAGGCAATGCCCATGTGTCATGGCCTCTGATACACTTTTAACTTTCTCACAATTATCCTATACGAACGTTGATATACGTTCGACTCTCGCTGCTTTAACATTATTACATATTTATTTAGCACATTGCGGCCTAATGAGGTCAATCTGGTTGAAGTTTTTCTGTACATGTAGCTAAAGATTTATTAACGATATTATGATTTTTTAAGTTTAATATGAATATGGAAAGTTTGGGAAGTTTACAAATAAAATAACGATAGCTGTGAAGCGTATAGCTTTTTATTAATATATTTTGATCTATAACATTGCGAACTTCTCGCGCGCTCGCCAAAACTTATTTTCTTTCATAGTATTGGTAATTGACTAGATATGTTTTATATATTACCTTATATTGTAACTTAAATATTATCGTTTAAATACTATACAGAACACATTAAATCAACTCAATTTTCACTCCACGAGTCGAATATCCAGTTTTAACTGCAATTTTTTTTAAATGTAATCAATTGAAATAAATAATATCGTACTTATAAAATAAAGGACACATAAAATATACACTGAATTTAAATATTATCAATTTAAAGTTAAAGCCGGTATTTATTTATATAATAATGCGCGTTAGCCATTTTAATAAGTCGTTTATTGTATAATTATTTTCATTTCTTCGTACTACTTCTTGAAATTTCTTTCTTCGCTTTACATTTAGTTGTGCATTTTTCTTACATTTAAATTTTTTTATATGACCCTTTAGGTTTTCTTCGTCTCCTTTATCGAGGAAGACATTATAGAGTTTACCGTTTCATTGGTAAATTCATAAGATAAAATGAAAGAATTAATTTTGAAAGGTCGTTACGTAGTAATATAACGAATAATTTCATTTATTATCAAATGCGCTGAATTAGATATTCTTCTGTGTTTGCCTCCGAATGTTTTGATACGTCCACATCGGTAAATGCCAGTTCTTCTTTGGTTTCGTTCTTACGCTTTAATCTGGCAGCGCAGTGCTGTCTACCGCAACTCATTCCCACAACCATGAGGTGAAGAATTGTGATGATGGCAGCCACAGCGGCGATGATGCCAATGGTGAAACCTGGTCTGTTCCAGTTCAGAATAGGATAGATGTAAGGGTTGCCATTTCTGAAATGAGAATACCTAATAAATATATGGCGAGAATTATGCCGTAGTGTGGAGATATTTTTTTGTGATAAACATTACATGTTCATAGAGAACAGGGGGACTTGGCTAAATCACATTTATTTAAAAGAAAACATATTATTAACGGGTTAAATGGCTACATGATATTTAAATTCAGATATATTTTTAAAATTTTGTTGTATTATAATTTACAAATATACTTAAATGAAATAAGGTACAAGATTCTGGTACTTTATGAACCTTACTAATAGCAGATGCGTTATCTGTTTAAAACATGTTAATACTGGAGTTGTTATCGTACTGATAAAAAACTATTTCTTATCTCAAGCGATCAATAATATGGCATTGACATAAAGTTTTTTCCTGTAAAATAGTACGTTATAGTTAAAATTTAACACATCTATAGTTTTGCTATGTGTAGATATATTACGAAAACCCGAAATATTTTAAGGACGGGTTTTTGACTTTGCATCAATCAAGTTGACTCATACTTGTCTTACTTTTATCACATCACCGTTTTCGATTTATAATTTTTTTCAATTGGCCAACTAATTTAGACACAGTATTAAATAAAATCGAGTATTTATATTAGGGGCCATTGTGTGTTTGTTATGTTCAGTTTACTACGTTCCATTTTATACCAATGATTCGTTGCATCGGATTGCATCGAAAATCTTTTAAGTTTAAAAATTCGTCAACGTCTTGCAAGATTTTAAAGTTCATAGCGCATCCCGTCTTTATGAACTGTTTCTGTCTTTAAGTTTACGTCATAGCGTGATTTTACTCGATGAATGAAGTTGCGAAAGACGATGATCGAGCACGCAGTTTATTTACAGTATGTTACATAATTTTGATAAGGCGAATTTTTAGTTTCTGTATCGTTAACTTCTCAAGTTTGAACTACAGATCTTAAAAAAATAATGAAATGAAAATATAGATTTCGGTATGGATATTGTTACAGCTTAATCTATGAAGGTTTATAATGATTCTGTTATAATCCAAAAGTGGGAGATTCGAAGTTGTCTTTGGGAATGAATATAGGTAACGATTGTGAGTTGCTGTAAGAGACGTTGATCTTATTTTTTACAATGGAGTCTAAACAATAAGCTTCCATCTAAGCAATGATTATTATTGCTGGGTCCCAATCACGTTATGGCCTAGTACACATTGTCAGGTTCTAATGCGTGGCTTTTTCTAATATGCTAGATCATTGTATTATTGTGGATATCTGCCTTTAATTTCATGAATTCATAATTGGTACTATAAAAATGTATACACTCGACTTAAGCACGTGGAACTTCCAAGGATCTATGACTGTAGCCGCTGATGATCTATTGCTTATACGTCATTTGCGGTTACCTACCTTTATCTAATTGAGGTTAGTTACACTTTTATGTTAGAGATAAATAAAAAGAAACAATTTCCTGTTTTCAAGTTTACTGATATTAACCACATGTGTTCTGATAAGCTCATATTATGTGCCTGCTAGAAGAAACAGCGACCCTGAATTTATTCAGAACGTGGTTACTTCAGCGACATCATTGTATTGAGATTAGTTTCTTTTTTTTTCAAACTGTCACGCGTGGATGATAAGATAGGCACTGTTACATATCGCTGTTTACGATATTTTGTGTACCAACTTTGTTTAATTCGATCTGGCGTTGCATATCCCATCCACTTTACCAATCAGTTCACAGCTTTAGAATTACGATTGTATAGATTTGGAGTAGTTTATAACTCACTAACTGCTATGTTCTATAGTCATTGTATTTGTTTTGACTTGTATTCGTTTACTTATTTTATATTGACTTGATAAACTTATAGTATTATGTTATAAGTTAAGTGACAATACTCAATAAATGATAATGGAAGAAAATGATATGATGCTTAAACAATAATAACACCTTCGTACAACCTTTTGGGAAGCTTAATTCACTAACACTGTATTTACTTTTACCCTACTTGCCGTAGTGAAGGAGTTTGACTACCATAGGAAGGGGAGTACAAAGTCATAAAATAAAAGCTACATTATTCAATATGTTATTGACGTGACTTTTTCCATGTTCACTGACTGATTAGATCGCTCGAAATTCCAATCGATCACGAGCAAGATTCGTTATGCAAGTTATAACTTGTTGCTCTTTCCTGGATATTAAACGTGTTGTATAACAATAACAACTAGGCAAGTATTGAATATATTTGGCGTTAATTTTGTAGACATTCATTATTCACAATTAAATGAAACTACGTGATGTAGTATTATTTCTACTTTCTTTAATTTCTTTACCACGACAGCGATCACGACCACGACAGCAATATCCCACCTGAAGATGTTGTAATACAACGAAACCTAGGTCGTGATAAAGAAAGTAAAGAAAGTAATAATACTACATCACGTAGTTTCATTTAATTGTGAACTAGGCAAGTGTTTATTTAAATTTTGTTTATAATACACAGTATTTGTGCCGTGATTGTAGATGGTCATTTATGTACCAGAGTGTCTAAATAATAAGTCCATAATAGCAAGGATGTCATAATAATTAGAAAACCAATGAACCAATTGGAATAAATAGTGAATATATTTCTGATTTATAACTTTTTTAATAATTAACTTTGAGATTAAAATGAAAATACTAATTTTGTAATTTTTATGCCACAATTCATATGTATGCGTTATTAAGTTTATTACGACGAAAATAAAGAAAGACCGAGAAGCACACGTTTGTCATTATTTTTTTTTTTAATTGTATAATTTTATGACAAGAAAATGTTTTTTTAAGTAGGTGAGGTATTTATACCAAAATTAAGGAAAATAAATTCCAAAATCTTTTTTCGTTTTCTAAAATTTTTCATATTTTGGCACCATTTGATTCAATTCGAGACATGATGACTCATAATGGTATTAACAAATTTAATATTTCGAAATGAAATTTTATAATTAATCATTTCTATATTAATTTATTGCTTTTTATTTAATGCATTTACATTTATTAACTAGTTCAATGTTCTCATCAGTATTTATATTCGAAGCGCGTGTTATTAGCAGCATTAATTATGTAATTTATTTAAATAAAATACGTAACAAATCTATTACTCCAAATAACAATAGTTATATCAGATTTGGAGACATTGTATAAGTAAATTGCTATTTTAAACTTTGATAACCAATGCGATGTTGAAAAGTTAATTTTACATTTTTCCCGAGATGCGATTCTTATCTTCAAACTAATGGAAAAAGAATTGAATTCTTGTTTGGGATTATGTAAAAATGTGTTTTTTCTTTAATTTTCACACCTATATCCCAAAAGCAGAATCGAATTTAAAACATTGATTAGAGTTATGTCACTGACAAGTAGACCGTTGGATGTTTTCTGCTTTAGATTTCAGTTCTCAAAAATTAAATTCTCTTGTGTCACAATAGAAAAAATGTTATATCAAAACAAGAGCCACGAGATTAAGAGTTCCATGGTTTAGAAACTTACATCACTCGTGTTTTAATGTATTTAAAACTGCCGCAATTTAAAATATATAACTTTTTTTAACTATCGAAGAAAGATTATAATTTTATAGTTAACAAAGGATATGAATGTTTACTTACGGACTAGTACCCCCTGCCAGGAAATATATCCAAGTGAAGATGACGTAGACCAGACCAAAGAGTAGAGGCTGGTATAGATGTAGAATTCTGGAAGGATGTCCGCAGAACATGATCTCAGCCAGCATCACTATGCCGTTCACTGCGTGGATGCACACGTCGATGTAAATATTGGGGACAACTGGAATAGTAAAGAAAAGTTCCATATGATTAATTATTTGATTTAATAAACATTATTTAATCTCAAGAGGTATGGTTATTATGCCAACTTGTTTGTTATTGGTTTTATCTCAATGTTTAATCAATATATGATATTGATTATATATAGCGTTAATTTTGTAGAAATTCATTATCATTTAATTTTTATTCACAACTAAATATATAGTAGAAATAATACTACATCACGTAGTTTACGTGATGTGGTATTATTTCTACTATATATTTAGTTTTTAATTAACTACACCTATATTTCGTTGTATTACAACATCTTCAGGTGAGCTATTTGTAAAGATGGATGAAATATATAATAATTATCTGTAACTGTCATTGACCTTTTGCGATCTTTGGCCTATTTCATAATGCCGTATTATTTTATAATGCCACATTTGTAGAAGTATTGGGACTTAACAATTCGAAACGATTTTTGGCAGTTAACTTCTGTGCTCTTACAATTAGTTTGATAAATAGGTAATTTTCGAATCTTTTTTTGAGCAAGATTATTTATAAATTCATAAATATGAAGTCTATTTTTTATGACTCGCAAAATTATACCCTGTTCATAACAGCCTTTATTTGCCTGTTGTTCGTCTTGACAGGAATTTCGGAGGAAGCTCTATTTGTCAAACTGTAATAATAAAACAATACTCATAATGGAATATGGTAAATAATTTGTCATATACTTGTATCTTCTGTTCTGGTTTCTTCATGGTATATTTTGCGTATCTTATAACAAATCGCTTCCTTTTTTATGGTTTAAATACTGTGCGAAATGATGGAAATGGTTTAAACACGAGGATATAAAGACCAGAGGATAGAAATACAGTAGAGCCCGCTTAATATGACTCCATTTAATACGATTTTCAGCATAATGCGCTTTTCGAAGTCGGACTTTTAAATTTTGCTTGAAGCGTTGTCAGCTGACAACGAGTTACGGTGATCGTCACTTATTTGTGCTCAATATGATCTCCAATATTTGATTTCAATTAAATACATGACTATTTTATATTCTTCAAGATTCTTATGTTGGAAGAAAATATACCTTCATTTTAACGAGATTGCTTTTCTATAACTAATTGTACAAAATGAAATCTCACTATGTGAACTTAGAAGGCAGTCGTATTCTGAGATTCTATTTTATCGATTAAATTGAGAATCTAGATATAAGTCACATGAAGAATCGTAGCATTCTTAAATTTCTATCATAATCGAGAATCGTAGCATTCCTAAATTTCTGACATAACCGAGAATTGTAGCATTCCTAAATTTCTGTCATAACCGAGAATCGTAGCATTCCTAAATTTCTGACATAATCGAGAATCGTAGCATTCCTAAATTTCTGACATAATCGAGAATCGTAGCATTCCTAAATTTCTGACATAACCGAGAATCGTAGCATTCCTAAATTTCTGTCATAACCGAGAATCGTAGCGTTCCTAAATTTCTGTCATAGCCGAGAATCGTAGCATTCCTAAATTTCTGTCATAACCGAGAATCGTAGCATTCCTAAATTTCTGACATAATCGGGAATCGTACCATTCCTAAATTTCTGATATAATCGAAAATCATCGTATATTTATTATTTTTTCCCATATATGTTTTTCCCATATTATTTTTCCCATATAATATGTAGTTTGTTTTGTTTTTTCCAAATAAAATAGTTTAATAGAACCTTGAAGTTTTTGTTATAAACGGTTATCTATTACAAAAAAAGGAGCCACATGTCAGAAAAGAAGTCAAATGTCACGAAAACAAGCTGTACAATATCGCCAACAGTATATTAAGAATAACGGCATCGCTATTTACAAATACAACGTGCACAATAATATTGAGCAAAAAAAATAATTGATTGCATTTCACAGCTGATATGTTACGCTATAAACACGAGCACAAACGTTGCAGTTTTGTGAAAACAACGCTCCGGTTTCATTTTGAAGCTGATATCTCAAACGGAAATGGAATGTGATTTCGATACAAATTCGCGGAAGACATACCAGTGGCTATTTTGGCATCCTCTTTCGGAAGATTTCAGATAATTCACATCACCCATCAATGTTTTTTTTCCATCTTAGATCAAACCACCTTTACGTTAAATGCTTATAATCGTTCGTTTTCTAATATTCTTGAATGTAATTTCGACGCACGTTTTCGGAGTCTATAGATGAGCTCTATGTCGACTAATAATTATCAGCATAACCTGAACCCATTTCCCTATGTTGGAAATATATTCATTTAAATTGCATCGCATTACATTATAACTTTGCTGATATCGAATTGAAAACTAGCGTATGGATTGAGATCAATAAACGATTTTTCTAAATTTTGTTTGGTACAGGACTTAATTAAATTTATACGCATTAAACAGGGCTGAATATCATTGATATTTTAGCTCTGTTATTTTTTATGGATATAAACCTGTAAAACTCACATCAACCTGACATGACCTATCTGCTTTTAACTAATAGATCTTTATTAATCGACTAATGGGTACATAGTAAATGCACTAGTGGAGAAGGTATATACGAGAAACACGTCCACTTTTGTTTAACCCGAGATAATTTTTTTTGTTATAAACAATTTAATTAGTTTAATCTATATTACAACCAAACTAAGGCGAAAAATAAAGGTTAATATAATTAAAAAGTTAGGCGCGTATCACATGTGGCTGGTACAAATTTCATGCGTGCGTATAAGTTTGCTTATGAAAGTTAAATAGCACGCAGTTTAAGTGGTGCTTAAAATTTATAATTATGTACTTAGTATGGAACACTAATAGTGCAAGCATTAACTCGTACTTGACGGATATTTATGAAAAGGATTAAGGAGATTCGTGAAAAATATGGATTGTATTTATGTATAATGTTTGAAGCCATTATCTTCTTTATCATCTTTTGATGATCACTTTTCGATTGTCTCCATTATCATCTTTCGACGATCGAAAAAGGCAATCCATTCAATGTCTAAGATTAATATTTTCGGAATTTATTTTTAAATAAATATTCATCATATTTTTCATTCAGACTTTTCCTTGTTGTATATGCCAAATTATCATCAAGAAGTGAATTTTATTATTAAACTCACAAATGAATTGATTTTTTTCTTTTTAAACCAGTTATGAGCATAACTTTTATGAGAATACTTAATATTGAAAGCAAATGATTCCTTCGATATTCTGGCGTTTACTGAATTTTTTATTACACTAGGCACTCAAATCTAGTTTTAGATAAGTATATCAATATCAGATAAATTAAGCATTTCATCTTGGAAATCTCTAGATTATAGATTACATTCAAATTGCATTAGGTAATGTTGCTGATGTGGGATTGATTTTCAGTATATCGATTAAGATAAAGTTATTACGGTTTCTCTGAATTTTGTCCGACTCAACTCATTTTGTGTATGACATGAATTAGATAAGGCCAGCAATTCTTAAGCTCTTTTTGTTATTTTTATGCACATCTTATCTTGTAAGAGACTTTAATGGTTTTGAAGATACTTTCTGGCTAGTTAGGGATAGTCTTTAATTTTATTGGCTAACAGGAGATGAACATGAGGTATTGACAACATTTACATTTATCCCATCAGTGCGTTGAAGATTTCAAAGATCTACAATTTTATACTGACTATAAAAACGTTAGGAATTGCAGTTTAGCAGTGGATGCAGGGTTTTTTTTTTCCCATGAAAAATTAGCATAACTACTAGCATAGCATAACGACTTAAAAAATATTTTTATGTCCTGAGTGGGATTGAAACTTGTATTCTCTTGGACATGGTTAGATTAAAATTTAGCCTATAGCGATTAAAAAATGGAAAATAACGATTTTTTTGTAGCAAGATGGTTTTCTAAAGATGGCCTTTGAATTCGTTACCATTACGGGCAACAAAAGTAATTTTTAAAAAGCAATCTTTTTCAATTTAATTAAATGTTTATATCAGTTATAATAGCTTTTATTAACACAATGTTTTATCGAACTGTAAACCGTTTACGCATAACAGAGGATGGAAACTGACAGAGTGGATAGAACTGTCTGGTTGCCCGAAGACCACCATTCTTAAAAATCTCGTATTTTGCCTAGCATAAGTTTTCTTACATTAACGGAAGTAGACATGCGTAGGCTACGACATCGACCCGTTTCTTCATATTATCGTTGGGTAAATATATTTAGCAAAAATAAGATGTGTATGGATCAAGGTGACGTAAGGCACAACACCAAGCGAAGTGCTCAAAACTTAATTTGTTCCTATTGTTTAATGACAATAAACAGTATGGTCAGGTTGGTTCATCTGATGTCTTCCGAAAATCGAATTCTTTTAATGTTACTATGTTTGAAACAATTTGAATTTGAAATACTGTTGGTAGAATACCGAAGACTGGTATATAAGACAAGTATTTGTTGTTTCTATTATTTTTAAACTTCAAAGTTTTAGTAAGGAATTCAGAGTCAGAAAACAGTCAAAAATTATAGGGAATATTATAACATTTTGTTTATACGAAACTTATTATAAAAAATTCATTCTTTCCTAGGATTCTAAATTATCGCTTTCTGTTTCATAACCTACCTTCTTGGATTAACAAAATCATCTTTTTGACTCTTATTTCTTTTGTTCAAATTTGTTTGATTTACAAATATTTGTATTTTAATAAGGAAGTACTTATTTTTTCACTATTTATGCTAAATATCAGCCAGTTTAATTAGTAGAAACCGTGACACACATACAGGCAGCAACGTGTTGATTCTATAACTACTTATTCCGTTTTCCTTATTAGATACGAAATGTTACAAGTGTTTTTATGTCCGATTGTAACTATTGAACTTTGAAAAAAACAATGAAAATCAATCGAAAACATGATTTTTAAGTAACTCTCTCTCGCAATATAGTTCGACATTGTCCTTCAGTAGATTCGGTAGCACGAAGTCACAGTGACATAATTATGTGACATACGTAACATTTGGCAACGTGCACTGGCGGCGCCGTATTTATAAACCGCGTCTGCCGCCCTCTCCGCTCCCCGCCCCTTCTGAGATGACGCATCCTTTATTAGAATTTATTATTGTTCTCGACGCTCAATCAGTGGTTAATTTCATCCAATATCGTCTGCGTATTTATATAACTTCTGTCTACATAAATCTTAATGATGTCTTTCACTGAGGCGATGCACCAAGTGATAACCTTATGCAAAATCGCATACCGACGATTCTTATGCATTTTACATTAGTGAAACCACGCGTCTTCGATTGCTTTGAAGACTCCTTATGTTGTAGAATTTGAGAAATTCTTTTGTCTTACGCGATCTTATGTGAATATTTAATTATCAGCTCCCGCTTAAGACCGTGGTTTGTGGCGACGTCGGTGGGATGAACAATTTGTTTCTCGATTTTCTCGGGATGTGCTAACAATTTGAAGACAACCAAATTTTTATTTCGTACTTTATCGAAAGCCCAAGTCCTGAGATATTTAAAACTTGTTTTATTAAATATCACACTTATTTGTACAACATATTATATATTTTAGATATCAACTCCTTTTTATTGTTTCCCTTACTAATTTTTCACTTTGGACAAAACATCGACTCTCAGCCACCATATTGTATGGATCTTACATTACGTCTGAGGCGCCCGGAAAGTTAAGACAACTCCAATCGTTTGTTTAAATCGGATTATCCATTCCAGCTCTAAAGAATAAAGTCTGGACACATCCGCATACATACATAGACTGAAAAACACAATACTCTTCTTGGCATTACGCAGTGAGAATCTTGTAAAAGACGCACGTTGGTTATTGTAAATAGTTTTAAGAGCTCTGTGGTGAAAATCATTAAGAGGTTATAAAAAAGACTTGTTACGGAAGACAAAACCTTGGTTCAGCGCTATAACTTAAACATAACTTAAACACGCGTAACCCGATGTAATGACTGGTAAAGACAGTATAAAAACAGGGACTGAACATTTTAAAACATACTCGTACATATAATGTGACTCCGCTGGTGGTTAAAGTTCCATTTTTTTGGGACTGTGATGAAAACGATCGATCGATTACAATAAAAAATCGATTAATATCTTTGCAGATATTATGGTTATATTTTTTATTGGTTAAAATAATCATTAGAAAATTTAACCTGAAAAATACCGAAAAACTACTTCTTGTCCAGGACAATGTACCAGTTTTCATAGCGCAAGTTGTCATGGTTGCTGTAAATAAATTCAGGTTCGAATGAAACTTTTACTTTATAGTATAAACTTAGCCCCGAGTGACATTTTATTTTCTGATCCTACGAAGACTTTCGCCTAAAAGGATTTGGCTATAATAATTGACTAAAGTAAATTATTAGTAACAACAAGGCAGTAATCAATTATGTCAAAGTTCGACTATATTCCCATACCGACAATTTATTGAACGCCACTTCTAGATAAAATTTACCCTAATCCAGGCTTAAAACAATTTTACTTCATTTAAAAAGCTAAACATTTTTAAAAATATTTATTTATATTTTTCAGATTTCTAAGAATTTCTCTAACGATAATTATACCCATACTATGGTATTTTCTACGGAATGTATTCCTGATTATAAAATAAATATTCCAACAATTTATTTTTACTCATCTTAAAGAAAGTATACTTCGATATGATGACCATTAAGTGTTAGAGTACATTAATTGTAAACTGAAGAGTAGAAGACTACGATACAATTGAGTTTTTAAATACTAGTAATACACAAAAACAAGCATATGTTATGACTAGATACGCAGAACCACAATTTCTTTAAAATAATATAGAGCAGAGAACAAAAAAAATAATTGTCTTCTGTGTTGCAGGAATGGTGAACCAGCATGCCCAGGAAGAAACCAATATAAAACGAAAAGGAAATGAAATTACAGAGGCTTCAATTATATGCTAATGTGAAAATATCGAAATGAATGCTGGTGTTAAAGAGTTATAATCCTGTTCTTTCAGTTCGAAATGAACGTAGTTTGTAATAAATAACAGTTTGGAATAAAAGTATTCTGTCGTATTATACAGAAGATACAGTTGTACTCACTCTCTCGGTTTCCGAATAGAACGGTCCAGTAAACTAGTGTGATGAGGAACGCTATCACCGTGGACATGTTGAACAACACCCAGTATAGCTTCACGTACCAGCATAGTCCGCTTGGTTTGACTGAGGCATTAAATAAAACCAATTATTAACAAAAAGATGTGTGTATATATATATATATATATATATATATATATATATATATATATATATATATATATATATTTAATAGTTACATAGGATAGATTTACTGCCCCTTGGATGACTTCAATAAATTACAGTAATTATTTTGGTATATACACCATTAGTATTCTAATTGTACTCTTAGCATTCCGGTTGCCAAAGTAGGGCATGTACTCGGTGCGAGAGCAAAAAGACCATTTTTAAAAGAATATGGGACATCAAAATTGCCTTCAATATTTTTTATTCACAGTACAGAGTTTAGTAATTGATGGGTGTAACATTTTTCTCCCTTTATTGCCTTCCTATTTTTTAGTATTCATCTTTAAATCATTTTATGTAAGTTATTTTTTAACAACATGATACAATAATTAAATTTTGAAGCCTTTCATGAATCGAATTTTTATCTGTCTTTTATTTTTTTAATAATGAAACTATTATGAAAATATTTATGTAAGTGAAATAAGATACACATTTGTCCCTTTACATTTTTCCGTATCGAGAGACGTAATATGATACAAATATTTCGTGTTTATATCGACGTCTTCACGATGAAATTTTAGAAAAGTGTAAAATTCTAACAAGTAACTTGTCAACATGAAACAATATTTATTAAGTTGTCAGGAAAAACGAATTTAAAAGTGGGGTATAGTCATTAAATTTTCTTAATAGTTTTTTTTTGGTGAAAGTTAAGTTTACATCTTTAAATTAAACAGTAAAGGATTTGGGAATATATATTCAGAATACTACATAATTCGGAATATCAATTAGCGAAATGTCAATTCCATAATCGTTCCTATAAAAATTCAATATGAAAAATACCTCCACTTAATTATAAAAATTATTTTATAATTTATTGCTAAGTTACAATTATTATATTAAAATAATAATCGTCAACTCCACTGTCAAAGTTACTGCAGAAATGTTGGTTATTGTAGTTCTGTAACTAGAGATGCTATATCGATGCATTTTGGGCGGATTTTTTACGTAGCAATAAGAATATTGAATATGTAGTACAGAAACGATAGAAAGACAAAAGACCGGAAATTAAAATTTTTACCGTTTGTAGTTTATATTAGGTTCTTTATTTTACTCTTAATTTTATATTAGGGATATATTAGGTTCTGTACAGAAAGTCAAAGACAAGAATTGATATTATGAATATGATCATAAATGGATTACACGGTATATATTAAAGTAGGAAAAATTGCTAGATCAAAAAATATATGAAAAGCACGGAGCACGTCCAGCACGAAGCATGTATATGCTCCGTGCTGGACGTGCATACATGCACGGAGCATGTATACCTTTTCGATGGCACCGCAGTCAAGTGTGATATGGACTTTTTGTTAATAAACAGACGTATTTATTTTGTATAAACCTTATTATGCGTCTTATAAAGTAACTAATTGGAGCATAGTGTTTGTAAATAGATAGCACGGAATCATTAAAAATTTCTAACATAGGCTTAAATATTGAATATTTTAATTAAACGATTTAATGTTGGCTACAGAAAGGTGTGAATTATTATCCAAATGTTCATGAAAACTCCATAATTTTGAGGAGTATAGTCAGTATTCTTCTAATATCCTTGTAACTATATATAGATTTATATTTCAGGATTATCATTGTTTTGTTGACACTTTTGGAGATAGAAGTAGCAGACAAATATTTTCTATTTTCAACATGTTTTAAGAAAATTCTGCCAAATAAAAGTATTTATTGAAAAACTTTCTCTAATAAACCCAATAATTTAAGTAAGAAATATTCCTTAATTTTTTTCAAAAAGTAAATATAATGTAAGTTATTAAATGATTCCTTTTTGGGTCTATTATATAGTATATTTTCGTAAAATATTAAATTTTCCGATTTAACTACGACTGAGATACCTGTCACATCTACTCATAGGTATTTCAATGATGCCAAGTGTTTCAATTTTCCCTTGACGATAAGATTGAATAAGCAAACATCGAAATGTAAAATAGTATATACCAATTTGTTATAAATATAACATTAAAGTTTATATTTTCCATTTAAATACAGTGTTCATTTGCGAAAATAATACCTCGACAGAAACCGAAATATTTACAAGTATCTCACACTTTCACACCGTATGTCTACATAAAACTTATGAATAAATAAATTATGATCGCATAAAAATTTAGATTAAAAATTTCCACTCACCCTCCGTTTTCCTGAAATACGTTAAACCGGACAAGACGGTCCCCGTAACTCCGGTGGCGACGATCAACAGTACACCCCAATGTGTCAAATACAAGAACCAAATCCACTCCCTGCCGGGCCTTCGCATCGCGGTGAACGTGAACGAAGCTATCATTATTGCAATGAACAAAGTCGTCCATATTGCTCTAAAAATAAACAGTGGCAGAGCGGAGCTACTCTTCTGCCAGCAACTTTGTGCGAATTCCCAACGTTTGCACTGATTCAATCCCGCGGCGGAACTCGTGAATTCTTGCTTTAAATACCGCTTCATTGTTTATATTTTGTATGAGTAATGAACACTTAGTATGAGTAATAAACACTTAGTATGAGTAATAAACACTTTTATAATGAATAAAGTTAATTTACTTTAAGTGATCGTTTATTCAGATGATATTTGTTTTAAGTGCGACGGCAGCGCGTATGGTTGTGTTACGAAAATAACGCGAAGTCGATGGATGACACGTGCATCGTACGTAGTATACATAAATCGTCTGAGGACCGATGTTCATTCAGCTTATACTCCGCTTTTTATATGGCGATGCGATTACAAGCCTAAATGCTATTCGCCGATAGCGATAATGTCAAATGAATACGCTGTCGAGGAAAGGCTGATAAGATATGGTAAGAGTGTGGGTAGGCTATTCGGTTGGCGGACGCCGGTATTTTTAGGAAACGCGTCTTTGTGGCGGAGCGATCGATAGATAGGTTTGATGGATGGTTTACACAGGTGTACTGTTTCGTATGTGTTTGGGAAGCAAAATTGTTAGTGTTCCATATTAGGTCAGTGTTTAGTGTTGGTATCATTCTGGTTGTAGATCGAAATTTTGTATTGGTATAAATATGGTAAGTGCGGTGTGTTAGTGAGAAAGTTTAATATTGCAGGAATGGTATTAAATATTATTAGTTAAAGTAACAATGAAGTACATAATTAAAATAAAAATTAATGTAGTATATTAAATTGTTGTTAAGAGTCTTATAAATAAAATTAAAATAGGTTATATTTACATAAATGTACATTTCTTGTAGCTTTCTAAATCATCGATAATATCGATTATTTTTTTTGTGAATTTTTACAAAGACTGCGAAAGGGGAAATTTGAAAAATCGCGGATCAAAAATTATATTAAAAATGGTATTATAACGCAGAACGCTGTCCGGTTTCATAACCTATAGTTGCACCGAGTACTTCGTGGTAAGTTTCAATCTAGTCAATATAAACAAAAATAGACGCAGTTAAAATAGGAAGAAAAACGAAAGAATGATTCAAATTCTAATAAGCTGTTCGAGATGAAACACATTAAGGCTACTTCTCGGACTTCACTATAAATTGACACCATTCAAAAATTGAAAATAATTAGTTTTTGTGTCAACGCTTTCAAAACATGCAGACAACGACCGGAAACATTTTTGAGAAGTTGTGGAAATCAAGTTTCCTCTCATTTAAGTTTCAAAATTACAACAAAAAAGGAACGCTTCACATAATTATTATTATTTTGTGTTTAGATTTCCAAATTGCTAGCCAAGTCGGATTCACCATATTAATCTTCATTAAAATTATGTGATCAAAGTCAGATGGAGATATTCAGGATATTTTGACGGGTGTAGACAGTTCATAGCCACAAACTCCAGCTCCGATGGCGAGGTTACTAAAAAATTTCAATTTTGTTTCGTCGTCTTAATCATCGTATATATCGTTCTCTTTTCAGGCATACATTATCATGAATTACCTTTGACTTATGCGGAATATTATTTAAGCTCCTCAGGCTCTAAAACTGTTTGAAAAGTGGCTGGAATTGTATTACTTAACACACAAATTAGAGATTATAATGATAATAATTTTTAAAAATATTTGTCAAATTTGAAATTGTTTTACCTCTCTTCCTTCAAGGTTACCCATAAAGTTTCATCGTTACGTTATACATAATGGTTTATCTTCACTTTCTCGATATTTTATGTAAACATTATAACAAGTGGAAATTGAGAAATTTTTCAACATTTAAGAAATTGGCCAATATTGAATATGCCCATAATGCGTCTTATTAATATTACAAAAGTTCGTTCATCGCTTCTTTGAACTACAAAGTACGTGATTGGACAGGCGTATTTAAATGCAATAAGCCTTCGAATTAGTATTATGATCTCTTAAGAAATTGTATTCCTAGATTAGCCAGATCGTTTCGTTTCAAGTTTGTTTAAGGATAATGGAGGAAATTACAAATTATAGCAACTGGAAAACTCTGTTAATGGTAATATGGTCTGGGGTGTCGGAAGTTTCCAACTTGTATTTAATTGTCACTACCTCGATATAGTTATCAGATTATAAAATAAATATACAAGTAACCCCTGTGGGTAATCCGCAATATAAATATGTATTCCTCTTCATGTAGTCGTTCGTTACCTAAATGTAACCTCTTCATAATAGCGTCTTTAAATGATTGCTGTTGGGCCCACGCAAAGGTAGCGCTGCTCATTAAGTCTAATTTTTTTGAACCGCTAATTTATAAGAAAGTTTTCAATATATGGTTTTAAATTTCATATTAGAATTAATACTAATTCGTGCGATAATGCTCAAATAGTAATAATTTTAAGAGAAGTTGTTTGAAAGCATATATTATTCTTATTAGGGAAATAGCACTGGAGTCAAAAAGAAACTTTTGACCATACCAAATCTCAAAAATACTAATATGTATTAAAATATTAGATCGGGTTACACCCAAATTTTTCTCTAATTCATGTTTTGAGTAATTCTTTTAGACCAATTAAGATTTAAACCTATCTGCACCTCTATCTAATACTTCTTTATTGAAATTATGCGTTCTTTTGATTAAGTACGCTACTTTACAGATAATAGTATGTAATTGTAAATAGTAAATAGCATATATGTTAGTGACTACAATTTCGGTAAAGGCACGTCTCGTCGTAACTATTGAAAGAGTATGATTTTCTGTCCCATTTCGGAAAGTAAATTATTTATGAACAAAAAATTATCTGCTGCGGCACAGCTTTCGATTAAAATGTGTTATTGTCGTATAGCTTAAGATTAAACGCGCTATTTCCGTACAGCTAAAACACACAATAGTACACCAGTGTAAACAAAAATAGCACATATTGTAGTGACCATGGAATAGCAGTGGAAACACATATATATTGAATATCGATTGAAAAAGTATGTGTTTCTCTCCCATTTTGGAAAATAAATTATTTACGAGAAAAATTTACCGTCGCGGCAACGCTATCGATTAACATGTTATACTGTCGTATAGCTTAAAGCTCTTGTTTCCATAAATCAGTATATTCAAAGTACGATAGTCACTATCCAAGCATATTCAAGGATTTACGTTATCATCCGAAGATTAAATGATATGATCATTACTATGTATATGAAGTTGCTCTCAGTCGTTGAAATTAGGACTTAAATATCTGGTTTTTATGGACTGCGATTATAGAGCCTAGCCACACTTGAGTTAAGACATATTTACTCCAAATTATCTTTGGTGCTTATCCATATTGTGCAAGTGATCAAATATATGTTAGGTTTCAAACAGGAGTTTGAATTTCGCCACTGTCTATTGCTCTTTAGCATATGTCTACGCATAACAGATGGAGTTATTCATTTTCTTTCTGGCTACTTCATAAAACATTGTATCTGGTTTATTTTTTCATTTCCCAATTCCTTTATTTCAAAAAGGAAGGATGTTCAACATCCTTCCTCAAGTTTTATTCACCCATTGTTAAGAGGAGGCATTTTTATGATAGCGTCGTACTTATCAGTCCACAGCTTTGCTCATTGGAGATATTATCCGACCGACCTTCGTCCAGTCCTTTGTCTCCATTCTAAAATTTTCTGTCTCACCAGGTGTCCTATTTTTGGAATATATGAATATCTCATCATCACTTCTTCTCACCTGCTACCTGCATTTCATTCGTTAACTTTTTGCACCTTCGTATTTAAGTCTGTCAATGCAAAATTATGCAGTTCTTTCTTTCTTTAAAAAAAAGGAAAAATCTTGTTTTGTTGCTGTTTTATATTCTTTCTCTTATTTACTTAATGTGATCTTGAAAGATTATATTACAACACCACCCTATACTTAAATGTTTTTAGATAATTGGTTTCAAAATCCATGTACTGTTTTTAATCGTTAATCAATGTTTTTATTAATAGTTCATATACTTCGGGGTCTCTCTTACGTTTTTTTCTGTGGCGGTTCTTTTTATGATAATGAAATATTTAAATATAATTAAGATTGAGTAATTTAATTTTCTAGAAAGTATTAATATCTTAATGAATTATTTCTTCGCAGTAATGAAAAATTAAAAACCTTTAGATTATTTTCGTCTTACTTTTTTGAGAGAATTATGAAAAAATTTCGTGCCATATCAATTAATCAATAACCTTTATAAATAAAGGTTTCCTGTTTCCTTTACCAGAATGAAAGTAACATATCCCTCAGCTTAAATTTTAAGTGGAATCTCAAAAGTGTCTATTCATAGCTTCATAAACGCGAACAATAAGTTCATACTAAGTGAGTACCAACGTTTAATTTTAAATCCCTTAGGGTATATTCGATCAAAATACATGCAAATTACGCTAGATTTTTATTTGAAATTAAGTATAATCTCAGTCAAAGTTCCATTCAAATCGATCCAGTAGTTTTTGCGTGATACTTCAAAAAATAGTTAAATAGACAAATAGATAAAAATTATAAACAAATTTATTTCGGCTTATGCTCTATCCCAAACACACTAGTGATGTATATTTTCTAAAAATACTAAATATACTTCCATGGAAATTTTTATGTAATTGTATTGGCTTACCCTTAGTTTTAATTGTATTAGTTTACTACTACTTTATCTATGTAAGTAGTATTGAATATATTTGGTGTTAATTTTGTAGAAATTAATTATTCACAATTAAATGAAACTACGTGATGTGGTATTATTTCTACTTTCTTTAAGTTCTTTACCACGACCTAGGTTTCGTTGTATTACAACATCTGCAGGTGGGCTATTAGCAAAGATCGTTGGTACTCACTTAGTATGAACTTAATCTTTGCTGATAGCCCACCTGAAGATGTTGTAATACAACTAAACCTAGATCGTGGTAAAGAACTTAAAGAAAGTAGAAACAATACTCCATCACGTAGTTTCATTTAATTGTGTATGTATGTTGTGTTAAAAAGTAACTAAGTGAAGTAGCTTTTTAGTATTTTAATATAAAAGTACATTTAAATCTGATAGCAGAGAGAGGAAACTGGTGAAAGATATGTTGTCCGGGATGGAGCAATATCATTTACCAATAAATAATATAATATATAATAATGATATGTCAGCTTTCGTTCATTTTATTTATACATCTCACTATGATGTTTGTGTTAATAACACTTGTTTTCATTTATATTTTTGAGGCTTTGTTTGTGTTTCTGGTTTCTGGGAATTAGAAGATTTTTCCGCAGTGCGGATTTAAAAGTGGTATCAAAATGCATAACAAATACAATACAAAAAACAATATAATGTACGTATATCACCAATATAATGTACGGATATTCACCTGCCGTTTATGGATCTTTTCTTGAAAATTGTTGTTTTCGATAAAAAAGTTAATGATTTTTGTTCATCAAAATTATTCGTAATGCCAAAATATGATGTAGTGTGTTGTTATGTAAAAAACAATACACTTTACGATATTCTCTTGCCATTTATGGACCATTTTCTTGAAAATTTTTATTTTCGATGAAAAAGTTAGTGTGTAATATGAAGGCATTTTAATCTATATACATACAATAAAACTATAACAGAGTAAATTCTGTACATTAAAAATATTTAAAAAAATTTAGCGTATGTTGATAGAAGGCGGAAAACTTTTGTCTCTCTGTCTATATATTAATTTAAGCGGGTATTGCGCAAAATTTACTAGATGGATTTTGATGAAACTTAGTATGGTAATGTTGCTCCTGGGCAACACATAAAAGAAAAAAACAAACAAATCTTTTCTAAACTACACGCGAACCTAGTCGTAGGCACAGCTAGTACAAGTAATTCATAAAAGCAATGGAGTGTTTAGTCTCTCAAAAATCGAATCTCACATTTAAACGTAACATAACCTCTTTACATTATATGAAGTTTACTACTGTTTGTTGAAAAAATACTCCATGGATATTGACACACGCGAAACCAATCAAAAGTTCTTATTTTTATCGTTTTCTTGCGACCCCTACAGCTTGGGAGCAATGCACACTACTTAGCAATCTGTTCACGTCAGTTACTTATGGGACCTATTGTCGACCTCTCGCATCGGGTTTTAATAAAGAATTTTAACGAGAAAAAAAATATTCCTTACAGCCAATGTAACCTCAGGCTCATTCCAAAAAGCGTAAAACATCAGTCGTAACACAAATAAGATAAAACTTGTTACGTTCTAACTAAGCATGTAAATTTAACTTATTCAATAAATCGTAATTATCTGTAATATAAACCAATACCCATACAATACGCTGTCGACAGTAAGAAACAGAAATAATACGATATATTCCGAGTGTGAGGGAGACAAATATCTTTACACATGTACATGTTCGTTAAGAATTTTAACGAACTCGGGGTCTAAATTTATATATTATTTAAATCTCGTCTCTGAAACTTTGGAACCCAGTGTACCTTTAAAAAGCAAGTTAGTCAATAATTTTTTCCCCATTGACTTAAAATTTGAAAACTAAATTATCAAGAAGTACAATTCCATTTAAAAAAAATTAACCAGTCATGACCCTTTAATGTGTACGAGCGATATGGTAATATGTACGTAGCAAATGTGTACTTCACTTGAATGCGTTGTCGCAACGCGATTGTGTATTTAATGCAGCATGTATTTACATAACAATTTTAATTGTTTCTAAAATAGGGTCACAGCTGGCATTGTTCCAGCTTTTCGTTGAGGCTATCGCCGCCAAAATAGGATATCTTCTTGACTGTTTTGCATTGTGAATCTTAGGCACGTGTAAGTTATACTAACTTGTTTTTGCTTTTTATTTTTCCTCAATATTAATTTCGTGTAAAATATTAAACAAATAAATGAAAAGCATTTATGCGTACGCGAATATTCATATGCAAATGAATTTTAAAAATGGTTAACTAAAATAAGTTTCAGAAACAGTACCAGCATAATCAAAAATAGTTTTGAAATTCCTCTGCATCTTAAACTGCAGATCTTAAAAAAAATATTAATTTAAAAAAAATATTAAATGCCTAGAGGAGCGAAAAAACCTTAACATTTTTAAAAGCACAAATATTTTTATAAAGATAAGAAAATATAAGATTTTACGATAGTATCGAATTAAAACTATGAATTCAAAAAAGAAATCTAATCAATAATATGTATCGGCTAAATATTTGCCATAATTAAGCATACTCGTATATATCCGACATTGATGAAATAGATACTTCCTTGTGGCACCAACGTTTAGGTTATCTAGATTTCCATGATCTATAGAAAATGTTATCATGGAATTAATATTATCTTCCGTAATCTATAGAATTATAGAAAACGCTAATGGTGTTCCTTTATCCAAGAAAGATTGTGAATTGATGTATATATAAGATGTCTTGAAGATAAACAGATCGGATTGTTTTTCATAATACATAAAGGGTCGAGGATTACAAATACTGCTGGAATTTATACATTCTGACCTCTGCCGTCCATTGGAAACAATGTCAATCAGCAAACATGTGCTGTTATTCATAGATAATTATTCGAAAATATTATTTTCCTCTTTCTCACATAAAAAGTTAGAAGTTATAGAAAAGTTTAAAGAATTCAAAAATCAAGCAGAAAAAGAGTAGATTGTAATATTAACTTTCTCTGCTTCGATAATGGTCTGGAGTACCTAAGTAAATAATTTTCTTAATTCTTAGAATCCTACACCAAAAAGCCACATCATACACATCCGAACAGAATGCAGTTGCAGAACGCACGAATAGAGTGTTGGTCGAAAAAATAAAATACTATTACTTAATGCTAATCTACAAAAATAATCTAAATTAAATGAATCTTTATAATAGTTAAAACAAGCACATAGCCGCTGAAATACAAAATTTGATTTAGTCTTAAACAAGTTCGGCTTCATTACAAGTAAAGCTTATTTATGTGGGACAAGTCAATGGGATCAATCGCTATCTTTATCTTTATGTTGATGATGGACTTTTTTTTCTAAAGAAAATTAATGACCTTCAAGTAAAGTTTGATTCCAAGATATGTTTTGCCATTAATTACTTTGAAAGCTATCTTTAGATTCATCAGATCAAATATATTGAACTATTCCAAACGAATGTAATATGCATGATGCCAATGTTAACAGTATTCCTGAGAGTAATAGACCACCAGAGAAAGTCTGTCCCTACTGAGAAGCAGTGGGATTACTAATTTATGTAAAAACCTTAAGGAGATCTGACATTATGTTTGTTGTAAGTCGAGCGACACTATTATGAGTGTCACAGGTATGTTGTATCTGTAATGTTTACAAAAACCTCGCCTAGAATTACATTCAAATCCATAATTAGAATTAGACAATTAGAATGTTAGAACCTCATAAAATTGTCTAACTTTTATTCTGTCGATAACTCATAATCTTGTAATATGATACAACAATATGACTGCATTTTATTTGTTATTTTCAACTTTGTGATTTGTTTCAACTGTATTCTATTACTACAACTCTTTAAGTTTATGTTCTATCTACGCTCCAGAGTTGTTTGATTTTTTATTTATATTCTATTTATACTACCTAGCTTTGTAAACTGATAAAACTATTTAAGTTTGAGAAAATATTACGTTCAAATTTCTGAATAACTGCTTTCTTGTGTTACATTTAAATAATTTGTCTCCTTCAGCAAGGTTCTAATTTGTAATGAGTTTTTATATATTTGCATTATACTTATTATAAGTAAATGTCGCCTTTTCTACATGATGTTTATTATCAATCACGTATAAATAATAGGTGACTAAATCACTGTACTTTTTATCTGCTCGGTGATATCAAGAGTAGCAATAGCTACTTGTCCAATATCTTCATCGTTAAATAGCACAAAAAAACGCCCGTGTGTTTTCCATTAAATAATTTAACACGTAAGAACCAAACGTAATATCTAGAAAATTATAAAGCAACCAAATTTCATATTATACACGTCCCTGAATATTCAATAGGCGTATTAACATTACACTTCATATTATCATGAATTCCGAATAGTGAACTTCTAGGATACGATTTCTTGGAGGTATTTTGTAACTATTTACGAAGTCAGTTTGAAACCGCGACACAGTCGTCTATTTGTGAATAAGTAACTACTAAAGGCTAATTTGAAACACGAGAGCTGGTGCTTCGTAAATTTAAATTATAGGGTACAACGGTTTCACAGGTAGACAATAATGATTATTGTGACGTAGATAGTCAAGTAGACACGACTATGTAGAAAATCGTAAAAAGTATCTAGCGTGTTAGTAACGAGTATTGATTTACACATGGCTTCGAATGGGAATGACCTTAATTATTTAAATCTGTGTCAAACGTATCGTAACTGCTATTTTCCACTTGTGACGTAGACTTTTTTTCCCTGTCAAAGTTATACGTTTAGTTGTTTTATGACGTATACATTTACGTTTTATGACGTATTCATGACGAAACAGTTTTAATGTATAATAGTGTCATAATTGGGTATTTGACTAGTTTTTTTTTATTCCATTAATCATAATTTCAAGGTACAAGCTGATGAAGAGAAAATTTTTTTAATAATCTTGAAAATTTACCGAGTTATAAAAGTGTAAATTTAATCTTTAGATAAGGACAGGAATACTGTGTTGTGAGGTCATTTTTAATATTGCACATTATATTCTACAAGAGGAAAAGAGACAGGGATATACCCAACCCTATCCGTATCTTCAAATTTAGAAGCCCGTAAGTGGCTTATTTTCAATCAATTTTTGAATTTTTTTCAAGACTAGTTTATATTTCACAATATTGTAAGAAAAATATAAAAATTTAGAATGTGTCAACTACCGTATTGCACGCGATGAATATAGAGAATGTTGATTAACGGGTCAGCAATAATTTTTTTTTATTTACAACAATAAATTTCTGAATAGCTTAAAAAATGAAATTTTAGAAAAACACCAAATTGCCGGTATAATCAATTTTCATTCTGCGAAATAAGACTTATATCGCTTAATATTCATAGCCGACTAAGGTGCTCACCGCTTCGTTTGATGATGTAGCACGATACTCGGTGTACATGCACAGCAGAATGTTTAACCCCTGCGTTAACGTTGTAATAATGTATGTCGAGAACGGGTTAAGATGCGAATAAAATTTATTGATTGTAATCATCTTATTTTGAATCTAAGAAACCATAGAAGTAGGCTTGTTATAATAATTTAATATCTGTATAAGATAATAAATAATTTTAATCTAAATATTCGAAAAAAAATTTACTGTGTAAGTTATAGGAAAGAGAAGAAAGGGAAGTTTTTTAAGTCCCATGACCACAGCGGTCATGGCGATCGAACAAAGTTTTATTCGTGACGTAATTCAATTAATCTTAAAAACGTTAACATTAAATACGTTAGTCTGAACTATCTAAAATTTTACCAGTCACATGTGTTCGTCTACGTACCCAATTTTTTTTTAATTTTTTGCTAGCTTTCACCTGCGCTTTCTCTAGAAGGGGAAAAATAGGGTGTATCTTAAAAATAACGTTTTTATAAAAATTATCGAAAAAATAGAGAAAACTTATTTATTTCTATCATGTAGTTAAAATTTTTACGTAGATTGAGGTGTGAAAAAGAGAATGGTGAAAGGGAAGAATGAAAAAATTAAAGTTAATTCTGATGACGAGTAACATAGCTAATCAGAATGAGCTTCAATGTCCGTATATCGGCCGATAAGATATAATACAATTTGTTGACGTCTATAGTTCCATAACGATGAAATTGTACGTCACATCGGTAACATCATAACGATAAAATTGTACGTCACATCGGTAACGAGCCAAGTTCACTGCTTTTTTCTGTGGACGTTCAAAAGTTCTTTTTATTTACTTTAAATTGGGATTGGAATGTCGCTTGCTGTCGGAATCTATATCAAAAATTCCAAATGATAATATTATAATATAATAAATATATAATAGAAATTTAAATATTAAGGTATTTTACTTATTTTAGTGCGAAAGGCATCAACTAATTACACATTTTTCCAATTAGGGAGTGAAGTATCAGGTCGACTCAAAATAGAGGCAAAAATTATAGTCTAATAGGTATTTTTTAAGCCCGTTCATAAAATGTAAAGTTTTAAAGTGCTGAAATATATAAACCAATCATAGATGCCAGCATGATTAGAACTCAATTATTTCGGTAAATTTGAGAGATATACACTACTACAGGAACATTTTTGAGAGATATACACAGCTACGGAAATATTTTTGAGAGATACATATAAGTACGGAAACACTTTTGAGAGATACAGGCAACTACAGAAACACTTTTCGAGAGGTACATACAACTTTGCAAATATTTTTGAGAGATGCACACAACTACAGGAATATTTTTGAGACATACGTACAACTACAGAAATATTTTTGAGAAATACACACAATTACGCACAACATTTTTGAGAGATACGTAGTTACGTAAACATTTTCGAGAGATACATACAACTCCGGAAACATTTTTGAGAGGTACACATAGGTACGGAAACATTTTTAAAAGGTACACACAACTATGGAAATACTTTTGGAAGATACCTAAACACAGCTACGGAAACATCTTCGAGAGATACACACAACTCCGAAAATATTTACGACAAGATACACACAACTATGGAAGCGTATTTAATGCGTGTTCTCGGTTTTGTATTTGAAAAAAGGTAAAATCGAAGCGAATCGTCAAAAATCGTGACAAAGTCCGTTCGTTCATTTTAGTGTCTCCCTACTTTAAAAATTCTAGTGTGAAGAACAAACACGCTCATACTTATAAATGTGATTTCATTTGTATATTTTGCCGAAAATATAATTTTAAAATATTGAAGGCTCACTTATATTTGCTGTTTTTAAGCTTAATATAGCCTCGTCCATCGTTTTATTTAAACTGCTGGGTGTAAACTTTCTGAAAGAATCATGTTTTTGGACTCAAAATATCTCACGTCACTATTGAAACTCAAATGCATCAGTCACTGTTGACGTTGTTATGAACTCAAAATACATCAATCAGGTCACTGGTGACGGAAGGTAGAAATGATCGACTCTGCGGAATTTAATTTTAGAAGAATTTATTGATTTTCTGGATGTTTAGAGAAAATCTCACTCTAGGCTGAGAATATTTTTGTTGACAATGGGCTTATGGTCAATGTGCATGTGGTCAAACACTATTACATATATCGATAAACTCCACGTGACATGGAATATCACGTCACGGATCCGACTTGTTCTAATTTTAATACGCGTGCCGAACAACAGTTTCACCACAAAATGATAGACGCGAGCACCCTCATTGTTATATCATTTAACTTTAAACTCTGTATGAATATATTCTTTGGATCTTTTTTCATCGGTACGGTCTTTATATGCTAGGCTTTCTAGTTTTGAAAGTATTGAAGAAAAATTTGGTATATATTTTCTTGGAACACGGATTTTTTCCGTGATACCCAATACTAAAGAGGAACAATAGTTGTATTTTATGTTTTTCCAAATTTTAATAAATATTTGCAAATTAAAAACAGAATTGTAAATTTCTTGCTTATATATCTAGTCTATGATCATAATATTGATTCACGATAGTAATTTAATTAATATGTTTGTGTAGAAGTAAATTGTGATGAACATTATCATAGAATATTTAAGGTATTTATATTAATTTTAAGTTAGTAATTTTAATATATTGTTTGATTCAAGAAATATTACTAGAAAAAAGAGAGTGTTTATTTGAAGTTACCGTAAAGGTTTAGAAAAGTTTGTGTTTGTATATAGATGAAACGGTTGTTCTTATGATTTACTAATTTATTGCATAAAGTTTTAACATTATTCCACATTGATCCATCAGTCTCATTTTTAGTCTATCAAGAAATGTTAAAAAAATACTAAAAACTTTAGCTCAGAATATTTCCAAAGTATCGTTGATTTTATTATTTGAAACGATTATTATGGCTGAATGCCAAATAACGATTTTATATTATAACGATTTTATATTATTTAAATAACCTCTCATTTAACCGTTAGAAAGTTAATGATAGGAATTATATCTCACATATATTTGCCAGCGGTAAGCACAATATCCTGTAAATATAAAAATAAATCAAGTAAAAAAATATTTATACACTATCTATTAGTGATCCAAAAGACAACATAAGTAGGAGGTTACATAAGAGATTCCAGTATGTTGATACTGAGTTTTTGCGACAGTTAAATTTAAGTAAGTTTTATTTAGGAATACATTCATAATATATTATAATTAAATTTCGGAACGTGTATTACGGTACTATTAATTTAGTAGATAAGACGAAAATTCATTATTTCCTAAAATTTAAAAGAATTTATTATTCTTATATCAAATTCCATTAGCTAAGGCCTTTTCATAGAAGTCATTAACCATATCCGTTGGTGATTCAATATTTCAGGAACAATGGTAATTTATTACGTACTGAGGATAAGATAGATATCATTATCGCACGATATTAAGATACCTGTCTTTGCGAGTGATTAGTTCTTGAAACCATGTGTTATTCATCAATCCATTGTCCGAATTCGTTAGAAGTAAGTAAAGTCTGACACTGGATCGGTTATCAATAGTGAAGGATTCCAGATAAATGATAACATTTGCTTATCTGTGTGGAAGCGGAAAGAAGTGTCTTATGTAGTAAAATGTCTTATGTACTATTAAGTCGTATGAGTAATGACCGTCTATTGCGTAATAATGTAAATCATCTTTATGCCGCCATTCACCAACATCACTTAATTTGAATATTAGGGAAAAGATAAAACCAGTGGCCTTTTGGCCACATAAGTATATAATGTATTGCACGTTTCAGCCAATGTATGACAGAAAGAGAACAACATATTATAGTAGGACGTTGCTATTTCCTCTACCCGCTATCTTTGAATCAATCTGTTAAGTACGAGTAGAACTCGCACTACGAGGGTTCTGTGCATACTAAGGCACAATATAAATATTTTAGTTAGCCAAATATTTTTATTAAACTAGTTAGAAATATAATATTGTATTTCACCATATAAATATAATGCTCAAAATATCATCTATAGCCATAAAAATACTATGAATTTCTCAAAACTACTTTGGTTTGATTACTCATAACATTTTTACTATTTTATATTCAATTGTTTGTAGGAATTAATTTAATTCGGTGCACTTAAAATATTACTCACATATCTGTCTGTTCATCTATCACAGCCGATTTTATGTAGAAACTTGAAATTTGGCGTAGCAATACATTTTATTAACCCATCTATTTTACGCTAGCGAACTGTTTTAAATACTCATATACGAATTAAAGAGGGGGTTAATAAAATACCCAATTTGTTTAAAGAGCCAAAAACATTTTTTTCCTAATTTTAAAGTGAAGAGTTTTCTAAAATATATACGAAAAAAGGTCTTTACCCCACCCCATATTTCCAAAACTTCTCAACCAAATAATATGAAAATAAAACTGGATTGGTAAAATCTAACTAAAGGAAAGCTATTACAGGAAAACCATAGTGATTATCTTATATATTATAATTTTTGAAATTTGCATCTCATGTTAATGCCTGTGAAAGATATGGTAAGTAATATATTTACATTGTGAAAAATTAATAATTGTGAGTAGTTTAATAGAAATACTATGTAAGTTTAATGTTTATTAGGGTTTAAATGTGTACGGAACCTTAGTAGTGCAAAATTTACTCATATTTGACATGTTTTTATTGCATTTATTTACTGTTTAAAGAAGAAGTCAAATTAAAGTCTCTTGGTTAATAACGTTTTTGAGAAAGACTTGGTAACAAAGTGAATCTGAAAATGATAAATTTTATGGTCCACCAAATCGTTGACTCCCAGTGAAAGGAAATTTGAAAAAAACAATTTTTTGCCCTATTCAAAAGCTCTTTCTGATGGTACCCCAAAGGCTTATACAGCGAAAACAAATTTTTAATCGCGATTTACATATACGGGAGCATCTATAAACATCATGTTAAGTTATTTTAAATACCATTTCTACATAGTTTTACACCGATGAGCAACCTATTATATATTATTTAAGTTCCTATATTGTTTAATTCAGAGCTTAGATGCCTGTAATCAAGGGATAGACGGACAGACAGACAACGTTATTAAAACAATAGAAGTTCGTTGCGGGTATTTAGATATAAAACCGTAAAAACAGATATGATTATGGTTTACACTAACTCTATTTGTCTAAATTCCCTTCAATTAAACAGATGAATATCAATTTTACTGATTGTCTTTTATAGTTTACACTTTTGTCAAAAGGTATATATCAATTCAATAATATTACAAGAAAGAGGAATTTGCCTGGAATACTAAAATTAAATCGAAAGATGCATTGATTTGTACGACAATATATACGTTATTTAACTCAAAGGAGTAGTGTCTAATACATTATCAAAAAGTTCTGTATCTATTTATTTATTTTTTTCTTTCTGTTTATAAACAAACTGTCCAGTAAAATAAATTACTATAATATAAATTCACATATGTCACAGCAATACATGTCATAGCACTACATGTGATGATATCTCACTGTAATACATGGGATATGTCACTACAGTACAAATGGTATGTCACAGCAATACATGTGATAGGTCACTGTAAGATATGTGATATGTCACTGCTGCACCTGTAACATATCACTGAAGTACATGTGACATGTTACTGCAGTACATGTGACATGTTACTGCAGTACATGTGTGATGTAGTTGTAGTTGCAATACATGTGATATGTCACTGCAATAGACGTGGTATGTCCTTATAACATATTTGATATATTACTACAATATCATGTGATATGTCACCGCAATACATGTAATATATCAGCTTGTATTGCAGTGATATATCACTTGATTTAGTATTGTTAGAAATTCTTATCGGGGTTTTCTTGTCTTATGTGTGATCTATAAATATATAAATAAAGTTCGATATCTCTGAAGCTGAAAGACTTATTTTGATAAGCAAAACGTGTGAATATAATAGTAATATTACTGATGTCTGACAAACCCGGTTGTTATTGTATTAGGTAGTAGACATAGTAGGCAATCTGATGTATAAACAAGGTTATCGGAGCAATTTTTCTGGTCAATCATAAAGAAAGAATTCAAACAATCATTTACAAGGTGGATTGAGTAGGACTATGATATTTTATTTACTCATAAAAGGATCTTACAAAATAAAAAAGTATATTATCTGTTATAAATATAACACAATTCCGACTGATCGATTGAACGCCTTCGTTTGAAATATTTTAGATTTTTTATTTGCATTTATCAGCTGTACTCATACAAAGGCGACGTCATGGAATTCAAAATTAATTTGAAATATAAACACTTTGTTGATAATATAACGTTCTCAATAATATAAGTGACACTTCGTACGTAGAATTTTGTTAAAACAAAACATTCTTTACTTGACGTTAGAGCAAATTAAAAGAATTTAGAAGGCAGAGAAACTGTTCATTTACTGGACTACTGGGAAAAGTTAAAAATTATTATGATGTACGTAATAACTCTTTGCCACTATAGGTTATCTGAGGAAAACAGGTTATTGAAAAATATTTTTTTTATTTAACATTACTTTGTGAATATTATACAAGTTAACTAGTTTATTTTTCTTGTTAGATTTAAATTTTTTTTATTCATCTTGGATGTTATGTATATTATCTAATTATTTTCATGGGAAAATGCGTAAGCCCTTATTACACATATAGTTATTAAATAATAAATATATAATTTTAACATATGTACTGCAAACTTTTGTTTTTACACTACTGTAAGTTCAAAATATTCTTACCTTGACATTTTATACCCTAAGAATTGCTCACTTTTAAAAATTAAGAACTTTATTATACTTTAAATAATATAATACACACAATTTCCAACAATTTCTGAATGTCTAAATTTCTAATACACGAAAGTTTTGTAATTTATGAGATACTGGAATAAAAACATAAGTATATTTATTAGGCCGTTTTGTCGTTGCATTGTTAGATAAGAGTTACTTTTATTAAACAGTATTATTATTTATGGGAACTGATCAGAAAACCCTTCACTTGACACCGAATACAATGCATTGGTGACAAACGTATCTGGGACAAGAGTCCGTTTAGGGGATAATTTAGCTTAAAGTTATTACAACGTAGGTGGTATTGAAGTGAAATTGTTAAAAAATAGGCTATATGAAAGAGTGTAAAATATCTCCAATGGGTAAATAGTTTTTCCAGTGGTAAATAGTTTGACAGGAATTAGACGTATTGTTGGTACCTAACTATTTTCGGTGTTTTAAAACGATTACACAACTTTCCCCAACTTCCGATTGTATTAGATTGCAATATCATGTGCAATATTGTCGTCTCGATAGTGAAAACACACTATCACCCAACGGGTACCTTGTACCTAGGGTTTGCTCGTGGCCATTCTCGGTGCCGGAATACCCGGGAAATCCTGTTATTGGCGAGGTGCAGTTAGCCCCGGTACGGCGATTATATATTCCTTGTACTCCCGGTTATAATAAGAAGCCTCCCTACTGAGCTGCAGCTCTGCTAGTAATAATCTCATGTTCGCACGGACGAGCTGGCAATGCCGTGCGCATTGTTCGGGCCGCTCGCCGAATACTGCGCATGCAAGTTGCTCTGCACATTCTTTCGTGTCTTGGTATTACTCGCGTGAAAACTCGTGTGACGGATAACTTTATACGTGTGTGCGGTGAGTCAGTTTTATAATCATTTACCGATTGTATTGGATTGCAAGTGATCATATCATACAAAGCTACAAATAATAGTAAGTAATTGGTACTTGGTGCCTTTTGTAAATTGCATTGATTTCGTAACTGTTTAACTGTACAAATATCGTCAAATGCAATGCTTATGATAATGTCAACACGTCAACAATGTGTGACGCTTGCTTTATTCTTCCATTACAGGTCTGAGTTGACAGCGAGTTTGTAATCAATTTCCAAGAGGTTAGCTCTGGCTCCGATGACAGATCATCCGTTTGATGACATTTTCTTCGCTCCAATGATGAAAACAGCGCGAAATATAAAGTATGCAACAAGATATTAAAATCAGTGGGCGGAAGCACCAGCGGATTACACAAACATATAAAAACTATTCATCAAAATGTTAGCTTCAGATACTCCACAGAAAAAAAATCGTTCCGAGATACTGGAGTCCTGGGTTCCGTCTTCAAGCAAAAGGGGCAAATTAACTGACTATTACAAATCGGATTCAAACCCTACTATGGAAACAATAGTTTCTCACTTAGTAGCACTAGATGGAATATCATTTCACATGCTGCCAAATTCAGATGACCTGAGGTTATTTTTCCAAAAAGCTGGCCATAAAATACCTAAATCTGAGATCACGAGAAATTGAGGGGTATAGATGCAAAAGTGCTTCTATCCAATTTCTGATATTTTTCAGAATCCGCCAAAACCCATTTTATTGTATATAAATTAAGCACGTATTATAATTAAGCGATGTACCTTAATGAAATTACGTGTTATGATAAATTAATACTGTTTTCTATTCGTAAGTTTAATTAGCTTTACAAACATTATTAATACTATAAAAAATACATAGAAATCTGGATATCTACTTTAATGTATCTAATTGATGCAAATGACGGATTTATTGCTACAAGAGCAATCTCTTACAGCCAACCATAACATCAGTCCAGCCTCGTTCGACGAATGGCCGGGAATCGAACCCGCGTCCCCGCGACGCGCCGCATCGTCAAAGGCCGTGTGCCTTGTGGTCAACCCAACACACCACGGTGACGACAGCTATTCTGCATCTAATTAGTTGATAGAAGCGGTTTTGTTTCTCTATCGGTTGCTTGAATAGTTTTATGCAATCGAGTTATTGATTTAGCTTTATATTGCAATTTCTCATAATATTGACTTTTATGATGCAAATTAAGGGTGTGTTAATTTTGGTTCCTGCATTGAATGACTAAATTTTTTTTATTACTGAATTTGAAAAAAATACTGATTTTTTGGTTACTAAATTGAAATTAAACTATAAATGTTGCAAAATGTTTAATTGTGGACTTGTTAAATCAATATTATACAGAAATTCCAACTTCTTCCAATAATTAACAGGGATCTTCATTATCAGGTTTACCCACATTCGTGGTTTTAAAATATTTTTGTAAAAGTGAAATTGATCAGATCCTAATTCTGATTTCCAATTTTCATTAAATGTTTTGACAATAGTTTGTCGACATCAGTAGTAAGTCTCAAAGGAGATACCCTATTTTGAAATGGTGGTACGTCTCTAATACCAAGCTCAGAGGTTTAGGATACACCTCATTTAAATATGCTTTTAGCAGCTCCTAAGTCACTTCTATAATAAACTTCTCCTCTGAGAAGGAATCATCCCCAGGTTGTTTTTAATCTAGTTACATCTTGCACTCAGCAAATTTGAAGTGATATTGGACTGAGGGTTTGATTGTTTCACTTGCATAGGCCTTCCAATCTTCTACCATACAATCCTCACTCAGTTTGAGAACAATGCCGTAACGATCTTAAATGGCTCTATATTCGGATGGATCTATAATCACTTCCTTACTTTTGACTTCTTTTTCGATATGTCCGAAGATACTATCAGCCGGCAATAAAGGATGTCTGCGTACAGGGAATATGAGATCAACGGTCTTGACATTCCTTGGTGCGCAGTTTTTTAACCAGTAAACAACCATAGCAATTATTGTACTGTTTTTACTTTGTGAGCCGTACTCGTATGCCAACATTCGCACTTTCTTTTTGTCAGAGAAATCAGTCTCGAAAAGTAAATCAAAAACAGCCAATGCATTCTCATTAGAAGACTTATCATAGACATTTTCAGTCAACGTATATATGCGGTCATTTTCCTTCGGAAATTTGTTTGTACTTGTTGCAACCACAATGGTAAAGTTATAGATATTTTTTTGGCAGTCGAATTATATTGAAAACATGTGTTTCTCATATTCTTGCAAAAACGTATAAAAACACTTTGCTTTAATTTATGAATCCGTAATGAGGCCATCAATGTAACTTTTTATTCATCTTGTGATTTTATTTTATCTGAGAGCTCAGTACATTTAGAACAAACATCCACTCTTGGAGTTTTGAAACCAATGTTATAATTTGTGTTAAAAATCTAAATAAACAATGGTGTACTTTGAACGAAAGTTTCAAAGTACACAATTGTTTATTTATCCTCCTTGTTTATCTAGGTACATTTTACATATTTTCTTACTGTTGTTGCAGACCTGAAATAGTGTGACTCAATATATCGAAAAGACTCAATGAACGTAATCACAATATGCTTTTTTGCGGAATTTGTATTTTTAAACCCTATCACCGCCTCGATTTTCTTGTGGTATATTGCCATGTAGCAAGAAATTTTTGGATGTATTACGAAGCCTATGTATACCAACTCCAAAGATTTTTGAAAAGGCTCGTTAACAAACTCTTATTAATTTATATGGTTTGATGTGTGTACGGACATAATACTTCGTGTACGTCGTCGATTCTGTTCGATTTCTCACTTTACGTCTTCGATATTTCGGTGTATGGACTTCCATGAATTTTAATATAAAATTGTGTTGATACGTTTTATTTCGTTTTCCATAAAATACTTGATGATATTTCCTGATATTTTGGGGATTTAAACTATTGCATTTACAATTCTCGCCTTTCTTATGTGTGCAGCTTGTAATATCAGCTATATTTGGAGGCCTTTTGAAGGACTATCTGAAATTGTGCCACGATGTAAATAAATCTTATAAAGTTTAAATCATTTTAAGTGAATACTGGGGCAACTACCAAATTACCTACAAGGGGTCGAAACTATGAATAGAAAAAACAAGAAATCCCTAACCTAAAACTAAAAATTGCATAATGGCAAATATATTTCCAAGTTAGAGAAATTAATGGCATTGTATTCAAAAGTTTTATTTAACAGAATTTAATAATATTTTACGGTTCGGATCTACCTCGTGTGCAGTCTATTGCGTAAAATCGTCCAATTTCTAATGCATGTGTAACTTACTGTTTACGCTTAATTATGTTGCTCTTCATTACGAATCCTCTTTCTTATCTTATTTCCTTGCACTGGAGTAATATTGATTTCCATTTTTGATGGTTTTTGTATTTTAAAATTAGGAAAAGAATACCACGCGAATGTTACAGTGAAATATGCGCTGAGGAAATTGACATATATGAACTCATATATGAGCAGGAAAATGGTGACACGCCTCAAAAACCTTTATTCAGAACGGCGACTCAATCAAGCAGCTACTTTGCGTTATTTATTAAATCCAAATAAGTAATTTACTGAGAGGAAGACGAAGATTTGTCTGTTTTTCCGCATCCTGATTGCATAGAAATGTTCAATGATATAGTCTAACTTTTGCAGCGCACACACACATTATGTCAGAATACTCGAGCGCGGAATGAATCTGTAGATCGTAAGAAGAAGATCAGGATGTGGAAATATAGGCTATTCAACGACCTAATATTTACATACCGACAAATAGAGATGAACTGGACGATGACATAAAACAAATTACTTCTTTACAAAGTAGAACTCAAATTCATACCTCCAACAAGGGTCGAACCAGAAAGGATTTTTTCTTTGGCAGGCTATATTTGTAATTATTTGCGTAGCTTATTGAGTGACTAAAGCTTAGATGCTATTAGTTTTCTATGTTCATACTACCTCGAAAAAAGGAATAAGGCTGATTTAAAACAATAAAAGATTGTTTTACTGTTTAAATGCTGAAAAATAGTACCATTTAGTTTCTTTTTTACATTGTTAATGTTGCGATTTGATTCGTAATCGTTTGGAAGATTGATAATAATTATTAATGCCATTATAATTCCACTTAAATGTATTACTTAACTAAATTGTGATATTGTCTTATTTTCATAATTAAAAAACAAAACCTTACCTATTGAGCCTTGTTATATTGTTTTATAATAGTGATTTATAGTTCTGAATCCTATGTGAAGAAAAACTTATTAAAATAGTAATTAAATGGTTGTTTGCATATTTCAAATAGATATTTTGAATAACAAACCATTATTTTAATTAGAGGATGAAGTTTTTCTTTATTATTAATGGTATTATTATTACGTAAATAGTTGAATAGGTACGAAGACCACGGAAAAAGCTTTCTGATTTTAAGCTTTTCAAGAAGTATCAGGAATACCGAAATTTCCGGTACCGAGATGAGCCCAGCGCCGGGAATCAAAATTTTAGGAATTAGATTTATTCTGCAAGCTCTATGCGCCAGACAAAAAGAGTATTTACGAAGGTAGATTAGTGATCGGGTTGCCGTTGTAGCGAGAAAAGTGAGGCGTGAGAATGATACCAAAAAAGAGTGCAAGCATCGACTTCCTGCAACCATGAGTGGTAAATGAAAAAGAACCTCTAATCTTTGTGTTTCGAAGAAAGTTGTGACGAGCGTATCTAAAACGTTACACTGACCAAATCTTGCAAACAGGGCGTTATTACATATCGTGGTAAGTACTTTTTACATGCATCCGTAATTTATATAAAAAATATAATGGAAAAAAATGAATTCAAATCTTTTGTAAGTTAGCTATCCTCTAGTACGGGATTAAATATGTCACCATTAGGCCAGAGTAAAAGAAAAACTTTGAAAATTGCTTGGTAAAATTTGATAGAATAAATTAGCTCGACAGAAGTATCGACCATCGAAGCTCGACCGAAGAGCATTTTGGTAATTAAAATAACCTCTTAAATTCGGTTTCAAATTCGACATGTAAATTACATAATATCTTTAGGTTGAAAAGGTCACATAAACATTTACATCAGAATATGAAAAATAATTAATTATTAATGCCAAAAACTTATCAATATTTGCCATTCATAAAAAAGGAGTTTATGAAGTTGATTAATAATAGAATGCAGATTTCATCGATTTAATACACCAAATCAATAGATTTTAGGACTAAGTATCCTAGTTTATTAGTAGGAACATCCGAATTTAACAAATTTAATACGACTTATTTTCTTTAAAAACTCACATGTTTATTTGTTCTACCTTAATCCTCTGAAAATTAAATGAATGAGGGATTAACCCTTAATTGATCGTAAATAATAGATTTATTGTTGAATATATTTGGCGTTAATTTTGTAGAAATTTATTATTCACAATTAAATGAAACTACGTGATTTCTACTGTCTTTAAGTTCTTTACCACTACCTAGGTATCGTTGTATTACATTTTCAGGTCGGCTATTAGCAAAGATTTTTGCTAATAATAATACTACATCACGTAGTTTCATTTAATTGTGAGATTTATTGTTAATCATTTAACAGAGAAGACTGACGCCATACTGCAGTGTTTGATTTCAGATTGTTGAAATTTTCCCTGATTTGATAGGAACATAAAATCAGATATCGATCTCCTGCAATATGATGTTACAAATATTTAAATAGAAAAAGCGAGACCTTGACTACCCTTGCTTTATTTAAATTCTCAAATTCCTGAATTTCCCAAACGATGTTTTTATTTGTGATATACTCTTGGTAGTAGCAGTCCAAAAGATACAATATTTATTATGACGATAAAGGGAAGAAGGTGTAAAATTCAGGAAAGAGAAAATAAATTTCTTATTTCCTTCCAATAAAAAAGGTATGAAAAATCTTACAAAAAATAAAAAAAGGAACACAAACCAACCAGATAAAAAGCTAACCATGCCACCGCAAATTATAAAAAAAAAAATTACTTAGTCTGTCTTCAATCGAATGATGAAGCTTAAACGGTCTAGGTTAAGCTCAAAAAGCTTATTATGCTAGTATTCTCGGGTATTCATAGCACTAAATTTGTGATGTAATTGTAAGGTTTCTCGACAATAATGAACTTAGTTTTGTACCTACTTTTGTAACTCCTTGTACCGTGTCCGGTGTTAGGAGTCTTCTTGTATTCTTTTAAAATCATGAACCAAAAGTTGATTAATTCAACTTGTAAAAATATGGATATAACAAATGTATAACGAAAAACTTTTTCATTAATCATGAGAAAACCTCAATGTCCACTAACAAGAAAGCTCCTGATATATTGAAACGTTAAATTGAATTATTTGAACATTTGGATTTTTTGATCTTACAAACTTACATAATAATTACACGAATGTTTTTTGAAATCTCCTACTGAACAGGAGGAGATTTGTTCTAATATGATAAGTCAAAAACATTTTATCTAGTGGTTTTATTGATTCAATTTTTTACGCTCTTAGCTTAGTTTTTTACTCATTTGGCCTGGAGCGGTAAAATTTGAGCTTTTTGAAAATTCATCGTGTCGCGCCATTCGATCGAATCTTTAGGAAAATTTTAAATTTCAGTTGGTGATCACGTTATTTGAAACAATGGACTATTTTAAACCGTCAGGTTGTACCGAAACTGATCACGCTGCGCTTCGGCACCAAAGTTATATAGGCTATTTTGATATTCACGAGCGGATTCCAACTTGGGATCGATCTGACATGGGATCTTTGGAGCGTTAGACTGTTTGCCCCTGACCACCTTTTCACTTGAGCAGGATAAAACTGAACAGTTTTATATATAAGCTTTTCTAACATGATAACATATATAACATTCTATAGAATTTAAAGATGTTTTGGCATGGGTATTCCTTATGAAATTACTCGATTCTAGTTCTAATTAAATAAAAAATTGCTATATTGATCAGCGATTTTAGAAATTGCGAAAAACATTTCTACATTTTTATTGTGGTGTCGAATGAATGATATTAAAGAGTAGATGACGAATATATACACATAGCACTTTTGACAATTTTTAGTTTTCGCCGCCATTTAGGGGGACAATTTATTGAAATAAAAAAAAAAAAATTTGTAAACGTTGAATGTGACGTAAATTAAAAGTATTAAAAAGAATATTATATGTATACGAAAAACCGTGTTAACAGCTACGATTGGAAGTGGTTAAAAGCATTTTAAAGTTGTAAAATTTACAATCGTGTATTGTTGTTTTACATCTTAATTGCAATTAAAATCGCCAGTGAAGTCTCCCTGTATACAGCACTAGTAATATTTATAAATAGTATAATAGAAATACTATGTACACTGAAATGCATAAACTTTAGTACGTAAATAAATATGTTCGCAACCTTCATAGTGCGAGTTCTACTCGTACTTAACATGTTTTTAAGAAATCATTAATATTTCATTGACAAAATAACCTAAAACTGAAATCAGTTATGTCGCGCCGACATAATGGTACATGACTTAGTCTTGACACATATTACTTATTTGCCAGTATTAATATTCCTTGTTTGATAATAATAAATATCACCCTTTTCTATAAACTATTTAATAAGATCCATTTGTATTTTATGGCGTTTTCTATAAGTTTCCATACAAGCTATTTCATGTTTAAATGTATTTTTTAATCATCTTCAAAATATTCATATATTTTATATATTTACTATCTTTTGTAAAATATTTCGTATAACATCATACTTTAAATATTATCTTTTACTTTCGTAATATGAAAATAATGTAGGTACTAATTATTTTAACTACGTACACGTCAGCGATTGAAAATATCTGGTTAACAATTTTTACTTAATATCTCTGTCCATATCATTAAGGAAATGCATTTTCAAGTATAATTTAAAAAATATGTATTTTGTTTTTACAAATAGTCAATTTAAAGTCGATAACAATTGATGAACTTTCTCCATTTCGGGTAATGGATGCTTTAAAAATTGTCTTAAAATTTTACAAATAATTTAAATTTGGCAGGTTTATTTATGTAACTATCATTGTACAGTAATAAACATATTACCTATATGAGTAGCAAACAGGAAAAAGGTAAAAGTGTGTATCACGCTCGAAGTCAGAAATCGAGAAACCAAAAAGGGGAATATATAAGAGCTTTGAATATAACCAATAACAAAATATAAAAATTTCGTTCACTTCTGTATAAATTAATGGTCAACCGAATTTGCAATGAGACCTGTAGTTACTCTTCAATAATTTTTGTTACCTAATTAGCTAATACACTTCGAATTTGTCGGTATCGATTGGTATCTAATTACGAACGTTTGTCTGCAAGCGTCCGCTTACCAATAATCTAAATTTATTGACCAATAAATCTGCATTTATTAATTAATTAATCGGCTGCACTCGTACACGGCACATCCTTATTAGGCTCCACTTAGTTTCGAACGACCATAACATCGTTTTAATTACCCGTAATTACAGGTATTTATAATTTGTAAACATCACGTTGTATTCACTCTGCATTTATTAATAAATATTATATTAATAATTACAGGTATTTATAATTTGTAAACATCACGTTGTATTCATTCTGCATTTATTAATAAATATTATATTAATAATTACAGGTATTTATAATTTGTAAACATCACGTTGTATTCACTCTGCATTTATTAATAAATATTATATTAATAATTACAGGTATTTATAATTTGTAAACATCACGTTGTATTCATTCTGCATGTATTAATAAAATTACATCAATAACGGCGGAAATGTAGAATTACTGTATTTTAAAAATTCACATTATGGGAATGAGTCAATACATCTCATAATTACTTGAGGACTTAGTAGTCATTATAGCACATATGTATATAATCATTTTTTTTATTTAGAAAGGAATATATTTATAAAATTTTCAATCTTAATGAAAGTGTACTTTGAATTGTCATATTTTTCTACCTAAATAGAAGAAATAAAAAAGGCTGCGTGTACTTATGTACGCGCGTGAGAAGTTATACTTCTTTGGCATCATTAAATAATTCATACGGATAGATAACCTCAATTATATTGGAGCACTTGAAAAAGTCTATAAACACAATTTTTTCACTAATATTTACGAATAGTAAATATATTAATCAAAATATTGAATTTAAATCACTACTGAATATAATTTATCAGCACATATATAAATCGCACTTATATGAAACTAAAACACGTGTGTGAATGTAGACACTAGAAACATGTGGATAAATACTATGAATATGAAAACAGTGAACAGAGGCGACGATGGTGCCAATAGCTTTTGTTTCGAGACTGCAACCGCTGCAACTTCATACTGTAACTTTTGTGTGACGAATCTTAAAATTTCACTCTCATCATTTTTTCATAACGCGCCTAAAGAAGTATAACTTCGATAAAAATGCTTAAATTCGTTTCATTCGAGGAAATAAAATTCGATTTATAAATATATGCTGTTTATTAAATTAAAGTGCCACATATGTACATCAAATAAAGTGTCACCTACACGTCGTTAACTCTAGATTTTAATAGAAAACTATTACATATAAATACATTATGGTTTCACATTTGACCTTTATATTTTACATATACACATACATACCAGTTATCAAAATAAACAACATGAAATAATGAAATTAAAATATTACTATTTTTCAAATTTAATGTTTTAAGAAGAATTTACTCGGCCAATTTTAGTGAAATTGCAAATTAAAAGGTTATCCGAATGTTTAGATAGTTTGGATTATATATTTAGATTGTTTAATCTAAAAATGTTATCGAACTCTCTTCTTTTTTTTAAAGATGGTCGAATTAATGATGTAATAATTAATCATTGGTTTTTTTCCATTTCACTGCGTCCTTCGTCGGGTTTTCTATCATTGTTTATTTCAGATTCTTATCTTTGTAACATATTTTGTTTTATTTAATTTACAACATACGTATTGCTTGAAAGAACTCTTAATAAACGAATAATTGACACTTAAAATTTGTATTAAAAGTTTTTTAAACGTCTATTAAAATTTCTATTTACGCAATAAAACATTTTTGACTCTATCTACATTTTGAAATGTTATTAAAAAAATTACATCTAAATATGTAATACGTATTTTTTAAATTAATATCTTATTGTTAATGTTTCTTATGTAAAGCCTGACAGTATATTACAAGCAGACACTTATTTCTATGACACTTATTATAACGAAATAAATATAAATGTTCATACATTATGAAAAAAGTTTATGGCTGTAAATGAAGTCTCTTTAACCAATATGGTATTAAACCAACTATTTAATACACTTATTTATACTAGTATAATAAATAAACCAAATTTGTGAATTTGTAACTGCAAAAACTACCCAATTGATTTAAAAATTCATTAATATACGAATAGATAACAAACGGCGTTCTATCATTGGCTACATTTTATCCTGTTTTCTACAGTGTGAATGCTGAAAAAGGGGGTAGAAATGATAAAAGGCGGAGAAAACGCCTATATTAAAAAAAAATACGGCATAATGAGTTGAAGTTTGTACAGTTAATTCCATGGGCAACTTAAATGAAAATATCAAGCGTAAAATCATTATTCAAAAAGCGGTAGTTTTAGGAAGGCAGGTCATCTGTCTCAAATAATAGCTCCAGCTTGCCCTTTCCCCGTCTTCGTCCGCACACTGGATCCACTTGCAATTAGGCTGTCACGCCGCCGCCACGCCCGCTGCCCGCCATTGTCAGCGTCGGCTACCATTGTGACCGTAGAGGTCTAGCGGGTATATTACATACTCCGCATATTCCAATAATTCTTCAAACTAATGCAGTTCCCGGTGTAATTTACTTTCTTTATAAATAAATCACAGGAATAAGCTTTCAAAATGGTTGGGATCGATAAGAGTCATTTTTTAAACGGGAAGTTATAAGTCTAGTCTACCAGTATGTTTAATTGCCACAAAGTAGTAAAAATATAATATAATATCTAAAGAAGCTGCTAACAATTAAAAAGAAATAAAAACGGCCAAGTGTGAGTCGGACTCGCGCACGAATGGTTCCGTAGCACCAAACAATATTAAACTTATAAGTTTGTATTTTTCAGACATTGTGAAAAACAAAGTTAAACACAATATTATTTATCGCATTTAAATTGATTTTCATTGAAAGTATATTTTAAGTTTTACTACCTAATTATTTTTAGAATTTTACACACGTTAGTTGAAAAGTTGGGGGGGGGGCATACTATTTAAGTCTTTAGAAGCGATATCTTACCAACTATTGACTTAAATAAAAAGTTATTTTGGAACCTTTATATTCTTTTTTAAGACCTATCTAACTATACCTCGCACGTCTATTTGCACTGGATTTTTTTTATCCCTCAGTTACATGTATGTATGGAGTGCCATCCTTAATAGCGATTCATCGGAGTACCTACCATCCAAATATTATCTATGTAGTCCCAACAGTCTCCGAGTAAAATGGTTTTGATATACGGACAGAGAGACAAACGGACACAAGGACATGACGAAATTATAAGGTTTCCGTTTTTACCATTTGGCTAAAACGGTAAAAAACCTTAAAAAGATAAAAAAAGTCTATAAAAAACAATCATTTCTGTTATACGCGCGAACGATGTCTCTATAAGCTGGTATAAAATATTAGTCTTGGTGTAACATATCACTTAAGTTACAATTTAGTTGTTTATTCATTTCGAAATTTCAATGCTAACGATTATATTTGTGGCCACGTAAGACGCTATCGATGATCTATTTTATGGTGTTATTTTAAATTAATTTATTAACTTGTTTAATATTTAATGTTTCACCTCTCTCCAAAATTTTGATTTGTTGCATGTTCAATTGATTTTTCACGATTGTGGAAAAAGAACTTGCAAAAAATATTCTTGTTTATCTTTTAATCTCATTTGTGAAAGAAACTACCTTTTTACACTTTATTTTCGATTTTTTTTTCTTTACTTTACTGGAATATGTACTTTCAATTGTATGCCCACCGAAGTTAATTGGAATTTACCGCAAACCTAATTTGTCCGACTAATTCAAAATTAACTAAATAGTCTCCAATGGCACTAATTATATTAAATGTAAAAATGTAAAATGTTTACATTGTCGTATGCAATAGGTATTCTGGAGGCACTTAAAGGATTTGTGAAATTGTGAGTACGTTAGTGTATTGCCTTTACTATTTATGTTCTAAAAGGTTTATAATCAATCAACTTGTGAATTAAATACATGTTTTTAAATTTTATACCATTATTATATGAATATTATTAGATCTGTATAAATATTTTTGTAACTTTTTCAGAATATTTTATTCTGTTATTTTACTCTCAATGTAATGTGATGTGTTACATTAATTATTGTTACGTGAAATTAATTTCAGTTGTTAAAAATATTAATAAAGTATGGGGAACTGCTAGGGCAGATTATGTTTTATACAATTTTTACGTTTATTTTTCTTACTACAGCATTTTTTAATTTAGTACCCAAACATTTGATAAACACGATTCTTTTATAAAACCGGACGTAATCTTGAAATTAATTTATAAGTAAGTAAAACATATCAGAATCACAAGGGATGTGATTATAAACTAACTCCTGCATTAAACTTATTGGAAAATGTAAAACTTACTCAAAAACGATAAAAATTTAATAAAATATTAGGATAAAAATTGACAGTATAACTATTACTAACTCCTATCTCTTAAATTTATAAATCATTTCTTAGAACGAGACTTATTTATCGATGTTGTTATCACCGGTTGTCGGGTCGATTTATTTTACGTTTCGTGTTATTTGACAAAATATATAAAAATAACTATTGTAAAGTTTGACAAGAACTGGCGTCCATTTCTCCCTGCCTTCTAATATTGTATCTAAATTAGTAATTTTCGTATGTACATGTGTATGTGTATGTGTATGTACAAAAAATATAAAAGATACTGAGTTTTTAGGTTTATTTTACAAAATAAACGTAATTTATGCGGGCAAGGTACTTGCGGTTATATTTTTTTAAACATTAGCTAATAATCTGCACTACGTTAAATGACTATTTGTCATATTTTATAAGAAGATGATTAGAAGGATATGTACTTGAATAGATTAGCTTCCATTAAGAATAAATGGGATGGGTTGTTTTAATACTTAATCATGATATGGAAATACCACAAAACAAAATATTTATTATTAAAAGTAAAGATTATTTTTATTTTCAGAGAAGGAAATTCGGTAAAATTACGAATTCAGTCACGTGACAGTGAACACTAATCAGAAAGCGTTACATCACACCTCTCGAAAAACCATTGCTTTTGAAAGATGGTCATGGCTTGGCTTATATGAAGTATTATTAAGGCCTCCATGTTAAATTTCTAAAATGTTTATTCTGACCACAACCAATAGCCAAACTTTATCACATTTTACCATTTTATTGATTAAAATGAGTAATAAAATACATTATCATTAAACATGTGTGTGTCTGTGTGTGTGTATGTGTGTGCGTGAGCGTATGTGCGTTCGCTTGCGCATGTACGTATGCGTGTGCGCATGTGCGTGCGTACGTACGAGTGTGTGTTTACACATTAATCTACAAAATTATTTTGGTAATTTTGCAAATATTTTTTTTATTTTTGTATTTTACCACTTTTTTTCTGTAGTAGAAGCAGGAAAAGTATATATTTTGTTTTCATTTGTATACTGCCCGACGTTTTATTTCTAATAAATAGTTTCAAATATTTACGTGCAACTGTATATTTGACTTAGTACGAACTATTCATTTTTATTATGCATGTCATAAGTAGAGAAATTCTTGAAAATAGGTGCTTCAGTGGTATAAATAAAACTAATTTTTTTTTTCAAATTTCCAGTTTAATTTTAAACAAATTAAACCAATAAAATTAATTTTAAACAAATAAAGCTATAATTTATTGCAATTACTGCTACAAATATTATTACAAATTGTCCTAACTAACAATATAATTACGCAAGTGTGATTGTGTGTCCTTTCACGTCGTAGTGCAGCAACGTATCGACGTTTTTTGTACAAATACATATATCTAGCGGATCGAGAAATGACAGATTATTTTTAATCGCCCGAAATCTCGTCCTGTTTGTTTGTACTTCCTTAACGTCGCAGAGGAGCGATGAATCGACGTGATTTACAAAGAGATGGCTGATGTATTGGGAAATAAAATAAACTACTTATTATCGCAGGAAATATTATCCTAACCAACATAAATGTAAAAGTGTGTTTGTTTGTCCTTCTTTTACGTCGCAAAGGATCGGCGTAATTTGTACAGATGTAATTAGTGAACTGAGAAATGAAATAAGGTACTTATTATTGGTGGAAATCTCATCCTAACCAATAGTATAAATACCAAATTGTGTTTATTTTTTCTTCTTTCATAGGCTACGTTTTGACCACGATGGATTGGAGGAGGCATATGTGTTTAGGGTGAGAGTTCAAAGCGACTTTAGAACAAGATCGCCTGGGAATCTAGATTAGTAGTAAAATGTATAAACTAATTTATAATATTTCATAATACAATTTTACCATTTTATTCCTCACTTACCACTTTTAGTACAAAAAGAAAACAATTAGCTTAGTGTCTTAAAGTAAAAAGAGATGTGAAAAAGCCCATAATAAAAGTTTGAAAATATTCGATCTCATACTTAGGAAATTCAAAATAGGACGAAACAATTATTTATATTAATTAGCATTCAATGTCGTGATAAAATTTCTTCATATTTTAAACAATATCGGTTCGCATTTTTCAATAAATTAAAGAAGACGGCGGAAATGAATGAATGTTACATGTGTTTCTTGCCATAATCCTACATATAGTGATTATATACGCAATAGGTAAAATATTCTAAAATTGAATATGATAACGGAAATTCAAACGTTACACCAAATTCTCAAAAATTACTTCGATACTTTAAAATTGCATAGTTAATTGAAAATGAAATTAAGTAATAGTATTTACGTAAGAAAAGTAATCCCCATTTGTCTTTTTTGCAGTCCAGTGATATTTTTGCAGGTGGGAATAGTACAAGACGACATTTTAAGCTATATTGTCAGGTAAACTTTCAGAGCTGTGTCTTAAATTGCACTGACAGCCGTATTTTGATAGCATTTTATGTGTAGTTTTTTTGGACTTACTATCGCGTGTGTTCTCGCCTTCTGGAGTACTCATTATTTTAAGCTTTGACTTCTATTCATTAGCATTTCGGAATGTCAAAACTTCTACGTTACTATTTATTACAAGGACATTGTTTATTACAAGGGCATATTACAAGGACATTGTTTATTACACAAGTGTAAAAGATGTGCCATAAGCTGAAATAGTAAATTTCAGTTTTGTAGTCAGTAAGCGTTTGTTAAAAACAAACGTTATTGTAAGCTAACACTGATTTTGAAGTTAGATTTGCGAAGTATAAACAAATTAACCGCAACTCATACTTTATTAGTTTCTCAGTAAACTGTAAAACTAGTGACTGCAAAATTTATCAGCATTGCTTTAAATTTAGAAATACATTGTGTGTGAGTCATATTAATTTGTTCGTTTGCAATCAACTCTATTAGACCAGAGCTTCGGCATGTTAATCTTTTTCTGTAGGAAACACAATCGCAAGTCATCGTTTTCTTTACTCGTAAATTGTTTAAGACAAGGTTCCTCTCTTTCGAATCCCAGACATCTAAAATGGAACAAATACGGTTTGTACCTAATTTTAAATTTGCGAAGAAGAAAATTTGGTAAAATTTTACCATCAGGGCCGCTTATTTCTTTGGTGACTACGGTGCATACAATTGAAATATATCGCTTAGTAACGATAACAGTAACGAATCCAAAACAATTAGCATTAGCATTATTTACACTTATGGTGGTTTGATTCCAGAGAACTCATTTTAAAGTAAGATAAATATTATTTCAAGGCAGGACAAGGGGTAAATTTTTATTCTCCACTTGTTCCATTTAATTAAATTAGAAATCGTGATTGCTGTTCAAAGAAAAATAAGTGCAATATATTCTAGTACGCTTTTACATTGAATAGCTTGTTTAAATACACAAAATTTTATTATGCATCTCGTTCTTAAAAATACGGTTCACATATGACACCGTATATTTCGCAGTTATTTTATTATAATAAACGAGCAATTAAAACCTAAATGCTTTGTAAGAAATTATTTCCGTTCCAAATAATATTATAAATGACAGGTGAAAAAAGTAGTTGATAAATAATTTTCATATAGACACCAGTTAAAAAAAATTAAGGGTAAAAAAAATTGGAAATTACCAAGTCAAACATAATATCGAAATGAAGAGGATAAATAAAAAAATTATTATATTTAAAAAGACTGCAAATTCTAAGCGACAAATTGTTAGGGCATTTTCGTTCATTAAGACGAGATATTTAGATAACTTGAGGGTGACGGAGAATCAAATCAAAAATTTATTCTATAACATAAATACCAACTTCCTTTATTAGTTTTCTGAAAATACCAACCCCTTTAAAACCAAGAATGAGGTAGTATTTGTAATGATTTGCACAAAAATAATTAGATGTTGACATGATTTGTAACAAGGTACAGAAACAATTTCGTGCAGCTTTCTAATGGTTTGATGATAATGGGTTGAAGTCTAATTTAGTGATCTTTCTCAAAATTTGCGAAACGAAACTGGTATTATTTCGTTGACAACACAATGATTTTCATTGGCAACACAATAATTTTGTAGTGAAAAAACAATTTATCCAATAGGTATTTAAACTATGACAATAACATTTTGTTGTTGAGTTGTTAATTTATACTACAATTGCATACACTAATAAAATTACTTTGTTTTGTTTTACCTAGCTTACACTTAAAACTTCTGTACACGGCTCGAATAGTTAATAATTGGAATTAAATTTTATATTGTAAACAGATTTGCATCTCAACTGTTTTGCAATTCATCCTGCACACGATATAATTCAAGTCGTTACCTCCGATTGACCATTTCATATGCTAAGTATACCGACCTCTATATTTCTCTGATATTTTCTGCATTAAATACTATATTTCTAAAGAGTGTTCTTATCTCATCGTGAGTATATTAAATACCGAATCTCATAATGAAGGTATGGTAATATATTATACTACTTATTACTTCAAAGGAAGTGTTGTTCATATATAAAAAAAAAAAAACAAAACATACTGGGCGTCGAAGTAGCTAAGGAATTGCCGGAGATCGATTTCAAGTTTTTTATATTTCATAGAATGTCATTAACTTTACAAGGAATTGGTGCAAAAGATTTTATCTTCCCATGACTGCATTACCTCTACGAATTGTATGATGGTAATTTTTCATTTTCTTGAAAAAGGTATTGCGCAATAATTTAAAACGTCAATACTTATAATAAGTTATGTTCAACACGTAAACGAATATGTACAGGTATACAAATCGTTTTCGTAAAACAAGTGGTAAATTGTATGCAAATGAAGTTAATTTCAAACCTGCGTGGAGAATATAAAGGGATTGGTTGTTAACTAATTTCTAACTAGTTAGTAATTAGCCATGTACAGCACTTTATTATTTCTGCAAACTTCAGACGTATTACCACATAAACTGGTAAACGTAACAATAGCTTTGTATTTGTATTTCTTTGTTTACAAAATTATAAAAAGAAAATAAGGGAAATTAAAAGTTAGATACTAAATATTACAAAATAAATATACTTCTAAATATACAATATCAGTCGAATCTTCACATATTTTCAAGATGATGTTCGTTTCGCCTTTGCTCATTTAAGGGTACGTTCTTGTAGGCGCCCTCGTACTCCACTTGTACGAATACTCCTCCGGACGCTGACTCCGTCGGTATTGTCATGATAAGGGTCGAGAGATAATTTCGAATGTGGCTTAGAACGACCGATACAGCTTGGAGAAATACTATAGCCAAGCCTACTCCGATAACGACGAGTGTTGTCATCCCCGGATTGTCCCAGTCTATTATGTGATATATATACGAGTCACCGTATCTGGGGAAAAGCGGTTAAAGAGGTTTTTAAAATATATATAAATATGAACACTTATTCGTTTATTTGTTTGTCAATTAATTATCTCAACATTCCGAAGTGAAACATAACATGATAATTAAATCTTTTGAATACAATGCTTTCGTACGCAGTTGGAAATGTGAGCAACGTCTTTTTAAGCTATTTATAAATATGAACATTATTTTTAACCATGTAAATATATTGTATTTATCATAGAAGTAAGAAGAAATATCGCAAATTTTGCACTATATTTTTCATAGACGTAAGAAAAAATATCGCAAATTTTGCACGATATTTTTCAAAGGAGTAAGAAAAAATATCGCAAATTTTGCACGATATTTTTCATAGGAGTAAGAAAAAATATCGCAAATTTTGAACTATATTTTTCATAGGAGTAAAAAAAAATATCGCAAAATTTCGCAGTATATTTTTCACAGTAGTAAGAAAAAATATTGCAAATTTCTTAAACACTGTAAGATTTGGAATTATTACTATAGCAGCTCTAAGTAAATTTTAATAACCTTTTATTTTCCTAATTTTAACTTTAGCAGCTTTGGAGATAGGAAGGAGGTGTTAGTATCGGTCAGAAATATTTTTAGTAGTATTTCTACATATAATATTTCTATATCTTAAAAAATTCTGAAAAATAGTTATTTGGAAAATAGTTTCAGAATTCGCTTTTTCACTTATTACCTCGCACGGACTTTTTTTATAAAATTTGCCCCTTCAAAATTCTCAGACAAATATAGAAAATTTCGGTAAGTTAACTCCTGGAATCGAATTAACCAAATAAAATAAAAACCTGTTTATTCGAACCCCGTGCGCTTCTTCTAGCACTTGCGGTGTGTTACGAGAGTCGCCCAGTTTTTTGTTCCTGTTCCTTTTTCTATCTCGCCCAGTGCAAGTGTGTACCATATGTGTACACACTAGGCGGACGAGATAGCAAAGAAAAAAGAACAACAAAACTTGGCCTGCCTTGACAATAGGTCGGCCTTGTCTCATTTTATCTTTTGGTCCTTTTATTAGCATCTTATTTTTATTCTTTGTGTGTCCTGCCCATTGCTACTTCTGTTCCATATAGTGTTCTAATGCATGTGTTACTTTTGTTTCTTCTCCTATTTTTATCTACAGTTTGCTTCCTTTTTTGTGTTTCAAAATTTTGTTCAATCTTCCATTTATATATATATATATATATATATATATATATATATATATATATATATATATATATATATGTGTGTGTGTGTGTGTGTGAGTGTGTGTGTGTAGGTGTTAGGTAATGAATGATAACCTTGAGATAGCTTATAGCAAAACTAATGGCCATTCCAGGAGAAATACAAAAAAAAATTATCCCAAGTAGTACTCAAGATATGATTTTTTAAAAAAGGGTCAAATTTCTTACTTTCTTTTAGGTCCATGTAAACCGCGACTACAAGTAAAAGAATTTTATAGGTTTTTTGTTGTTAAAATATTTTACGTTAACCCTTTCAATAGACAAGACTAATAGCATGGCTAACTTTAGTAGTTTACTATATTAAATAAATTGTTCGGTGTAAAATTGTATCAAAATATTTTTTTTTGTCTTTACTTTAAGTAACGTTTAAGTAAGTAATTTTATTTTTTGTCTTAACTTTAAGTATTTCTTACATAAAAAAGTATAAAAAACATGAGTAACCAATTATTTAAAAAAAGTGTATGTTTAAAGTATTTTCCGATATGGTATAACTCATGTATTTATCTAATGTAAATAGTCGGTTATTACTATCAATGTGCAAAAGGTGACAATTTGACGAAACATTAATGTGCTATATTTAAATGTTTTTTACATTAAATTGTACCTAGTCGTTGGAGCTCAATAAAAATATTTTCAGGCGTAAATATTTAATTAATAAAAATAATGAAACAGATCTTATTTAAAATTATTTACACCAAATGCTCAGAATGCCTACGCGCGCATGCGGCCTACCAAGACGTACCGCCCGCCTTTCGTTTTTTTTTTTGCAGAAAAAAAGATTTCAGTTGGCTGAGTTTGAGCGAGAGTGAGTGAATGTAAAGTAAGCGAAAAAGAGGTTTATTGGTGCATCACTTGACTTGCTCGACTTTTCATGTGCTCTTTTCTTTTCGATCTATTATCAATATTTGTTATTTACTTTGAATCAGCGTTAAAACGACGTCTTGGACCGTTTACTGGACTATTCGTTTTATTACTGATTGGAATTTGTTTTGTGATATTAACGAAGACCTAGCTGTTTATTAGACTGTTCGTTTTCTTTCCTGATTGGAACTTGTTTTATTTTATGATATCTTTGAAGATTTGGCTTGTTTTTGGACTGAACTTCACTTTCTGTTTGTGACTCAAAATGCCACGTATTCAATATACTTTACAAGAATAGCAAATATGAGTTTTATTTATGGTGAATGCAGATGCAATACAAATGCAACCTCAAGTCTTTATGGAGAAAGATACCCCAATGCGCGTCACCCAGATTACCTTATATTTATAAGAGTTCACGGTAGTTACAGAAGAAAGAATGCCTGGAAGATATTGGTGGTATTAGCACTGGAAAAGTTGCTCAACCTGTTGTCAAAAATGTAGTGCTGAATGGAACTGCTTAAGATTCTTCTATCTTTACGCTAGCAATTAGGTCGAAGCAAGGGCATCGAAAAATCAACCATATACGATATTTTAAAGAAGAAAAAAGTTCAACCACACGTGTGCAGACTTTCAAACAAGAGATTATACAAGATTATTCTTTTGTCAGCTAATGCCGGCAAGTATGAAAAAAAACCCTCATTTTTTTAATAAAATTCTGTGGAGTTATGAATCTACATTCAAAAGAGATTGGTATTTAAATTTACACAATCTCCATAGCTGGCAACGACAAAATCCCTATTTTATGGGCGACGACAGATCCCTATTATAAATTTAAAATAAATTATTGGACTGGAATATTAAATGGAATAATATTAGTTCCATTCGAATTAACAGAAAACCTTACTGAACAAAGTTATTTGGAATTTCTTCGAAACGATCTCCAACTTTAATGGAGGAAGTACCCAAAGAGCTGTTGGTTACAAAATGACGGTTGTCCTGCTCATTATGCTTTCCCTGTTCGTACACATTTAAACAAAACGTACCTAAATAGATGGGTTGGCCCTTTGGGGCCAATTTTCTGGCCTTCGCGTTCACCGGACCTAAACCTATTAGATTTTTTTAGGGTTGCCTCAAAAAGAAGTATACAAAATGCCTATTAGGTTCATTGAAGACTTACGTCGACGTGTCAGAGCAGCCGCATCAAAAATAAGCAATCGACGCTACACGCGACTTTTCGACGAGTATTTATTCGAAGATTTATGGCTGGTATTAGGATGGGTGGCTAACCAAATAAATAATTATTATTGTTTAATATTGTTTTTTATTGAACCCTAATGACATAGATATAGGTACAATTTAATGTAAAAAAATGTTCAAATTTTGCATATTTAGTTTTTGCACATTTATAGTAATAAGCAACTATTTACATTAGAAAAATACATGAGTTATATCTTATCGGAAACTACTTTAAAAATAATTTTTTTTAAAATACTTGTTCACTCATGTTTTCATACCTTTTTTAATTCAGAGATATTTAAACTTTGATAATTAAAATGTTTTAGTCAAATTTTACACCGAACAATTTATTCAATATTGTTTTTTCTGTAAACTACTAAAATTAGTATCGCTATTTACGATCTGTCTATTGATACCGTTAACGTGAAATATTATAACAACAAAAACCTATAAAACTCTTTCATTTGTAGTCGCGGTATTTTTTTTAATCCGATTTTGGGTACTACTTGAGATAGATTTTTTGTTATATTTTTCTTGGTATTACCATTAGTTCTATATATATTATAAGCTATTTCAAGGTTATCCATTCATTACCGGACACCCTACACACTCACATATAATATATGTATATATATATATATATATGTATATATATATATATATATATGTATATATATATATATATATATATATATATATATATATATATATATATATATATGTATATATATGTATATATAAGCCTAATCAACGAATATATTCGTGCTTATAAATACGTAATATTAAATATCATAACAGAGTAAAAAGCATTACTACTCACGGACTAATACCGCCTACAGCAAAGAAAATGACACTAAATGTAACGTAAATAAGTCCCACTCCCAAAGGCTGGTAGACGTGGAGGAACCTTGTAGGATGGCTCGGAAGTAGTATCTCCAGCAGCATCACTACGCCATTCATAGCGTGCACAGAGACGTTCACCAGAACATTCACCGATTCTGGAATATGGACCACATATTGAGCAATTTGATCATCGGAGCAGTAAAACTTATCAATGTGTTAATATGATAATAATAAGATATGTTAATAATAGTCACTGTGACAAAATAAAACGGCTTCTTCCTTCCTCTTTATCCAGTTATATCATTGTATTACATAGTATTTTTTCGGTCGAGTTCTTAAAAATGATTACAAGGACGTGTTATTTTTTGTCCTTTGCAAATTTTAATGAAACTGAACAAAATAATTTTGGCACCACATTTCCGATATCAAGAAATCTTTCATTATTTCATAGATTATTTCATATACAAATAAAAATATTTATTTATTACTTTATTCTATACTATATGTACAATTTTATTATTTTTGCCCTTACAAAATGACAAGCTCTGCCTTAAAGCGACGTTTGTAAGGAAACTGTTACTGCGAACTTTCTGTGACAGATACCGGGCAATAGCGATTAATTAAAATAATTGTAATTAAAAAGAAAACTCTCCTAATAATTATTGTGTGAGATGAAACTCTCCTAATAATTATTGTGTGAAAAAAAATTAAACTCTCCTAATAATTATTGTGTGAGAAAAAAAACTCTCCTAATAATTATTGTGTCAGATGTCTTATTAAATTTAAACGGCTGGAAACAAAATCCGGTTGAGGCACTATAATAAAAAAGTACGGCTTATTTGATAAAGAAGTTTAAAAAGTAATCAAATTTTCCCTTCATTAATTGAAAAACATTTCAGCTATTGCATTGGACTGATGTTGATTTCCCTCTCAAGTTATTTAGCTAATATTTAATTTCTTGTAACATTAATTTCCATAGCTGGCAAAGACAAATTAGGTTTTAAAATTTTCTTTCACCTTCTGAAGTACTGCACAGTGGCGTTTGGTCAAAATGATCGTATAATATTGGTTAATTATGCACAAAAGTGCATAATTATTCACTCATTAACATGCACAGTGCTCATGTGTTTGTGTTTTAATTTTCGGAATCATAAAAGCATCATTTATTTCAAATCCAGGTTGCAAACATTAACTAGCAAAGTATTAACACTGAACAGTCACTCACATATTTGTAAAAAGGAGGAAAAGGAACAAAATAGTAATAAAAGTTTTCATAATAGAAGATTTATAGTGAATGAATACAACATTTGGAAATTAAAAATATTAATTTTTTTGTATTTTATCACTTTCAGTATTTTAGTTGTGTGTATATTTAAAACCTTCTGAATAAGTTTGTTAATATTTAACAATATATGATGATAGTTAAAAGCAGAAAATGGTTGTTGATCGACGTAATGCTTCTAGAATTCTATAGTGAAACGAGGAAACCTTATAATTTCGCCATGTCCGCCACCCCCCTGCCGCAGCTAAAGTTTCTACAGTTTTAGATCTCTGTATTAAAATTTGCAAGTAAATCCTTCGTTGGAGTTCTAAATGAAAAGTAGCAAAATGAAAAAAAAAATCAATACATGTAAAATGCGGTGCACGTTTTTCGCGAATCGAGTCGAGTTAATTATTATTGGATAGGTCTATTAAAATTAAATTGAGGGTTAGTTTATCGTTTTTCATTTTTAAGCTTTTTATGCAGAATATTTATTCGTATTGTAATGTGTTTCCACATTTTTAATTTTTTAACTGTCAGAAAAATTCGATTAAATATTTCATTAAAACATTAATTAAAATGATTTAGATTAAATTATATCAATATATGTAAGAAATATAAACATGTAACTCTAGTTTAAATGTGTTCCGATATGCAATTGGCTGTTTTTTAGAGATATTATTTGCGAGACGACTATAAATATATAGTTTGATGTCTATTTTATGAAAACTGAACCGTAAATAAAGTAACTTATGTCCATAGAAACTTACATATATATACTAAATGTAAACAAAGCAACCTACGTGCATAAAAACTTACATATGTAGACTAAATGTAAATAAGGCAATTTACGTGTATACAAACTTTTATAAGCAGACTAAATGTAAACAAAGTAACTTACGTGCGTACAAACTTACATATGTAGAGTAAATGTAAACAAGGAACTTATGAGCATAGAAACTTACATTTGTAGACTAAATGTAAATAAAACAACTTACGTGAATACAAACATACGTATGTAAACTAACAGTAAACAATGCAACTTATGTGCATTTAAACTTACATATGTAGACTAAATGTAAACAAGGCAACTTACGTACATACAAACTTACATATACAGACTAAATGTAGACAAAGCAACTTATAAGCACAGAAACTTGCATATATAGACTAAACGTAAACAACTCACCGTCTTCGCTGTCATAAAGGACAGACCAGTAGACAATCGTAATTAGCCATGCCATAACAGTGCTGATATTGAGTAGCACCCAGAAAACTTTCACGTACCAACGAATGCCGAAAGGATTGTCTGAAATTATTGCAGTTTATTTCAATTAACATTTAGAAGAGAAATCCATCACAAAGTTCTACAAGATTAAATTTTCAATTATATTAGTAGCTGGTACTTGACTTCAATTCACATCGAAACATGTTTTAGTCAATATCTTTTTACTCAAAGTGAATACTAAGCTTTTTGCTAAAATTTTTGAGGTTGTTGGACTAGTTTGCAGAAACGGTAGTGCCACTTTGCTTACTTTTCTATTCCACCTGAATAAGTTTTGATGAAAATATTTTGGTTTTTTTGTAAACATTCTTGCACATTCTAAATAAGTATTGATCCATAAACTATTACACGAAAACGTGTAATTTTGAGGTAAATAGAGTAAACGAGTGTACCTTATTTCATTTTATTCTTAGCTTGCTGTTTTATCTCATATTGTCTTCAGGTTTATATTTAAATATTGCTATCGCATTTCATCGTTACGACTTGGAAATCTGCGATCTATATTAATAAACTAGTAAATAATACTTAAGGCTTTACTGTACACGTTATTACATATCGATAGTTGATTACAGGATGTTTTTTATTACTAACAACTGATGATACTGATGTTTCGATTATTAAAAAATCTAAAAAGAAAATGTAGCATTATTTATTTAAAGCACAGTAGGTATTGAATATATTTGGTCACTTTGGTTCTTTACCACGACCTAAGTTTCGTTGTATTAGAACATCTTTAGGTGGGCTATTAGCTATTATCTTTGCAAATTGTCGTGGTAAAGAACTTAAGGAAAGTAGAAATAATACTACATCACGTAGTTTCATTTAATTGTGAGTACAGTAGGTGTTCAAAATAATAGACTAGTTAGTACATTAGATTAAATGAAATGTATATTAGTCTACAACACTTATTGATGGATTAGAACAACTCTGGTTTAAAGAGAAAATTCAAATTTTTAACGTTATGCCATATTAAGCAATAACTGCAATCGGTGATAATTATATGTTCTTACACAACCGTGTAGTATAATGAAAACAAAAGCAGCATTTATGTAGATAAGTAGTAAAATACAATAATGTACGATAAACAGAAAATGAATATTTCATTCAGTATCCATTAAAATCAGAGATAAGAAACAGCATACATACCAACATTAACCCCTTATAATTGTCACGGATAAACCTCAAATTTTGTCACTCAAATTATTTATTTCTACACCCCTGCGGCCCGCTGAAATTGTGATCATCTATCATAGTTATATGAGATACAGCCGTCCAACAAATAGGGCAACAGGCATGCGAAGTACAGATTTAAAATTATTAGTATTTTAAATCCGTAGTGCAGTGCGATGGGCGCCACGGTCTGCGTTCCGTAAACGCAGTGATTTTGCGGCCTCGAACGTAATATTCGCGCAGTTATTTTAATCGTGCTTATAGTATAGAAAAGCGAGATATTATAGTGGAATAAAAAGGGTGCATATAAAATATTTGGATCAACTTCTGCGTCCAGAATTTTTAAAATTACATGATTTTCTCGCGATGCAAGTTAAGTTTTCCTTTTTCCATCCCTTATGTTAATAAAGGTTTTGTCGTATTTCCCAGTTGGATTTCGTCCAGTATTTATGTCTTAATACGTAAATACTCACAGCAATTGCAATTGCAAAGCAATAATTATTTTTCTTGTTATTATGTAATAATTCTAATTCAACAGTTGTAAAAACAGATTACGCATATCCAATATGAGCAGTTACACATTTACTTTCTTTCTGAAAAGAATTCAACATTGAAAAATGGACGTGTACACAAAATGTTAGATATATTTTTAATTACAACTATTGACAACTCTTGACAACTCTTGACAACAATTGACAACTCTTGCACATTAATAATTGGATACTTACACAGCGACGATATGCGTGTGATATAAAAAGCGTCAAGCTATTGGTAGCCGATTATTTTTATATTGCGATGCTATGGGGCCATTTGGTTGAATTAATAAGGTTACCTATGTAATGGGCCTAATTTTTTTATATGTGTAAAATGTAAGAAAACATCAAAATGATCTTAAATCGCAAGTATTAAAAAAAGCCTTAGCAAGCCATTCCTTATTTTCGAAGAGGTTAAAGAAATATCCATATTTGAAGCTGGTTGTAAGATCGCATTAATCAATATGAACGCAGCGGAAATAGTTGAATTTGCAAGATACGAGTATTTACATAAATTCCAAATACCAATATATAAACAATATATGACATTAGTTAAACAATATATGGTTTTTAATTCAAAGTATAAATCTCCATCTGTATTTAAGAACGGAGAACGATTAATGTAATCGTTTAATTATAGGAAAAAAAACAAAGTTTCAAAATTATTTCTCATTGAAGTATAAGGTAATTATATCTGATTATATATTTTAGAAATTGTAAATTGAAGAAATAACACACTTTTAACACGAGTACATGAATCTCGCGTACACTTGCTACGAACATAGTATAACGTATTCGATGTCATGGAAGCCGTTTATCGCTTGATGAATATCAGTAATAAGTTGTGTAACTTACACTTAAGTATATATATATATATATATATATATATATATATATACATATATATATATATATATATATATATATATCGTTATTAATAATTAATTATTTATTTGAACGATATTAATATATACCTATATTAGCAAATATTGAAAACTTCTTTATGCATAGTTATAAATATTGTTTATTAATTATATTAATTTACTTGATGGTAAATCTGAATAAAAGTTGCAGCGTGTTTTTTCCTCAGCACATGCTCGATGAATTCTAATATATAGAAGAATTACAGGAGAATCCATCGTGGCAATACAAAATCTTATCATTTAGGTTTATATGTTTTGTTTATCTAAAATCAAAAACGAAAAAATGGGTGACATTGTACGTTTTTCTTCAATTTTATACGAAATAAAAATTAAAAAAGAAATTTTCTTGTAAATTAAATTAAAATAAATAAAAGTACCTATTACTTTAATTTTTTTTAAAACATAAAAATTTAAACTTTTAATAGCGAATTTATAATAAAATTATTAATAAATTTAAAGAAAAATTATTGATGAACAAAGGCTAACTTTGTTATTCTGTGGGATTTTTTAAAAATGTTTTCGCCTAAACTTCAATTCATTAAGATTATATAAAATACACGTTGCTCATCGAATTATTAATACCACGAGCTCTATTCCACTGCGAGTGGCTTGCTCTAGGATTTATTGTAAAGTAAAAAGAGAACTAATGCTGACGTCAGCAGCAACTGTTCTATTACCCTTTTTAGATAAGTTAATTTAATTTTCCTGAATTTTCAAAGAAAAATACTAAGGTAATTTTACGAAATATATAAATATATATATATATATATATATATATATATATATATATATATAATATTGTATATAATATAAATATTTAGGTTTATTAAAGCTAGTTCGTCTTTCTTTGTTTTTGCGGTAAATGTTCAAAAGGCCATTCTCCGAATTGCCAATATAAAAGTGCATTCATCTTTTCACAGAGTCAAATACAGTAATTAGCTATTCTCTATAAAATTCTATCATTTAGTGGCACCAGTCAATGTCATAACATTTTTTGGGTTTCGCTTAAATTGCATCAAGCTTCCGGAGGAACAGTTTTACAGTAAGATTTGTTTCTTGATACCAACACCCAAATTATCCTCATAAGCAATTCTTTTGTCTACTTTTATCACAAACTAACGTCAATTTTTAAATTTTCTCCTAAACCACTAAACTTATAATGCTCAGTAATTAAAAAAAAACAAACTTATTATCGCTCAGTAATTTAATGTCTCCCATATCTTTGCTAATATCCCAACTGAACATGTTGTAATACAACGAAACCTAGGTCGTGGTAAAGAAATTAAAGAAAATAGAAATAATACTAAATCACGTAGTTTCATTTAATTGTGAATAATGAATTTCTACAAAATTAACGCCAAATATATTCAATAAGTAAGTATAAATAAGTATAAGTTAAAATGAGTCCGTTACTTCTAAAATTAGTAGGCTAACACCCTGCTTATATTTTTTGCAACTCGTTTTATTTAAAGATCGTTATGAAATTTCAGAAGAACTAATTAAATCGGGGATAAAAAATTTTCAAAATGTTTATATTTTTACATTTTAATTTTAAACATTTTTAATATCAAACAATTTTAATTTTGAATATTTTATTTGCGAGCTACATTTTAATATCCAGCTTAATAAACTATAAATTTTTTCCTTTAATATTTAACTTGTCGGAGTAAATTGCAAGAAATTACATGTTTTATTTAATAACTGTAAACAGGTAATGTTGTAGCAGAGTACAAACAAATTTAATACAAATAAATTGTGTAATAAAACATAATATTTAAAATTTCAAAACAAGCAATACAGAAAAATGAGAAAGGTGATAAGGTAGAAAGAAATTAAATATGAGAGGTTTTCATGCACAGTAGTTCTTAAGTAATTCAAGGTATTATGACTTTGAGACCATTGATCAAAGAAAATTTCTTTTATCTAATATTAGATATTCGGATATGAGTAATATATTCGAATAAATTACACGGATATGTGTAATATATTCGAGTATTTGTATCCTTAAAACATAATTCATAGACTACTAACGAGCTTAAGTTAAGGATACTGACTATGTCTTTCGAATCTATATCAGATGTTCGTATGCTAAATATGAAGCTCAACGATTATATCTGGATCTCTTACTGCTGGAATAATTAATTTTATTCAGAAAGATAATATACTTAAAACACAAATTGTGGGCTACTGATAAGCTTAAGTTAAGGATACTGATAAGTTTTGAAATCTAGATTGCATATTTGTATGCTAAATATATAACTTAAAAGACGTAGATTATGCCTGAATCTTCGACTGATCGAAACATTAAGTTTACTCAGAAAAGCAGCCATTTAACGTAATGCGATTTTGACCCCGATTATTAAAGTACGCTCTATATTAGATAGGTCTAATGGATATACATATATATTCAAGTATCCATGTCTTTAAGATGAAATTCCTGGACTACTAATAACCTTAAAGGTAGAGATACGTTTTGAAATCTACCGCAGATATTCGTATTTCTTTACTTTCATAGGCTATTTAAGTCTATTTAACTTAAGTTTCTTACATCTCTTACAGCTAATCGGAACATCAGGTCAGCTCCACCCGATGAGCGATCGGGAATCGAATCCGCGTTGCGTCGGCCGGTCAAACGCTGTAAGGCTGTGATCAATCCAACACACCCCAACAACCCAACAAAGCAAGGCGGCATATGTTAAATATAAAACTAAAAAGTAGTAGATTATGCCCGAATTTCCAACTCTACGTGTCATTAAATTTACTCAAAAAATAGAAATTTTGTAAAGTGAGACTAAAAATTAATGGAAAATAAGAAAATGTACAGATTTTACAGTCGTCCTGACTTCTTAACTAGTCGTTTAGATAAAAAAACAATATAACACCCGTGCGCGTTGTTTTAGTTTTTTCCCGACAAATACTGTTTGCGTTATGTTTAATCAACATTGTACATAGTTTTAAGCGTTTTTTGAACATTTTGTTTTCACAATTAAATGGAACTACGTGATATACTATTATTTCTACTTTTTTAAGTTCTTTAGTCATTATTAGATCATTTATAGATCATTTAGCAAATATTTTTGCTGATTGCCCACCTGAAGATGTTGTAACGTAACGAAACCTAGGTTGTGGTAAAGAACTTAAAGAAAGTAGAAATAATAGTACATCACGTAGTTTCTTTAATTGTGAATAATGAATTTCTACAAAATTAACGCCAAATGTATTCAATACTTTGTGTTTTATCTAATAACAATTTTTTTTATTTGTTTTACACAATTTTAATGAACATACATAGAACAAAATAGTAAAAGAAAAGTATATATTTGAAGAGGCTTTTAAAAATAATTGCGAAAATCGTTATTTGGCATGAGAGTTTATTGTAGCTGGCAGCTAAGAAGGAATAGTTATGTTTAAAACTTACGTGACTCAGTGTGGAACGTCACTACGGACTGCTGTCAAATTTATATTTGTTGCTGGTGGTTTGGAGTTGTAAATAAATACATGTGTACGCCTTAATATCATTATATAATTTCACAAAATCTCAATATTGTAATTTTTTTTAAATTATGAAGTTAGTTTTCAATTTGAATGTATTGCATTCAACTTGTAAATAAGGAAATAAAATATATTCTTACTTTTGATTTTTTTGAAATGTGCAAGTCCAGAGACGATTGATCCCGCAGTGCCCGTGAATATGATCAGCGTAACACCCCAGTGAGTCAAGTAAATAAACCACAACGCATCATGTCCGGGTCCGACCTGACTTAAATTCACAAACGACAATATAAATATTGCCAAAAACAAAATCGTATAAGACACTCGGAATACGAATAGCGGAAACGCGGAGCTGCTCTTCTGCCAGGAACTGACTGTGAAATCTGAGAGCCTATTGTGGTTGAGTAGAAGAGAACTCTTTGAAAATTCACTTTTGAAGAACTCGATTAAAGTTATTTTTAAATTTTCCGCCATTTTCGCCGGCTTATTTACTCGAACGCCGGAAAAACGATCTTTAAGTTAGCGAGTGAAATTGAATACATGTCACCGAACAATCCGAGACGCGCTATCAAGACTGATTCATGACAGGTTTCACATTCAAGATATGGAACAAAAGATAACCATTGAATGCGATAAGATATTGTGGATTTACGGTTTGTAAGAATGCGTATTATTTTTTTGTTTAGGTGCGCCCATAGATTTCGAATATTATATTAATTTTCCAGATTTCTCAACATCAAACAAATTCAGGGTTGTTTATGTGTCATAATTTGGAAATAGAAAATACAAATTTTAAACATCATTTTTGTTTTTGTGGTTTCTTTGTAGAGACTTTACAAGTGTATACGTACGATAACTTAAAAATAGTATTCCCATATTTTAATACTACATTTGTTTTTAGGTTTCTCGACATAAAAACACTTTAAAGTTATATATGTATCATAATTTGAATATATGATTTACAGATTTTAAACACTATGTTTGTTTTTGGGTTTTTCATCATTAGAAAACTTTACGGTTAGGTATGTACTATACTTCGAACGCAGAATTCACAAATTTTAAAGATTATCTTGATTTTTTAGATTTTTCGTACGAGGAAACTTTACCGTTGTGTAAGTATCATAATTTGAAATTTTGGGTGCCGTACTTGGTTATACCTGCGTTTTGGAATTGTTTATACGAATTAACCGATATAATTTTAATTGAAAGTTAGAAGATTTCGCAAACCCATTACCGAAAATTTTAAGTTATATGCATATCGCATGACGAAATTATAGGATTCCCGTTAACTATGAAAACTTCAAACTATTATATCCAAAAGATATAAAAATTCATATTTCCTACTTAAAATTTATAGTAACGTGCTAGTGACGTTAATGCTTTTTTGATGACATGTTTGAACCAGCAAAATTCCAAAAATGTCTTTTCAAGTACTTATTAACGACTTATCATTTAGAATTGTTGATCTAATAATATTATTGAAAATGCTTAATATTATTATTTCGTACTTATATTTCAATAGGATATAATGACGTTTCGAAAAAAAGCTGAGAATTTCTACATTTTTACTATTGTAGTAGAATTTTCTACTATCATCATCATCATCATATATATTAATACGCTAAGGTTAAGATGTTACACTCCCTTTTTAGAAAAAACCTCACAACTAATCCACATAAATTATATATCATTTTATAGATAATTGCTTGCTCTACCGGCATCCACAACTAAAAAATTTATTATTGCTATTGTTTTTGCAAATTAATTAATTATTAAAATTATATACACAAAACAGCAATGCTGCCATCTAATGGCTCAACGTCAATATGATTGACGGTCGTTAAAATTTTTGTTTAATTTCAAATCCACTCACGTATAAATAAAGTGGCGCTTTAGCTCAATGCTTTTGATACTTGCGCCTCTATATGTCAATTTTAGTAAAATATTTGTTTGATCTGTCATCTGAGCTTCATAATGGAATAAATAATGCGAAGACTTCGCACGGGTCACGCTAGTTATTGTTTGATGTTTCGATTGATTAAAATTTAAAAAGCATAATACTATTATTTTTCTGTCGTTTGTATACATAACAAGGTGTCAGTCTAAAACTTTTCATCTCTTATATACAACAATAATTACATATTAATAATCTGTCCCTTCAATATTTTGATCGTTTACATCTGCAGTTTCTGAATGTCTTTCTGTTACTTATAACGCAGTTAAACATTTTAGTTTCATATGTTTAATGTTCACAATAAGTAAAACGTCAATTGAAATTTGAGTTTTCAACTTTGATAACAGTTTTTTAAAAATATTTTTTGATAATAAGGATTTCACATTTTTCTGTTATTGTATTGCGTTCACACTTTTATAGTAGCTGGAAATAAGAAGATAAAACTTATCAATTTATAATTGATACGAATTTAATGTTTATCTACAGGTAGACACGCCTGCGAATATTATTTAATCTGAGATCATAGCTATATTTCGTACAGGTCATAACTGCTTATCATTCAGTAGTTATTATGGCACCTAATTAGGTATACGTATATAGGACACGAATGCAGTACCTTCTAGGTATATTTAAAGAAATCTTCATAAGAAGCTATATATATAAATTTGGTCTTCTTTACGACAGCCATCGATTAAGTTTGGGTTTGTTACATTGAAATTATATATTTTACTTTGTGTTGACATTAAACAGAAAAACTTCATGCCCATAAGGTATAACAATTGCTACAACTAGCATATATAGAATTCATGTACAGTTTGTAGTACTTAAAATATATAATAGTAACACTCGCAATATTTGAGTTTTGGTTGTATAGCAAGTCGTTTAAGATGAATTTATTATATATTTAAAGCATTACGTGCAGATTTAAAAGGCTCAATAAAGTTATTAACATAAATAATTTTTTATTATCTCAGTTAGTGTAAATTTATTTTTATAATTTACTCATATGTAAATATGTAAGTTCACCAAACAATGCCATGGATTTGTTCAAAATAAGTAGAATATCAATCTTGATTATATGAAATGTTTCTTGATGACAGCCAGAAATATTAACGTGTCGTTAATATAAACATGACTATATTATTAGTTATTTGTTTCAGCAACTTGCTAGATTTTCGGAGGTAAAGTTATAATGATTTTTTTAAACCTTTTTTTATTATAATAGTTATAGTTGTCCTGTAATCTTCTAGTTAAATTCTACTAATCCTGTTTTTTATGATTTTTGGTTAGATTTATGATTTTTGGTTTTTGGTAGTTTCAGAAATAAGGAGGAAGTACATTTCTTTGCAGATTTTACTGCTCATATCTGAGGGTATGCCATTTAAAATTATAAAAATAATATTTTTGAGGCCTTCATAACTAGCTAGCCCTTTGAAACGATATACACCACGATAAATGAAATGAAAAAATAACTACCTTATTTGCTCTCTTTAAATTTAATATATAATGTTTTAAATTATTAACAAATTACACGGGTTGATATTAGAGATGGACAAAAAGATTGCGTGAATAAAATGAACTAATTCATCAATATTATTTGACCGACTATGTCAAAAATAAAAATTATATCATTATTTAGTTCACTTAACCAAAAATAATAGAAATTAACGTGTGATTTTTGGTTAAGTGAACTAAACATTTATGATATTTTATGTAGTTACATACGTTTAAATATATGTGTATAGATTGGGAATTAAATCAGTAAAAGACATTCGAAACAAACAATATTTACAACATTGCTGACGGACGGCGTTAACTTCACAAAATCTATTCCCGCTCGAGAACAAGAAGGCATATAATGATTTTCTCAAGAGAGAGTGGGATACTAAATTTACTTCACTGACCGAATTTAAAATCATAGGTCTCTTTCATTCCGATCTCATTCAATCCGATAGAATCGATATGTGAATAATGTATCGATCTTAACAGATTTAAATCAAAAGGTCGCAAATCTCAATCGATCAGTCAGTTGTACTTGTTGTATTCGTTGTAGATCGTTTTTACCATAGAAAAACGATAGATAATTGTCGGTTAACATATATTTTGACATTCGTCGTTTAGTTGTGTGATAGTGCATAATAGGTCGAAGTGATTAGTTTTTTATTAAATTTCCGAAAAAGAATAAAGTAATATAGACTAAGTTTTTTGTTTACTTTAGCAAGTTTAATTAGGTTTTTTTTTACAAATATACTATTATGTCGTCTCTATACTATTAGGTCGGAGCGAAATATGGAAACATAATACGGGTTTATGTTGATATTCTTATTACCATATAGTTTATTTAGGTTTAAACATGATTTTGTTGTTTAAAAAATTTGAGTATTTAGTGAAATTTTCTGAAATTATTTTTCTCTTCTGTAATTGCTCATCTATGATTGCTATAGTTAAATTATTTATTTTTTAAATGATTAAGTATTTAGTTTATTAATAAATACATTTATTTTATTGAACAAGTCTGGTTTAGTAAAAATGCAAATTTTCTGTTTTTTAGTTTAAATGAAAGAGTGTGAGTAAAAAGGGAATTGTTTAAAAAAACCAGGGCTCGGCCGCGATTATTTAAAAAAAGTGATTAAAAACATACAAAAGTGCACTTTTCGAAGGAAGTATAATTTATAAGTTGTCCGACCCGATTCTTAGCAAAACTGAATTTGCAAATAAAAATAGGAATTGATGAAAAAAATAAATCTAAAAAATATTAAAATGAGCAAAAAGATAGCGCAAAGTGACGTTAGAAAATGTACGTTTGACAACCAACTGACTGGTATTTCTTTATAGTAAGTGCATATTTCATAACAATTTTGTAAAAATAATCGAGTCCGAGTCTAATTCTTTAAATATGTGTTTTTTATGTATATTCTTTCATTTGACCCAAAAAAATCCGAGAAATTCACATTTTTGCTAAACCAGACTTGTACCTTATTTTTCGTTACGTTTGTCTAGATTATTAAATTGGTTGACTAGTTGTGGATAAATAATAGTCATGATAGTCACAATGTTAATTAACTGATGATACGCCAATCTATCTGATATAATAAAATAAGCCTGTAATGATGGTATGAGAAGAAAGTTGATGTTTTTTAGGTACAAAAAACGAACCAAAAGAACTAGTTTTCGACTTCCGATGACCTAGATTAAACTAGATAACACACGTGACCTAAAATGCTCATCTCTAGTTGATATGATCTCTAACTAAGCCAAATTGCATATTTCTACTTCAAACGAATTCTGAGAAAATCGGCTGTGACAAACATCTGAGTGACTTAAGAGTTCCGTTTTTTTTTGAAGTAAGGAACCCTAAAAATAAATATGAAAAATATGTTTCGGTGCTACATTCATAATAAAGTTTGAGCGAATTGAATTAACTTCAGCTGAGGAGCTAAATGGATTTATTGTCAGCTAAAGACAAGTTCCCGTTGATCACCTCCTCCTCAATCATCAGACCCTCCCGGTAACAATATACAACCAAAGAGATAATAGAGACAATTAAGCGAGACCAAACTTGATATGTTTTTTATCAACCATTGAGAAGTTCCCATGACTACCTTTCTCCTCCAATATCAGACCCTCATGGTTACAATATCCAAAGTGTTCACTGGGAAATGTCAAACGAGCTTAAACTCGATGACTTTACAGTTAGTCATTAAGAAATCACCTGCGTCCTCGAACATCAGATCCTTTCGGGTGTAGTTCGTAACTAAAGGGCTCTTCGAGCCAAATTAAAAGAGTCCAAATTCGACTGATGCCATATTATTACATTGTCATCAGAATTGCATACCTACAGTTTGCAAAGCTTGACATCGGTACGATAATAACAATTGGGTAAAATGTGAGTTGCAAGATTTGCTTAAAATGTTAGGAAGTTAGAGGTCAAGCTAACAAAAGAGTATCAGTAACATTTGGACAAATTTACTGAATCAATAGCACGAGATTAAACCATTAAAAAAGATACAAAGTATCCAAAGATATCTATTCAATAAATAAATTTGTATTAATTATCGCAAATTATTTGAGTAACTAAAGTGGTAAACATTAGGTTCAACGAACATTTTTAATGAATTTTTGAATTGTAAATTCACTTTATTTTCAAATACTAATGAAATAATGATATGTGTCAAGAAATACGTTTATGATTAATTCTTTTGGGATTGATCTGTCGTTACTACTGACTAATAACATTAAATTTTGATAAAATATAATTAATTTCCTAATTATGAGCGCCATCTCTTAAACACACTCTTAATCATTGCCGATGGCGACACTGTACGTGATGTGAACCTCGTATGTTCTTATTTTTTCCTGATGTGGCCAAATGCTTGTATGGAAAAGTCGAAAGGTGGCGTTGATATTTATGTATATATATATATATATATATATATATATATATATATATATATATATAAATATATAAATTTAAAATAATATTTATAAATATAACAATGAAGACAGTCTGAAATGTAATACCTACTAAATAAATTGTACAGCTACGCTGCACTTCATCGCGAACATAATTTTATTCCATAAAGCATATTTTATTTCATAAAGCATTAATAATTCCCGACGCCATGCCCTGGTATGAACGCGTACAATTTGCTTCAAGTAAACGATATATAGCTTATTGTTTAGCTTATATTGATATGATGGACTAGATTTATGTTAATCTATTGTTTGTTGTCTGAAGTGCTATGTTTACAAGACTTTAGCAGACTTCATTGACTGGACGATGGCAGCAAAGTGTTCTAGTTTTTCACATGCGCCTTTTAGCTTATTCGCAAATGGCTCTGGACTGAGTGACATACTTATTCATATTAACCAAAATAATTTTTGGTAAAACTTCTTTACGCACGCTTGACTTGGGGAATAATCTGGTGAATGTGTGACGAGAGCATTACAAAAAGTGTGATCGGGCGAGGCGAACGGAAGTTGAGAGGGAGATATAAGTTAGTGAAGACAGAAAGAGAGATAGTTACGTTTCATATATTACTGTAGGGACAAGAGAGAGAGGTGCGAGCACACATTTTCTTAATTTTTCTCATAGCCAGTTATGTTTCGTATATCTAAGAAACAGTGCAAGTCTATTGTCTGTATCACACTGTAGGAACAAGAGAGAGCAATGCGCGCTCACATTTTCTTTCTCCTCTCATAGCCAGTGCATGATATATATATATATATATATATATATATATATATATATATATATATATATATATATGCAAGTTTGCTAGCGTTACGCGAATGGTGATTTTTTGATTATTTTGTAATTTAATTTCGTTCTTGAACAATTTTATAAATTATTATTTTGTTCAATACATTAAATAGTCTACGTTTAAAGTGAATAAAATTGTAAATTCATTTTAAAGTTCATATTTTGTGAATTTGAAATTTTACTTCAGTCGTGTGGTCTAAAGCACACTCGTTTTTTTTGCTTTTTATTGTAATTTCGTCACCTCTATTGTCGCTCGAAAGTAAAAATTGTATCTTGATATTTTCAATGATTGATTTATAAGGTAAACAACGTAACATTAAAAAGATTGCTCATTTGTTTTCAGTCTATCATTTATTTACAGGTTTCGAAGTTTTGGGGATGGACATGAAAATCAGCACATAGATAGTTTGGACAAATCAGTAGACAACGCAAGCACGCACGAATGCACGCACACGCGCCCACATGCACGCACACGGGCACGCACGCAGGCATGCACACACGCAGACACGCACGCACGCCCGCTCGCACGCACGCACGCATGAATGCACGCACAAAAGAGACCGCGCACGCACGCTCGCACGCACGCATGATTGTAGATTTGTGACACTATTAGGGAACCTTTGAACGTCCCTTCTTTTGTATCAGGGGAGATGTTACGGCAATCAAAAGTGGCCCTGGGACAACCAGAGTGGAATGGCGGGAATAGCATGTTACGACTCGAAGAGAAGATCAAAAGGCTAAGGAAAAGAAAATACGATTCAAAATTTAAGATGCAATTTAATTTTTCATAGCAGTTTTTAATAGGTAAATTAAAAAATAGTGTTGATATTACTTATATTTTTATTTAAAAAATCACATAAAATTAATCTATTCTTATTTAGAAGGCACATACCACATAAATCTTGTTTTTATTATAATTTTTATTTATACATAAACACACAGGGTCAAACTTTCGTTTAAATATCTTTGGTTTTTATAATCGTTTTTTTTGTACAAGGAATTTAATGTGGAAATTTTATTTTACGTTACTTGCGTAAAATTTAATCAAAATATTTTCCTCGTGTATCTTGTTAATGTCTCTGTAGCTATTAAAGTAAATGCCGTAAGTTTCAGATGTGTTAATAAGATATATATATATATATATATATATATATATATATATATATATATATATATATATATACATAATATATATCTTTAATGTATGCCTACGTATATGTGCGGTTTTATATATGGAAATAATAATAAACTATTTCACTGAAAGTATGTAGGTTTTCTGGCGGTCTATTAGTTCAGTAATTGTAGACTATTTTGAAATTTAAAAAAGAAATAGAAATTATATGAACACGAGAATTTTGGGGGAAATTTCACATAAAAATATGTATAATTCGTTCCAGTAGTCTAAAACTTAAAGTGCAATAAAAATGCAATAAATAAAGATCTACAAGTTTTGGCTCATGTTCGTTTATGAGTTTTTTAAACAGACATATATTTTACGAACCATTTTTAGAAAAAAAAGTAGTCGAAAACAGTTTGTTGAAAACGCAGACAAGTTGAAAAGTATTATTTAAAAACTGTGCATACATCGAGTTCTAAACAATAGTTAACAAAATGTTCAAACCAAGCTGTTTAGATTAGCTTTAGGTGTGAATTAATTAGAATTACAAATTTTTTTAGTGGATTTCTCTTAAAAATATAAATAAAAATAACCTATAAATATTTTTCATTGATTGGGTCTTTGTTATTTGTCAATAATAAAATATTTCTCAGTCATAATTGTATTTATATATTTCATCATCATGAACCGAATAGGCATGCATAATGACGCATTTAATTTTTGCGTCATAATACAAGCATCGCTCAATATCTTTGGATATGCCGCCAACACTCGGTGTCCTTGCACTGTAGGACGCTTAAACCTTTCGTTAAAGTTGGATTGGTGCATCTCGACAATGAGATAAGATAATAAAAAAAATGATTATAATGGACACATTTTGTTCTCAGGAAGCCATAGAATCCGATTTGCTATACCAAATTAACAACTTGCATTAAAAGAGTTTTATAAATCTATACAACGTTTTGGTAACGTATTTCGTTTCTGACTATGATCTCAAACTTTGTCAAGTGGTAAAAATTTAATTAGGTTTGTCAGCTTGCAAAACTGTCTCCGGAATAAAATTAATTACTATTGTTTTTCTGATAAAATTTTACCATTATTGAATATAGTCACTATTTGGTATTAGCATAGTGAAAATGAAGAAAGATGCAGTATGATCATCACCAAGTAAATTTATTAATTAGACAGATTCTAACTACTGCTCGTCGGCTAGTATTCTTGATAAACAAGCTAAATAATTGTACAGATTTAACCGACCGAAAAATCGACAAAATGAAAGTGTGAAATTGATGAGCGATGGATGCTGTATCAAACACATCCAGTGAACAATTTGTTTCGAACTGCGAGCATCTCCAGTTATTCTGTCTCCGCAGCTGTATTTAAGTAAAATAATAACATCACAGCTTGTCCTCCAGGCTAAGCTCAAAAGCTACATAGCCAATTATCATTCGGAGTAATGAAGCTGATAAGAAACAGTTAACCGGAATCACTTGAATGAAAATGAAGTATAAGCGAACATATAAAATACACACTAAATTTTTTTATAATACTCTAACGAGTATGATTTCAAAATAAAGAGTAACCTTAAATGGCTCCCTTAGAGAAACAATTTTTGAATAAACTGTGACGTAAGCTTTACATTATTCAGTAAAATCAGTCCAGATTTAACTTAATAAGTAAATATTTATGTAAAAACAATCCTGTTATATATAATTTCTAATTTTAATTTTCTTTGATGTCATGATTTTTATATTTTAACTAATTTTCGAAATTATATTTGCCGGATGTAATTTGGCCAGCCGAAATTGGCAACAAACCATGAAGTAAAGCATCTACATGAAACCAATCATATACTAAATATATACCATAAGCAATAGTTCAAAACTCGTCGAAAATGGAACTATAAGATTTAGTTAGTTTTTGTTTTAAATACACTTTGAATATATTTAATGTTAATGATTAAAATTAAATTACGAAATTATGAATGATGTGTGTTGATTAATTAGGATTTAAGTAGCAGGTAACAAACATGTCTACAGAAAATTTCCTTAATTGTCTTGTTGGATGATTCGTACTTTAGTCTCCATCACTATTTGCTTTCTCAAAAGTCGTTCCAATGTCCTATGTTCAATTAATTACGAAATCATGAATATATTACTAATAGAGAATCTTACTAAACATTTTATATCACTCTATAACATACTGTTAATGAAAAACGCATTCCAACACCCCAAATCTTATGTTTTTCTCCAACGGAATGTATTAATATTAATTTGCACCATGTAACTTAACGCTCATCTTTATTCACTAAATTAACTTCTAAACAAATTTATTTAACTATCACACTTAAGTTTTTTTATCTTGACTCTTGGACTTGAAAGTCCTTGCTGTCAGCTGCTATACGCCAGGTCCATCGAAGGCTACATTGTCGTGCCCTCGCACTGGTTGTACGGGCGTTCCTAGAATGACGCGTGCGAGCGCGTCCCGCCCTACTGTCAACAACACGACCAACCCGTGTAGAATTGTGATGAGTAGTGCTGTACCGATGACCGTCGCCGTTGCCAAACCGGGTTGACGCCAATCCAATATTGGGTAGATGACCGGGTTACCGAATCTGGAACGGAGACGATTTGGATTCAAATGTGATAATATATTTTATTACCCTATAATAAACTTATCACTATGTTTTTTTGTTTACTAACTTTGCAATGATAGGCGAAATGTATTTCATATTAATCATATTAACATAATTCTTAAAGTCCACTTTACGTTTTCGTATATATGTCTACACACACACATATATTATGTATTTAAATATATTTATATGTGTGTGTGTGCGTGCGTGCGCGCGTGCGTGCGTGTGTGTGTGTATGCGCGCGTGCGTGCGCGTGCGTGCGCTTGCGTGTGTGTATGTATACGTATTAAAAGGTTTGAACAAATCGTTTAATTTACAAACTCTGATATTACCGAGGCTTGATTTTTATTATTCTGTAAATTAAATACATACCTATCTGAGAAAATTCCATTCGGATTTGACGAGCATTAATATACTAATTGAACATATTAACTATTTTAGAGAGAGCTGTTGATTTCGATGTAATATAGTTATTCAGTGTTTGTTGTTCACTACTTCCACGACTAAATATAGTGAATAACAATTTTGAAAAGCTTGGTTCTTGGTTCAAAAGTAGAATTCTTCTGCAGACGTTAATAATAAAGCACTAGTTCGCAACAGGTAAGAGTGTGGTTTAATTACTGAAGTTTCAGATTATTCAAAGCTAAGTCGAGTTGAACAACAAGTATATCAAAGTACTTAGATACCTCAACAAACATATTTCTGATTAAATACGACTTTCCTTTTTTCTTTCATATTAATTTCCTCCCGATCCCATTATTTTTCTTTTGTTTGAAACTTGGAATGTACCTTGTTTTTATGAAATTTGTCAATTATTAAAGGAAATTATTTATATTCTATATTATTGAAGATTCTCATTCTTACGAGAGACCAAAACGTATAGATTTCTGATATTGTTCTAAGTGTACTTTATAAAAAAACAATATGAGCTCTTACACATTTTCCTGGACATTCACCGCAGTCAATACTGATGTCATAGATAGACGAACACAATCAATACACTTGTGTCTCATATGCAACACAGGAAATCAACTGCCAAATCGCCGAATAAAAACTCGGTTATATAAATTATGTTAATGTCGTATTAATGTTGTATCTACCACATTTCACACTCGTTTTGGGGGAAAACCCAGTGACGTCAGGAATGTAGATATCGTTAATGACAAAAAAACGATTGCAGTGACATCACACTATAATCAGGTGCAGAAACTTTTGAGGTGAGAGAAAAAGTTTATATAACAACAGAGTCCGCTAGTTAATTAGTTATCAGCTTGTTTGACGTATGATGTCACTATCGTTAATTAGCTATTACCGTCTTCGTATAAACAGGTAAGGAGAATCACGAATAAGTTCTAGGTCGGCTATGAATATATAGAAAAATTATATATCGAACAATAAAACAAGTCAAACAAGATAGCAATAAAATTATACCATGTTTTTTTTAAATTTTTTTTATTGACCTTTGCACTTTTGTAGGTCTTTGTGTACAATTAAAGGGTACAAAGGGTGCCAAACCTATACTTGTGTCAATGTTCAACGTTTCACGTCTTTACTTAATTAGTGAAATTGATCATGCCAAATAGCTATTTAGAATAAACTCTATCATTTTTTTGAGTTGACTGTGTTGAGAGGTAAATACGATATGTTAATGTCAATAACTTAAAAGGGAGGGAAGTTTTGGGGGTTGTAATTAAGCTCCAAGTTGGTTCGTGTAAATATACATGCAAAGTGCGCTTATGCAAGAACTTGGCTTGGCGCCCTGTCGTCTAAATTTAATTTGATAAGTCGGTTTATTAAACAGTTGCTATACTAGAATCATATGTATATCTACTACGTCAGGAATGAACACAAAAGGTTGACATGTTTCGTTCATGTAAGTAGATTATCGAATTAATTATAGATAAAGAAAGTGAGAAGTAATAAGTAAGAAGTTCTTTTTCACTTTCATTTCATTTATTTGTATATCAAATGTATCATAAAGCGAGTGGTCCATTACGACTGCTTGTCAGGAAACTTGGAAAATGATATATTACATCATACAATTTGTTTATAATTTACTTTAAGAGCATGTAGACAATGAACAATAACGATTTAAGTGAAAGGAGTCTTGCCGGGTACATTTTGCTATTCAATTTATAAACAATTATAAACAATTGTTTATAAATTTAATTTCTAAATAATTATAGTCATATTTAAATAATATATGGTAGTATTGTTGACAACATGAAAATCTACTATACAAATTGCTAAGTATTACAGATTGTATGTTATAACATGACATATAGATTTACTATCATGTCCGTTATGAACTAAACTAAAATAATGTTCGACAGAATTGTATACGACAATAGAGTCCACCATTTGTGCAGTTTATTATTATAAATAGTTTTATTATAAACTTTTTTAAATTACAAGACCGATCCGTTCATTTTTGTACTCGACTAACGTACGGTATAAATAATCAAAACGTTCAGAATACTGTTACTAAATTAACCGTAAATATTATAATCAATATTAAAAAAGCGATAAAGACAAAATACAGTCGTAGCTCCTTTCTTGCTTGAACAAAACCGGATGGCAGCTAGTCTTTAAATATTTATCTATAATCGTCATCAACGTATTAACATTTCTCTTCGTTATTCTTATTGTATTCTTATTATTTTCTAAGTTTTAGAAAGTTAAACTATAATCAAAGGCGAAGAACAAAAACGAAGAAAATAATTTGATTTGAATGACCACTATTTTCGGTCTTTTGGCGGATGAAAAGAAAAATCATTCAAAAGGCTTGACTTTGTGTGGCGTAATGCCAGGAAATTCTAATGTGTTTCTTCAATTTCTTTATTCTATATGACTTTAGTGTGAAGCAAGTTAGAAACCAGCTCTATTATTTGGTGCCCATATAAAACTAAATAGAGCCTGATGACTGAACGTGTCCAAAAACCTTACTTCCATCATTGTACATGAGAGAATATGGTTATTTTTGCCTTTTTTTTCCTACCGATTTTCTTTTGAGTGCACTGGGTTACCATACGTTGCAGCACAGAAGAAGAGTCTTATTAGTGAAATTTATTTTCCTATTATTAAGTGGAAAAATTGTACGTCTAAATTTATTGGAAAAACTTTGTCTCTTCGTTCCTTTTTGCTCGAAATTCCTCATTTTCCCACAGTATACAATTATTCTATCACCTGGCTGTGATTGCATCAGAGTCCGATTATATTTGTAACGAGTGAAAGTAAATTTCTTAGAGCACATCATCGTTATGTATTGTAATGTTATTGCATTTAATTTATTATCTTGTTATCCTTATTGAAACACATAGGTGTAATAAGTGTAACCTTTCCTTAAACTCTACGTAAATAAATAAATAAATAAATTTATAACTCTTTGCCAAGATGATGTTCGATACATACTTGTATTGTCAAGTTATTGTTGAAGAAGGTTTTAATTCATAGAACCAATAATTACCTTCCAGTTAAGATTAATTACACATGGCAATGATTATTATACGGTGCGATTGCGCTGTAATCACTTCTGATCACCGTAATGACATTTTTACTTGCATTATCTTATTAAAATATCAGATTGCTTCTTATCTCCATTCTGCGTTATCTAATCATGCAACAGTGAATCATTGTCCGAGCCGAACTTTATATCCACCTTGAGAGCACTTGTTTACGATTGGAGTATGATATTTTGACACAAGTAGCAGCTCATAATTAGTGTAAGTTGTATGTCCTAGAGGCTATAACTCTTTGTGACTTACTCAAGACATATTTTTACTATAGAGTAAACTGCATTATGTGGAATTACGTGAATTAATGTTTATATGTATATAGTTGTACACACTTTTATTAAATAGGGCTAATTAAAGACGTCACATTTAACTATTTCAAAGTTGACTAGGTAATTAGGAAATTCGTTTAATAATTAATACTAATTTTTATTAATAATTAATTTTGAAGCTACATTCTTATGACCTGTTGTAGGCGAATTCATATGGTAGCGTCAAGAAGTGACTGAGAAACAAGAATATAAGACATGAACGCGAGACGAAAATGATCTTGATTCCAATTTTTACAATGATACAAAATTTACTGATGAAATATTTGTATACAAGACAGGTAAAAAAGAAGTTTTTAGTTTATGTTTTAGGTATTAAAATACATTTTTTTATTATAAAACCATAATTTCAATGTACAAACTAACGAAAAAGGAAATTTTTGATAAATCTTCAAAACTGAGCGAGTTATGAGGATTTAAACTTAACATTTATATAAGGACGACAATGTTAAATTGTGACGTCATTTTTAATAACTTCCGTTTTAGTCTACCAGAATGATTTAGAGAGCGAGTTTGTCTGTCCGTCTGTTTCCTCTTATGATTTAGACAGCGAGTCTGTCTATCCGTCTGTCTGTCAGATCTCCAGTCTGTCCGTTATATTAAATAACTCATAACTCGTTAATTTTTTAAATAACTTTTAAAATTTGTTTCAACACTGGTTTTGAGTGAGAATAAAGTACAAGAAAAAAATAATCGAAAAGAGCTTCAAAAATTACAAAATTGGTTGCCTTATCATCTAAAATATTAAATTAAATAATCTGAAAAAAAATTACTTTAAATTTTGTAAATTAATAATTATATTAGCTAATTCTAAATTACACCAAATTATTGGCATGAAAATAACAATGAATATGAATTCATTATATTAAAATAGTAACAAAATCAATTTCGCAAGTTACTAGTTTTAAAGGCGGAAAAAAATGGCGTTGTAATCTAAAAGTAACGTTCTTGTGAAAATAATAGATTGTTGTGAAATTAATTTTAAAAAATGATAAATTCTATTCCGATATAATAAGTAGAACAAGTCTATTTTCATGATAGGCTGCACGTTGCAAAATATCACGGAGACCGGTTGAGTAGTCGTGGCGTGAAAGCGAGACAAACAAACTCATTTTGGCGTTTATAATATTAGTTAAGATTACAGTGTACCGTGGTTTGTTCGAACATTTTAGACCCAAAAGCGTATAAACGCGTGAAGAAAAGTTTGCTTTGCAATAATTGTAAAAATCTATATTTGCAAATTTTTACGTCGAACATTCATTGCGCGAGGCTCAACACGCACATGACTGACTTTTTTTCATTACGGTAGTTGGTTTAAGAATGAACGATACGCGCGGGTGATTTATGCCAAGATCGTATGATGTTATGTTATGTGAACTGAAATTACAGGTATATTGACCTTCAATTAGTAAGTACATACAGTGATTTCATTTTTAATTGCGATTATTTATCTAAAACCGAATTTTCAATTAATTAGTAAACAGAATCGATGATTTGTAGTTTAAATATAATTATGAAATCGAGAATGTAAAAAAGTATGCAAAAAAATAAAAATACCATTGTGTCGTTACTTAGTAAATATATCAAAATACATTTCCAATCATTTAATTATCAAAAGGATTACAATGACAATATTTGTTTAAGATACACAAATAGATTTGAATTAACTGTGTGTATATAAATGAAAAACGTTTATATAATAACAGACCTCTGTTTTAAAAGTGCTAATGGAAAACAGTAAAGTGTAATTCACTACTTAATAGTCTGTTTCATTTTTAGGGTTTCGTACTTCAAAAGGAAAAGTGAAATACGTCCTTCAGTTTGACTGTCGTCTTCAGTTTGACTGACTGTCTCTGTCGTTTTTTTAGAAACCGATAAAAGTAAACGTTGAAACTTAACAGGAAAATAAAACGTGTTAACTCGCACATGTCTCAATAGTTAGCCCTCAAAAATATTTACATGGAAATATCGGATATGGGCAAATTAAATAATCGATTTTTTTTAAATTTCTCGTTTATTGTGGGGTATTTTAAAGGGGTAATTATGAGGATTTCAAAAATGTTTTTCTTTCCAAATTTAAAATCTCCCCATGTTTCCAGATATGTTGCAAAACATACGAAAAAATTAATTCCGCCTCCTCCATTTTCCGAAACAAGTGAACCTAATGTTGATGATGTAAACTTTAAGGGTTTATGTAACAAAATTATTAAAAGAAATAGTTTGACTGATAATGAAAATTTTAGGTTGTGAATCAGGCAAAAGGAAAAACGAATAAATGTGAGGGAAATTCGAGAATAATTAACTATAAATCCAGTAATAAAATATTGGGTCACTAATTCTATTTTACTTCTATAATTACAACCTATTTTGAAGTATATTATAAAAATAAATAAAGAGTTTTACTGAGATAATAAAATATTTACAGATCAACTCCTCCAGCGACGAAGTAGATGACACTGAAGAAGAGGTAGACAAGGCAGAAGCAGAACGGTTGGTAGAAATGCAGCAGCCTGGAAGGATGCCGTACGGTCAGTACCTGTGCCAGCATGATTACAGAGTTCAAGGCGTGGACAGAAACATCTCTTCCCCAGGAATCCGCCGTTTCGTGCACTGTAGAAATGCAGAAATTTTAGAAATATTGAAAACATTAATAAAAATAATTTTATATTTAATGTGTATGGCGATACAGTAGTGAAACCAAGCACATATAAAACAAAATATTGGTATGACAACAAGATTAAAATACGAGATAAGATGTAGGAAAGCGTTCAGATTATTTTCGCAACTCATTTTCAACAATATTGAAGAAACTTAATGGGTGGCGAAGCGTATCCTTAAAAATAAGCCAGCTACCTCTACCATACTATGTCATATCCGTACTTTAAATACATGCGGATGTTGGAATGGTAGAAATATGTATTGCTTCATAAGTAACAATGCACTCAGTATTTAGCTAAGAATTAAGTCTCGAACTCTATAAAATAACAGTTTCGAGTGTATTCTAAACAAATAGTTTAGGTCGTTACTTTCATCACATTATATAAATGGATTTGTTGTAAAAATTATCTTTTCCCTCTCGAATCCAGATTGGATTGTATAAACTCTCGAACGTGAGTGAAAATTGTATTTTGTAAAAAATTGTAAAAAAATTTTCATTTCAAAAATGAATTAATCACATAAATTTATTTCTACTTAGCTTGTTTTGTTTTCTCCTTTCATAACAGACTTTGAAATTTATCCTATGTGACAAATTAAAATCCGAAGGCTGGCAGCAGTCAATCTTTTTTCGGAATTCCGTAGCGAAATGATAAAATCGAAACCCTTATAATTTCATCCTGTCAGTCTGTTCATCTGTCTGTCTGTACATCTCTCTCTCCGTATTTCACAGCCATTTTACTCGGAGGCAATTGGCACTATAGAGATGAAATTTGGATGGTAGGTGTCTTCTATGAACTACTATACAATGAAATAATGGAATTATGAAAAAAAGTAATATTAGTGCTTCCCACACTCAACGCATTCAACCGAGAGATGAAAAAAAACCAGTGCATATATCGTTAGATAGGTCTTAAATAATGAAATAGAGGTTCCAAAATAACTTCTTTATTTAAGTCAATAGTGATGTGATATGTGTGATTGAGATATGCGCTTCTAAAGTCTTAAAAAATGTTCTCCCTCCAAGTGTGTGTAAAATTCTGAAAAAAAGTTAAGATAGTAAAACTTAGAATAAACTTTCAATTATAATTGGTGTAGTTTTTGAGTTAAGGGATATTTTTAGTACCGACCGCAGCAATAATTTTGCATTTCACAATGTACGAGAAATACAAACTTATAAGTTGATGATGCTACGGAGTCTTGATACGGTATTTCTTGTGCGAGTCAGACTCGCACTTGGCTGTTTTTTTAAGTAGTAAACCGAACTAAAATTGAGGTCGTTTGGAGTGTTGCTATCGTTCCTTACAAATTATATTAAATATGTTATTTAATTGATATATACTGTAAACCAAATTATATTTATCATTTTATGTTACTTATAAGTACATATAACTTGTGTGTGGATATGCTCGGAATTCGACCAGGCCGAATTAAAAATGATGTATATTCAAAGTACAAAATGTTCTAACGTCATTAATCTCGGTTCGAAATGATTTTACAAAATGTTCTAACGTCGTTAATCTCGGTTCGAAATGATTTTACAAAATGTTCTGACGTCGATATTTTCGGTTCGAAATGATTTTATTACATAATTGTAATAAATAAGGAAGTGAATTTGAATTCGATATGACTAATAAAGTTATTTTTTATTATTCCGCCACTTGCATTATCATTACGATATTATCGATATTTAAAAATTATCGTTTATTCTAGAACAATATCTACTTTAGTAAATGTTTTAATGGTATGATAACAAACTACATTCACGTAATTTGAGAAACACGTATAACAGAAAACAATTTCACAGAAACGGTTAAGTGATGTCATTATTCTTTCCACTCTCTTTATCAATCCAATAATTCTTCTAGTAGTCAAGACTTTAGCAGCAGATAAAAAAAATCTTACTTGTAAATATTTATAAAATTAAAAAATCTGATATTTTCTAGACAGTTCAGTTATTTAATTTTGAAAATGTTTGCAACATTTTCAAAATTAAACGTAGAATATAGTGTTCGTATATTTCCCTGTATTATTTTCTCTCTTAAAACACAATGACCATTATAAAAAAATGATATCACAATTCAGTATTGCCGTCCGTGTCTAAATGTTAAGCTTAAAACTTTATAACTCAGGAATTATGATTTATGAAACAGAAAAAAGTCGAATTCTGTTATTTTCGTTTACATCGGCGCTACGTGTCACCCAAGTTAACGAAGCGAAGTGACTGATTTGGATAAATAAGCTATTGACACATTTATGAAAATAATTATGTAATTTTATAAAACCACAATGGCGATGGTAATATCAATTTGAATACATTATAGATATTATATTTATCAAAAACTTATTGAGTATCAAATTACAGAGAATAAATTGATGGTTCAAAGATGCTTATCACTTAAAAAGAATAATAGATGCATAGTTTACGGTTTGTTACTTATAAAGTAATTGCGATACTAGAGACCGTGCTAAAAACGTAAAGGTCGCTCAAAAACGATAGATTTGAGAACGTTAGGTTACACGTTTCTCAATATGTTATCGACAAAAATATTAAACGTCATTTTCAATGTAAAGAGGTTATGTTACGTGTGATAATGAGATTTTATTTATGAAAAATTAAACATTTTATTAATTATTGAAATGCTTTATACGACACGCTACATTATATTTAGGCTTTGTAAATAATTGCGTTTAGTTAGGCATTGTAAATTGTAAATAGTTTTTTAACAATATGCGCGCTATGGAATCTATACACGGAAAAGTGATAGCAATCTAACCAAAAGTTTATTAATTTAACATTAGCACATAATAATAAAATATAAAAGTTAAAACAAAAGTTTAAGTTCTTTTCTATATTTTACGTTATCTTGATCATTTTTACTTGCTAATATTTTTTTATAGATTTAAATAAATGTTTATCTAAAAATTGACATGAAACAATCAGCATTTTAAATCACTATATATAATGCTAGAGACATACTTTATAATTTAAAATACTTGAAGTATTTAATATGTATCGATTAATGGGAAAACATTTTTAAAATATTTCATTACAAATGAAAGCTATTACACTGACTGCGTTAATATTGTATGAAAATGTGTTTTCAGAGCTTGAAAATTAAATTGCAATTATAGGTTTTATACAGATTCATCCCAATTAAATCTCGATAGTAGATTTAAGAATTTTAAAATATACTTACTGCCAGGATGGAAGAGGAAGAGCCAATAGATGATGGTAATAGCCAAGGCGACGGGCGCCGTGATGTTGTAGAGCACCCAGTAAACCTTCACATAGATTGGAAGACTGAATCTGTCATCTGAAACGGTCATTATACTAGTATTTAAATATTTATTTAGTATTAAAATATTTATTTGAATGAAAATTGAGTATGAAATTTGGTAATTAAGTGATAGCACAACTTATCAGGTTTTTTCAGGTATCTACATTTTTAACACTAACATCTTATGGTTTATCTGTCTGATTAGATAAATCCAAGTTAGAGAAAGAGTTTAATCAGGGAATCCAAATCGGCTGAGCAGCATTCTCAAAAATTCATCATATCTTTGCGTCAAAATAGCCCTTGTGATGATATACGGAAGTGAAATGTGGTCCTTTACCCCTTACCTCGTAAAAAGACAGCAAGTTACCCGCCAAGCTAGAAAAAGGGCTACGCTTTGGGTTTCTTTACAAAATATGATCTATATTGAAGACTAAAATTATCGGCACAACTCGTACGATTGGCAGCCTGAAATGGCAATGAGCAGGATATATATCGTGCAGAATTGGTAACCGCTTGGGAAGAAAAGTTTTAAAATGTCGACCACGCGTGCATCTTCCGATAGATGCAGAGTAAGACGACCCCCCGCAGGGAGACAGATGACCTGGTAAAAGTCGCAAGAAGCTGTTAGATGCAAGCGGTACGGAATTCATTTTTGTGGGAATCTATGGAGGAGGTCTATATATATATATATATATACACGTCTTCCGCTTGATGGTGATGAATACGTAATGACTTTGGCTCCTACCATAAAAACGAGGGTAAAGAGTTGTTAGAAACCGAACCGACAAGCCTCTGTACACATTTGTTCAACACATGTGAGTTTGTATTTATACAAATTCATTATTATTATTCATGTTATTACTGCGAAAATAAATATTTTGTTTTTAAAAAGTCTATTAAAGGAGATAGAAAATTTTCCAGCACTGTTATGTTAGAATATCATAAATCTCTCTCTCTCTCTCCAAGCCAGGAATTTTCAGTTCATCTTTATTAACGCACATTTCTGCTAATTCAGAGTTCGTTATACCCTTTAGAACATTGGCGGTTTGTATGGTACCATCCACTCTGAATTTATCCTGAGTGGCATGGGTCAGTTTTTCTACGTTTCAGTCAGTTAGTTTCTAAAAAAAATATCTTGTACGGTTTTCCTTCCACTGCAGTTATCAAGATTTTTAATTATTTTTTATCCGACTACGGCAGAGGAAGGGTTATAAATTTCAAAGGCTATTTATGTATGTGAGTATATTTGTTCCCTCGCACAGACTAAACTATAAAAGTGATTTTAACAAGTGAGGGGTCTTTATTTTCGTCTTGAGTCAGGTACGATACATTACATTACATTAAATTCAGTGTGAGTAAATTTGTTCCCTCGTGCAGACTAAACTATCAAGGTGATTTAAATAAATATCCTTGGATTCATTTCGATCTAGAGAGTATTCTATGGCATATGACCTTACATGGAATTTAGTGGTCTGAAATTGTTCACATATATCCCACTCTTAGAAAAGTCAATGATTATAACATTAAACTAACTGAATTATTGGACAAAACATCAAAAATTTACAGTGTAAAGTCTCAAAAAAATATGGTAACCCTTAAACCTGAATGCATTCCTCGAGACTCCAATAGAACCGGTGGAATTGTATCAACTTTGGTAATACACAAGGCCTCTTTATAAGTGAGCTGACGCCTTCCGCACTTTTAAACAATCCCCATGATAATAATACTATGAAACAACTTAGATCGATTGCGCAATCAATTTAATTCATAATAAAAGCTACCCACCAGAGTCATAATTAAAATCAAGGCTCTATGCTCTAATACCATGAAGATACTAGATCGATTGCGCTTTAGATCTAAGTCATAGTAAAAGTTGTAAACAATGATAAAAGTTAGAAAACTAAAACCCGACTAAGGCAAAAACTAACTGAAAAACAGGAAGCAAGAAGCTATTTCTCTCTACAATCGTCATAGCCTGAATTCTTCCTAAAAATCTGCGTTGTAAAAACGGTTTAATCAATTTCCTTTCAAAAAGGTATACTAAATTAACTTCTACATGGGTAGGATGATGACTTAGATATAACCGTGGTCACATATCGTTACAGTATACAGTAAAGATAATGAGAAAGTCTACGAAATTCACCTTTCCTGCCCACTGGATTATTTTAAATTCAATTGCAAATTTACAGTGTTAATTGTGTCTTTAAAACAGCAATTATAATAAGGTCTACAATGGGTCCTGCAAACAAAGCTTTTATTTTTGCTGCAAAGTTTTTAATATCTAAATGTAAACAACATTTTTATTTTTTGAAAAACATGATTAATGTTTATTTTCTGCAAACAGAAGATAGTGCAATATCAGAAAGCCAAATTTTCGCCCCCTATATGCAAAAATCAATTAATTACTTGAGCTACGTAAAGTTAGATCAACTTATAGAATTCCCTATGGTCGAACGTCTTTTTAACTACCCTAATTTCTGAAACTGTTAGACATGTAATTTTAGAAAATTATTTTTTTGACGTTTAAAAGTAATTCCACTTGTATAAGAGGAAACAGAGGAGGTTAGAATATTCCAGAAGTTCATAGTCCCTACAGAAAAAAAATCTCTCAATTAATATACATCGTAATTTTAGGCCACTTGAGGTGTGTAAAATGTGATGTACCTATTTAAGATTTGCATATTGGTCTTACTTAATTTGATTAAAATAATTTATTTGTTCCCTGTTTAACTAATTAGCTTCCAAGTTACATTACATTGTCATCAGATGAATACTCCTTAAAAAACATAACTACATCTTTTTAATTTATTAAAATATCTCGCTGCGAACTCCCTGTAAAGAGAAAATTGTCCCATCGTATACATATTACATACAGCCTTAGAATACAACATGGTATTCGTTTATCACGCAGCGTGGATGATTTGATACACCTGGATAATAAATCGATGTTGGTTTTATGGAAATTGTGTTATTAAATTGATACGAGGGTTCCTGAGAACTAAGTAAGACGATTATAATCAATATTTTTAATGTATTTCGTCCGGTATCCGAGATATACTATTTCAACGTTATTGCAAGAGTTAATTGTCCTTCAGTGAGCCCAAACCGGCCGCCTTATCAAATGTCAAAGCGATACGAATGCAACGCAGCAAACGCTTTATTCCGTTTTATATGGTGAGCTATTTTATAGTTTGTTTGGTAGCTCGATCCGATCGAAAGTCGAAAGGGGCTGATAGGTTAAGCCATTTAAGATATTTTGAGTCATACATATCTTTGACAAAGTTTGTATATTTTATTTTATTGATGTTTAAAACTTCTTTTCTTTAATCCAAATTTAAAAAAAACGAATTTTTAAAAAAAATCTAAAAGAATTGGCGAGATATCTGCGTGGTTGCGGGGCGGCATCCTTTACTCCGCGCGAGGCGGCATCCTTTACTCCGCGCGAGGCGGCCATTGTTCGGCGTTTGGTTTTTGCATCCTAATTCTATGAATTGATAAGGCATTTGCGTGACTGTAGCTTAAAAGAAAGAGAGATGGCCTAGCATGTTTTTAAAATGATTTGAACGACTTGGGCTATTTTATTTATTTTTTTTAATGCAACAGTTTTCATCAATTTTGCAAACTTCAAAACCTCTAATATTTTTTCTAACGACGTAGATACTTGGAATTTTTTTTAGATTAGCTATAAATTATATAAAAATATTGACATAACAGCTTTTAACGGAACTTTATTGGGAATTAACTATCAAATTTTGGATTTTTGAAATGATAACCTTAAAATAGAAATGAAAAAAAATAATTAGATTTCGTGAAAGACATGTTTGCCACTTTTGACTTTGCATCGAGCTACCAAACAACCTGTATAGTCATTATTATTTTGGCCTTATACGGTAATTGATTATATATTGATTATAATTTCGGCGTTATATAGTGAGTAATTATATAGTGATTATTATTTCAGCTTTATATAGTGAGCGACAATACGTACCAATATGTTGTTGTTGTTGTCGTGTTCCACATAGATAGTAAAATAAATAATAGCAAAAGGAGAAAAAGAAGAGGATTCAATTGAGTCAAAGCTTTTTAAAACTTCCTCCGACAGTTTCGGTGCCAGTTAGCGAGCGATTATATAGTGATTATTATTTCAGCTTTATATATTGAGCGAGTATTGTGATTATTATTTCGGCCTTATACCCAAACGAAATTATCATTGGTACTGTATTTATAAATACTAATAATAAAATACAATAAAAATAATTTTTAAAAAATAATTAAATAAAGAACAAATGGTATTATTAGCGGTGTAAAAATGTAATTAATTCGTCTATAATATAACTCTTGCACACGAAAGATCAATATAATATTGTGGGAGTAAGATAATTCAAAACTATCCCAGAGATTATTACAAAATATTATCTAGTTAGAGATTAGGGCTTCGTAGCCATATGACAAAAGTGGAACCATTATAAATGGGTCCTGTCTATATGTCATAACATTATTAGCTCTTTTAGTTCTAAACGGATTGAGATAAATTTCTAAACGAAGATGGAAGGAAATTTAAACAAAACAACATTTTTCTCAATTTCTACTACATCTCCTGTATAATTTTAACGTCATCGTCTTAAACTAACTGAAGTATGTTGCTGTGATATGGGCATGGACAGATTCGGATTTCGATGTGCTATTCGACCACGAAAATAGGCCATGAAACTATGAAGGTCAGTTTTTAAATTGATTTTTTATCCATACGTTAGTTATGTACAAAATATATTTTTTAAAGAAAATTAAGAAAACTCAAAATAATTGATATTATCAAAATAACTAAATTAAATTTTGAAATTTTTTCGACTGAAATAGTAATGAATACAGAACAATTTATGCATTTAAAATGGCTCTATTTGCTGGATTTTTAACGAAAATTTTCTTGCCTTCATTTGTTATTACTAAAAGTATTCGATCGTTATATGATAGGAATTTGAACTACGAATTTTGTTCGTAAAGACATCGAAGGTGATAAGGGTTTCTTACTAATGTCATTATGAATTAAATAGATAATATAATACAGCCTCTAATTGCTACCCGTCTGAACAGAATAGTTTATATTTCATCCGGTATTTAATTTATTTAGAATTGTATCTACGAAAATCCCTGGCTAAAACGAGTAAATCGATCATGCTAGTTGATTCAATCGAAGATAGTAAATATTTAGTATTTCATGGTGAGGAAATATGTACATTCAAGAATAAAGTAGGCACTACACTTTATAATAGATTAATATAACAATTCGGACTTAAATAAACTTTGAAATAAAGCTTTGAGTAATGTTGCTTATTATTATAATTATACGACTGTCCGCTCTGCAGCGCTATGTCGATGCAAACTTTTTTCGTCTCGTCAAGTTACGCGTTGCTACGAAGCAGTCATTCCTCGCCAAATTCCGCGGGAACGAGTCGCAAAAAATGAGGACGAAGCAGGTACGTGAAGAGTCAACGGACCTTTGGTACCAGGCTCGTACATAGCCCGGTGGCATTTGACAAGTTTTTAATAATTTTCTAACTATTATAACATAGTACGTTTTTGTTACTTACTTATGCGAAGTAGCCTTTTGAGAAGAATATAAGAGAATATTTGTAAAATAAGTTTATGTCATAAGATTAAAATTGTGTACTTAAAAAAAGTATGAATGAATTATGTTATAAACTTCATTAGAAGTTATACGGTAATATTACGGTAATATTAATGAAAATGGTTTGAAAATAAATTAATTTTTAACCAATTAATTATTAAAAAAAGACTTCAGTGGAAGTTACAATCATTTTCTTTCGAGACTTGCTTTTTTGGGTTTCGTAGCCAAATGGCAAAAACGAAACCCTTATAATTTCATCCTTTCCATATGTCCGTCTGTTTGTCTGTCTATCCGTATATCATAATCATTTTAATCGGAGACTATTTGTACTATATAGATGCAATTTCTTCTATGAACAAAAATTATGGAAAGATATAATAGTAGAGGTAGCATTCCATGCATCTAACTAAGGGATAAAATAAATTAATCGTTAGGTGGGCCTTAAAAATGATACAAAGGTTTTAAAATAACTTTTTAATTTAAGTCAATAGTTAGTGAGATAGGCGATTCTCAAGTCTTAAAAAGTGTCTCCCCCACCTCTCTAACTATTCAACCAAATTGTGAATAAAATTAAGGTAGGTAATAGAAACTTAAAATAAACTTTCAATGAAAATTAGTTTGAATAAGATATATGTTGTGTAGTTTTTAGGTTACGGGATATTTTCGGTACCGACCGCAGCAATAACTTTGTTTTTCACAATATCTTTGAGAAATACAAACTTATAAGTTTAATATTGTTTGTTACTACTGAACCCTTCGTGCGCGAGTCCGACTCGCACTTGGCTTTGGTTTTATGTTTAACGGGTGATGTATACTTTTGGAAATATTTTGCGATTCTCTTTAATTTTATTAATAGACGTTTTTTGGAAGAATTTAATTATTTTTTTTGTATCAAATAATAATAGTCACCTGATTATACACGCGTACTCTAAACGAATTTTCATGTTACATTCGTTAATATTAGTAGACTTAGGGATTTTATACAACCAATGACACTTTTCTGTCAAACGTATTTTTGTTCTTGGCGCGCCGTAATCGGCTAAAAATAAAAAGACGTCTTGAAATAATTTGCTCATTTAAACTGTATGAAAAGCAAACACTGATAAAAATGTAGGCAGAAAAAAACCGCTGGGCGGCACGAAAGCCCGATATCGCCCAACGGAAGAAAAAACACCACTTGAATTCAAGTAGAATTCGCACTACGAGCTTATACACACACTTAAAAAATAGTTTAAACTTTTAACGGTACATAGTATACCCATTGTACTATTTATAAAAAAATATATTATTTTACACTATTTACACAGATTGCCTAGTATGATTTTCACAGGCGTAAGATAAATAATTTGGTTATTTATGATGAAATAATTTTGTATTGTTAGCGCTTAATAAGTGCTGTTATATTAATTTTTTCAGATACATTGCAAAACGCTTTAGATACTCATTTCTTGTAAATTATGTGCCGTATCTGAAATATTACTGGTCATTGTCGATTACGTTTCAAAAGTTTTCCAATGATACCGAATGCGATGAGGTCGTTAAAAATGTTTATTCTTTTTGACTTTTTTCCCATTTCACTTGTGAGGAAATTCGCAAAAATTTCAAAATATTCTTCTTTATTTATTCACGCAATTCTATTTCTTATAGTTTTATCATACTCGATCTTCAAATGAAAAAGTTATGGTGAAAATGGATGGACAGAAAAAATGGCAAATTAATAATGTGTCCAAAATCATCAGAATTGGGGAACTAAGTAGATCAAGGACCTATTAAAAGAGAGTATTGAGAAAAGTTATTAAAACTAAAGAACGTATAGGTAGCTGCATAAGTAAACGTCGCGACAAATAAGCCTAAAAGGCTAGTTTGACCTTTTAGGCTGGTTTGGAATGTGGCTTGTGACTCGAAAGAAAGCAGTAATATAAGATCTTATTTAAATGATAAACTTCCCGGAGTAGATGAGTACTACTAAGAGATGAGTATCACATAATGATACCTACAATTTGTTTGTTATGCGAACGTATCATACTTCGCTGCAATGAAACAGGAATTATACCTCTACACTTTTGAGTGCTTTTTAAAAAATCGGGTCTACATACATTATATTTATAAAATTGGACCCTCTATGGCTCCTGACTTATCGTCAGCGATAGGTCGTAAAACACCTAATGATTTTTTTCCATTCGTTTATTTATTTCTCTGTACTGATGTTTGATTGATGGTTAGCACAAATGTGCTTGTGGATATAACTGAGTAGATGTGTTTATGTAAATGTTTGAAAGTTTTTTTATATGTACATATTTGTATCGTGTAACTATATATATATATATATATATATATATATATATATATATATATATATATATATATATATATATATATATATTTGTATGTCTATATTTATATGTGTATGCGAATGTACATACAATAGTAAATCTTTTATTCGTTTGTATTAGTAAACCGACGGTCTCGCTGATGTTTGCGGCAGTTTAATATAAACTGAGTTGAGACAATTTTGAATTTAATCTAACTTCTCTTATTTATTCTATGGCACATTAAATTTTATATTTTACGAATAAAACTAATTATTTTTATCATTATTAAAATTATAATAATATCTGCCATACAAAATTTATCCGCGAAGGTAACAAAAAAACTATAAAAATTAAAGTTTTGTCGCTATATGTATCAAAATTGCAATAGGTAATAGGATAAAACAATTTTCGCTATATGGTATTGCTATTACACTATTTATATATTTCTTTATACATTTTGTACACTTTTTGGGGACATTACTTTATGTAAATAAATGTACAAAACGTGCTTCAATTAGTCTTACCCACATCCGCGATATCAAATTTAGTAATACATTCACAATTACACCTGGTGAGCAAAACTTGAAAGAAAAGGAACGGCTCGCGGCTGTTCAAACAGAGGGAGATTTGATCATGCAGAGATGCATTTGAGGAACTTGTAAGATCAAACAGTCCGCTTTGAGCTTATGTTTCGGTTTATTTTTACATCTGTTTACAATTATGCGGAAGTACTTAAAACGGTTCCTGGAATGGAGCGTCTTTGATCGTTACCACTAAGCTAAAACCAACAGCGTCCCATCACTGCCGTAATTGGAGAACTTCATTATTTGCCTATTAGCCAGCATTTTATTTTCAGATTTGGTATTGTGTTTTATTTGAGGTCTTTGAACTATGTGGGTTTAAATGAGGTCAGTAACTTAGAAAAAAACGAAGCTATACAGTATGCGTATTTGGATAGTGTTCTGTTAATTAATTTATTGTCCAGGACCAAAATATTCATATTTTTAGCGCAAAGCAAGTTAGAAGCCAGCTTGGTAGTTTGGAGTTCAGGTGAAGTACTAAGTACACTCCGATAATCAAATTAGTTCAAAAGATATCTCTTCAAAATATTATGGTTCCATTAATTTTCCTGTTTCCTTCTAATTTACATTTTCATGAAGAGAGCCATTTCATTCATGAAAATTATCTTTCCATTGTCGAATGGGAAAATGTTGTGACCTGTGAGGCTTGGACGACTTTCGATGTAATAACATCCTGTGTGTCATCTCAATAGTCACATCCGAATTTTCCATTTTTCCACAGTATTCAACTAATAAATCTCTTGATCGCTGTTTCGCCTTATTTTAATTTGTTTATGATGTGTGAAAAGAAATTTATTGAAATAATATATAAAATACCGTAGTTTCAATGTGACAAACCAATCTGCAGCACCTACGTACATATGCATGTGTGTATATGGGTGTGTGTGTATGTGCGAGCGCCCGCGTGTGTATGTGTGTGTATACACACACACGCCAACACATATTTTCCGTAGGCTTTTAGAAATCCTATTTTTTCATAATTATAAGTTGAATAGTTTCAGAAATAAACCCGGCAGTGGGGACATATTTCTTTTGCATATTTTTCAATATATTTGTGAAGATACACTATTATAATAACTAATATTTTATTTTTAAAAAACCTAGAGCACTTATTTACCCCTTAAAATTTCCACACAAATATTTTTAAGTGTTAGTTATTGAAATATTTGCGAGTTAATATATTTGATTATATGTCAAGTTTAAAATTTCTACATCAAGTCATTTTCTGAAAAAAATGGCTGTGACTCACAGACAGGCAGACACGTGAGTGATCTTATAGGTTTTCCGTTTTTCGTTAAGAAACACGAAACCGTAAATATTTAATTTTTTTTACAGAAGCTCTCTTTAAATGTATCAATTGGATGTACAAAATCACTTTTATCGTCCTACTGTTCTGTTATATCACGACCATCGGTATCAATTCATATTATTCTGTTTTTAGTATTCTTTATTAAAAATGGATAAACCGTAGAACATTTACGAAATTACCTAGGTATTTAAGATCTGTCTATAAGTATAAGTGGCACTGATAGACAGACGGACAAACCATCTGTCTCTTAGTGGCATTTTTCTTAGAGATCATTTAACGTAGAAAGTTGTGAGATGTGGTAGATGGCATTGTTGTAGGACCCGGTGACCCTATTAAAGGCGTTATATGCAAGAAGTTGGATTTTCATATTAAACTTAGAAACGATGTCATGTACAGAATCTAATGATTATTATAATGTTATAAATTACATGCACTTAAAATGTATATGTAAAACAACTCAGATTCAGTATATCTCTTATATATATATATATATATATATATATATATATATATATATATATATATATATATATATATATATATATATCAATCGCGTAATTATCTAATCCTTCTTATTCCAAACCAAGTTATAATATATAATACGTATACTTACTGACAATTCCCTCAAGCGACATAGCCATGGCGGACACAACGACCGCTAATATACTCGTCACAACTAGTATGTACATGCCCCAGTTGGTCAAGTAGATGAGCACCAAGACATTGGGAACCGGTGTGAGGTTGGTCCACATCGTGAGGCCGAAGGCGACGATGGCGCATATGACTCTGACCACTAGGAGCGGTAGTTTCGACTCTCCTCTCTGCCAAATGCTCACCGAAAAATCCGAAGTGAAATGGTGCTTCAGACCGATGTGGGTCTTTTGGAATTCGCTTTTGAAAAATTTCTTCATTTTGCTTCCTTTTGCGGTTTATCACTTATGTATTATTTGGTTGCTTTCACTATCCCTCATTTAGTTCCGAAGAAATTACTGTAAATGAAAAAAAAAACGATTTAAATAGAAAAACGATACTCGTGCTAAGTGTCGGCATCGCCTACGCTAAGCGAATTAATTTAACCGCAATAAAAATATTTGTTAGCGTCAACTCTTAAGATTCACCTCAAACAATCGATTTTCATAATCTTAATTCCAAGTTTTAAGTAAGATTAAGCAAGTTAATAAATATTTAACCTTTCTAATACATACGATACTTTGCACGCCAATTACCTTATAATTCAAAAATGTCTATGCTTGGGTTTATAAGTTTATGAGAAGCTGAAATAGACTCGAATATGCTGTAACGAGGCCCCAGATCATTAAGTGTAAGAGCAAGACATGAGTATTGTGTAAAGATGGTGGAATTACGGTTAATAACGAGGAAATGAAATCTATCAGTTACGTACGTGGAAACTTACATATGTAGAAAGGGGGCATTAACGTAGCGTACATTAAAATTAAATTTGTATGTGAAAAATCGACATGACATATGCATAGTGAACGAGAATATTTTTATACTTGGGCTTAAATGCATAATCTAAAGTTGGATGATATTCAGGGGTTGTCAAAAGGGGAAAATGTATGATAAAAAAACACTGAAAGGTCTATTCGGAATATAGCTTAAGAATTTGGTCTGTCATAATCACAGTTTATAATTTTTTGGCGACCGGTACTGCTAGAAACATGGAAGTTGCTATTGCCTATTTCTGTTTATACATCTACGACGTAATCGATATTTAAAAGCATATTTATCCCCCTCTTAAACTGTTTAATTTTTAACACTTAAAGTGGTTATACAGGTATAATGATGTGTTTGTTGTTTCACTTTAAAATTACTGAAGTAATAATATTTTGAGCATGAAAATATTATAAAACTTTTTGACATAAGATTTTAATGGTAATATTTTCAATGTCTTACATTTTTATGCAACTTAAATATAATGTTATATATATATATATATATATATATATATATATATATATATATATATGTATATATACATATATATATATGTATATATATATATATATATACATATATATATATATATATATATGTATATATATATATATATATATATGAACAAATGGGCGTAGATAAATATTAAACCTGAATCATGTTTATAATATATAAATAAATATAAAACCTATTAAGTACGAACACAACCCACACTATGAGATTTTTGGGCACACGGACATCTAAAGCTATAGAGTATTTATAGAAATATTAATACAATATTATTTTCCGCCACATAAATATACCGTCTAGTATAAATTTCACAGGCGTCAAAATATCTGCGCTATTTCAAATGAAATATGAAATGAAAATAATAATCATGCACTTTATTTGCTGCGAGAAAAGATTTGCATATAAATATTTTTGAGTAATTGCCAAATTTCAATTTTCTACATCAAACGTTTATTGGAAAAACGGTTATTATCGACGGACAGAGACACGAGTGGTCCTATAATGTACTTTTTTTCCTTTACGGACGCGGAAACCTAAAAATATAAAATAAATTGTGTATCCCATAATTATACAGTTTAATGGACTTATAAAATTGTATATAATTTAAAAACCATTATAATTTTCGGTGGCTATACGTAACGAGTGTGTTTTTAGAGGAACACAAGTTCAAAATGAAAATAAACAGATAACAGTCATGATGATGGTCATGGTATTGGCTTTATTGAAAAGGTAATTATGTGCCGTTTGTGTTTAAATACGATTTCATGTATATGAGCGCCGCGGCTGGCTCGAATGAAGCGCAATCTGGAAGTTCAATCCTTAACCACTTTTTCGATTAATAATTTGTTGAGGGATGAGGCTCATTTTTGGTTCAATGGCTACGTCAGTGACAAAGTTGTCAGATTTGGAGGGAAAAAAATTAATGTGTCATTATTGAGATGCCGTTATATACACAAAAAGTCACTGTTTGGTATGCTTTATGGACTGGTGGAATCATTAGCCAGTATTTCAAAGATGATGCTAGCCAGAACGTTACAGTTAAAGGAGAGCCTTAGATCCATTATTACTGACTTTTTCGTTCCCCAATTAAATTGCACTAATGTTGAAAATCTTTGGTTTAAATAAGACGGTGCAACATGCCATACAGCACGCGACACAATCAATTGATTGTGTCTGCAGGAAACATTCGATGAGTGACATAAAATTACTTTTTCAAAAAAGCCATGGCCATTATCATGATTTTTATCTGTTTTTTTTTCATTTTAAAGTTTTTTTAAGTTTTTCATTTTTAAGTAAAAACCTTTATATACTAGTTCTACTTTTTCGAATCAAATGTACATACGAGCTACGGCGCTGTTAGTAAAAATATAAAGCCCTTAACGTATGTAAATGAATAAACGCCACATGAAAGTAATAATTTTGAAGTGACATTTATAATTAAAAACATTGCGTTTTCTCCTATTTTTTTACTTCTAAAACTATTTAAGTTGTATCTGAAGTTAAGAGAAACTATAAAATTACATTCTTTTTATATAAATTGTATATTATATTTATAAATTATATTATATTTATTTCGATATAATTGGTAGTAGTTATTTCATTCGTAAAAACATTAGTAGATTTTGTGAAATTATTTAAATAAAATCTGTGCATTAGGTTTGATCATTCCACTAGGATAAGTATTTTTATTTGTTTTATATGAAAGTCAAGAATGGTATATTTGCCTGTTCAGAGTAAGCAATTAGTGTAAACTTACATGGCCGATACCCTACCGTTTGCTCGAGGGAAGAATTCTATTGAAGACATTTTATTAAGTTTTTAAAGCGAATTACTTTAAATATTCACTACTGACTTAGCATATAATTATTAAAGCTATATTTTATTAAGTATACATTATTTTACTTAAATATTCCATACATACGGATAATTTCTTCTTAGCAGTTTTAATCAATTTCAACGACGCGGATATCTGTTGAAACTACTATTCGGTTCATAACTGCCGATAATTACTGGATGTGCCTTTATGTAGTTTCTAATAATAATTAATTAACAATTAACAAAATGATTAACACTTATCGAAATTGACGCAACGATTAGGAGATAAAAATAGCTTTCTTCCGATTTATCTCCATAAGAGCGATGTTGCTTTTCATTTTATGATAAACTTTCTCGCAGGACTGCGTATGATTTAAAAAAAAAACTTATAACGATATAACTGATACTACAGTGTAGTACAGTAAATGGTTTTGTCTCTTTAATTAAAATCGTTAATAAAACTTGCTTAATATTTTTTCACATATAGAAATGAAATATATCTATGTATTTAAACTGCGTATAATTTTGAAATTCTCTAATTAATAATGAAACGAGATATATAATCTCGTTTCATTATTCTCGTTAAATTGGACCAGCTCCGAATTTATTGCTTTTAGATTAATCTACCAGTCAATTATTTGTTAGTTGGCTTTAGCACTTACTAGTAGAAAGATGTTTGTCACGTTAAAATGAGCAATAATTGTGAAAAAAATTCTAAATACTCATTACTATAATAATAAATTGATAATTGAGGAGAAAGAGACCAAATCGAATAATCACCGAATAGATAAATAAAGTCGCGCGGTAAATAATAGTACAGCATAAGATGGATATAATTTCGACATTTATAAATATATTATATAAATAATGTTTCGACATTTCGCATTGTGAATATTATTTTTGTAAATGTGTTCTTACTTTAGAACTGTAATTTAATGTGGTTCAATCAATTCTCTTTAATATCGTTATTAATATAGGTTTTTTTATACGGACCCGGCACGACTTACATGTATAATTCTAAAGAATATACACTGTTAAGAATTTCATTAAAAACAAATCCCGAAAATATAAAATCATGTGTTCATTATCGCGTGGCCTGTGTCGAGTAACGTGCACCTATAATAGGAAATGACTTTATTTTACGTATTGTGTGCACGAACAAATATACACATCAAACATTTGTGATACTTATTTCAAATGTTCTTCGTCATAATATCGACATATGTCTAGTAGAAGTTGTATAACAATTATAATATTAAAGATTCCATTAATAATTAAAAAAGTGTCTGCATCTAACACCTATGCATTTATTTGTCATTTTTGTAATAACCAAAAATATATAATTATGTTTTAGAACAGGTGTAAATCAGTTTCTAGGTAATCGAGAGACAGAAACGGATCATTATATCTGTATATTACAACATCATGACTATTTCAGTTTATGAACTATTTCGACGAAATTTTATATGAAAACGTAATTGAATTAAGTGGGAAATTAAAAAAAAATTAATTATTTTGAAATACACAGAATTTGAGGATTTTTTCCTCGTAAGATCCATTAAGTGAGATTTTATAGATGCAATTGAAAATTAATATTAATATTTATTTATGCGGTGCCTTCTTCGCGATTATTCTTCGAATATTCTACTCCAAAGTGTTAATTGTTCCCACCTTATTGTCGGTTGTCACTTAAAGTAATATATTAAAGAGATGTAGGCAACCAAGATGTCTATCTTAGGCCTGTGAAGTACATACCAGGCAATATATTTACATTGCGAAAAATAATATCACTACTAAACAATAGTTAAGTTATTTATTATGCTACGTACCCTTAAATGCTGAATATTTTATGTGTACTTAAGTGTGTATATTACATGATGCCCTAAATAGCACCAAGAATAAGAACCTATGGCGGAATATCATTAAAGAGAAGATGCTATAAAAATGGAGCCACGATCCTCACCATGGAGGGCCGACTAAAGAAAGTGCGTACGGAATTCTTATAGTGAGAGTTATACACGTACTTAACAATTTTATTTCGATTTCCGTAAGTTCCGAACTTTTACGTAAGAAAACGTGACTGTTAAATATATCTGAATTATAAAACAGAAATTGTTTCACACTTAATTTTTATAGATATGAGTATAACAGTTTTTACATAAATACGTTAAATTTAATTAATATTTTCAAGGCTATAAAGTAAATACAAAATCCATAACAACTATTGTTTTAGCTACACGTCTACCATATGCGAATAATGTGCGGTTGAAGAATTGAAACTCAACGTCAGATGTGAAACAATTGTTACGGCAATTACAGCTGCTTGTTTTACAATCGAACAGTTGGACGGACTTATGAAAACTATGAATTGTTTAGCTTTACGCTCAATGATGTTTTGCAATCGCCAATACACGAAGTATGCTATATTTCACTTCGTTATCCGGCACTTATATCTCGTTGTACTAATGTGGATCTTAATTATTATTGCATTATTATGGTCATTAGATAATAGATGTCATTGTAAGTATAAGTGTAATTTTGTATTACTCATGATGATTGAGAGATTACTCACAGTCAGTACTTTTTTTACCCACGGCGAAACGGAGGAGGTAATAAGCGTTTCGGTTGAGAGGTTGTCTGTTTGTTAGGGTGAGAGTTTGTTTGTTTGTGTGCAATCTAACATTCCCACTTATCTCCAAAACGGTTTGACCGATTTAGATACGGTTTTCTGCAAAATTGGTGTTACATGTGTTGTGGTGTTAGCTCGCCAGGGGACGCTGCAACATTTTGTCACAAACGAATGCTCCCATTTTCCTCCAAAACCATTTGACCGATACGGTTTTCGGTAAAAAGTTTGTGATTTAACGGCGAAGGTTATTAGTCGTATACCCTACCTATACCTAAAATTTTGCAGTTTTATTTTCGTGACTAATTGTTATTCTCTTAGGTACGCAAATAGCTTTTCTATGCTGCTACAATTTAATTGACATTGGGAACGGAAATGGCAATGGTAGCCCCGACGGATTTTCTTGCATTTGTAATTATATTAATAGGTTCTTACTTTCTTTTAGTCGGGGGGTTTTCATAAAAATTATTTAATCGTTTTTCAATCACAGCTACATTTCAATCACAACTACTACACCCGTCGTAGGTTTTTTAAAAAAAATTAATTTTGATTTTTATTATGATTTGTTTCCTTGCTGTGATGCCATTGTTAGAATGAAACTGTCGGCAATATTATCTGGACGTCAAAAGTATGAGTCAGGTGCCGTAAAGTAAAAAATACAATTTTTGGAAATATCATCTTGCTATTGCTATATAAAATTACCGTTATGGTTCATTATCTCAAAATTTAGAAGCCGATTTTAAATTCCCACTTTAAAATTAGTCACTTTAAAAATATTCATACGTGATTTGAATGCGTGTGATAAATTTTCCGTAAAATAAATTTAATAACTTGGGCGGTTAGTTGCTGTGAATGTGATTGTCATTAAGTACATTCATAGATTTACAGCTGTAAATCTGTGTGCACATTCTATTAATTTTTTTACATATTTTTATTGCTGTTATCTTCCGAGATATGTTGGTGGGATAGCAATTTTCATAACCAAGTTTTTTAGGAAAATTAATGTTACTGCAAATGCAACAATAATTTTATTAATTTTGTTATCCCGCGCAATGGACAATATTTTCATTAGTTGTTTGATCTCGCAAAATTATCCTAAAATTACGAAAAAACTTTTTGTACTCTGCAATTGTTTTTGTTTTTTTAATTAACTGCAACTACGTACTTTTTGTCTTAAAGGATTTTGGAAAAAAAGACGGTGCTTAACAGGCAGATTAACGTACGGATAACAAATTTATTTTATAAGTGCTTGGTTTTTTCTATTGTGATACGGAATACCAAAACAGGATCTTCTAAAATTATTTTTTAAAGTGTCTACATACTTAATTCGGTACGATATAATTTCTAAATTCGTACCGATTTTAATTATTTTTATACGTCTGTAAAGATGAAAAATACGTTTTCAAAAACATTTTTTTTAAATGCCAAAACAATAAACGTATTTGATGAACATGTATTTTTATGTTTTTACATGAACTAAAAAAAAACAACAAAAATGTACTCTATAAAATAAAAAAGTTAACTACAAATTGGTGGCATCCTTGGAAACGTTATGCGCGAGAGCATGGAATAGCAGTCAAGTGGGGGTTGAATTTCTGCGGTAGGGTGTCGCTGATTAATGTTTCACGCAGTTAAATTGAAAATAAGGTAAAATGTCTGCTTATTTTGTTCTTAGGATTCGGTACTTAACACTTAAAAAAGACCTCATTTATTTAACACTTAAAAACAATTATAGAAATTTTAGAGCGGCCAAATTAAATACTTGAGATTATTTATTTTTTCATCTGGTGTCTCGTATGGAATCACGATATGCATCACGATATAACATTACAATCGGATTAGGGTTAGAAAAAGTTCATCCCTCTCACTCTCTATTTTCCATTTTATATGTTAACTTTTATGCCTTTTTCTAAATTTCACGGTTTCATAAATATCAATATCATTAAATGTAAATGGAAAATTCTTTAATAAAAAATACTGACAATATAATTATTTTCAAGTAACACATTAAAGCATTTAATAACATTAGACAAAGAAGTTAAAATTAAAAAAGACTTTAATTTTATAGGAGAGAAGACACCAAATATTCACACATTTAAATGATTACATCTTGATATAAGCGAACGATGGCAAAACTATGTATGTCACACTCCGCTATTGCGATTACGCCATAAAAAAATGCCAATATGTGTGTCACACTCCGTCATTGCGATTATGCCATAATAAAATGCCAAATAAACATATTGATATCTCACTCTAAAGATGCGCAGAAATGTTGCACGGAGAGGCCACCTAAAGGTTACACTTTTATTAACGCTCTGAACTTCGTACGCTTCAAACTTCCGATTTCACTCCTCATAAAACTTTATACCAGGCACTATATATGGAAATCGATTCTTAAGGAGTAAACTCCAAAAAAAAATTATTATCTCTTTCCATAGAAATGTACATAAGGCACCCGTATATATCATTTGTACATTACATAATTGCATAATCATTTCATAAATGAAATTTGAGAGCATTTATTTAATAGAAAACAAGTTATCTTTTCAATTTTAATATTTATTTATATAGCGAGAGCTCTTCCACAAGTCTATGATAATTGAGGCAATGACTAGTTATGCGATGGATTATAAAAAAAATTGGTAATTATTTTGTAGTAAAACATCAACAAAAATTATTTAAACGCAGTTCTATTTGCTCACCTATCATATATTATTTTATTAACTTATAATTAATTAAATTTAGAAACAAAATTAAAGTCCCGATATTATTAATGAATAAACATGTCAAATTTGGAAAACCGGAAAAGTTACACGGCTATATACATAATTTTCATTAGGTCAACGTACCGATTTCAATATGAAATACCCACACAACGTTAATGTAACTCACATTAGAGTTCGCGCGTGGCCGTAACACATTTGCTACACGTCTTGCACAACTATCGTTTATTGCAATGTAATTCTGCACTTGACCCACTTGGTAACCGTGCTTGAACTTGTGATGCGGATCGATTTAGTCACGTCCGTGTAGGGTCTACTGCACAGTGTTTTGGTACAATGTTGAACATATAAAATTATAACATTTTTAAATCGATTTGTATTTTTATAGTGCGAATAACAACAGAGATGGAGGAAAATTATATCACCTACGTAGTCAAAACGAGTACTACACATTAGTTACGTTTTACGGTCTATAACACAACCTTCTGGTAGTATTTGAAAAAAGAATTAAATATTATGGTATGCTAATGTTATTAATGAGACAGCTAATTTATTTATAATCTTTCACGTTGCGATAAAATAATGAATAAGCGTGATATAGGTTCCTTTTTATTTCGGGAAATTTCATTCCTTTGAGAAAATAATTATTTGATACTGAAAAATACACAAACGGAATAACGAGGCAATGGAAAGTGATCAACAATGGTGGAATACTACTTAACAAACATGGCGAACACTGACTTTTTATGTCAGGAAATCTCATTCCTTCGGAAAAATGTTATAATAACGAATATGGGTTTGTTTAAACTTCTTTGATATTGAAACAGAGCAAAAAATTAACGTATTTTGTTACAGAGATCTTTGGCAGACCGGGAAATGGCAGAAGCTTTTCTCGAGAAATCGCATTCCCTTTAGAAAATTATTATTTAAAACTGAAAAATTACACAAGCGAGGGACGGGCCAACAAGAGTGGATCCCTATAATCCTCACAGACCTTTCTTTCCAATTCAAAAGGCTGCAGTCCTTTCACAAGCTCAGTTTTACTATATTACCATTAACAAAGTGAAAAATAAACACTATGTAAATAGAAGGGGTTCACTTGTTCGCGTGTGTCCAATGCCCAAAATATTCACGTCTTAGCACCAAATGGATAACCCTAAAACATCGGGCCCATCTGGCCCTAAGATAGTACTCCTCTTTTATGTTTCTGGTTGACGTTTGTCTAATGACTATAGTTGTAACCAACTGAGCGGAGCTCCGAGTAAAAACTAATATTTATAGAATAAAGAATTTTACTTAAATTAGTTGATAATTGTATTTAACTGTTATTCGGATCGTTGTAGTTACGTTTGTGCTTTTTATCGTCTATTATAGTTTTCGGGTGTAATATTAAAACATGTTTTACTAATGCAAATATAAGAAAAATAATTAAATGTTATCCATGACCTATTTAATATGCGTTTGTTTTTTTTATTTCTGTTTTTATTATTTTACGACATTCTTTTAATTTTAGTGTTGTACGTCGAATGAAATATTTCGTTTTGCTACTTTGAGGTAACGAAGCTTAAAACTACACGCTTAGGAGTTGAATAAAAAGAGGCGGATGATAGAAAACACTTTTAACAGAAGTTACTGAACCTACCAAAACAATATCTAAAATATATTTATGATAATTGAATTCGTGTGATTTCAATGAATATGAGAGCAGCAGTTTCAAATGTCAATTTTTTTCTAATGCGTTTATTTATTTAATACTTCTTGGAAGTAAAGATCCATATTTATTTACTTACGTAATTTATTAAATACTCATTGGGTACAAAGGTTATTCTACGTTCATTAAATGAACATGGAGTTTGTAACTGCAGAGAAACGAGCGTCGATGTGGCAATGCATTACGATAGCCGCAATACAGTTTGCGGTAACTGGTAGGTAACTATTTAATAACTCACTGCTACGAGTATATACGAGTATGTATACGAAACCCGGAATAAGCCAAGCATCAATATACGTACCTACATGTGGAAAGGAAATTTCTTTTAGGTTAATTTTTAGTGAGAAATATCTAAGTATTTGCAAAGATTCGTGACATTCCGCAAGAATTACATTATTAGCCTTTGTTATTACATTATCAATCTATCTATGCTGATAATAATTTATAATGGATTATTAGCAATGATAATTTTATATATTTACACAGTAAGACTTTGTATTGTTATATTATTTAATGTGTTTTTCACCAAGAAATATTTTATAAGTACTTATATGCAGATATTATTTTTTTAAATTCTTAAAGTATTACGTACCAGGAACCTTTGTTATTATATTATCGATCCATGTATCCATTTGTAATAGGTTGCTAGTAATTACGTTATGTAGTACTTATGATATATTTTTTCTAGTTTCTATACAGGCAAACACATATTTATTTTATTTCTTAGGGCTATATTTAGTGAGAAACATGCAATAAATGTACGTAAAAACATTAATTATTTTTTAAAAATTACTTATTAGAAGCATTTATTACTACATTCTCAATATATCTGACAACATACAATGGATTTCAAGCAACTACGATAGTTATAGTCCGATTTTTTAATAAATTGTGCACAGATCTTTCAAGACCATAAGTAGATTATTTTATATATTTTTTTAGGGTCCCGTACCACAAAAATACAAGAGTGAAACTTTACTCTATGGTGTACGATACCGTCGATTTTCCCAGAATATATACCGTCGATTATCGATATGGAATTCAACATACATATAAATCTTTTTTGTGTTATGAATCAAATTTATAAATCTTATTTGTAACTTATAAATCATATAATTATAGAGATTGTTTGCCTGTACTTTGTTCGGGAGTAAAAATTGCAAAAATATTGCGGGAATAAAAATTGCACAATTTTTAGACGGAGATATTGAAATATGACGAAAAATGATTTCCTTCTTCCCTTATCTCTAAGATTTTGGACTGAAAAATATGAAAAATCTCTTCCAGACTAAAGATATAGTAAAGATTACTGAGAAAGTAAGGCGATATCTCTATCATGGATTTTGAGAAATGAAACTATTTTCAATAAAACTAAAAAAGTATGAGACCTTTTAATACCCGTCGATTTTCATATTCTACCAATAAGATATATTTTATTAATATTACCATTAGATGTGAAAGTTCGTTTCATATCATGATTCTGTTCATGTGTTCGTGGCGCTAAGGGAAACTTATGTTGATTATCTAAATATTATTGATACATAAATATTTTTATTATCATTTTAATTCTCAACTAATGACAATAAATAAACGTATGATAACTTTCAAACTAACCGTCTCAATATTACTGAAATATGATGAATTTAGACGCAAAAGCAAGCTATGCTTACTTTACTAGCGATTTGCTCTTTAATAGTGCCCGAGTGACTAGCAAGAAACACTATCCATTACTCGGACTACCGATTTGTTTCGGTTACGGTCTCATTTCGTAACGTATGAACTTATCCGATAGCCGATCGATCAAAATTTGTCGCTGGTCAAAGGATACACTCTCCTTATGCGTTATGCGCACGACTCGTCATTCGACATCCGTAACGAAGGATATCGACCCGTAAAGCAATTAGTGCTTTTTAATAACACAGAATATCCTTCATTGAAAGGTAATCATTTTTACTTGAATGCCTAATAAAATATTGGTAATGAGTTTAACTGTATGTTTTGTTTTGATGTTACCATTTATTTTAGAGTTCTATAATTTGATATGACCGTAGAATGAATGATCGTTAATATCAAAATTTATTGCATTTTTAGATGATGGTCACGTTACCCGATATAAAATTAGTAGTGGGTGTAGAATATACCGTATCACACTATATCATGAAATATTTGAAGACAACGAAATTATCATATTAACATTACATTCGTCTCTTGCGAAAAAAATATAATTACCTTTTAATTATATTTGACCGTTATTGAAACTTGTCATATTTTAATTACGGTTGCAAAATAATGATGTTTTAATGTTGGAGCATTTCCAGCTGTTCATATTGTATCAGTTGCTAGTATTTGTTAAGACTTGGCTGACAGATTTTGGCTGAGAGAAAGAATTCTTATAATGGTAAACATAATTAGCTGTCACATTTGGTTTTTGTTAGTAACATTTTCATTTTTTTTTCTAATTTTCAGAACTTTATTTTATTTAGGCAAATACGTAGAGTGAAAGAAATTTATAATAATACGACAAACATAACCAAAGGAATAAAGAAGTGAACACGAAGTGATACAACCGTCTTATACAACAATAAAACCAACAAAATAAATATAAGATCCGTTTTGATGTTTCAATGTCATGTTCGTAGATTTCCGTCATCGATACTACAATTTAAAAAGACTTAATGAAATGCTGAATTTTAAAACAAAAAGTATTAACATTTCTTTCCATATAAAACTTCACCTATCTTGATGGCTTTTTACATTGTATCTAATATTACCTACAACCGAGTCTGCGCCTTTTTATATTTTTAATATCATTCATAAAATTGTAAACATTAGTGCCTCAAAATCTGATTCTCTCCCGAATAATCTTGCTATAATAATTAAGCAAATAAATATTTAAGTGAATAAAATGAATATATTGCAAATGAATAATTAATCAACTAATAATACAAATTTTAAATTTCTTAGATTATCTTTTACCTAAGAAAAACATACATATCATAATCATGACTATCGGTGAAGGTTGAGAGTATACGTCTAAATAGTAAGCAGTTATCCCTACAAACTACGACTCTCCCTCTCGCACAATCCACGAAGACGCAGGGGAAACGAGATAACGAGCATTTATTCCAAGGTCTATTTCTCATCAATTTACCATACTTTACCTCCCTCAAAAGTTTGTTAATTTCATTTAGGTCAGTAATGAAGTAACTATTGTACTTTTCAGAAACTCATTTTTTCAGACATGTTATTTGGTCCTCCAAGTGCTTTATGCGAATGATACAATGTGTTATGTATCACCAAAACGCTACCAGAAAAGAGTATATTAAAGAAATTGGTACTTTCCATGTGTTTTTTATGATGTTAACTTTTATTTACTCCCGTCTAACGAAATAATAAATAGTTGTTTGTAAGTAAATTTGGTCACAACCTAAAATTCATTTTTTAAGTAAGTAATCAAAACTTCACCCCCGGCTTCAACTGGGTTAGTAAATAAAACTACTGTAAACTTGTGATCGTATAAATCGCGAAATATATTTTAATAAAACCACTGTTTATATGTTCTTTTGTTACTAAAAGCGTCATAGGCTCAATATTATAATGGGTGACATTCACACGTTAGCTGTGGGAATATTAGTAACAAGGTGCAAATTTCTTGCCTGTGTCTGACAAAAACGTCACGATTACTTTTATATGTCATATGCTTTTACTTGCTAAAATATGCAATATATATTATATTCGATTATTTCATGCAACGAAGGTTTTCTCAAGATGAAATTACACTTTGTAAACTCATGTAACCACACATTGAACCGCTTCGGTGTAAGGCGGCACACAGTACAGGCATAAATTATATAACAGTGTTATACACAAAAACCGAGTTCCAATTTAATATAAAATGTTAAAATGGATAAAATTATCTTTATTTGCATAGCTTTCTGAGTCTATAAACCATTAAAATTATATGAGGAAATGAAATGTAAAGTAATCACATGATATGAAACCTGTCACAAATAAATGTAAATATAATATTCAATATTTTGAATAATTATTAATTATAAAAAGGTACAACAAGCTACAATTTTATAAATATTTGTAACATTAAAATGTTAACTTATATCTAGGTGTTATTAAATTATGATAGATATTTAAGATCTATCAACTATATTAGATATTCTTAAAGAAAAAGATACAAGATTTATTTTTTACTAAGCGAAAAAATAGAGATCTATATTTAACAAAAAATTAATTGAAATATAATAATACATCGATCGACTTTCTTTGCCCATTTAAATAAAATCATTTTGCCAATAGGCATTTTCTCAAACCTCGCCTTTTTTGTCGATTAAAAAATTTTACGATTTACTTGAATATGATAAAAATTTCTAATCGAATAAGTTGCGAGTTTTTAATATGACACAATCTTAAATTCTCTGTCATTCATCATATTCGTGTCTTACTAAGTCCGGGGTGTAACACGGTATTGATTTTATAAAATAAATTTTAAATATTACGAGCAACTTTATTCCTAAAAAAGTTTCAAATAACGTTAGAAAGAAAAAAGTTATAAAAGGTTATATAATAAGTAAAATTTACGTTTGTTAATCAATAAAAATTAAAAAAATACTGACCGCAACAGGCTCCGAAGATGAAAGCCCCGCCTGCTTTTATCTTTCCGCAACTGACAATGTAACAAAAGGAAAGGCATGCGACCGCTTTGCTACTCGTGTCATTTTCCCGTCTCATTTGAGTGTGATTTATTATCTATATACTTGTTATTTATTATTATATACTTGTACTAAACAATTCGGACTATTTGAAATGTGTTTCTCGTCTCTTGAGCCTTTTGACTATTTGCCGCAAGTACCTAGTTTTATTAATTGTATTAAACATCCATAACACTAATGTAATAATTAATGCGGAAATGTGTGAATAATTTATGTAAGTGAAGTATTTACTTCTTCAAACATTTCTTAAACTATTACTTCTTCTATCCGTCAAAAGCAAACATTACCATACTTTATTAATTGGGATGGTTTGATAATAAATAATTTTATAATGATTTACATTGTCGTGCCCCTAGGTGTTGAAACTTTTAAATATTAAGGAAGCTTTTAAATATAATATAATGTCAAAAAATAAACGTGGGGAATAAAGGTGAATTTTAATATTATTTCGTGGAATGGTAAATTCGTAGTTGGCAAAATCATATTTAGTACCTCAAGCCAAATGATCATTTCACAAAAGGCCAACATATCATATGTTATGTTCACACGAACTCGTAAAATGTCAAAATCATATGATTTTACGTAATATGACGTTTACGTTTAACACACAGGAGACGATAATGTGTAAGAACTTGTTTATCAGACAAGAAAGCTTAAGATATTGTTCGAATTATCGAAACGCCACTATCAATACGGATATATAAGCAACCAACTATTCTATAGCTATAGGTACACGGTGGTGCAAATATCTGTAATTCTCTTCTGTATCTAGACATTGAACTATGTTTAATAGGCAAAAAAATGAGTAATAATTAATTAATATGATAATCAATTGCTTTGGTGCATACTCAAATATTTTAGTTGTCTTATTTACCAACAATGGACGAATCAGTTTTGCAGCAACGTGTTATTTAAATCAGTTGATTTAAATGTCCACAAGAAATAAAGAAAAATGCTTACGAATATTTATATTATTCTACATAAATTAAACATTTTATTTACGCTAATGCTTTGAAGTGATCAGTATACTTTGAATTTTTTATTTTTAAAGACAAGGCTGATAGAACAAAATTCAATAGTCTTATATATTTTTTACTGAAATGTTATACTCATTTTACTTAAATGCCAAATATTTATAATAACGTTAGTTATAAAGATTGTACAATATTGATAAAAATAATGTATGCTAGTGAGATATGGTAATAAAACAATTAAACAACGAAAACAGTATCGGTGTGTTGAATTAAGACTATCAGTGTATATCTGTGGAAATAGTTCAGTTGATAAGATTAAATAAGAGGAAATAAAGATATAACATATCATGTATATGTACTTAAACTACATACATTCGACACACATTTTTTTTGGAAGATAGATTACGATTTGTTATGATTTTTTTGGTCGCGTGTAAGGAGACCACGTGGACAATAAATATTTGACGTACGACAGAAGCAAATGAGACATTAAAGTAATCTAAGGGGTAATAAAGAAGATAAAAAATAAAGAAGGGCATGTTTATTGGGTTGCTTAAGTGATATGACAGGGGCATGTTTCGAAACGAAAGCGTAGGGTAAAGTATCGTCATAGGTGATATAGGGAAAAATGCTGCCTTCTATGATTGGGTAATTTAAATCTTCTCACCACTGTCTATTGATTTCCACTTCGTGGAAGTGTGGAGTAGAAGCATTTGTACGTACTGGATCATTCGAAAAGGTGTTGTAATAACCGTTGTAGCATCAACTGAATATATGAATACAGCTTTGCAGTTATTGATCCATGCGTCATGTGCAATATTTTATCTTTTATAAGATAACGTTTTCGTTTTATGCACGTGGAAGATAACGTTTCTGATTTTAATTTGGGGAACATGTTGCTTTCCGAAATTCATGTCTGTGTTTCCGAATTCATAGGTAGAAATTTTAGAGTCGGTCATATATAATGAAAATAAAATACGAGAATTCTGACGACTTTTTAAAAAAATCGTATATAAAATCAAACAGAATAACGTGGTTGTTATTCTAATGTTTGTGTGAACGAAAGTGTTTCGTACTATTATTATTTAAGTGTATATAGAATTATTTACCACTCACACTATCGTTCTCTTTATTTCGTCTCTATAAACATGGTGTTAGTAATATTTTGCAGATATTTTTATTGAAATAATAGTGTTACTATGTTACTTCGATTTATCCCAATATTATAAATGAAAGTGTCTTTACTTGTTTGTTTTTAATAATATTTGTAATGAATAAAGCGTACTTCAAATTTCGACACTAAGGTAGCGTATTACGAAATAAGAATTTTTTTCTGAAAAAAATATGCAGCCTCTTTAATAATAACACAAACCTTTTTTACGCATGAAGCTACGTAAGCAATTACTTCAGGCACCAATTAGTCAAACCGTCTATTGTTAGTTTGTAATCGATCTTATATTTTCACTATACGATCCTAATCGTAGCAAATATGGAATTTCAGTTATAAAAAATTATGTTATAAATCAATTTTAGTGTGGATTACAGTCTGGGTAACAGTTAGCCCAAATAACAGTTAGTGTTTATTGACTTTGTATGTATATTTTGTCCAGCGTCGTCCTTATTTAGAAATTATGCGTGTGAGGCTATTTTACAGAAAAACCGGCCAAGCGACCTAGAAATACGGACATGCCGAATTTCATTTTACATTGAATTGTAGTTAATTTCTTGAACTTTTGTTCATAATTTTGATATTGACGGTCATATGGCGGTTGTGCGACTTATACAATAAAGAGATGTTGACACTTGACATCCTTGCAAGTCCACGCCCCCAGTTTCGATCAGATGTAAAGAACAGGCTTATGCACAGCAGACGGATCAGTAATGTTATTATCATTTTACATTATCATTTTACTTTATTCCTTGTTTGTTCAAATTAGTTAAATATAATACCTTACATAAATAACTTGTAATCCATAATTGCAGTTTTATTTAATTGATAACTTAATAACAAGTGTTTTCCATATCAATTTTATGTCTTAATTCTAAAAAAAAAATTGTTTCACTTACTTCAATTAACATTATCACATTTATGCATTGATGTATTTAATTGGATATATTATAAATGTATTTATTTTTGTTTGTTCTTTGTGGAAATGTTAGAACACAAACTTATTTCGTAGTGTTCATAGAATATTTCAAATAGTTTGTGTTTGTTTCTTTCCCTTTACAGAAAATTTAAAAAAAATAAGCGGAAGACTAAATTTTATTAAAATCTACTGCTGAATTAAAACAATATTGTTGGTATCTTTATATCACTATACTTTCTAATAAATGATCATATAGTTTTGAGTTTAAGAGACTCCAAAAAAAAAATATTTAGAAAACAAAGTAACCTTTTTCTATAAAGTTGTTTTGGCTTTTTCTCGAGATCTGATGTAATAAAACCACGTATAATTTTGAAATATTATGTCAACTTTATATGAAAGTATTTACTTTCATTTTGAACCCTCTTCGTATTGAACTAATGTTTCAAATTTCATGTGCCAATGTGAAATGATCAGAATGTAATGGCGCCGTGGAACGTACCGCTAAACAAACGTACATACTAATTATCCAACATATAAATATTCTACTTCATCTTTGGAGGTATGGATATATTGAATCTAGTAAATTCCACATGATAATCTGCTACAGTGCCGTAATAAGGGCACATAGCACACGCGTAATCGATAGACGTAGTAAATAGAGACCCGCTAAGACATTTTAAGACTAACGAACAACAGGAAGATATTGTTTTATATTTATAAATAAGGGCCCGCCAAGATTGTCGTCGGACAGGTTCATTATATATGGAGAGATAAAGGTTATGACAAGCGGCGTCACGTTACTACCGACCTCGCCATTTCAAATGATACACTGTACGCCGAATGTTTTTTTTAACATATTTAATTTTAGTCTGATATTTTTTGATATGGACTATATATATTAGATTTTTTTTAAACAATATATATATATATATATATATATATATATATATATATATATATATATATATATATATATATAATATTTTTTGAAGTTAATAAAAAATTTAATTAATATCACTTAATTTTATTTATCTTTTTTAAACGAAGTAGAACGATTTACCGTTATGCTATTAAAGCTAAGACAAGAAAGATTTCATACGAAACCCTCATTAAGGCTTCCTTGTAAGATTACTAAAATTTGAAATAATATCACTTAATTTTGTCTTTCTTAAACGAAATAGAACGATTTGCGGTCATGCTATTAAAGCTAAGACAAGAAAAATTTCACACGAAACTCTGTTTAAGGCCTACTTATAAGATTACTAAAATTTTCAACAAAACCACTTAATTTTGTCTTTCTTAAACGAAATAGAACGATTTGCGGTTGGGCTATTAAAACTAAGACGAGGAAGTAGAGTATCATATTTAAAGCATATGGTTATTAAATTGAATAGTGAAATCGATAGTTTACAGATAAGTACTGTCAGGAAATTTTGGAATTATTGTAATGTAGTTCTGATCTGCATAAATATTGAAGGGAGTATATTAACTCTTAAATTCGAATTCGACTTTTGACGGAAATTGGTTACATTACATTATATATATATATATATATATATATATATATATATATATATATATATATATATATATATCTATATATATATATATATATATATATATATATATATATACGTATATACATAGAGAGAGAGGGAGAGAGAAAGTTAAAAATATAAACTGCTTAATTATTTCAATTTTATTATCTTATTCATCGAGTTTGTTACACAAAACTCTGGAGCCATTACATTTACATAATATAAGGAATAGTGGAACTTCATTGTAAAAGCATCATCAAGACTTTTATCCCAGGATATGATTTATGCATAATCAAGAATTTTATCCCAAATTTCTTTATAACTTAAAGAATCATCGAGGTTTATGGAAAGAGCATGTCATTTGTTTAAAACATAGTTTTTATATATTCATCGAAGATTTTTTTTTAACAAACCCGGTCAAGCATGAGTCGACTGAATAATATGTATTAACCGCATTTCATTTTACTGTAACTATTTTCTTGCATTTTTGCTTATAATTTTGTTATATACGCTCATATATGAAAGACTTAAAATGTTGGTATCAGCGTTCTTACAGCGCTAATAATATGACTTGGTTTATTAAAAACTTTAATAATATGCCTTGGTCTTTAATTTCATTCACTGAACTAATTGTGTATTCAATAAAACAGTTATTTTAAAACAAAGACTTTTTTAAATTTTTTATTAAGGTATAATTTACAAGTAGCCTATATAAATTCCATATAAAAAATTTCGTAGCAAACTTTTTGATCGGATCGAGTTAGCAATTGACGGGTTTTGAAAAGTCGCTTCAGGAAAAATGTGATTAAAAATTTGACTAAGTATACGTTACTTCACATAAACTTTTTTACCTTGAAAATTTTATGAATTCTGAATCAGTAAGGAGATCCTTCTGTTTCATCGTAATTGCCAATCATGCAACTCTTCGACTTTTTTGGATTTCTTTGATTCTGCTCGCTGCGTATTCTATTGAGTCTTCTTTTCGATCATAAGTTTGTTTTAAATATTTTTAAATAGTCAAATACATCATGCATCTTTGCGCAAGTGACTCAGCAATTAACTGAAGAGAGATTTATATTCTTGTAGCGAATTCATAAAATTACGATGGTCCCAAGAACAAATTTATTTCATTGCCATTCTATAAAAAATGGTTTGACGAAACAATGGATTTTGGAATTCCCTCGAATACAATAGGAGACGCTGTCTTTGTAGACAGTTTTGTGGCTTTGTAGTTTTGACTTCTCTGACAAAAAAAATAGTTAATTCATAGTTTTCGCGAATTTTTGGCATACGTTTTGGGGATCATATACTTTTGATTTTAAGAAAATATAAAACAAAAACAAAAATCTGTATTTCCATTTGTCGCAGACGGGTTTCTATTGAACATTATATACATCATTTTTCTGAGTAATAAGGAACAACAATCGTCGTAATATTTCCGTTTTTTTATTACTCATAATTTATCAACAATTTTCATATTATTTAATATTTCACAAAAAACATCAGTTACAACATATTTAGGGTTTTAAATTAAAGTAAAGACGGGGAACTTTCCTAATATATTTATTTAACAATATCTATTAAATATAGAAAATAAATTTCGTATTACGGGTTACTCTTATTATTACATCATCATGATTTTTGTCGAAAAATCACATAATTTCTCTTATCGATAAGTGATTTCAGAAATCGTAACGATGCGACATTCTTAATTACACTGCCATTTAATAAATAATTTCTCTTCATTTAGTTTCTTAGTCATTCAGAGCTTTGGATATAGTTGTTAAGCTCTTTATTATAAAATAATATTTTATTTGAATAATAGCAATTTTAAAAAATTGTTAATTTTTGACGATTAAATGCAGTAAGAAACTTCGATATTTGAGGTTTATCATTTATAACTTAATAACATTATTCGCTTTTTAAGCTACCGCTAACACAGTGCCCTTACAAATGCAACAATTTTCAGGGCTGCGATATAATTTTTCATTCACTGAACTAATTTTGTATTGAATACGAGGAAGAATTACACGAAAATTACCAAAAAATGTATTCGATTGTTTAAAAAATATTCTTACTGTCAATAAAAGAATGAAAGCTAGAAATAAAAGCAGTGAAATTTATTAAATATTTAAAAAAATCAAATATTCGTTTTTCATTTTTGAAGTCAAAAAACATCGGTGAGAATAATTTAAAAAAAAAAGAAATACACAGCAGTACGAAAGGACACGCAGTCTGAATATAATACGTTCAGTGACTTTGAAAAAGAGTATATTTTCTCAATTAAATTTTATTTCCTTACCTTAAAATAACTGTACAGATTTTCATAATCAAGTCAACTATTAATAATAATTGAGCTTGCATGGATCAAATATTATCGCTCCACTCGAAGAGACAGATCTTCACTTATCGTTAAGAACCTCATATCATTTAATTTCATAAATAAAAGGCTTTATTTATCTTCGCCATTGATAATTAAAAAAAAAACAACTGACTCATCGTGAGCGGTGTTGTTTTACACGTTTCTTCCACGTAACATGTTGTATGTTACGCTTGATAAAGGCAATAACCGTATAATATTTTTATGTTAGTAAGTGAACAAACATAAAGAAAAACAATTGCATTTTTCAATTTGACCTTCACCGTGATGTACGTGCGAATATATACGGGCGTGTGCAAGCCATACATACAATACGTGCATGTGATACGGATATATGTGTTATTGGCAGGCCGAAAAGATTTTTTGCATATATTGTTCTTGCGTTTTACGATAACATTCAATTTACGAGTATGAAATAATGGGTTGTATCGGTGTTGATAAACAATTAAGTATCTATGTCTAAAATACTGATGCATGAATTCAACAGCTAGTCTATTATTAATATTTTTTAAAATTATCGTTTAGCGTAGCGTTAAGTTGGGAAATTTAAGATGTCGCATATTATATCGTAAATATGGACTTTAAATATCTATGGTTTTAGATGAACTTTAGATATTTGGACTTACGACAGAAATCTATAGACTTTAGAATTTCCTTACATCCTCCAGACCTCCTGCCTGTCAGTTTCTATAATTTTAGATTTATCAATATCAAATTTTGGAGGTAGAAACTTCGGATAAATATCCCAATTAAGTATTAGTTACAATTAATAAAATAAGATAATGAACTGACGATAAGCGGGGCTAAACAGTTTTGGATAATTCATCGAATCTTAGCATTCCTATATAGGTATGTCTTTTCAGACGAAAGCTATGAGCTCCCCTCCGATGGAGAAGCTAAAGCGACCCTTATGCTGGGAACTTAAAGTGATAGTTTTTATCACTTCGCTAAATGAAATACAAAGCATTCTCTTGTTAGCTTTTCTCTTTTTAACGCACGTGCAAATAGAAAGACTGAGAGCGAAACGAACGATTATATTTTCCGCAACCCGCTAACTTCGCCTGTCCTTTGAGCTGTTGAATGTTTCTATATAAATTATTATTGATAGAGTTTGCAATAAGCCCGTTGGGCGTCAGTGAGACAGTCGATCATTTTTTTATTTCGAATTCTTGATCGCTTCGTTAGTCGTTTGAAATATTAAGTCTTTAAACCGATGAAAAATATAAGACGCGAAAACAACCTTGAAAATAGTGCTTAGCTCACCTTAGCATGTGCATTTAAAATTTATTTAAGAAGTTTGTTTTTTGAGTAACTAACGGCATCGTACGTGAACACCATTGCACGTCCTCACACACTTGATCCCTTTTATTACATTTAGATTTTTACACATTCAAAATATCAAATGACGTCTTTATTAACAGGTCCTTTATCAAATAAACGGGTTTAATACCAATAAAACAACTGTGGTTTTTTTTAATTTTTTGAACACTAGGATGTAATTTCTAAGTAACTGTTTTTCGGGGTACCTTATGTACTATATTATCCACACTTATAAATTTTACTAAATCAAAGTCATTCATTATAATAATATTTTATAACTAAATTTATTTTATTGTATTTTTAAATTTTTTTGCAATTATTTTAAAAATAAATTTTCTAAAACTATCACATTAACTTAATTTAAAAAACTTCCTGTTATATTCGCGTTAAAAGGAAATATGACAACTGTAATCAAAATAGTGCAGGTTCAGCTTTTAATGTCCAAGATAACAAAATCCCATTTAAACTGATAATCTCAATTTAACGCACGATTAAGCAGAAAGGTTTCGACCTCAACATTTAAAACTTTCTTAACTTAAATAGGTTTAGTTAGCTAAGGACCATGTATAAAAATCTACTGATTATTTGTTTAAATGTGTGGTTTATACATATGGACGACAATGAACACCTTTAAGAAATCCCGCCAAGATAACGCGTGACAAATCTTATTGATTAGAGTTATCTCATCGTTTTTGAATTTATGAGTAAATGTCAATGTCTGGGTCGATGTCGATAAGATAATGTGCGGGTAAAGCAATGTCGGATTGGAAAGGTATAATTTAGAAACAATGACGAGTTAATTTTTATTCCATTTTAAAGACAAAAAATTCCTTTTTTTTAAATATAATAATCACCATTTTCTCTCTACGCGATAATGTTTAAATAAAACCCAGCGCTATATCACGTAGTGAACATGTATCATTTCACACTTCCTTCTACAAGACTGACGATTAATAATTGAACTTTTTAATATTTACGTATTCGTTTACTTTTCCCTGTTCTTCGCTGTCAATTTGTTCTAAGTCAACATATTTTAAAAATGTATTTTATTATGTTTTATTGTAAATTTAATGATAATTTGTTTTTTCATTATAAAACTTATGTAGCATTTTTAGATTTTTAAATTTATTTTAAGAATAAATTCTGTCTTTCTCCGTTCTCCTTTTTACGTAAATATAAGTGTCGATGCTTAATTTCACAAGCATCTTTATTAATGTAATTTAATATTAGATTAATTGCGATATTTTTTATATTATTTAATTTGTGCTTTACAATAAGACATTCAACAGTGTGCATAATAGAATACTAAAAATAAAACAATAATTTGAAAATTGTTAAACTTATTTAGACACTCCAAAATTGTGTTGTTTGGGAGTTTGTTTTGGTACAGAGAAATATTAATGAAATGGTACTTTAACTTAAATGAACTGAAAATTTGAAATATATTAATAACGTCAAACTTACGATATGATTAATTTCTTTCACTCACATATGCACAAACAAACAATTATATTACAACAAATACAAAAAAACTATAAACAAATATCACATTAATTAGTTTTATTGACGTTATTGTAATTTATTTTTAAATAAAGCTGAGTTAAAATAACCGCACCGCATATAAAAGGAATATTTTAAAAGTCGTTTAAAAAGCGATTGAACGAGCGGCGCGCCGATGAGCGCCGGCGCTGACGAGTGGCTCTGCGTACGAACCGCTTGCACCTGGAGTTGAACGCGCGCACGAGTGTCCGCCGAGCGGCGCTCTTATGTAAGAGTGTGTCATAAACAGTGTTGTTACGGAATATTGTCGAATCGATTAAGTGGGTTAGTAGTGCGAGAGTCAAATTTGATGTCGGTTTTTATATGCAATATAGTAATTTGGAATATGGTAATTTTGCTATGGTTGGAAAACATGTTATAGTACATTTGAAATATATTGTACTTTGCATTGCGTTGAACTAATTGATCTTTGAAAAATGCGTGGCTCCGCACGCTTCTGATAACCAATCGAGAGAAAAAAGAATCACCAAAATTTATGAAGGATTTCGATCTGCAACGTGTTTTTGAATGTATATAGGTACAATGTACATATCAACTGATCTAGGAGACAAGGGTCTCTTTGTCAAGTTTCAAAGACAAATTTAGATCCCAATAAATATATAAAACAATTAAAAAACAGTGTAACTTCTCTTTCAATTTCTGCAAAAATCTTGGAAATAACATATCTGAGATCATCCTGAGAGATATGATTATTTCTAAGATTTTAGCCATAAATATTCTTCAAATGGTTTTTTAGACAAATCTTTTAATACAAAATCCGAATGTTAGAAATATTTTATTTTTATGGGACCTTGTATTTATAAATTATTTATCTTTTATCGGTTTCGAAAAATAAAATAAGATAATGAATATAAATTGCAAAAAATATGTGAAAATAATTATTGAATCGATTTCAATTAAATTTTTTCATAAATATATTCCATTTTTTTGACAGTTAAAATAAACAGTGTGAAGACCCTCCATTCCTAGAATAATATTATTAAATACTTTTTCGGTTTTTGTGTAAAATATTACATCATATTTATTTTTTAATTAATTTTTTTAATCAAGAATTGTTGCGAGGGGAGCCAAATCTTGATATTTTTTTCTGGTTTCCAAGTTATTATTATGTTATTAGGTGTTACGTAAATATTTTTGTTTGCACATGTCCAATGCTTCGGAGTTACCTGTGAGTTGAACATGGAGTTGTTATAACAAATAAATAAACTGTACTAAAAAAGTAATTTTAAAAATACATGCTAATTTTTTACAAAATTATTGTGGAAACAAAGCTCATAACCACTTATGACTGCTATTAAATAAAAGTTTATTATTAATTAAGACATATATTATGAATTATGATATATTATAAATAATGATATTATAATACATCCTAGTATTCATAATATTACTCGACATCATTCAATTAAATAAATTTAATTTTTCTTTTGATTTATCAAATTTTAATCAATCAAATAAATTTCTCTTACCATTAACGAATGTTTAATCAAAACTGAAATGTTAATTTAAGGATTACAATATAGTTTCATTAATGCTAACCTCAGTTGCTTTTATAATTTAATAGCTAAACCCTCGTAATGCTACTCATTTTTGGCTTATCATTGAGTCATTTAAAAGTTCATTGAAAAGTGAATGTTCTACAAATTCCTAAGTACACTTACACATCGGAACTGACTGGACAAGGTGACGACGAGTTTCGAATATTCATTTAATGATTACGCATTTAAATCTTTCGATATAACCGGAGGTGTTGGTAATTGATGGGAAGAGGTTTTTATAATTTACTTTGTTCCCTTCATATATGATGAAAATGAAATAAATTAATTTGAACTTAATCTCATCTTCAAAATGAAATAAATTAATTTGAAGCTAATCTCATCTTCAAAAAGAAATAAATTAATTTGAAGCTAATCTCATCTTCAAAAAGAAATAAATTAATTTGAAGCTAATCTCATCTTCAAAAAGAAATAAATTAATTTGAAGCTAATCTCATCTTCAAAAAGAAATAACTTAATTTGAAGCTAATCTCATCTTCAAAAAGAAATAAATTAATTTGAAGCTAATCTCATCTTCAAAAAGAAATAAATTAATTTGAAGCTAATCTCAATCGAAGAAAGCCTAAATATGAAAATGGGGCAAGTCCTGTTTATATCATCAGATTAACTGAAAAAAGTTGAAATCTAAATAAATGTCAAGGTCGAAGTAGTATTTAATAATCTATATCTGTGAGCATTTTATCGTGGAAGAAGTTTTATCGAAGTAGTTCAAACATGTCTCGAGTTAGAAGGTTTCAAATTGGCTCGAAATGGTGCGAGTGACTATAATACGGTGTGTACACAACTGTTGACAATTTGCTTTTATGTTATCGCTCGCTTAGATGTAACGGAAGAATAATAAAATGAAATAATTATGTAAATTAAGTTTGAAGCTAATTTCATGTTTAATAGAAAAACAATTTTTCTTGTTTTTCATGCACCGCAGGTATGTAAGATAGATACACATGGACGAAGGCACCAGATTAGAATTTTCACGATAGAAGGAATTAAAACACGGATAATTTACAAGTATCAACTTTTATTACGGGTTTTTGGAAAGAGGAGATGCGGAGCAACCGACTGAACGACGACAAGTAAAAACGTAATTTTGTTCAGAAATATATCCGAAATATGGTGACCAAATTACATCGGGTTACCTCCACTTTTTGTCGTTTTATCTTCAATTTATCTGTTAATAACTAGCCATTTACTTAAACAATACAAAAAAAGTTTTTGCCCTCTACTTCTGAAAAATCATACTTTATTGCATACTTTATTGCATACATTTTTCTAATATACAAATATAAATAAAGTGTCTGTTTTCATGTAGATGGTACTGTGCGTCAAACTTAGTAGATGTTATGATATGTTAAAGTACTACATGAAAATTATACAGTGTTTCTAAAAAAATCAGTGTCAACGAAAAAAATAACATTTTGTTTACAAAAATACGCTTCAAATATATTTATTTCAATTTGCAGAATCATTTTTATGAAACATATTTATGTCTTTATTACATACCGTATGTGTCAAAAATACGAAAGCTGAAATTAAATAAAAATAGTTTTTGAATTCTTTTTGTGTACATTTTTAATAATGTTTAAAAAACTCAAGTCAAATATAAGATAAAAATAGTTTTGGAATGTCTTAAGAATGATCTTTTATTTGGTATCCTATTCGACCTAAGTAAGGAAACGGAAATTTTCACTTGTGTCAAAAATTTTGCTGCAGAACAAAAAGACAATTTTTGATTCCCAGAAAAAGGAAAAATTATTTTTGACCACGCTAACTCTCTAGTCGCCAGCATTTATATTTATAAAAATTGTTCTGGTGTACATATAACCCATGCACATGAACCCTAAAACCGGTAAATTCACAAGTTAAAAATAATTTCACATATTATTATCCTGACTGGTAATATTGTAAGTAAATGTGTGTTTATAAAACCTGTGCTAGAAGTTATCTTCTTACGCTTTTTTCCAAGTAATGTTTTTTGTTTGAATGCATCTTGGACTAGTTAGTCCCATTTGGAATGCCAAGATCCAGCATATTCAAAGATTTAAATTACACTTCCATTTTTTCCTTTTCCACGCGAGCAAAGCCGTGGGAAAGATAATACTGTAATAAATATTTTAAGGGATACAGACGTAGATATCAACGTAAACTTAATTTACACCTAAATTCTTATACTTCACTCTTTTAAATATCAAATACTGAATTACCACATACTTAGCGTTACCCGTTCCTACAAGGAGTGATATTGAATAGTCAGTTTGTTTGTAGAATGGTTACAAATATTTACATAGTGTGTTAGACTGAAAATGTCGCATTAATTAAAATTTTAATTATTACGATTACACATATCATACTCTATTGCTACAGCACGCGATCTCTATGAGGAAAATATTTGGAATCAAGTACAAACAATTGTTAGTTAGTTCTTTGTGACTTTAGTGAGATCATAAATTCAGTAGTAAATCATGAATTTTTGTTTAGTTTTAGTTTATCAAGTTACCACAATCTTATATCGACAAAATAATCTTTGAATGAAATTGATAACTGTAAATCTATGTAATGAACACGAATTTCCGAAGTTCCCGATTTTGGGAAATTTACAAAGATTTCTTTCTTTTGGACCAATGACGTTATAATAAATAGTTAGGTTATAGTTAGGTACTTGTAACTATGAAAGTTACTAAGTTTATGTTATAAATGAGTGAGTACGAAGTAGGCGAGAATGGATCGCTTAATCCTTGTCTTACTGTCAAAGTGTAAGTATGACAAGAATAATTAAATATTGCTATCTCACTATTGTTATCTCAGTTTGTCTTCTAGATATTGGAAACAAATCAAAAATAAAACTGGAATATTATTTGCATATACTTACAAACAAAATATTATTCTAATTCGTGTGCTGGTAGCAGCCATGTAGTTAAAACTTAAGTACACGCTACAAGTCGCAAACACATACCAGGTAAAGACAAAAAATTTTCTTTTTTTTCGAAGTTCATTTTTAAAGCTTAATGCCATATCCTTGAATCGAGTAATTGTAAAACAAAAGCCGTTATGATCTTCTTTTATCAGGTTTAAGGAAGGAGAGAGGAGTACAATTCTTTAATGATTAAAGAAAACCATAAAAGATAACCATTAATTCATTTAAGCAAATCGCATTCATCGAAAGTTCAAAATGCTCTTAGACACACGTCATATCCACAAAAGTATTCTTCTAAAACAAATTCTATGATAGATCGACATCATATCATCTTGGTGTTTTGTGAACCGTTCACAAGTTATAACAGGTTAAATAGAGAAAGTATGTACAAAATTTGTTGTGACAAGTGCAATATGAATATAATTACAGCTAATTATGGAATTTGAGTCCTTTCAATCACAGAAACGAGGAAAATAATTTAATTAAAATTAAATTATTTAAAAAGAAATTGGAAAATAAACGTTACCAATTTACTTCATTTTAAAGAAACCTTGAATATTTCAAACTTGTACTTTGTATCTTACATTTTATCCTTATTATAAGATTTCATCAAAATCATTTTGTTGTCACAATTAACTTGATATCATGTTTTCTTGAAAGTATTTAATACAGTTTCTCAGCTCTGTTACCGGATCTTTAAATATCGTATCAGTTTTCATGTATCTAGCTCTGCTGAGGATACGGTATCTCCTTCATTAAAATTTGGAATTACCGCTTAACTTCTACGGGGAATAAATAAATAATACAGACGCGTTGATAACAGTCAATTTTGAGAGATTTAAAAAATTAAGTATATGTGAAGTTAAATACTGACCAATTTTAAGAAAAATTAAGGTGGCTACATCATTGAAACTGATGTATTCAAGTGCGAAATTCAGTGCGGTGTAACCATAATAATCCATAACAAAAACATGAGTCATGCTATACCCATATCTTTTATCATTTCGTAATTTGCTCTGATAAGATACTCAAGTGAATTTGTCTCGTGCGTTTAATAATTTAATTGCACGCGGATATCGTATGTTAACGATTTTAAGCTTAGAACAAAATAAAATAATTGCTTTGTAATACTGTATGACTAATACGTTATCAAGGGATCAGGTTTTTGTTTTATCATATCAGTTTTATCGTCATTTTTTATCATTTAAGTATGTAGTAGTCAAAAGGAAGTGCAAGGGCTTTTAATAGGTATTATATATAAATGGGGGGGGGGGGGCAAGCACGCAGCACGCTGTCATGCGCGCTCGCACGCACGCATGCACATATATGCCTAAAATTTATGTCAAGCGAAAGTGCGGCGGTAAAGAACCTCAAGGAACATTAGAAACACTTACGTATGTTCAACTTCTTTTGATAGTTTAAATTTTTTTGTCTTTTTGCCAATTTTATAAACTGAAGAGATAATTTTCTTTTGTGACTTGAATAATTGCACTTGAAGGAGTGACTTGAATATTTTTTTCTTCCTTCTAGCTGACTAACTGAAGTATTTGAGATTAAATCATTTACTTACATACGTCTTAGCATGGCGCCAGAAAAAATAAATAGAAGAGTGAAATATTCGAAACATCACAAGTTCACAAAACTTTTTCCAAATAATACTTCTAAAATCTTTTTATTTCATCACCGTTTTCAAATTTGAAAAATTATAATTTTTGGGATTAATTAAAGAAATTATTAATACTAAAAAAAATTGTCAAAAGTGTGTCTTTTAATTACATGACATTCTCAATGTAATACCCGCTTTGTTAAATATAAATAATGCATTACGAAAAATTCTTTTTAAGCCTCTGAATATCGTCGGTTTGTTTTTGTTTTGTTGGTTCCTTGAGCTCTCTTCTCCCCTTTCCCAAATTATGATAATATTTGAATACATACCTTGTAGTATAACTATGCGAAAAAGTCAATTGAATTTAAGTCGGAAGACCTCAGAAGCCAAACTAAGGATCCGTGAGGATCAATCCATTTCCTGTGGAATCTACCCGTAGATAAAACTAAATTCATACTTTAAACGCATAGTAACAGGGTACGCCATTGTTTCGGATTATCATATATTTGCACATGCATGTATATAGAGGCATACAAGTGCATATGGAGACGTGCAATATATATATATATATATATATATATATATATTTATATATACATATATATGTATATATACATATAGTCTTGATATACTATCTTCGGTGGAGCCAAAAGGGGAATGTGATTTATATGTCCAAATGTACGTATGTAGATATATATAAAAATATGCAGATTCATTAAGATCGCAAACATCTGTTTGATTTCAATAGATGAGATAATATCGAAACTGAATTTATCTTAAGTTCTTTACGTTCTGAATAATAAAAGGATATTATAGGCAATAAAATGGAAAAATAAAACTTTTTTATAAAATTTTTAACAGACTTCAAATGACCACCGTATAAGAAGCATACTGAAAAGTATAAAGTAATGAAAACACGAGTACTTTTATTTGGAACTTCTATGGTACAATATCGTTTTTGAACATAAATAAGTTTGCAAAATACTACTACCGCTAGAGATTTTTGGAATCGGTGTCAAGTTGACGTTTCTCTCTTCTCTTTCGTATGTGCATAGCCCCACATCGACAAAGTTGCATTTCACTTGGCACCGCCTTCACAAATCTCTAACATCTTTTGTAAATTTATTTATGATCAAAAACGATACTGTGTCGCAAAAGTTCCAGCTAAGTATTTTCATTATTTTGTATTTACTTTTCGGCGCGCTTCTTCCTTGGTGTTTATTTGTAGTCAGTTAATTTTTTTGTGAAATCTTATTTTTCCATTTTTAGTGCCACAAGCGATAAACAAAGTATGTTATAATTAGAATTCTGCTACAAATTTACTCCTTACAAATACTCCTTAGTACTGTCCAAATTCATTTGTATATCGCAAATGAACTTAAACAGCAATACAGAATAGTAAAAAACAATTTCTAAAGTACGTTTTCAAGTTTAATAATGATAATAAAAAAAAAAGAATTATGTATATATATATATATATATATATATATGCATATATATATATATATATATATATATATATATATATATTTGAGTGCTTAATTTGCGATTACCATATCCATTATAGTCATAACGCAAGAAGAGAGAACTATCATCGTGCTGTGTCTATTATATATATAGTATATAGTATACTAGTAGATGTAAAAGAGAGAGGTGAGAAAATACATAGAAATTTGTAAAATACCTCTATATTTAACGTGCACATAATTTTTGTATGTAATCCTCAGAATTCCGTTACGTATTACTAAACATTCTTGCATCATTCATAATGATGCTGAGTTTCATTAAGATTTGGCCTTTGCGACTTATTACACATTAATTTGATCGACATTTATATTGTTATTAGAATGTAATAATTTAGTGTTTTTGTTGTAATTATAAACGCGTGTCTACTTTCCTTAAAATGATGTAACTATTGCATTAACATCCTGGAGCCGTCTCCTCAATGAAAGTAAGGAAAGAAGAGTGTTTACGAAGGAAATGTTAGTGAATAAGCACGAGTCATAGAACTACGTGTTTCAATGTATGTATATATGTACGTACGTACATACGCACATTTAAAGGCTTATAAAATCTGAAAAGAGTATCCGATTTGCCAAGGATTTTTTTTTAATTGATAATGTTTAGCGGGATGAACAAAATGAATATATCGTTATATTCATTTCTGTTGTTCAGCGCTCCAAAATTCGTTCCGATCTTAAGTTATGTCACCGAAAATTGTAAATATATGTGCTATGAAAACTAAAGAAAAACTAATTAGATTGGAACCGGAAAAATTGCATGCTATTGGTTTTGGTCCATAGGTGATACCTGTATATTTTTAGTTACTTTCAGAAATGTATTTCTGTTTGTTATTGCTTGCTATTGCTGAGTCACCATTATCTTCTAATAGATATGAGGAGTTTGAATCAGAAGAAAAAGGAACAAATTATTCTGCTTTTTTGACCGAAAATTAAGTTTATTTTAAATTCACACTGAAAACGTTACTAAATACCATTTTGACGAAAATTCTATCTGTTATCATATCGCAGCCTAGTACAGACCTTTAAAAAATCCTTTTTTTTAAATCATTTACAGAGCGTCAAAACGTATTAAATGAAGTAGTTTTTAGAAAGTTTGACAACTTATAGATCTAATAATTTATAAGCTGTCCAAAATGTTTTTTGCATTTTGAGCTCAGTTGAAGTTGTGTGAAATGTTTTTTAAACACTAAACCAGAACAGGCCAGAATCAGTAAGAGAATTTAATCCTGCTTTAGAATCTGTCCTGGAAAGTTGAAAGAAGTTAAGATGTTAAGAGATATTTCAGTTTTATTATGTTAAGCTTTATCAAAAAATGGTACCGACACAATTGGAGGCAGCACATGGCCTCAATTGAACTTTGCTTTTTTTAGTATAGAAATATTTTATCTTCAAATTGAACTGGCTTGTATGTTATAAAAATCTTAAAACTGATCTGATTTTTTCAAGAATTTCATAGTTAAATGGCAAAAATTGAACCTTCGTCCAACCATTTGTCCATCTGCATGTCGCGCATTATAGCTCTTCCACTTTAATTTGCGGATCATTTTTTTCATTAAATTTACAGAGTGGGGTATCACGTTTTGCAGCCCCTTCCCAATTTTTTAACGATGAATGTCATAAATCTGAAAAAAATTAGAATGTTAACATTTAGTTTTTTAATGGAAAATTTTAGTCCGCTTACTTTAATAAAAGATAGGCAAATAATTTTTTCTTCTTACATCAGTGAAGTATATACTAAGCAATATATAAAAAAAGCAACATTTGCTTAAGTTTACTATGAATACAGTGTAGGTTAAATACTTTTACGTAGTTGAACTGAAACTTCTTAGTTTTACCCGTAATTAAAAGGTTAAATTAATTTAATCTGGATAGAAGACCTATTGGTATTGATTATGGCCAGTTTTGTAATTTCATTGATTTATTATATTATTATGTAATTTTATTAGAAAATCCATACCCAAAACACTGGTATGGAAGTGCGTCGGTGTACAAAAATTATTGTTGTGAATATTTTTGAGGCAATTGGTTTATTTTACTAATATTTAAATATAGCAAACTATTTTTTTAAGAATTTCTGTCAAAATGACACTAATGAGTTAAAATTTCTTGAAACAAACATAAAATAACAATTGTTGAAATCAATTAGTTAAAAATAATAAAAATAAAATTATAAATACTAACTTTTTCTTCCTACTTTCGTTTTTTTTTTTGATCGATGAGAGATACATAATTCTAGTCATATTGTGAAAGTTGCATATTGTATAAACCAACTTGCGGAGCGGTGCTTTTTGCACTAAAATATTTGGACTAAGTGATACAGCTGATTATATTCGAATATTATTTTTTATTACGTAATTATAAACGGTAAGTAGATTTATGTCAATTATATGAGTTTTCAATACCTAATGTCATCAGCGAAAAGAATAAGAAAAATAACTTCGTACGACCATTTCAACATGAATGTCAAATCGAATTGCCGGGTGTGCCCCTCGGCAAGGTTTATTACTATTATATTTAGACAAGAGTTTAATTGTAATACAAGACATTAATCGAAAGACAAAATCCCGTGAACAAATGGATGTGGATAACCTTGTTTTACAAGCTACTCATACAATGCACACTTACAGTTTGGCTAGTACCTTTGTGGTCTGTATGAACATTTGGCAAATTAGATCGCATTCGCTATGTGCAGTGTAACCTCGGAAAGTGAACGTCAAGAGGCCTTAGCCTGGTCAGTCAATACTGGGTTCAAAGTTATCTAAAAGTGATATTCAATCTCCGATAAATCACATTCCGTTCTAAAATATTCTTCTTAACTCTTATATTGTATCTAGCTTTTTCCCGCGACTTCATACACGTATATTTTTTTTAATTTTCACGACGAAATTTTTCTTTAGTAATAATATTTTTAATGTAACAATACTTTTCATCGGAAAAAAATAATATATCTTAGCTTAAATGACGCTTGCAGCTCAAATGTATCCTTAATCGGCATAAAACTATCTTATATTTTAGCTTGTATTTTAAGCTTTAGGTAATAATGATTGAATTGTAGTTATATTAGGAAACCTGCTAAGTGCGAGTTACTTTCGCTCACCAAGTATTTTTTGATCCCCGTTTTTTATCACTCCAGAATGAGGAAAAAAAATTATTTTTTGACATTATAACCCTAACTAAATATGGGCAAGGAATGTATATAGTTATACAATTTTAGTTTTTGGAAAAACAACAACTGTGAAACACAGCTAGAAGGGCATCGAAGCCTCAGGGAATCAACAATAAGGATCTGTCATAACGGATTCGTCGACGCCCTTTAAAAAAATTATTTTATGATTAATGTTTAATTAATTAAAATTAATTTTAAAATCACAAAATATTTTTAAATAAGATTATCACAAACAAACACTTTCTTATATGTAAAATATTATATAATAATTAAGACTGAACTATATTGACGACTGACGTAAACTGGGATTATGCATTTCTGAGGTACTGTGGGGTTTGTATCTGGGGTTTATAAAGAGTAGAAATGCTGATTCATCTTTGAATGTTATTTACTGAGGTTTCTGCAAATAGAGCCTTATCTCAGGATATTGAGACCCTGGGGATCGGATGGTATTATTATGTTAATATGATATATTTGGAAGCGATGTCGTGTAAGCATTTATGGCTGGCAAGTCAGGGATATAACAGATCGAAAATTTTAAATTTCTTTAACTGAGTTAACACTCGAAGTCTTAAGAAAGAACGTTCTTAGCTGATTCTAAAACTCTTTTTGTTTTAACTTAAGCTTGAGCACTTTTTTATTTAGTAGTCAAATTTTAGCATAAAAGAACATTATCATTCCCCTTTTCCGTCTGATATTGAAAGAGCCAAAAAATAAAGTGATTATTTACGTGAAAGCATAACTGTTCAGAGATTACAGGAAAAATAAAACGATGTCCTTGACGTTTGTAATTTCTAAGAAACAAAAATTTAAACTGTTTAAAATTTTGTTGGTGACTCAAATAAACTTCCTTCATTGTACCAGTATGACACGTGTTTTATATATTTCATACTGAATTCTACGAGAGTTTTTTTTTAAATATTTAAAGTTATATGGGATCTGCGATACGTTCGATATTATCATTCCAGCGGCGATGAGGATGGCAGCGAAGGCGACTTTCGCCATGCGGCCACCATTTCTATCACGCTCGCTCCAGCGACACATAACCCGCCCAGCGCCATTTTTGAAGCTAATTCTGTCACATGCTTTAGACAATGTATTAAAGGTTTCCGTAAATCAGTACTTCACACTCTATCTTTCTGACTAAGTCCCATCATACTCCTCTCAGCTGCTCTCTGGAATCTTTATAGTTTTTGGGTGAGCCAGTTTTGTTAATTGTATCAAATATTTTTTTTCTCTAAAGAAATCGGTAATTTGGGTTTGATTATGTGTTTCAATGACCAATATCTAGTCCACGCCATTTTTCGACTAAGTCCGAAATATTTGATCCTGTTATTATGGGTATTCTTTCTCTATTCTTCATTAAGTATGTTTTGCTTTTGTTCATCTCTAAACCATTTTCTACTCTCAGTGTCAAGAGATTACAACATACATTCCATATGCATACGATTTTCCCATAGTAGTAATATATCAGGAGCAAAGTGTAAGTGATTCTATCGCTCTCCGTTTATACTTATTCCTATAGAATCCCTATTTAAATTGCAAACATATTCTCTAATAAGGCTGTGAATAAATTGGGAGAAATCGAGGTGCACTGTCATACACCACGTTTAACTTTGAAGGATTTGTCTTGTCTCTCCAATTTTACAACTGCTTAACTTGTGTTATATATTTCTTGCAGAATTATGATGTACTTTTTTGGTTTTTCTTGATCATTTACGATTTTTCATAATTATGAATATATGATGGAATCGAATACCTTAGAGTGATCGACAAATGAAATATAAAATTATTTGTCAAACTGTAAATATTTTACCGGAATTTGGACTAGAAAGAAAACATGATAAGTCGTAGAGTATCTTAGGCTAAACACAGCTTATTCCTGTCGTTGGTTAAAATCTTCTTAAAGCTATCTGCATAGTTTGTATGTCATTTGAAGTACGTTAGTTGGCCTATAATTGCTAATATTTTTTGAATTACCTTTCTTTTATAATAGTCTTATGATGGAAATCTCCCAATCAGGTGGAATGTTTTAGTATAATTAAATTTTATTAAATAAATCTATGAGTATAGGAGTAACAAGTTTCGCTACAACTTTTAAAATACGATTTGTTATTCCGTCTTCACCTGGACTTTTCGTCAATTTGAGAGTATTTATAACTTTATTTATTTCCCTTGCCCTGAATGAAGATACGTCTTCGTTGTTTTCATTGTATTGAATTATATAAGTTTGCTTTTGTATTACTGTATAATCTCTCATAAAATTTTGAGGTAACATCCACAAGCACATCTCTCTGGGTAGATAGATAGATTCGGATTTACGTTTTAAGCATTTCTATTTTCTCTTTACTGAGTTAAAGTTTTTCAATTCCTTTTCGTTAATGGTTAATTTTTATTTTTTAATTTTCCTTTTTTATTTTCTTCTTCTCTTTTCTTGTTTTGTTTTATGTATCCTGGCTTTTAGCAGCATTTTTTCTTTTATAAGGGTTGCAATAGTCGGTGTAATATTTAATATTTATTTTTGTTACATAGAATTTCTTCGTAGAGACACAACCGTTTTCTTCGTAACTTTAATTAAATTCGAATATGGTCCTTATAGCTCTTTATTTTTACTTAATGAAAGAGTTGGTTCATAAATTTATTTTTTCAATGATTGTTTTGGGTGTAATATAAAATAGAGAACCTAAGAACAAAGTGAGCATCAACCACAAAGTAGTTGTCAACAGGTCCATACTACGAGAGTTAGCATCAGACCAGCAACTGGAGCCAAATACAGACAGAGAAAACATACATGCTATCTATCAAAATTACACTACGATCTAATCATTCCGGAGGTACGTGACGTCACAATTTACTCTTTTGAAATTATGTTGTTATGTGGAAGGAGTAGTAGAGAATAATCTGTGCTCACTTAACGAATTTAAATAAGTTGTTTCAAACTACGAAAATAAAGGGGGTGGGTCATTGTTTATGTATTTATGTGCGTAACTGCTAGTATAGATGAACGCTGTGTTTTTTGTTTGTTTGTAATAATATGAATATATGTGAGAATACAAACACTGTAAACATGAACTTAGCGCAAATGAGCTTATGTTCTGTGGTGTGAGATGTTTTAATTATATTAATATCCTGTATTCTATTTTTATTGTTTGTCATAAAGTAATCAAATTCATTAAAAGTCTTATGTTCTGGTCAGCACTATGTCCATTTTAGTTGTGTTTTTTTGAAAAGTTCATAACGTAAATCCTATTTTTATGCAAAATTCTAGATGTAACATTTATCTTTAGTTTTTTTGGGTTGATAACTCTAGAGTTACGATTTCGATGTCTGGAGTACTAGTGCTCGAATCGATCGAAATCGTCCATAATAATTGTGTTTTAACTTGTATCATCTAAAGACATTCTAAGATAATTGTAGTAATATCGTATTTCTTTTTCTTCAGATTTTCTGTAGGCGAGTAAACTTGAATGAGGTTAATTATATTATTTTTTATTTAAATGTCTAATCTGACAACCCTATGCAAAATTGGTTAAAATTCAATAATATGAAATTTCATATGGTTTTCAGTATTAACTCCACTTCATAATACCTAAAAATTATATCATTTTTTTTTATTATTTTCGTTTCAGAGAGTCCCAAGATCTCCCATTTTACATCTTTCGTAGCATGTACCAATTGAGCCTTTCTAAAGCCGCGCAGTGAGCATTTAGTGCCAAGCGTACACATATTTTTGTATGTAAGTATTTCCCCCATTCGCGCTCTTTTTCTTATGTCCCGTGGAAGGTCTTGCTCAGTTTGTTCAGCGCGGATCAGTCATATTGGGAGATGAATGTGCTAATTTTTGGTGCTCATAATTAGTTATGAAAATAACTAATTATGAGCACCAAATTATGGGCTCTTAATTTCATTCCAATATTTTATTATCCTTAGTATTGTATATCAGTTTCATCGCGTATTTCATGTGCATCGTGATTTGGTTATTATTTTCGAGCTTCTTATTTATTGTAGTGTTTATCGAAGTTTCTGTTGTAGTTCGTATCAGGTAGGGATGCCGATTTTTACTATTAGATTTTCTATCGTTTTCTGTTATTATGAACTTATTATAACGTATAAATGCTATGTGTCCTCGGTCTGTTCCTTATTTCTGTTGTACTTTTATTTCTTCTCTAATTTTCAGAATTTTGGTGGAAATTTTTGTCTAATAGCTAAATTAAGATACTTGTTCCTTACAACAACTTTTTATTCATTAATATTTTAATTTCCATTTTTAATGTAGTTATTACGATGATTATGGCCCTAGTGTTGTTTTCCTTTTTGCCCAATCACTTTACAGATTCCACCTCGACTTCATGAATATTACTTCTGAAAATGTCCCCTATAATATTAAAAACTTTCACTTGTAATTGAAAATATTACTTTCTCCTTATTTTTCACGAAATAAAACAAGATTTTTTACTGTATTTTTCTCTAATTTCTTTTACTAATCACCTATTCGCTGAAAATTTTAAACGATTAGCTTTCGGTATCATCCTGCTTGTAAGATACGCAATGAAGAAAGTACATTAAAAAACAGCAGATGGCAATAAATACATTCAATTTATTATAGGTCTCGCTAAATGTAGCGTTGACGTACATACATTGTTTTACTTGTCCGCATAAAATTTAGGAACAAAGAAATTCCTAGTATATACTACTAGGAATTCTTCTGTTTCACTTCACGCATATTTTTTCAAAAAATTAAAATTTTTGATACAACTATTTCAAAAGTATTTTCATATTAATTTAGATATCGATAAGTTATATTTTAATTATTTTATATTGGAGTTGTGTTAACAGTGTGTATTATTAATACACAAATTATAACGCAATTTCCTTTATTTAAAACTATGTGGACGAGAAGAGTGGAAAATCAGATGGGAAGATTAAGATTTTAAAATGATTTCGCCTATCAAATTGTTACCGATAATTATATTACATTAATATAATCGGTTAAATTATTCATAGCCTAGACGGGATTTGAACTTATGTTTAACCAATTATACAGGTTCCCAGGCAGCCACTTTTACATTAAGTTTATATAAACTACTGGTGCAACTGATTGTATTTTGACTGCATACTTAACATCAGGCTTATAAAAAATATCTTCACTTTATTTAACTCATTTTGTTACAAGTTATCATTGTATAGTTAAATATCCTTTTTTAAGGATAAATTTGATAAGAAAAAAGTTATATGCACTTCCGTTTAAATATTTTAGTTAAATCCTATTCAAATATTCTAATTCGAATTCCCAAGTCAGATAACACGAGATTTGTTTTATGTTATTTTTAATATAATTTAAATATTTTTGTTGAAGTTACATTTTTGGCGCTTCATTTGTTTTGTGTGACCATTATCTACAAATTCTCGGCAGCACCGGTCTGCGCGATGGGCACGATTCGTTCCTTTTTGGGAGCTGCTTCAGGCTCCTTTGGTGCGACTATGGTAAGCACTCCGTCCAACGACAATTCGGTCTTTGGGCAGCACGTACCGCCGTACGAACTGCCGCGAGATAGATCCGTGCTCGTCCCGCTTCTCTCTGTGCTTGCCCTCAATCACAATGCTTCAATGCGTGAAGATTATTGCATTTAGATTCACCTTGATGTTATTAAACAATATAACTTTGAAGGTGTGTATAAAAAATATAGTATCCATGATGTAAAAGTTGTTGACGTTTGTGTCTCAACCAGATTTCTGTGGTAGAAACTTGCAACACTGCGAAAGATGTAATGAGTAAATTAAAAGCTATATATTAACAGAACTCCAAATTCAATAAGATGATTATGCATGAAGAATTTTACAAGTATATATATTGTTCAAGTGACACAATGGCGCAGCATGTTTCAAAAGTAGAAGGTTTGGCAAAACAGCTTAGAGAATATGGTGAAAAATTGAATGATACGGCAGCGATTACTAAAATATTAAGCTAATTGCCCCCATATACCGTTCTCTGTGACAAGCATGATTATCACTGGGCCCAGATAATCAGACTATCCAAAATTTAACTTCTCGTTTATTCGACGAAGAAGCGAGCCTAATGAATGACGAAGCGAACCTAATGTACGAACAATGAAACCGTATTAGTAATCACTAAGAAAAATTCAAAACAAATTAGACACAGTGGGACGCCAAATAGTATAAAATTACACAAGCGTAGTAAATTTCACAAGCGATGATATTAGCTCAAGATCAATATCGATCTGTTTGCTATAATTGTAACCAAAGTGGTCTTTTGCAAGGGACTGCAGAGCACTCAAGAAATAAGTACGTAAGATCCGAGAGCAGCAAAAATTATTAGCGTTCAGTACAGAAAGAACTTTGCCATGTCTGAATAAAGATACTACTTGGCTATTAGACAGCGGAGCGTCAGTACACATGATATATAAACGTGAATTCTTCTGTGAATTTAAGGAGTATAATGACTATGATAAGAACAGAACCGTGAAACTAGGAACAAAGCAAAACATGGAAGTTCTTGATGAGGGGATAAAAGAAAGGTGAATGGTCAGTGGGCAGATAATATATTGGAAGATGTACTTAATGTGCCTGAATTACATAGAAATTTATTCTCTGAAGGAGCAGCAACCAGAAGAGGTTACATGATAATAAAAAATAATGAAATTGCTCAAATAATGAAAGATAATACAGTGATCATGTGTGCACATTTGAAAGAAAATAATCTTCATGGGTTGGAAATAAAAACAACTATATAAGAAAATCGTAATGTTGTTCAGATGTTAAACAACTCCAAAACTTGAATAAAATTGGAGCAAGTTCTATTAAATTAACTGATAATGACAATGTTATATGCGAAGCATATCAGTATGGTAAGCAGGGTAGATTATCATTTAAGATATCAATCTTAAGCAAGTGATATAGTCTATAGTAATGTTTGTGGTCCCATGGAAGAATCATCAGTGTCAGGAAAGCGTTATTTTGTTTTATTTAAGAACGGTGCTACGAGTTATTGCCATGTTCATTTCCTGAAACACAAATATGAGGTACTGGAGTGTTTCATGAAATATAATGCAGTAGTGAGTAACCAATTTCAGTATTATGTGTGCATTCAACACACGGATAATGATGGAGTTTAAAAATTTCCTTAAAAGTAAAGGTATAAGACGTAAGTGTAATGCCCCTATACCCCATAACAGAATAGCAGGGCTGAGAGAGAACTGCATACAACAATGCTTTATGCGAAATACATACTTATAAATTTATAGGCTGAAACTGTCAACTTTTTTAAATAGAAGCTCATCTAATTAAACCATTGATGTGACACCCTATGAACTCTGATTTAATCAAAAACCGAACTTGAAATATATTCAAATATTTGGTTCAGTGAGATATGTATAGGTCCAAAAAGAAAAAAAATTTCTTCAGATGACAGCAAGACGAGTTCTGAGGATAACGATGCTAATTATCATCCACTAATATAATTATGGAAGAACGTAGCAATGTGCTTCTAAGACCTCGGAGAGATAGAAGTTTGGAAATAAATCTAACTGAGATGGATATACCATGTACCTATGAAGAGGCAGTAACTGGTATTACCAACAGAATTGGAAGAAAGCTATACGCTATAAAGCTAGCTGCACGTATTGTTATCCTTATTTCCCATAAGGATAACAATACGTGGATGATAACTAACAGAATAGGAAAGAAGCCTATTACATGCAAATGGGTTTTCAGTGTTAAAGGGAATAAGGAAGGAGAAATAGAAAGGTACAAAGCTCGCCTGTGTGCCCGAGGGTTTTCCCAAATAAAAGATATTAACTATAAGGAAACATTCTCACCAACTACCAGGTATCTCTATTAGGTTGTTATTGAGTATAGCAGCACGTAATGATTTAGAGATAGAAAAATTTGTTGTAAAAACTGCCTGCCTTTATGGGGAGATATTGAAGGAATCTACATGGAGCAACCAGAGGGTATTAGAGTCGATTCATCTAAAGTATGTAATTCAAATAAATCTCTATATGGTCTCAAACAATCTTCTCGCTGTTGGAATAGAAAGTTTACAGCATTTCTTAACATGCATGCATGTTAAGAAATGCTGTAAACTTCCTATTTTTTTTAACTTGAACTTTTTTTTAGGCTTTAAACAATGTCATTCAGACAATTGTGTTTTTGTGGGATACTTTAATGATATGTTTAATGATATCAATTGTGTTTAATGATATCAAAATATGTTTAATGATATTAATTATTGTTGCATGATATCCAAGAATAATGGGAAGAATAAGGGGATGTTGTTGAAAGAATTAGGAAAAAGCTTTGAAATAAAGACTGAACATTTCATTGTTTTTTGGTGGCATGGAGGTAAATAAAACACAGAGTTGTATATCTATAAATCAAAGAAAGTACATTGAAGGCATAACAAATAAGTTTAACATGTATGAAGCTAAGGGTTGTAGTACACCAGTATATGTGAATGTACAATTGTCTAAAAATGAAACTGTTAGCAATTATCCATATAGGAAAGCAGCAGGAGCAATGGTATTTTTGTCCTCGGTGTCTAAACCAGATATAACTTATGCAGTAAATTTAGTAAGTAGATATGTGAGGAATTCTGAAGCTATTCATATAAATGCTGTGAAACGAATAATTTGTTATTTGAAGTATGCAAAAGATATGTTGATTTTATATGAATGCAATTCAAAGCTGATTGGATATTCAGATTCTGACTTTGCAGGTGATTTAGATTCTCAAAAATCCAATACTGGATACATATTCTTAATTAATGGTGGATCTATAACTTGGGCAAGTCGAAAACAAAATATAGTGGCATTGTCAACGATAGAATCTGAGTATATGGCTGTTAGTGATGCAGTGAAAGAAATATTGTGGCTTAAATAATTCTTGCTAGATATAGGTAAACCACAAAATTCTGTAACATTGAACATAAACAATCAGAGCGGAATCAAATTGATACAAAATCGAGTATTTCATAAGAGAAGTAAGCATATTCATTTACATTGTAATTTTATTAGAGTGAAGGTTGAAAGTAAATGATCCATATTGAATATGTTGAAATTTCATATCAATTGGCTGATTCTCTTACCAAAGCTTTATCGCTTAATAAGTTTAATTACATAAGAGATAGTATTATGAACTTTTTTGTATATCAATAAAATATTGAATTATTCCTGAACACCTTCTAAACTGGAAGTATTAAGCAATATCATTTTGAAATGGTCTATAAAAAAAATATAATTTCTGTCATATAAAAGTTGTTGATGTTTGTGACTAAATAAAACTAAGTTTATAAAAAATCCTTATTCAATTTTATTATTTCATTGCCTAAAATCCAATTGATGTATGATTTTTGGTTAACGGCTGTGGCAGATTAACGATTATGTAAAAACTAGTTATAGAAAGTATTAATAAAATTTTAATTTAGTATAAGAATTGAAGCTAGAGCAATAATTTGTGATCAGAGTTTGACAAACAATTTAGACATGGGTGTAAATAGGTCATATTTTTATTATTAAAATATTCTTATAAATAATTTAAATAAATATAATTTAACGTATAAAGGTAATATTGTGAAATGGGTCCTTATTGATGATATAGCGCTAGATATTGACGATCCTTAAGTTAAAATGGTTACCAAAAAATAGGCATCATCATGTATATCTAATTAATTTTAAGTCTATGCAGGTAAAGTACGCAGCAGAGGTTTTCGGTGATTATTTGTGTACACCAATGAGTGTTTTTATTGTTCTTTAAAACACAGATGTTAATAAATTGTTTTTTGACCTTTGATAGCAGTAAGTTAGGTAAGAATAATCATATTTTACGGTATGCTCATTTATATTTTTTAGAAGTTATGCTTAAAATTTCAATGAATGTAGATTTCATAATGCAAAAAAACCTGCACGAGTCAATGGCTGCATCATATCTATAAAATATTTTATCGGTGTATTTAATGACCTTTCTACTCAGTGCCACATGTCAAAATTACTAGATTAAATCAGGGTCCATTAGAAAATCTTTTTTAGTTGTTTTGTGTAATTTCACTATTCCCTCTAACAAACACTTATTAGCAATGTTTCAAAGGTGTGTAAAAATAGTAACTGTGAAGAAAGAAGTATAATGCCCAATTGACGGCATTAAAATGTGTAATGAAACATAAAACGAAAACAAAATAGTAGTAAAAATATGAATATAGTGTTACTGTTCAAGAGTTGCTCGTTTATATTGATTTTGTAATCTTAATTGGTAACGTTCCATCTCCACTCTTTTATCCCTTATCATGCATAGAGTAATGTCAAGTGATATATATATATATATATATATATATATATATATATATATATATATATATATATATATATAAGATGTTTTACAGAGACCAAGATTCGAAAACACATCACAGGTACCAGCCGACACCAGTATAGATGATTCGTTATATTACTTATTCGTCAGACTACTATTAACGACAAGAAAAGATGTGAAATTTACATGCCATCAGCGGATCACTACACTGCAAAATTATCACTTTCTTTTACAAATACCTAAAAAATCAAATACACATAAAAACCTGTATGTTTTCTCACAAAACAAATATTCAAGGATACAATAAATTATACCAAAAACTTGTTATAACCAGAATCTCTAATTTATTCTGTGCTGCATAACACCAAAACACCTTTAATAATTCAAAATAAAGAAACAGTTTCTATAGATATGTACTATTCAGACATCAGAGTATACTCGTAGTTCTCCACTAATGGAGGTCGTCAGTAATATCGCTATTAAAGCAAATGATTATAATGAGTTTATGGTACCTTCTACCTTAAATGAATAGATAATTTCAGGTGGCTCATTACAGATGTTGGCAAAGGTCCTTGTTAATGATAATTTAAATTCATTTACAGAGAATTCAGACACGTCATACTTGATGCGATCAATCTCTTTTAATGAAAGTGAAGAATCCTATCACATTACAAATAGTGATTCAATAACCACAAAACCATTGTCATTTTATTCTATTCCTACATATGAGCCAACCAATGTTTTTATAGAACCCTCTTTATTTTTAAGTGAACATTTTATCGCTAATTGCGATGTTCTTAATTTATCTGGTGGCGCAATGAATGCGACGGTCTTAATTTATTTGTTGGCAATGGTGGTAAATGATTGGATTGCGATAGAGACTTTACCACTACCTTGACTTTATATCCTAGAGTAATGGTGTGATCCTGTGCTTCGAGTGAGAAAGAAGAAACAAATGATATACTTTAAATGTCGTTTAGTATCGAATCCAACCACGACGTCGTGGCTTATAAAAGTTCCAGGTATAGTGTGATGTAGTTTTGTATAGTCTCCAGCTTGATAATTTCGTCTGTTACTATTTTCTACCTCTTGGCAAATGGTGAAGAAGAAGTTAATTCTGCTGATTTAGCTGGCACGCAAATATATCTTATCCCAAAAAAAGTTGTACTCGTAAAAACCTTCTTACAGCCTTGCGTAAATAGGCAATTACATAAATAATGATACAAAATGCGTTAAACCTATAAAAAAGTAACCTTTCTCTACACATATATTATTTGCCATATGAAAAATGCTTAGATTTTATTCTAGGAGACAGTTATGGAAATATAAAAAGACATCTCACCAGTCATCCGAAACTTCAAATACCCAAATTGATGCGTAAAATCTCACTTTACGTTACCTCAGTCTGGATAACATACTAAATACAGAAGTTTTCTAAAATGAGACAAGATCGTGGGCCCTTGGAAATCAAAGACACCCATCAATTTGTGCATATGGCGCTCAGTATATGCGTATCGAGAACGACATTTTACTTACGTTACTTCATGAAGAGAGCTGGCCAAATTACTTATAGAATTAACGAAACTAAAACCTTCTATCAAGGACTTAATGGATTTTCTGAATCCTCGATATTATGACTTGTTGTTGTGACCAAAAAAGTATCCAGCTATGATGATAAAATAGATCTTTAAAGTACTCCTACATATGTTATGAACATTAGCATAAGCTTACAATAATGCTCCAATGTAGCAATTATGCCGACATTGAAATCTACTGGTAGTATACAAATTGAGGTTATAGATGTCGATTTCAAGACAATGATTCAGATCATAGAGCCAAAATTTAAATATGATGTTTTGAGTCAAGCACGCAACTTAAAAATATGGAATATATTTGGCGTTAATTTTGTAGAAATGTATTATTCACAATTAAATGAAACTATGTGATGTAGTATTATTTCTACTTTCTTTAAGTTCTTTACCACGACCTAGGTTTCGTTGTATTACAACATCTTCAGGTGGGTTATTAGCAAATATTAAACCTTAGGAACATCCAACAGCATTTATATGTTTCAAACACAATAGCGGAAACCGGGTTTGTGTGGGTTTTCCTATTGCTTATGTTAGTGAGTTTATTGTAGGGGAGCGGTGAAAGTTCTATTGTATTTCCGACTGTTATACGATATACAATTATTGTGTAATAATAAATAGTGAGGGTAATAAATTCAATTGATGTTATTCTATGAGGTTGTACAATGCAAATGTTCCGGTGTATGTATTAAAATTAAATGGAAGTTATTCTCAGTAATATATTTATACAAAAACAAGTCCCCTTACTTTTGTATAAATATATTATTGAGAATAACTTCCATTTAATTTTATTACATACACCGAAACATTTGCATTGTACAACCTCATAGAATAACATCAATTGAATTTATTACTCTCAATAAAACTTGTATATCCCCTACAATAAACTCACTAACATGAGCAGTGGGAAAACCCACACAAGCTCGGCTTCCGCTATTGTGTTTGAAACATATAAATGCTGTTGGATGTTCCTAAGGTTTAATCTTAGCTAATAGATGTTGTAATACAACGAAACCTAGGTCGTGGTAAAGAACTTAAAGAATGTAGAAATAATACTACATCACGTAGTTTCATTTAATTTTTAAAAATATGGAATAAAATAACGATAAAGCTAAAATTTTTAGCATCAAAATTATTTCAATCTGAAACAAGTGATGAAGAAGCATATAGTTCTCTACTTCAAACAATTCATTACCGCGTATTACTTTTGAACAAACGACGAACTGGAGAACTTCAAAGACTCTTCACTTACGAAGAGGATAATAATAACTGGAATGCTTATAAAGAATTTGACCGTCCTATTTTGTACACAGATATTGATGACGTCCAAAGCGAATTAATCTCCGTCAGACGTAATTATATACCTGATGAAAATAAATATTTATATGCCAAGCCTAGATGTGAAACTCTGTGTGATATAAAGTGTTGGAGAAATAAGGTATATCATGTGGAGCCAAAAACACCAAAGTCATAATCACGATAAAGCTCAGGAAGCACTTAGCGACACTTACACAAATGATAAACTCGAAAAATATTGAACAACTGACGAGTTTTGTGGGACACACGCAATCTGTACACAGATAGAAATACAGGTTATCTGATGACGTTTATCAGATAGCCAAGGTATGAAAACTACTGTTGCTTATGGAAAGTGACAAGGCTGATGTTCACAAAGGTGAAGCTTTGAATGAAACTGAATTAGATTTAAAATCAAAATTTGTTACCAGAAGTAAGAGATTAGGAAGGTGATAATGATGACATAGTGGAGTACGGTGTTGCAATGCCAATTGAGTAACCCAGAAGAATTAGTTTTATCGATAGCGCTGCTGATAAACCAGAAGTAGCCTGTCTAGGAAATATTATTAATGTTGTAGGAACTACGGAGAAAAAAAACAGAAATCTTTTTCCTTGGACGTCACTCCAAATTAAAGTAAAACATTCACATGGCACAATATTAAAGGTAAACCTATTGCTCTGTTCTATTATCTCTGTATATATATTCTATTCTGTTATGTTTTATGTTAAGTTTCCTAGTTTACAAATCGCAATTTAAGCTTAACTGCAGTTTAAGATTAACATCAAAATATTTAACCATTTAACCATTTATATCTACGCTTACTTTGAAATATGCTGCACAGTAAACACAGACAACTAGTCTTGTTACTTTTTACTACAGAATGCAACTTATTGCGCCGCTCGTAGGAATGATTGATATTAGGAAAACATCAATGTTGACATCGATGTTAACATCGAATCAAAAGCATCGATGTATGATAAACATCGATATGTCCAAAAATATCGATGTTTTCTGTAGGAAATAACTAAATGTATTTTTTACACACACGTGTTGATTGTTATTAAAAAAATACAATGAAAAATTAACATTATCAATATTTTTGGGTACACTTTGTAATAAAATTAAATTTGTCAGCAATTTTCCCTTCAGTCTGTTACGTTGTTGGTACAGGAGTTGGCCATCTTTAGAAAAAAACCTCTCGGAAGCTGTGGAAGTCGCTGTGCGACACAAATATTTTACAGCAATTTTCTTTAAGGTGAGGGTAGAGGTAGATTCTAGCCCTTTCCATAAAATTAATGGGTCTTGTTTTAAATCTTTTTTTAGGGCTTTTTAGATAAAATTGTAATTCCGTAGGCATATTCGTGTCACGTTGCCCAGCCAGTATTATTCTTTTCGTTAACAAGTTTATAATGATCATTCCATATATCTATAGTTTGTTGAGCTTGGCGTTCTTCCGTTTGTGTTGTAGAATTCTCCCCCGATAGATCATTTTCAGTTCGTTCATTCATATCAATATTTTTAATCAATTCCTTGATATTATTAATGGCTCTGGAGCAGGCAAAAGCATCTTGGAAATGTATATTTTTGAAACGAGGATCTATGAGAGTGGCGACTGCAAGGATATTAACATTTTCCGTTTGTAGCAATCGGTTCTTTATTTCTCCAATTACATAATTTTTTGGTTTCTCTCCGATTGTCTGTTTTGGTTGGCAGCCAGTCACTTTTATAGTAAGTAATCTGGTAAGTGGGATTACTTTACTACAGGTTACATACTTTTCACCGCAGACTTCACGAGTAGTAATTTCAATTGGTCGTAAAATCTCACAAACTTTAGTTAAATCAATAATTTGTTTTGCATTCAACATTTCTGGTGCACTGGTGTGGCAATTAATATGTTATTGATTGCAGGGTGCAGTTTTAAAAATCTCTCAATCATGTAAAATGTTGAGTTCCAACGTGTGGAAACATCTTGGATCAGTTTCAAATCTGATTCTTGCCTCAATTCACGACTAGCGGTAACACATTGCTTAAACCACGTTACAATTCTTTTTACTGTATCTATTAGGTCAGGCAAATTAGGCGTTTTTTCGATTGATTTTTGTGCCTCTAAATTCAACATGTCAGCGTAGCAGTGTATATGACGACTTCTATCAAACGCAATTTCTATTGCTTTAACAATATTGGCGCCAGCATCAGTGACGACTGCCACAATTTTACTGATTTCAATATTCCGCTCCTTACAAGTCTTCAATACTGTATCCGCTATATATTCCGCAGTATGCGATCGCGTTAAATCATTAACTCCTAATGTTACAGATTCTAATTCTTCCTCCTCATTATAAAATATGACAGTCACTCCCAAACAACTTCTAGTTTGCATCGTGTCTGTCCAAATGTCTGTCGCTAAAGTCAAACCATTTACTTTTTGAAGTTTTCCTTTAAAGTGCTCTCTAATGACGTCATACTTAGTTTCTAACATTCTTTTCAAAGTAAATCGTGAAGGCACCTTGTACAACGGACAAGCAACTTTCATTTAATTCAGAAAACCTTCGTTTTCTACATTAAATGAAAGTTGCTTGTCTTGCTGTCTCTTTTAGAGACTTTACAAATAATATATAAAATGCTATTCGTCAGCTGAATTCCCTTTGAGCCCATTCCACCATATTGAGATATTTTACTAAAGTTAGAGCTTAGAGTTGGTTGAGAGAATGAGTTTCTGACAATAACCGTGTAATTTTTTTCGGAATCGCAATCGCTCCCTGATTCAGACATTTCCAATATAACATTAGCGGTACTAATTGAAAGCATAACACTGGGTTCTTTAAAGGTTCTTACAGTTGAATTTGGATGTTTCTATATAAATGACATTTCAAATTCGAAGTGTTGCCCGAGGTATTTAAAAAAATTTTCCACGGGACCAACATTTGGCGTTAGAATCATTTATTTTGTCAAAATATTTCCAGTATTGGCTCTTTGGAGGCATTTTGAAAATACTGAAAATTGAAAAAAAATATTGTTACACTTTTGTATGCTTCTTCGTTATACTTATCACCTAAAATGCTTTGGATGCATTGAAAGGAAACGCTTTTAACAAAGGAAATGCAAAATTTTAGATTTCTTTAAATTAACATTAACATAAAGTATAAGTACACTCTTTAATCAATTGTTTAGGTAGGTACATAAGTAATATTGCACAAAATTGTATTTAGCACCATATCTATTTAATCTTTAAATTTTTTTCTAAAATAAAAAAAAAATAAATATTTTTTTCTTTAGTATCTATATTTCGTCAGTTTCCATTAATATCGCTCTTTCCCAACCTTACGCAATCCCTCCGTCACTTACCCTGTCGCCCATTTTGAAATTGAAAAGAGTTTAGCATAAATCATTCACTCACACATGCGAAGCCGCCCGACACCGAAAAAAAGAATCCTCCACACACCTTCAATGCAAAACAAAAGCAGCAAGCAGCAAATATCGTGATTCTCTCTCGGGAAATTTATTCACTTTCTCTCACAAAGTAACCTAAAAATCGTAACAGTGAGCAAATTAATTACATTATAGGTTAAATTACTTCAAAAGTACAAGTTTACGGGACATAGAAATAATAAGACAAGAAATAATTTACCATACCTGTTATTTCGGTTCCGAAGTTTCATTATTAACATAAATGAAATTTAGCAACTTAGATTCGCTTCCGTTCTGCTTCACAAGGTCACTCACTCTGTGAAATGCAAGCAAAGACTAACTATTCGTTACTCCGGTTATGTCATCGGTGACATCTAGTGTAAAATAGTTAAACTTGATATAAGAGGTCATCTAGCTAGTACATCCAATGCACGCCAGATGGCCCTAAAGAGTAAATTGACGTTTCGATATTTTATTTTCAAAACATCGATGTGTCGATGTTATCGAAGTCAAAAAATTGATGTTAAAACGGCGATGTTTTCCAGCTAAACATCGATGTTTAGTCACCATCGATGAATATCGACCATCCCTAGCCGCTCGTAGAAAGAAACGACAGTCACGTATACTTTGCTACGCCAGACAGAACGCTGTTTTCCCATTTTGGTTACATTATTCGGCTTATGTGATATTATAAGCATTTCATAATAAGTACTGATGACAAACCAAATCAATGTATACAAGACTAAGTAACTTATAATTTACCAATAATTCTCCCAATTTCAACAATAATTATTGGTAAAATTGGGAAAATCTGGAAAACAAACTGATATTCATGCTGAAAATAAAAACCTCACAGAACGTAGAAAAAACATCAGTGCACATTTTAAAGGTATTGAAGCGAGAACTAAGGCAGTACTTATAATATGTAGAAGACAGTGAATGTAAGCGTAGCGAAGTCCCCGTAGCGAATACTGAATGAATTCGGTTGACATGATACATGTCCTTTCATACACTACCAATACCGAGAGAGAGCGATATGTGAAAGCTGAGACGGAGCGCTGCGAATATAATATATAGCACCCGAAGTTTAATGAAGAGTAAAAATATGAAAAGGTACGAATAGTATGAAGTTTTATGAGTGTAAAATCAAAAGTTCAAAGCGTTAAACAAAATGTGTAAACGTTAGGTTCTGATCGTACGAAGTTCATAGTGTTAAAAAAAAGTAACTGTTAGGTGGCCTCTCCGCGCAATATTTCTGCGCATCTTTAGAGTGAGATATCAATATGTTCATTTGACATTTTCTGATGGCGTAATCACAATGACAGAGTGTAACACACATATTGCCATTTTTTATGGCGTAATCGCAATGACGGAGTATACACACATATTGGCATTTTCGTATGGCGTAATCGCAATGACGGAGTGTAACACACATATTGGCATTTTCTTATTGCGTAATCGCAATGATGTAGTATGACACTCATAGTTTACTATCGTTCGCTTGTATCAAGATGTAATCATTAAATGAATGTGTGAAAATTTGGTGTCTTCTATCCTCCAAAATTAAAAAGTTCCTTTTAATTTTAACGTCTTAATCTGACGTTACTAAATATATTTTTTAATTTTGACTTTGTTCATTTGTGTTTTATTCGAAAATAATTATATTATCAGTATTTTTTTATTAAAGAATTTTCAATTTTAATTTAATGATATTGATATTTATATTTATATACAGTGTTATTTTATACACTCCAAGATAATTGTACTTAAGGAGTAAACTCCAGTCGCCCGTCGGAGCTGACGCGCACAAATTGTTTCCATTCAAAACATTCTCCTAAAAACCTACTACTGATTTTTAAGTAAATGTAGCGTAAAACATTCATATTGCATGGTATATAATAATCTACCACGAATCGATACAATCCTATTAAATTTTGGCTTTCCTGCGTCAAATGATGATCTATGACTACATTACCATCGATTTCACATTGAGAATTAATTTTTTCACAGATTTATTTATTTTTTACATATCAAATAAGTGTGAAATATTCGTGTTGTACAATATTGAACGTCCGCATAAGAACCTATCGCGAAACCATCCATCATTATATAATATTATAAGTTTGTTATCTAGTGCACTAAGTGCAGTGTGTCTTTGACTTTGAGTGTGATTTTACCTCAGATACGAGTAGGTTTTCATCAACACCTACATGATATATATATATATATATATATATATATATATATACATATATATATATAAATATGTATATATATATATATATATATATATATATATATATTTATATATATATACATGAATATATGTGTATGATCATGTGTGTGATTGATGCCAGGTTAGTAAATATCATTGCCTTCGCCCATTTTATCATTCGACATCCGTATATGCATATACGTGCGTGTCACATGCTTTATTTATCCTTCTCAATATTTTGTAATATATAACCGTTGATCTCATTATTAATACAATTTTTCAAATTAAATAAGAACTAACGCTCTACAATCACATACATAGTATAAAAGTAACTACCGATTCACTCTTACATTACTCTTATATCGTTTTCACTCTTGCTTTAAGTTAATTGGAAAAAGTCGCATCATATAAGAGCCACAAACGTTGGGGCTGTAAACATGAGTAAATTAATATACACGGGTAATATTCTGATAAGAAATGAAACGAGGGAGGGAGGTCGAAATTATTGCGCTGTGCTTGGCAATATACGTATAATTGTCTACTAACATAAAGTAATGGTTGAGAACGATAAGTAGTATTCTATTATTCTAAACGCTTTATGAGCCAATATACGCTGAAATAATTCATTAAAATATGAAGATGTATTTCAATGCCGTATAATGTATTCGTGCCGAAATAATTAAAAAATACGAACTTTACACTTTTATCACGATTAACGACAATGTGTTAGATCTGATATTTCGAATAGTTTAATAATGATGCATAAAAACAAATCAACATTTCTTTAAAACTTTTTTCTCAAACGTTTCAAAATGTTTACATCCTCCAAATCAATATTTCAAATTGATTAATTGTTTTGTAAATAATTGCTTGATATTTTAAAAAAATAGCCATATTAAGGAAACTAAACGGCAAGTGGCGCTTTCATTAAATATTTTAGTGGCTGAAAATTAAGTTATAAATTCTTTTTCGAGCTAACAAAATATAAAAGATCTTAGAAAATATCTTAGTTAATGTCTCTTTGAGCATAGTCGTCATAGGCAATTTGAGGTACAACTTTATCTCTTGAGATGGTTATTGCGTAGCTTAATATTTGTAGGCGTTTGACGTTGTGGTTATGTTTTTATTAAATATTTATCTTATTTTGTGTATAAAATAGATAATGACAGCAACTACAAAACATAGAAATAGCCAACGTGAAATATTTAGTTTCATATTGTCGTTTAAAAACTTTTCATGTCATTCCATGTTACTAGATTACATTATAAATATAGTAATTTTTATAGGTAATTTTTCTTTAATTCAGATAAAAAATGTACATTTGGGGACAGATACCGTCGTCTAGAAATGTATCTGCCTTTCATTTTCAGAAAATCTTTTATTGTGAACTTCATTATAATTTTCATTTTCTTCACTTCATAAATTTCGTATTATAGATCTTTTATCTCACGAAGACCAACACCAAAAAGATATCGATACGAATGTCGTGAATGTTAAGTGTGGTATTTTTATCGATGAAGTAAAATATAATATTGCAATAGTTAGTCTAGTAAAATAAATTTTTCTGTTCAAGAAAAATATTATTTTTTGGTTCATGACATTTTATTTTGTCTAACATTAAAAATGAATATCAAAATAATCGTTCAAAATACGAACGGTGAAAGGTTCAAAATTCAGTTTTTAACTAATGTTCGGAAAACTATTAAGAATGTAAAAAAATGAAAAATATTCAAATTTCTAAGAGAAAATGATACATTTATTTTTTATATACAATGAGCCATTTAGGAGGAAATATGTTGCGTATAACTTCGTGCCTTCATTTACATATATACATATAATCTACAAGAAGGATATGAGTGTTCCAAGAACAGCAATTTAATTAGTTGCTTGGTATATTTACATATTTACAAGATTTGATATATTTACAAGAATTACGAGTATTGGCTTTATGTCAAGAATGAAGTAGTTTATATGAAATCAAAGTTTCCCTTTTTCCGATGGAAAATAACCAGTGTATTGTATTCTACGCAGTAAAATGTACTATAGCCTGTGGGGACTGTGATTTTATAGTGGCGAGCGATTCGAACTATGCGTTGATTTTTACTCAGTTGATTGCTGATTTGTAATACGTCTATAAAAATTCCTAGATTAATGAATTCAATGGTGGAACACTGATTCTATAACGTCATGAAATGCTATTCATCGGAGATTATGCGCAATATGAAAATTTAAAAGGTAAGTTATAAAAGAGTGCCGAACATATTGAATATTATGTCGAAAAAATTACACAAACAAAAACAAAGCAGACATTTATAAACAATATCGTATGAAAGAGATACCCTTCGTAATTTTCTTAAATCGTAATTATATTTAAGTAAAAAGTAAAAAGTGACAGTGTTTACCAGCGAGTAAAGAACTGACAAAAAAATTGCCTGAACCAAAAAAATAGATTACTTTTTTGAACAGAAGTAATATTTATGCCTAAAGTAAATAGATGAATTCGTCATATCTTAATTGACCCAGAAGAAAATCATACAAAATCGCACGACATGCCCAAATATCGATCACCTTTGAATCGACTGCAGTAAATATACACTACACATGCAATACACACGTTCGTCTTCGCGAGAAGAAAGATATTTACGTCTCTTTTGTAATATATTATACCCCATAATGTTAATTCAACTTATAAAATTTCGATCGCTTCTCTTGTTGTTTATTTTGTAAATAAACAACTTATGTTTGTATATAAATGATGGATTCTATATTAATTGATGGGAAAATGGAGCAAATATTGAAGTCCTTTGTAATACAGTTTCTGCATTAAGCACTCTCGCTAGTTCTCGCCTTAATTAAATAATATTATAGTAATAAAAATGTACGATTGAAAAATCCGAATCGTAAGTATTGACTGAATTTTGAGTACTTTTAGATTTCGTATTAATTTTGAATAAATAGCACTGAGTGAATTGAATTTTCGATCAATATATGAAAATATACCTCACAAATTCGATTGGTCTTTATGTAATTGCATGTTCTACATAACATGTAAAATAATGTAAATGTTACGTATAGCGTACAATCATTGTAGCCTGAATACTTAAAGAACAATTTTCAATAGATACAATTTTATATACATTAACTAAAATTTTCTGTACAGAGATTAAAAGGTTTTAAGTTTTAAAGGTGATTTATCAAATCTAACTACATACTATTCCATATAAATAGTTTGATTCATCACTTCACACTCACATAGAATAAGATAGCACAATGATAGCAAAACGATCACATGTCGCTTCCATACATCATTATCGGATTCATGTGCTACAATGCATCATTAACAGCGTACGCCGTTTTCGTCTTTGGAATCTGTTAATTATAATTAAATTATAATTTATGCTAATAAATTAAATTTTTGCAATTAATTATTACAATTATTAAGAATTATTGATACTGAGATATACATACCCCAATCATAAAATATTATTTATTGAAATAATATCGATATAACTTGAGGACAAAAAGCACAAAATCTAACCAAATTTTACTTATGATTATAAAAAGTATAACAATTAACACTTTTTTGTGAACAATAATCAAAATATGGTGTATTTTTTAATATCCATAATAATTTATACCTAAATAATATACCTAACATGCCGTATGATAAATTATTATACCAGTTTAACTTCGAGCCATTTGCTGTTATACTGTATTTATAAAACTTAAACTGGTATTATAAGAAAAAATATTCGATATATAGGCACGTCGTCGTTACGGTTATGTTACACTAATACAATTTCCATATTTTTATCAATAACATCAATCAGAGTAGTTTTACTTAATATATAATTGTAAATAAATAAAAAAAATAATTGAAACGTGTAAAGAAATAATTATCTTAATATATACACACCCTCTTATGGATAGTTTTTAAAATAGTTTACTTAGTCATCGTTTTATTTAAAAAATCCTTTGCGATTTTAAGAAATTTAGAAGTACGTCACTTCTAAATTTCGTGCGATACGTATTAGGAATTACAGAATGATAGTTTTATACGTTTTTAAACTGACTGTATTTCCTGTGAGGATCCATGTGAGGTCTATCGCCGGAGACCGGGCCGTCGCGATGCGACGGAAGTAAAATCACCCGGCGGGCCCGCCCACATTACTCTAACCACGTCCACTTTTATATATTTATTTTATATATACTATTATATTTTATACGGGGTTTATCTGCCTCTTAACTGACTTCAAAAAAGAAGTAAGTACCCAATCAACTGTATTTATTTGTGTGCGTTACTTCATATCTCCGACATTTCGCAACCGATTTGTATGATTCTTTTCTCATTTAAAAGAGTATACTTAAAGTATGGTACCATGATTAGATGATTAGAATCTGACCATGGAAATTGAAAATAGCCCATAGACTAAATTGCACAACAGCGCAGGTCTCATGATCGACTTTAGGATGATATAGGTTCAGCCAATTTGGATGAGGCTTCTTTTATTTAGTAATATATGCTTAGTTTCTTAGTATGGTTCCATGAAAATTTGGTTAGAATGTGACCGTGGAATTTAAAGATATACCGTAGAATTCCTTAACATTGAACAGCATAGGTGCCGTGATCGAGTTTCAATGATATAAGTAATGATAATCTAAATAGATAAATGATAATCTAGATAAATGATAATCTAATAATGCATGACTAAGGTGAAATTTGCTCTTTAGCAACATCAGGGTTCAATGATGGAGCTGGAAGGTGATGACAAGAATTATCCAGTGATAGGGAGTAAACTCATTGAGTTTGGACTAGTTTGACTTGTCTTGACGTGGTTAAAAAGTAATAGCATAAATTCAATATAATTTCAATCTTATGTATTAGTCTTGATGCTGCAGATGTACTACCTGCTTAAACAGCAAGACTTGAAGAACTGTTTTTAAATTATTATTGCGTGTATCTAGCAGTGACTCTGTCACTGAACTTCGAGTTCCGACTTGTCACTCCTAATGCTGCAGGAGTACTGACTGCATAAACCATGAGACTTACGGATCTGCTATTTTTAAGTTAATATTGTGGATTTTAAGCAGAAGTTCTGTCATTGAATTCTGGCCTAAACCTTAAGACTTGAACATCGCTATTTTTAAATTAATATTATGAGTCCCAAGCAGAGACTCAATCACGGAACTTCGTGTTCAAACTCCTCATTCGTAATGCTGAAATTATGAAAAACTATAAGACTATGAGATTTAAGGATTTGCTTTTTTAAAAATAGTATTGTACTCTCCTTTAAATTTGTATTGTGTGTCTCAAGCAGAGAATCTGCCACGAAAATGTCCTGATTATAGTGACGTTTTTTTTGCGGCTTTTCTCGTGGTTTACGAAGTGTTCGTTATAAAAACCTCGTCCAATTTGAAACGTACAATTAGCACGTTGCAACGTAAAACGTACAACTATTGCACTTTGAGAAATATCCCACAGTCCGTTTCTCATATACTCGATACAAAGAGTGTGAACATTTGCTTGCTCAAACTACTGTGTCGTGTGATAATTATCTTTTTGAGAGATTAATACTATTTCATTGATAGTCAAAGTGTTGTAATATTGACATAAACAGATTCATTATTATTATTTCTTCACGTAAATGTTATTTATCGGCCAATTGGGATATAAGACAAGAATAGTCAGACTAATAACTAATAAGTCGATTTAATTTTGGACATTTGTTATTGCGTGGTCTTGAGTTAAGTTAGAAAGATAAAAAACATTTTTATTTTTCAAAAACGTAAAACTAGAATGGAGAATACTTTATTGTCCATGCAACTCAATTATTAAATCAGTTGGTATTAAGAATATGAAGTTCATCTTTAATTATGTCCGTGTACAAAACTAGTTAAAACGAATTATTTTATATAACTTGCAAATCAAAACTTTATCCTTTTTACAGGATATTTCTTGCTTATTGCATTACTCGCTGAGGTGTGTCGCTAATTATGTCGAATGTTATCCTCTAATTTATTAACTATTAGCCTTTTTCTCTTTCTTCATAAATGTAGTATTGCTTTTTTCCTAAACAAAAAGTAATCCTTATTTATCTATATAATACAAAAATTATGTGTATAAAATTTTATCTACATTAAGTCAGTTAGATAATTATTAAGACGTGACAGCAGTAATTAAAGAACACACTGAAAATTTAGTGTGTTTTTGTTTTATATATTATATATTGTGTTTGTATGTTTGTATACTCGAATGGATGTGTTACTTTATTATGTTAATTAAAATAAATTTTGAAAAATGTTTGGTTTAATACTGTCTACTTAGCAGTATTTAATCCGAGGTTTCTTGAATAACGTTTGGGTGACAGTTCGTTTGAATACAAAAGTAAAGTGAATATTTGTTAAATAACAATATCATATTTAAATTCTTTGGAATTCTTTTTTAAATTATAACTGTGGTCAAATAATGTATTCAAAAGTGTTTTTTTATGTATTCAAAAAGGTCAAATAATGTTTTACAAATAATCTTAAGCATTTTAGTTTTGTTTAGTTAAGACACGCCAATTCTCTTTTCTTTACCATGTTTTTATTTAGTTAATCTAATATTTGTTAAAGTTGTGAAATATTTATTAACAAAATAATGTTCAACGTTGTAATAAAAAAATCTTAAAATATTTTTGTAGAGTATCAAACTCTACAAAAATATTTTTGGTAATTCATGCAGTTTATACCGATAGACTGGAATTGGCAGTCTGCGAAGCGATGAGATTCTGCAAAAACATTTGAGGGAAGTATAATGTGGCAGATTCTCTACAGCACGGTAATCATTTTAGTTTTAAAACTTAACGTTTAATTAAACGTAATAAAACAAAAAAACTTTATTTTTTCTAGTTTCAATACTATAATTGACATTATCATATTACTACCATCAGTGCGTAAATTTTTGTGTACATTAAACAATTCAATCAACTTGAGAAGTCTCAAGGATCATGTTTATTTATCAAAAATGTACTTTTATATTTAAACAATTAATGAAGAAAAATTATTTAAGTACATTTCACGATTTAATGCATACGTACTTATTTCATAAATTATACTTGTCATATATTTGCTATGCATGAATCGTGTTCCATAATTATAGACGTGATACAAAAAAAGTGTTACAAGGAAACAATAGAGCCTTTTGTTCAACGAACTATGAAAATATTAATTAGAAAGTTACTGAACAAAAAATATGAATAATACATAAATTGCATTTAAGGTACAAAATTTATTAAACGTTTTTTGAACAAGAGAAGTACACTTTGCTTACAAATAATATAGCTTTAAAAAACTAGAAGTTTGATTTTACTAATGTCAATTGTGATAAATTAATTTAAATTTTTTTTTCCAATATGGAAGAAATTTCGTCTAATATCCTCACTCAACAATTTACTTCCAAACATTTAGATCATCTTAAATTAATCTAATTTAATTTATTAGAAACACAAATACTCAGAAACTTATTTCCACTCCCAATTTGTTTTATTATTTACCTAAAGTTACGTCTTTCACCATATTCTTTTTATAATTCTAGCCTAGTATAGATACCATTAAATGATGAACCTATTAGGTATTATATAGATACCATTAAATAATATACCAATTAACTCTGTACCTGTACCAATTAACTCAGTAGCTTTATCCGACTTCTTATTTCCAGAATATTGTTAAACCTTTTTTCAAAAGATCTCGTCTTTTTAGAATAATTAAAATGGTACCTTTTTTTTCAATCATCTTTTGCCTGCTTCATTTGAAACCATATTTTAAACAGTGTTCTACGCAATATGAAATGTGCGTATGAAATAGGAAAGAAGAAGAAAAATCAACGTTTATTGGCTGGAACGGAAGAAATGGGTAATGCTGCCATAAACTTACAATATGGTTATACACAATCGACATATTTATATTTGTGTTAAAAAAATAGTTAGCTTATAAAATTATAGTCATGAACTTTAAATATCTAGAGTCTCATTTTTCAGATCATACTAGAAGAATAACTCCAACAATAGGAGATGTCAGCTGTTCAATTCGGAATTTTAACGTATCACATTGTCTTGAAAATGCACCTTCTGTGCAAAGAAATATTAGGTAAGCAACTAAGAAATCCGCCATATTAGTTCATCAGCATTAGCACGTGTGGTAACGAAACAATAAATTTCAACTTATTTGGTTTGGGAACATCAGAGCAGCCCCATTTGGCAACGTGAACTTACCTTGGGATCTGTTTCATTACGGTTTTTTTTTATTTTTCTTCTTTTAATGTAAAAATGCCTGCTAGATGAGAGTTATCGGAAAAACCAAAATTCCTTTTTTTTAATCGTTAGAACCAATGGTTAACTGTGTCATAGAAGAATTTATTTTCACGCCTCATTGTGCATACAAATGCGTGTTGCTTTGCTCGATTGTCTCCCTGAACGTGGTTAAAGAAGCGAGGGCACTGTAAGATCTCCTTGTGTTATTTTCATATTTTGTTTATTCTTTACTCACCAAAACTCATTTGCTAAATGAACAGAAGATCCATGCTGTGTTCTCTATATACCCTGCAAGAGATGTTCGAGAAGCTTCTATAATATACTAGAATTGGCTAGAAACAGTTGCAGGTTTATTAATCCTAATATTTACTTATTTTTTTTTATTTATCATACTTATTGCACGCTTAAAAAACTATGTTTGCAATGGCGGACTTATTGTTAAAACATCTCTTACAGCCGACCGCAGTGAATTGAGAAAGATAAATATTTGTGTAGACTGTAATTGGTTTATCAATTACGTTATGATGCTTACAAATATTTTATTATTTATAATTATATAATTAATTATACTTACAAAATCAATTTTCATGGTATAGCTATTAAATATATAGAATTAATATAAGATTAAATAAAGTAAAATTAAAACGACATTTTAGGGTTGGGAATAGAAGAAATTTCGATCTACAGATTATGATAGGTAACATCATTCGAAACGATTTTTGAACGGTGACAACGAGGGTGCACTCTTTATATTTGTGTTCAATTGATTTTATAGTTTTGTAACAAATATGTTAAAAAATGTCCAACAAACTCAGATTACCCTATGTTGAGGAATTAGGAGCGTGTACTTGTTTTTAGAACGTAGTTCAAGGTCATGGGATGACAGGTATTGGATTAGGTCATGGGATGACAGGTTATTGGTAATTTAGATCTAATACTAAACTATTTGTATTTATTTAGGATTATCAATTAGAAAAAGGGCATGTTTTACGTTTTATTCAATGACAATTTATTACTTTATAGCCAACGAATAGCGTCTTTCTTTGTCCGACACTTATTCTCGTTACTGATCACACAATCTGGTATATATACTGTCTGTTAAAAGTTTTTCATCGTTACTTAACTTCCAAATCAAATCATTCTAGATGTCAACAATTTAGGTGAGACGAAAAAAGGCTCAGTGGCATGCGTGTGTAAAATAATTAAAAGCGTCCTCAAAAATGAGATCTTTCGATGATTCTTGATGTCGAGTACAGGATAGCTTATAGCCTATGTATATATAATGACACTTAAATATTACTTATACTTTACGAACTAACTGTAACTTGGTGGGAATTAACTTAAAGTTTATGTAATACGTCACTGATTACATTTTGAGGACTATAATAAAGATTATCTAAAAAAATATTAGTGATCTGAGGATTTATAAAGAGGGACATTAAACTTTAGATTTTAAATATTTTTTAAACCGCTTTTATACTAGTTCTATAACATAACCACTTATCAGTTGCGATCACAAAAGTTTCATTAGCTTGATTGCTGTTTCGTTATCATCACTTGAATTTAACAAGGAAATAGATAATTGACATTAAATAGTACTTACAGTGAAACTGCCTTAACTGAAAGACTACACGAGTGTTATTATAATATTCAATATACTAAAAAATTATGAGTATGTAATCAAACTATTTTAAGTTTATTCATGAGTGAGCTTTAAGCGTAAATATCCACTTTAAATCCTCATTCATAATATATCTACGTAATAAAGATTTAATATGGATATTTGCATTACATACCACAATAAGAGTTTCAGAATAGAAAACTATGAAACTTTGATTAAATCGCAATTTATTTACTATTGGTCTCTCTAAATACTGTTTCACAATACTTTAATAAAGTTTTTATGAAAGCTTTAGTAATGTACTAATAATGTTCATGTGAGAGCAGCACACACTTCTTATTGAAAACCATTACGCTTTGCGTTGTTAAGATGGGTATTGATTTAATTATTGATTTAATTAACCAGTAAATTTTGAACATTTCGTTAATCGAAAGATTATATATCTACTTTTGTTCCATAGACAATAACAATAAACACTATTGGTTACATTAAGTTTTTTAGAAAATATTCTTCATGCTAATAAAGTCTTACATGTACAGTATTAACTTACGTATATAGACATGTAGCCTGTACAATTTTTTTAAGTTAGCAACTTTTAAAACTTTTAGTTCAAAATTGAAAGCGTCGTTATCAAAGTGACACGGTGAAAAATTCGCTATAACTTATACTACTACTATCATTCTGACGGTACAACCCATTCAGTGCCTGGAAAAATTTGTTTATGTTAATATATTATTATAAAGGAAACGCTGTTTTAATTTTATATATCGTTGTGATCATTAATTGTTTGCTGTCCGTCGAAGATGTGTCAATAAATATTTCAGACAAATTATTTCATATGGAAACCGATTAGTCAGTACTAAAAAAATTATTTATTCAATGATAAGTCCTCTTTCATTGAATAAATTCTCATTCTGTGGACACGTACAATTTACATCACACTTTAATGTCCGGTATTGTGATGTCCAATCCTATTGTAGGCGCTCCGTAAAGATATTCAAATACCACAATTGTTTTTCTCTTTCCCTTCTTGTTAACAACTTTGCATTATTTTCCTCTCTTACGTATTGTACAGTTTTGGACTGTACTTAGATCAAGAAGTAGTACACAATAATTAGCTTTAGTCCATTCCTTGTTTGTCTACTTAATTACTTTCACAAAAGAGGATGATTCCAAGACACAAGAAGCAAGACGAGATAGAGTAACGTGATAGATTTTGAGAGCTTCGACACAGTACGATAGTTCATAAAAGAAGGTACCTACTGGCTACATATCCTTGAATATTTTTAAAATAATTTACACTACATCTAAATAAAACCTTTATTTTATTAGTCTTACTGATTAGTTTTAGAATTTTGACTTAATAAAGGCTTTACTACATGTATAGAGATAGTAGAAGTTTTTTAAACTTTCGGCTCACTAAAAGCTTCGTTATCAATTCCCGAGGAGGACTGAGATATTTTGAGGACATGTTTTCTACGGCCACGGACTCTAGACGACAGAGCGTCGCGCGCGCTAGCAATACCGCACGCCAACACGTGCAGGATGAAGATGAGAACGCCGATCCAGGTGAGCGCGATCAGGGTCTCCCGTGGTTTTCGCCAGTCCACTGATGGATACACGAACACGTTTCCTCGGCTGTGTATAGAGAGTAAGAATTAATGTGCGAAGAAATATTAGTATTTTTCGAATAACTTAATTATTGGTAGACATTCTTATTATAAGAATAACAAGGTAAATATTTATTTATTTTTAGCCCCTCAGAAGCTATTGTTACTATTTATTGTTTCAATTTATGTCTGTGTTTTATTTGTTTAGCTTATTTTTAAATTTAAATGAATACCTACTATGTTTTTACTATAATATATCATATAGTGAGCCTACTAAGTGTCGCTGATTAGAATATGTCAAAATTTGGTTCAAGAAAAAATTATGTTTGCTAGCATAGGTATAATGTTGTTAAATTTTATATTCCATTGTGATAATTTAGTATAAAGTGCTAGTAAAGTATCATTTATTCATCTAAGATGTATTTAACGATAATACCGACAATTTATATAATGTGGTTAGAAGGGGTTAATCATTAAACAAATAGTTATTATCATTATTAGAGAACTTACGGTTTCAAGCAAAAATAAATATTATATATAGTCCACTGATTGGAAAAGCTATATTTGGAGAAAATATTTTTAAGAATTCGAAAATTGCACTTAAAATTCTAGTGTTAATTACATAAATTGGAGCAAAATATTGAATAAGTATTTTTACCCTTGAAATAATTGATTTTCAACCAAGTCAATCATTACATAGATTGGAGGAGTCCAATAACATTTTAGATCATTTTCACTATTTTAAAGAAATAGTGACTGGCCTGACACCAATAATGATTGTATTGTTTGCTCAAAAGTTATGCGACTAATAAATTTAAAAATAAACACTTTAATTATGTTTAAAGGAAAAAATAATGAACTTTCATGGCCTAAAGATGATTTGTATTAATATAATTACCTTGCTGAATTTGTATTAGTTCAATTTCAAGTTATTTTTGTTTCATTGATTACATTGTTAAATAGAAATTAAGAGTATAAATTATTCATGACTTTGTATTAATAATATTAGTCCGTATTTTCAGTTATTATTCGTAGGAAACCAACGTTAACAAACAATTTTATCCGTGAATATATGTGATATTTTTAAAGTGTGATATTTATAAAGTATATACAATACGTCTTAAATTAAATTCACTTGTACCAATACACATTTTTGCCTACGAATTCACTTTGTTGTACATTTATAGAAATAAAACCTAGCAACGCCAAAAATAACTGCAACCTTTTGGGCTCTACACTAAACACAAGTACACTTAGGACATCTGAGTGGAATAAATGATACAGTACGTCCCAGACACCCAATGCTCTTGTTTATATTATAAAAACTAGTTATTAGTCTCATCATGATGTTTGCAGCGACAGCCGCTGACGTAATTTCGAATAAAGCATGCCACTTAGCACAAGCGTATCTTACATATCGCTCCATAATGTAGAATATAAATTGCACGCAATACAGATAGAAAATGTGCGAATATATAATATAAGACAAACAATAAATTAAATGAAGAAAATAAGAAATACTATTGTGTTTATAATTGTTCAAGAATTGCTTAAAAGCTATTCGAAGTTTAACCGTTTTTAGTTTTTTTCGTTTTTTTCGTTTTTAGTTTTGAGTTTTTTTCGTTTTTAGTCTAAACTTTTCACAGAAAATACATTTATTATGTTATATTTTTTATTATATGCATTATTTTTTTCTTTTTCCATTTTCATACAACCAGTAAACATTTTCGAACACCCATTAATTACATGGATTAAAATTCTTGGAGAGAGCTAGGTGATTGATTATCTTCCTCAAATCTTATAAATTCTTTCGTCTAATTCAAACTAATTTTAAAACTACCTAAATCGGGAGCTCATAAAATGAGTCAATTAGGAAACCCAAGCTAATTGCTTATAAACCTTAATATTAATTGTTAAACATTCGTTTATAACTATCTAACTGCAGTTGGTGCTAAATGGTAGATTAAAGATATAAGTGGACTATTATCGATTACTTCATAGCTTAAATTATCTGATATTCTATTTTCAATAAAAATTTCTCCTGATTAAAGGAAAGTCGAATTTCCAAATGCGTCATTGGTGCCGTTGGGTGTTGTGTTGGTCATAAAGTGACGGCCTTGAGTAACTCGTTCTTATCGGGGATTCCGGGTTCGGTTCCCGACCGCTAATTTGTTTGACTTATTTGAATTTCAATGATATTGACCATGGGAGAGGCAGTTCAATGCGCGTACAATCCTATGCAGTGGACTGACAGACTGTTGATGATTCCCAAACACTCTTATTACCTCTAATTGGCCTCATAAATTACCATTATCTTGCCCTTAAAGAAGAACGTTTTAAAATGTTTAAACATTTCTGAATACACGTATTCAGTTTATTCATTGATAGGTCTTTAATACTGCTGTTAAATATTGGTGAAGCTTTTGATTTGAACTAAAGTCAATCTAAAATGCGTAATACATGGTTTCTTAATTTTTGTTATAAAGTTAAATCGGGTTTAAATATAATTTTTTTTTTACTTTTAATTGAAATAAAGAACAATGTTTTGAATAAGAAGTAAAATGGAATAAGATTGAATATATATATATATATATATATATATATATATATATATACATATATATATATATATATATATATATATATATATATATATATATCATACATACGTTATATACGTACTTTGTATACCCGAGGTGTATAACAAGAGCTAGGGAAAAGAAAAACCATAAACTTACATGGACGATGGTCTTTGTTACACACATTTAGAGGGCTTGATGAGGTTTTTGGTGCATTATTGAAAGCCGAATTTTGCTTAAATTTTATCAAATGCAAGTTCATGAAGAGCAAAATTGATTATTTAGGGTATTACATTCAGAGTGGCGAAGTCCTGCCGAATTTTCATAGAATTCAGGTTTTGATCAACTCTTCTCCGCGTAAAACTGCCACAAATGTGCACTAATTTCTCCGGTTGGCTTTAAACTCCCAATAATTCCAAGATTCTTACAGGATTCCGCAAAATTGTCGATCTATTATATACCTTGACAAGCCAAAAGGCCCCATTACTTAAGATACAACGTTTGAAGATATTCACAATACCATCAAAGGGATACTTAGGTCCGAATCCATTTTGGTTAATCTTTAACCCGGATTTTCTCATCGAACTGCGATGTGAGGCTAACCCTGATGGGTATGAAGCTACCCTAATTTAAAAGAAAAATTATTTTTTGGATGTCGTTGCATCTTTCAGCCGAAGAACGTCCTATATACAGTCATGCTACCGCTACCGAGAGGTAGAACACTTTAAAAACTATAACTTCTTGAAGGCTTCAAATTCCAAAATAAACCTTACTTCCAATGTGCACCGTAGATGGGCTTTCCTACAAACTTACAATTTTTAGTTATTTATCGTGAAGAAGCTCGAATGGAACATGCGGATTACCTGTCTAGGAATCCGTTGCCAGAAGCTACCGCTTCTATATCGAGCGTAGTTCACTACAAAGAGGTCATATTTGTGAAATTATACCAAGGTTGGCTTTCCGTAGAACAGAAGTGCGATAGTGAGATCTTAGATTTTATCGCGAAGCATAATAGCAAAAGCTATTTTTCCGATAATGTTGCGTACACGTGCGACCGTCTTAACGGCATACTTTATAGAAAAGTAATTCGAAATAATACTATTTCTTGGCTACCTGCGGTGCCGCGCTCTTTGATTTGGGCCCTCATCAATCATGTTCAGAATTAACTTGAACATTTGGGTAATGACAAGACTTTAGACAAATGGTACCATTATAATACTGGATCCCACAAATGTCTAAATGTGTTAAGAAATTTATTGACTCTTGCATTATTTGCTAGACATCAAAAGACCATTCAAGTGCTCAACCTTTTCAACTTAATCCGATTCTAAAAGTGTCGCTGCTATAACACATACTTCATATAGACTTTGCCGGTAAACTGACAGGAAAAAGTGACCGTAAAGAGTATTGTTTCGTTATCATCGACTCATCGATTTACTGATTATGTTCTGCTAGAACATATAACATCATTCCATGCCATCAGAGCTATGCTAGCCCTTAAAAAAGTTCTTTGCCTTGTTGATGCATCTAAGCGTGTAAACGCTGATCAGGGTCGGTGTTATGTCAGTGCAGAATTTAAAAAGGATCCGAATAAAACATAGCGCGATGAATTACCAATTCGCACTAAACACCTCAAAATCAACTATCACAAAATATTCACCAACGGAATTTATGTTCGATATACGAGCTCAAACTTTGGGTGTGTCTAAAATTATGTCATAAAACCTTCCTAAATCTCCTAGATTTGGATTCGATACGTGAAGACGCCTCCAACAATATAGAAAAAGGTGCTGCCTCTGAAGCTGAGCGATTTAAGCGGAATCATAAAGTGATTAAGCCTTTTTCCAAGGGAATTTCCTATTTATTAAGAAGCAATGAATAAAATCAGACTAAGCTGGATAGGAAATTTAGGGGTCCATTTATTATAAGCTCGGTCTTAGAGAATAATCTTTATGAATTGAGGAGTATTAGTGGTTCCTATAATACTTACAAGTATGCACACGAGAACTCGCGTACAGTACTTCGTGGGTATGATATCTGGTTAAGATAACTTCTTTTTTAATTATTGAGGTGAAGTGAGGTGTTCAATTAAAGTGTGACGCGCCGGCGCTTGAAGATGTATTACTAAGCGCTGATCCCACTGATACATTAAGTAGTTGTGATATAACTACTGCGAACTACGATACCATGAGTGCAGACTATGATGCTATAGATCCACTCCGCGAAGTAGACTCCCCGTTTGAGTAAGAAATCTTACGCAGAGAAGCTGAAGTTTACGTCGAACAAGACAGCTCATAACTAATTGGTAGGTACGTGCTTTTTCTTAATAATTTTTAATCTCTTGTCTAATTAATTGTAGATCGAAAGGATAGTGTCATCTGGGTTAGATGTATTTGCGGATTATTCGTAAGGATACACCTGCCCAAGCCAAACTTGAATGTCATACTGGTCGAAGGGGTAATGTCATCCGGGCTATACTCACGAAAGGTTGGTTGTGAGAATACATCCATTCGGTCTAGTTCTATTGCAATAGTGCGTATCAGAAGATTTACATCTATTAAATAAACAGATTTAGACTGAAAAATTAACGATTATATACTTAACGAATAATTAACGAAATAAATCAAGGTGAAAGAGTAGTGAAAAATTCAGTAGCACAATATAAAGGATCCGGAACAAATATTTATATGGATAAGCAAACTATTTTTAGCAAAGCATTTATTGTCATGTTCCTACAATTGTCAGATTCCATCTGACAGATGTAAGAACTTTAAAAATATAAAAAGTATATTTCATTGGAAATGTGAGCATCTAAAGATTATGAATAATTTTCCACTCTATTTGGATTTCATGTGAAAGTGGCAATGTGCTCTTATGTTCCAAATAAAAACTATTATACTATAAGATTAACTATGATGCACTCTGATTCAACAGTTTGCGAAGACAGAAAGAAATTATTCGGTCTTATAATAAAATTACGATTGGAGTCGATACAGTGGATTAGATCTTAGAACGTTACACAACCCACAGGCAGGCTAACCCATAACCTCTAGCATTTTTGTAATATTTTGAATGCCACCAGTCTTACAAGTTATGTAATTTCTTACGAAAATAATAGAAAGTTAAAAAAAACAATCGAGCGCCGATTAATTTGAACGATTGAAGATCGATTTCAAAAAATGAAATCTTGAAAAATGTTGCTACTAAGATTGCGATCGGAAGCATCTACGAGTATGAAAAACAAATAAATCCTGCATGCAGAGCGACAACATCAACTGAGTGTACTCAACAGACAGATTTCGCCGGACGAAAAGTTATTATAGGATCATGCTATCTCTGTTAGAAGGATGTTTACAAAAACTGGAGAAATACCCAAAAATTATGTAAAGATTGTACTAAACCGGCTTGTGATGAACATTCAAAAGCAATAACAAAATGTGACGCATGTTTTCAAGAATAAATTACTTGTGCGGATATTTTATGTATAATTTATACATTATAACAGAATATTATTTTTTGCCCTTAAAGATTAATTTAATTATTTATTACTTTACAATTCTGTATGTGTCTTAAGTTCTTACATATGATTTGATGATCTTTCGTTAAATACATAACACAACTAAGTGAGATTATGGAATAGAGTACCCGGGTATCCCGATATTGAAATAAGTGTTAATGCAAAATGTAAAATATAAAACTGCAAAAGGTGAAGCGTAAAATCTAAAAAAGTACGTGTAAAAAGTATGTATATATATATATATAAAAGTATATAGGAATGTATGCATAATTGTAACTTTGGAAAACATATGATATTATTTCCGTTTATCTTATTTAGGCAATCATACTTCTGTCAAAATTCCTTTAATTGGAAAAGTATAATGTGGATATTAATGTGGCATAATTACGTCAACACATATCATATAGTGTGTAAAATATGAAATAAGTTAAAATTAAAGACTGATCTAGTAAACTTAAAATGGAGCTCACAGTGCAACCTTAACCAATATGGTAAAGTTTCATCAGTCAAGAAGAGTCTAATTAAGGCAAGTATTAAAATATTTTGTCTATAGTAGTGTCATCCCCTTTCGGTATAACCCACGCAATCTATGGTGAATGATTTATGAACTGTAACCCCGTCATCGCACACCAGAAAAAGGTTCTGCTCAGTAACATCAAGAGTTGCGGTGGCTATTTGTCCTTATTTCTCATTAAGGAATATCTCAACAATCATCCGCACGGTTCCACCTACTCAACATTAATTCAACAGAATTTATTGCAAAGGATGATCAATTTTAGAAAAACCACATGGGATCACATTTAATTAAGTTTTATCGAAAAGGTCTTCTTTCATAATTGGTATACCTTCGACAATCGAAATCTGTTAAATTAAGAGAATCTTCGTCATTTTCCATTAGTGCAAGATTTTGAAGCGACCAATTAGAGACGATCAGAATGAAAGTTTGTCATGCCAGGGCCCCAACATTTCCAAGATGAATAGTTACATCTTCTTAGAATTGATATCTTAAAAATAACAAAAAAAACTGCTAATGTTTACTTAGTTTACCGAAGTGAGTAGTAACCAAAAAAAATATTGTATCAAACACTCCCAAATATAAAACGAAGCTTTTTGAGTTGGACATAACATCGCACGTTTGATGGCACGAAAGGAGAAGAGTAGCGAGGAAACGTAGCATCTTCACTAAATATTATTTGTCGTAATTTTTAATAACTACTAATTTCATGTTTTTGTTCACTCATTCACGTAATGTTATTTATCTTTTTTTTTTAGATTTCTTCAAATAAGATTAAGATCTGTTTTAAGGGGATTATGAGAAAGCAGGTTGCAGTCGTTCATGGTTTCTTTAAGACTCGTGGTATGAAAGATTTTTAAATGAGTCTACAAGTGTTAATTCTGCGAGTGTATTATTATTTCGCTTTAATATTTTTGTTGGTTTAATACCGTCACGGCAGTCATCACTAACTTTTGCTGTCTTCAAAAAGCCGTATGTGAAATATAAGATCACTATACATAGCTAACCTAATTAGCTGACCTGTTCGAATGATAAAAACAGGATTTAAACTACTAATATTTTTCATTACCTACTTTTAATAATACGAACGAAATAAAATTAGTTACCAAAAATGTGAGACACATATTTTCATTTTAGTTATAATTTAGTATGATATCAAAATATGAAGCATAAAATATGAAGTTATATATACATATATATATATAATATATATATATATATATATATATATATATATGTATATATATATATATATATATATATATATATACATACACATGTATATGTGGATATCTACACAGACTATCCGAAATTACCACACGGCTTCCTTATTATCTAATAACTACTCTTAGACAATCACCCATTTATATTGCTTCCCACATCAATAAATTTGTTAGAAGGTTTGGCTTCAAAATACTGATTCTTAAACAAATGTACGTAATCATTTTGAGCCAACCAGACATCACGTACAATATGTCTGGTATTTACGACTTATAATATCCATTCTCGATGTATACACGTCTTTAGTAAATTCGAAAAGAACTCGTGATGTAAAACGCTTCGGGGACTGAAATCTCGCGAAAGGGACGTCGTAGAAAAAAATATGACTAAACATTTTAGAAAGTATTTTCAAGGACCTCTTTATTAAAACCCACTCGATATTTTTATTCCAATTGGTCCATAAGGAAATCAATTTTCATCTTCAAGTTCGATCTAAAAAAATGTTTCGTTTTGCTCACTTTAAGCAACTACATCTGCTTGCAAATTTTATTACAATTGGTTTAATGATCTGTCATGCAGATGGACAGACAGACATGGCGAAATTAGAAGGATACCGGTTTTACAAATTGTATTACAATTGGTTTAATGATCTGTCTTGCGAGTGGACTGACAGACATGGCGAAATTAGGATTCCATTTTTACAACAAAAGTTTCGCTGTTCATGCGTTTCGTAAAATGTGCACAGGTATATTTTTAAGTGACGAAAAGTAAACATAAATACGATGATAGAAGATTTTATATCTGAACTAAGATTCTGACATGGTAAGTTCTGATATAAGAATCGTTGAAATACTCCCTATAATAGAAGCGAATGATATGCATCAGGAAAGGACGGTAGGGTTATGTACAATCGCTGTCTCTGTTTCTCAGCGACAGGTATACCACCTGATGTTGTGGATAGAAAGATAAAATAATCATAAGTTGTTAAAATTTTTAACTCGCATTAAGCACGTAACTTCATTAAGGTGGCGTCACAAAATTTGTGATGGAATAATTCTTTGGGAGTAGGGATAATGTGTTAAATTACAGTCGATCTTAATAATTAGAATTATCAAGTGGCGTATATACGTCACGATAGCTACAAACGTTGAAAGATTAATGGCTACTACCACTTATGTTTAAATCACTCCTTAATATTTCGTGTGTAGAAACTAGTTAAAATATGTAAAATTAAATATCTACATAATTAATAAAGGATATAGTAAATAAAGACACTACCTAAATAATTAACAACGTTAATAAAGTGAATTTAATAAATTTGTTAAAATTAGTTGATTACCTTCAAAAAAGAAACTTTACTTGAAACGTTTAATTCACTCGAAACGATTAATTAAACTTACTTTGCTTGGTTTATACAAAGTCTTTTTTTGTGCAGCATACATATGTCTTAGATATCTTTTATATGGATTCATTCAAAGACATTTATGTTTAGAAAATAAAACAATTTCGTCTAATATGACAATATTAGTGAACCAGTGCGGTGCACAAACGCCGATAGAATAAATATAGGTTCGTAATATGTAAAATGTCATTTTGGAAAAAAAACAAAAAATTATACTTCGTTTATTCTAATGACCAAAACTTTTGTACAGGCAGAGATTAATAACGGCAACTTTTTGTAATTAATTTTATAGAATATCTATTATTATAATATTAATCATCAAACCTACATATGCGTTAAAATTTACCGTAATCAATATATTAAAATAAATTTAAATCACAACCACGTGAATTGTTGCTTTAGGCTCCTATACTTACCTTCCTTACGGAGAACGACGTATCGATCCATTTCAACATTGCTATAATGACAATGTATTCCGAATTGTTCATAAATCATTCAATTAGGTATTATTCATGAAATTTTTACAAAAGAATAAAATCAGATACGCTTGTCATAGTAAAAGAACAACAATTGAGAACAGCCGACTTTTGCTTTCGTTTCAATGAAAAAATATTAACATGCCAGAGATTATGATTGTATATTTCAAACAAGTTGAATAGAATCGAGGTCCATTGTTAATAGTAGTATTTCTTTATTTGTATCGTGGAAAGTTAAAGAAAGATAAGGATTATTTAACATTGAAATGTTTCAAATATTGATTTTTATCTTCAATCTTAAGCAATTGGTTTTTATCTTCACTTCATGACGTGCAAACGTTTCTATGCTGGAAGATATCATGTGATGTATCGGCAGATCGAGGGGACTCTCAAGAAGAATGTACCAGCAGTTCATCGTATTCTACACGGTAATTTCATAGTTCGTAAGCTTTGTTCTTGTGGTTACATTTCATCTTTGGCGGTATGAAACAGGTATAAAAAAGAACTTCAATTAAGTTATGTTAATTCAGTTGTCACATCTGATGAAATCTATATTATCATGTTTCAATGAGGTCACGGAACGGACGTGCAAGGTGAGGATCATCCAAAAAATCAACATCAGCAAAAAGTTTTTTATTCACTAAGGAGATAAATTTGGCTACTGTTGCTCTCGATTGACTAAAGACAGTCACAGTTGCTCGATACACCAAAGAATATCTCTCTCAAGTGATGAGTATTAAAAAAAAAAAAAATTAAAAAAAAAAGAAAAAAAAAATATATATATATGTATATATATATATATATATATATATATATATATATATATATATATATATATGTGTGTGTGCGCATATGCGTTTTTGCGTGCGCATGTGTGTACGAGTGTTTGTGTGTGATAATACAGCATTCACCGAAAACTCGTATTACTCGAGATATTTTGAAGGCTCATTATCACGTTATATTGGTGCAGGCTCAGTATCACTTCAAAACAAGATATTTATTTGAAACAACATAGTTGAAATTAAGAAAATCATTAAGAAAACGTATTTAGACCCTTCTAATGTGATTTATCAGTAATTAATTTTCTTCTGCTTAGTTTGTATCGTGTATACCCGTAGTTTTGCAGTATTACACCCTTATTAATTAATTATGATTACGTGTAGGGTGGGAAAATCTTGTTCGCAATTACTTTTATCAAGATATGTCGGTTTGTAACTCAACTGTTTTTTTCTTCATTTATGTTTTGGTTTTATGGAAAAGTTATGGATTATTCTTGTTTTTAGTGTTCCGCACAAAAATTTTAGAAATGAAAACCTAATCATCTCGGTGCGTATTTGTTCATCACAGACATTTTTCTAGGAGAAAATTTGGCTTGGAAAATTAAAATTTGGTATATTTTTAGAAAGCATTGAATTTTCATTTTAGAAACAGTTTAAATGGTGAGAAAAATATTTTTTACAAGAACATCGTGTTGGGTGTCACGTAAAAAACGTCGTGTGTATATGACAACTTATCAAAAAGAAAGTTCCTAAAAAAGGAATTTCTCTTTACGAATTTGTTATGTAATTTCTTTGGCTCAGAAAAATCTAACAAAAGATCAAAAATATTGCGGACGAGATTTAAATTTGCCAAAAAAATATAATTATCAGCATCGCCTTACTTGAGACAACCATCTCTATTGAAAATAATATTATTATTTTTATCAAAATTAAAACCTAACTATTAACTAATACAAGGGAAAATTAAATGATTTGTATATATTTCTAATATAAAAAATAGCAAACAGTTACAATCGTATTTTTTTCGTATTTCAATTATTTAAAAGTCACAATAATATGTTTAATATGATGCTATTACAACGTCAAATTAACACGTTTAATACGACGTTATAGACCTAAATGTCGCGCGCGTAACTTTGGACTTCACGTATGCTTCGATGCTTCATTGCAACTACACTATGGTAGGGAACACTAATTAAGCATGTTCCAATTACACTTGGTTGGTTTTTATTTATAAATTGTGAGAGGAGTATTTCAAGAAAGGCGCGGTGGCTACATGTATCCGTCAGAAAGAACAGTAGTCAAAAGCGCTTCGCCAATAGAAATCCTGAAGACGATGAAATTAATAAAGAAATAAGAATGGAGGACTAATGTTGACTAATTTTATATAAACTTATATGTACTTTAGCGTTTCATAAATAAATTAAACAATATTTCAAATAATAATTTCATCGTCATTAATAGTCTTACTCAGTCCACTGCTGGACATATGTCTTCATTACGCGCATAAATGGGAAAATACCGATAATTGTCACACTGGGTAGGCGGATAGATGATTGCAGTACGTAGCCTCTCGCATCAGTGACACTACTGTCCGTCACTGGTCTGTGGCATTTTAGCTACGCGAATATAAACACTACTCTAGCCTCGTTCGGCGAGTAGCCAATAAGACAATCCGGGACACCGCGGTGTCCTGTCCGGGACACCGCTGCACCTTCAAAGATTCCTACGCTTGTGATCAACGCAACACCCCCTCGGGTGTTGCGTACATATAATTAATTGATTAGACAATGTGACTGAAATATTTGTGAACAGTATTACAAAATAAACAAACCTAGATAAGTAATCGTATTTCCAACCTGTGGTACCAAATTAGGATTTTAGGTTATGTGAAAAAGTTCGTAAGAAATTTGTGTACCGTTTGTGCCCTAATTTCACTGGTCCATTGGCACTTTTGCAATACGTTAAAACTACAGAAAAAAGTACTAGACACTTAATATTACCTATATAAAAAGATTTTGGATTCGTTCGCAGAAGTTAACGCTCCACAACAATTGTACGCTTTGTTTCTATTAATTGAATAATTGTAAGCAAAAGGTAGTGCAAAAGGTAGTATTCTAAGGGGCGATGACGGGATGGTTTAGCATCAAAAGAGATGGAAAACCTTCTTTTTTGGACTGTCTGGTGGCGCTGAATACGAATAAACCTAGTTGAGGATTACTTAGAAGATAGACACCATAAATAAAGGAAAGCGAATTTTCAAATTAAAAGAAAACGGAAAAAAGAGTATTTAGCTTAATTATCCCATAGTACTGTTATTTATTCTGATATAGATACGCATATTAAGAGAGAACATAAGTGGGAAGAATTAGCTATTTATTATAGTAAATTAATGTTTTTTTTTATAAATATCTTATTTATACATTGTAACTAAGTAAAATGCGTTCTGTAATAGGTGGCTACATCACTAGCCCGCACTATCAAAACTCTGTTGTAAAAATGAAGGTGAATTTTCTTTTTAGTTGAGAATCTCAGCCTGAGAAAATTCCAGTTCGATAAAAACAACGAGTGTGCTTTAGACCACACGACTGAAGTAAAACTTCAAATTCACAAAATATGAACTTTAAAATGGATTTACAATTTTATTCACTTTAAACGTACAATATTTAATGTATTGAACAAAGTAATAATTTATAAAATTTTTCAAGAACGAAATGAAATTACAAAATAATCAAAAAATCACCGTTCGCATAACACTAGCAAACTCGCATATATATATATATATATATATATATATATATATACATATATATATATATATATATATATATATATATATATATATATATGTATATATATATATATATATATATGTATATATATATATATATATATATATATATATATATATATATATATGTTTCATGCACTGGCTATGAGAGGAAGAGAGAAAGAAAATGTGCGCGCACTGCTCTCTCTTGCTCCTACAGTGTGATACAGACAATAAATAGGCTTGAACTGTGTCTTGGATATACGAAACATAACTGGCTATGAGAGAAAGAGACAAAGTCTCTCTCTCTTTCTGTCTTCACTAACTTATATCTCCCTCTCAACTTCAGTTCGCCTCGCCCGATCACACTTTTCGTAACGCTCTCGTCACACATTCACCAGCTTACTCCCCAAGTCAAGCGTGCGTAAAGAAGTTTTACTTCAAAAAATATGCTAAGAAAATTTAAATCCACAAACGCTGCTCCATAACTGATTTTTTGTAGTGCCAAAACGCTTCAAAATTACAGCAAATAATAAGTTTCCATCGCTTTCATGAACAAAAATAACAGTTTAAAATACTAATTATTTCCACATAACCGGGAGTCAATAATATATTACGCACTATGCACTGTGAGTAAATTTAGAAACATCCAAACATCCAAATGTTTGTAATGACTAACTGTTAGCTATAAAAACACTTGCAAGTTTTTAAAAAATAATTCCGAGGAATGTGCTAAGTGACACGAAGCGTAGTATGACGTAACAACGGTTACGAGTAGCGCGGTGTTGGTAGCGCGCAACGGGCGACGGGCGTCCTTGCACTTGGCACCGGTTATGTTAGTGTTACACCGAAGTAATTGGGTTTGCATTAGTGTTCGTAGAAAGTTGGTAAAATTCAAAATCTTTTGGATTTACCCACTTCCCTCTTTTCACGTCAAAACAAATTGCAAAAACAAATTTTATTAATTGGATCCATATTATGAAAACCACATAGATTATTGATGCCAGAAGAGAAAATAATCTTCCATTTCAAATCAATCCATCTGGTAAGCTTTCATTTTATGTCATTATTTTAATGTTATTTATCGAAAAAAATGTTATCGAAAACATTTCTATACTTTATAATTTTACACACTTTTGTTTTCAAATTTAACTAATATAACTGTCACATACGTAGTTAAATTGGTATAGCAAGTCTACTTCTATTTCTAAACATGAGTACAATATTTTTTTTTGTAATGCACTAACTGTAGTGCGTTACAAAAAAAAATATTGTACTCATTTAGTTCTTGAGACTGCTCAAGAACTAAATTGTCAAACATTATATAGTGTATCGCACACCGTGCGCTGCGTGGCGTCATCAAACCGAGAATACATCAATTATATAGTTTTAAAATTTAAAAATAATTTTTAATGAAAATACATTATTTTTCCTAAATAAGGGCACAAGTTAAAAGAATGACAGATTATTTTCGTTTTATGTTTTCAAGAAAAATCTGAAAAATTGTTACTGTACCATTTGGCCAACTCGCTCTATACAAGAGAACTATGAAATAGTACGGGTGGTGAATAATACTGTCACAGTTTACTATAATCAAGAAATAGCGTAGTATTAGTGGCGTTAAAGTTTAAAGTAAATAATATTTTTTTTATTTTGGACAGTATTCAATATTAATATTTCAGTTATGCTTAAAAATGTATCTAGACTAAATTGTTGAAATGAAAATAGCATTTTAAAGATAAGAGACCAATAAAAAAAGGAATGTGATATAAAAAATGCACATCTCTGATTAATTCAAACCTATTTTTACTAAAACTATACCAAATCTAGTTTGTCTTCCGAATTAGAAGTTAAAATGAAAAAAAAAATTAAATCGCAAGATAAAAGTGTTAATTTCGAAGTAAAATTTTATCTAAAATTTTATTTTATGTCAGTTTTTTATACTTCAAAAACTGGATGGTATATTCAAAATATTTATAAACTTCCTGAATGTAATATAGGCAAGCAAACCAAATTGAATTTCTTTCATCTATTAAGATTATATGCCATAAGGTCACTAGCAGTTTTATTTACACTATTTATTTAACAGTTTTTTAATTTCAATTTGTCCAAATCCATTTGAATGTTTCCGTTGAATATGTTTACTTTTAAGAATACTTTAAGGACAGAAAAACTTTCTTACACTCTGAGGATAAGTTACGGACGCATTTTGCTATATAATATTTACGGATGTACATCGAAAAAAATACTTCTTTATAGCAAAATCGAATCATCATTTCATTCATACCCGTGTTGGTGTAACTTGATGTTAACGTAAAATAACGCTTTCATAACATTTCACTGAGCGTCGTGTAACACGTACATATGTAACCAATAAAAGCGGCGCCGACACGCGGAGCGGGGTCAAGGTCTTTCTATATAGACATACATATTTATGTATACCAACAACCGAATCTTTTTAAACTCAGATTAATTAAAGGAGCATTAGTAGTAATTAATTACACTGATTCACTCCACACATAAATATTATTATTTATGTCCTTATTTATAATCAAATTATTTGAATATTATTTATATATTCTCCCGATATCCCTCTATTCTTTTACATTTTTAATATATATTGATCGGAGACCTCTTATATTTCAGAACACTACTTACGAAACAGGTAGGCGAATAGTTACTTTCGAACATTTACTTTACATTTGTATGTTTTAAAATTAAAACAAATCGAATTGTTGTCCCCGATATCTACTAGTTATATACATCGAGGCATCCAAATAATCGATCGGGTTAAGCTTAGTATGAAAGTTATAATAAATCACGTTACTTAATAGAAAAAAAAACGTCTACGGTAGTAGTAAAGAAGTAAATTAGGAAACAATTTAAATTGTATCCACATATAAATTTATTTCAAGATTACTAAGTTATTACCCGTACGTTTTTTTTTCTCCTTGTATATTTTATAACGTATCAATAAAATTAATTTATTTTTGGTAACTAATAAAATAATATGTTAAGTATGTGATTATTCAACTAAAGTACGTGTATATGTATATTTAAACGCATCAGTGTCTTGGCCAGGAAGATCCTACGGGTTACCTATTGCAGAACAAGGATTTCTTTCTTTTCATATAATTTCTTCAATTTGATACATCTTATATTAGCTATTTGCAATGATAAGATTCAACCTTTTTACAAGAAAATTTTTAAATAACACCACCTTTCCCGTGTGAGCGAATTCGTTGGCTTCTCTTTAATTTGATATCGTACTCGGCATGATTAAAAAAACAATTGTATTCAATTCGGCCGTCAAGTAACTAATTATCTCTTGTTTTACATTCTAATATAATTAGATACCACTGTAACGGATACGAATGAATCAATACCTTATTTATTAAAGACAAATTAATTATTTTTTTAAGTAAAACTTCTTTACGCACGCTTGACTTGGGGAGTAAGCTGGTGAATGCGTAACGAGAGCGTTACGAAAAGTGTGATCGGGTGAGGCGAACGGAAGTTGGGAGGGAGATATAACTTAGTGAAGACAGAAAGAAAGAGAGTTACGTTTCGTATATTACTGTAGAGACAAGAGAGAGAGGTGCGAGCACACATTTTCTTTCTCTCTTTCTCTCATAGCCAGTTATGTTTCGTATATCTAAGACACAGTGCAAGCCTATTGTCTGTATCACACTGTAGGAGCAAGAGAGAGCAGTGCGCGCACATTTTCTTTCTCTCTTCCTCTCATAGCCAGTGCATGAAATATATATATATATATACATATATATATATATATATATATACGCGAGTTTGCTAGCGTTACGCGAACGGTGATTTTTTGATTATTTTGTAATTTCATTTCGTTCTTGAACAATTTTATAAATTATTATTTTGTTAACTACATTAAATATTATTCGTTTAAAGTGAATAAAATTGTAAATTAATTTTAAAGTTCATATTTTGTGAATTTGAAGTTTTACTCAGTCGTGTGGTCTAAAGCACACTCGTTTTTTTTATTTAAAATCATACTTCGGGGTAATCGGGAGAATACAGATTTTCATTGGTCTCTTATTGTCCTGAAACACTTATCAATTACGTAAATAATTGTCGTAATAATTATTTCACACACAACTATCTACTTCACAATTCCTGAGAACTCATTTTACCAATAAGCTTTGTGAGATTAACTTTTTGCAAACTCAATGAAACAATAGACATTATTTCTGATATGTTGTAATGTCCTTACCAGATTGTTCGTAATGTTTTGTAGTGGTATTATTGTTATTGTTTGTAACATTACGATCGCTCAAAGTACGTACTTGAGATAATTGATATAAAAAAATATTATCTTGGAAAAAAGCATTAAGATAAATCTAGTCATTAATAATGAAAAGTTGTGCAAATATATTATGTATGTTTTTAATATGTAATGAAAAATATTAAAAAACTCTTAAACTCGTTAAATAATAAACATCAGTACAATTTACAAAACTTTAATGACGGTAGTGTAATTTACATGAAGGTTCATATTACATTTTAGAGATATTTTAGCTGACGAGTTTTACTTAGAAAAACAATTTTTTACGGCAAACGAATTTACAAAACCAAGAATGTAGACTGTGCGTTTTGTCCGTTTCCGCACCATCTTCCAAGTTGGGTACAACGAACATTTTTTAACATATTTTTGTCAACAGGTCTGATTCATGCTGAGATTCAGAAAAAAATACTTCTCGCCATTTTCTTCGTCGATTTTCTGAATCCATATGCTCTTTGAGTCTTTCATCTTCCCTCTATTTAGAATCTTGCTACTTGCTACATCATATACTTGCTACTAATTGCTACTAACGAATCAATAAGATCAATATTATAATCATCAGTGCAATAATTGTAACAAAAATTAACGGCAGAAGCTTCAGGCGCGGTATTATGACATGATTACTCAGGAAGATTGCCACAAATAACGGAGTAATATAATCAGACTTTTCTGCATCCACAATTTGCAGCGCACTCTTACAGTTAGAGATGATATTAGATATTGATGCATAATTAATCAAAATGAAGTTTAATTTTTGTAATATAAAGGCACTCGTCTATTTTTATGCGAAAAAATTACAATTATTTGAGATATCTTCGAGACGACGCCTTTTCTACACGTCGATAGTCTTTTTTCTTTGTTTTTCTGACATTTCATATATATATATACATTTAATAATAAAACTGTGGAATTAGCGTTTATACGGTTGAAGATGTTTATGAAAAATGATATAAGGGGACATAATAAAAGTAAAAAAAAATATAACTTTTTTTGGATTTTTTTGTCTGTTTGTATGTATATTCTTTCGCGCATCACGCAAGAACACTAGACTTCTAATGTTATTTCATTTCTCTAATTAACTTCTTTTGGACTAGATTTTAGACCTATTTTAGACTTCTTTAAGACCTAGGGTAACAAATAGACTTTGTTTTATTGCAATCCACGCACTAAAAAAGAAGACAATTTAAAATTCAATGCAAAGCACACTCGCTTGAAAAAAAAATGATGTTGTAATGATTATTGATGGCGTTAAGTATATTTTGACCTTCCCTCTTATAGTTTACTTACTAATATTTCTCAAAGGTTCACTTAAACGAAGTCAAGTAGCAATATAATATGTCTAAGAGATTTATTCTCTCTACCGTTAAACTACCGGAAAACGAAGTGGGAAATAACTAAACGTCTTATGCATCGTAATTTTGTACTCACTTAAACATCTGACTGTATTTGATTTTGTGTGAAGATTATAGTAAACAAGGCATTGGCAAATATAAAAATAGCTAAAATTAAACAACAGCGAATTTTTTAAACGTCTGTCGCGAAACCAGTGTTGTTCGTTTGTGATGTCATTGACCTTTATATTTTAAATAGATATTACCAAGCAAAATTAAATAGAATAATTTGACTAGCACATAGAGGCTCTCTGTCTGAACTGTCCACGTGAAATGCGAAGATGTTTTGGATACAGAAGTTACGTGCGTAGTCATATTTAGAGCGAGGTGACATAAATACCTCATATATTTTATGATTATAGACAGACCAACACTGAGTTTCGTGGATGAGTACAAAGTAATAATTTTTAAAATAATTAATTCAGAAGGACGTCTTAAATAAAAATAATAAACGTGATTATAGAACAAGTAAAGGCGTGAGTAATGTAGTGAAGAGTAAATTTGACGAGGAATAAGTGTGTTTAGCAATATCTGTACACATGCTAACAATCCTATAGTATTGATAGTTTTGATACATGGTCAATTAATGCTAAAAATTGTATGCGTAAGTAAATTTTTATTTTCGCGTAAGAAGAAGTTATGTTTAGAAGCCGGAACAATTACGAATACGTGCGACCATTAACAAGATTCGTAGCCAACAATAGCGTACGTAAGAGTGCGTAAGTTTTTTGAAGTAATACTTCTTTACTCACGCTTGACATGGGGAGTAAGCTGGTTAATGCGTGACGAGAGCGTTACGAAAAGTGTGATCAGGCGAGGCGAACGGAATTTGAGAGGGAGATATAAATTAGTGAAGACAGAAAGAGAGAGAGTTACGTTTCGTATATTACTGTAGGGACAAGAGAGAGAGGTGCGAGCACACATTTTCTTTCTCTCTTTCTCTCATAGCTAGTTATGTTTCGTATATCTAATACACAGTGCAAGCCTATTTTCTGTATCACACTGTAGGAGCAAGAGAGAGCAGTGCGCGCGCACATTTTCTTTCTCTCTTCCTCTCATAGCCAGTGCATGAAATATATTTCATACACTGGCTATGAGAGGAAGAGAGCGATTATGTAACGCTAGCAAACTCGCATATATATATATATATATATATATATATATATATATATATATATATATGTATATATATATATATATATATATATATATATGTGTGTGTGAGTTTGCTAGCGTTACGCGAACGGTGATTTTTTGATTATTTTGTAATTTCATTTCATTCTTGACCAATTTTATAAATTATTATTTTGTTCAATACATTAAATATTCTACGTTTAAAGTGAATAAAATTGTAAATTCATTTTAAAGGTCATATTTTGTGAATTTGAAGTTTCACTTCAGTCGTGTGGTCTAAAGCACACTCGTTTTTTTTTAAATATGAAGTTATGTTAACAAACTAATAGAAATATTTGTAAATAAGCTATATATGAAATAGTAAAAAACGTGGAAAATCAAGAAAAACAAGCATGGGCGAAATTGCGTAAAAGGTTATAATGTACGAAATAATTAAAATATTATAGAGTTTATGAAACAACGTGTGAGAATAAGTGAAGAAAAAGATACATGTCAGGACAAGGAAAAAGATCTATGCTTAGTTTGTCTAAGTAAGAAATAGGTTTAAATCTATATCTGTTTCTCGCTTATAGATAGATGCTCAAACCAGAGCGAATGTCGTTTCTTCCACAAAAATTAATTTTGAAAGATGAAACTTGGACCATTCATTGTCCGTGCAATTATCTAGAATTAATCATCAGACTTCTGAAGATAGGATCCTATAATCAGCCTCACGTTAGATATAAATTTTTATGTTACATGGTCTTAATATCATTACGATTATAACAATGGGCGGTAATAGCGTAGCTTTGTAGCAGTAGAATTAGGTGTTTGCTACAGTGGCTGTGCAGAAAATAATTATAAAGATTTCGTGGGAATACGCCCATCAAAGAGCTGATCGAACCATCGCTATATCAACGCACGTTTTCGGAAAAAAATTGGTGAAATTCTCAATTTTTACCATTCAAAATTAAAAAAAATATATATTTATTTACTCTTCAATACAACTATATACTGCAATATATGTACACGGCCTTTATAGAATAAAATTTAAAGAAGTTAATAAATTTTTTTTTATTATGAAAAGCTTAAATTTGACATGCGGATAGGTAAAACGAAAAGGATGAGCATGGATGAAAATAGGATGTAAAAAGAGACTAAGTAGACAAGTAAAATTTTTTTCAAATGACTTTGAAAACTTATATGTACGGTACTTTTGATGTAAGGTTCCAATTAATTTCTTACTCGTGTAAATAGTAAGAAGAAAACTTACTGGCTTAAACAGTAAAGAAATGTACATTAATGGAGAAACAATGTTTAGTGTGAGAAATATGCGTAAATTCTTGGAATGTAAACTAAGACCATAGGCATATAAGTTCGTAAATCTGGCACAGAGGTAAGAAGGGCTAAGTCAATTGTTTAAAACGTTATAAAGTAACGAAACAACATAAAGATAGCGTCGATCACTAATCGCCTCTCTTTTGAGTCGTGATATAAAATCCGAAATGTAACCATATTGTTTGAGGTCAAATATTCAACGAACGCATATATCCTGAAGTTTTTATAGTTAGTTAGTAACTTGTTAGTAAAACCTGGATAGCATACATCCACACAGACAAGTAAAGGTATTAAACGATCCGTTGGAGACATTTTAAAGATACTTCATACCGAAGAAAGAGTTTTCCTACCTAAGAATCGACGACTGACATCGTTTACTTAGGACTACCAACTAGTATTTGATGGATCAATATACATGCTATGTACATACGTATATAAGCATCCGTTTGTCAAATCTTTAAAAAAATTAGTTCTTCAAATAAATACTCACGGATCGGTCCCACCGGCGTGGTAGTAAATTAACCCGAACGCCACGTAGGCAAGTGCCAATAAGATGGGTTGGTAGAAGTGGAGCAGCCGAAAAGGATGAGCTGATAAAAGCAACTGCAGCAGCATCACAGCAGAATTGATTGCGTGAACTGACACGTCCGTCACTACTGAGTTAGCGTACACCCCTGGAATTATATACTTAGAAAATTTTATCAATTTTTTAACTTTATACTACCCCATCAAGGGTTATTCTACCGCATATAATAGAGTGCAATAACATGATCACATACTGACAGAATATTTCGTCATTTCGCCACGGTATCGTTTTAATGAGACAATGAGTGATCAACATCAAACAGCGCATGAGATCTCTATGTACCATTAATGCACTCAATACAATAGCAGTTATTTGTTCAAATATTGGTGGAGTTTTTATCTCGCTTTAGGTTAACAATGGTGGTTGGGAGATAATGATACTAGACGATAAAATTATCTAATCTGGTACTGCAACTTCCACTTGATTTTGAAATTATTATGAAAAAGGTAGCTGACCTCTCTATTACAGTATACATACACAATATCAAATTAATATACATAGGTATATCAACTTAGTATTGTGTATGTATATTATACTCTTACAGTAACTTTAATCTGATACTTTATCAGACTTAAGATTTGAGTGTCAATCTTTTTGATGTTGAACAATCTTCAAACTGCGCTTTTTTACTCGTATTAGTACTACGTATACCACAGTTTACGAAAAGACAAAAATGCAAAAGCAGCAAGTAAAATGCAAAATTTTGGATGCAAAAAAATTGTAATTTCTGTATAAAAAAACTTTTAAATTATCAGTGACATATTTTTTGTGGATATTTACCGATATTGTTACAATTTGATTTTTTAATTTTATTCTTATTTAAATTCGCTACAATTTCTACCACCATTTGGATTCAATGTAAAGTTGTATGCTTCTAAAATATGTTTTTAAATAGTGGTACGAGCTTTCAAAATGCCTCTGTTCGAATAAGTACCGCCACAAAAAGAGCAACAAAGCAAATTTTATACCAATTCCAATACATTATTCGATTGTCGTAATATTCCAATACATGTTACGACGGCCCGAAATTTTCTACCATAGATGGATAAAATTGAAATGACGTCGGCGATTAAAAAATACTCTTCACTTACTATTTGGATGGTACAGAATGGCCCAGTAAAATACGGTGATAAGGAATGCCGTCACCGTAGTCGTGTTGAACATCACCCAATATAGCTTCACATACCAAGGCAGGCGCGCCTTGTATTCTGAAAGATAATACAACTGTTTTTAAATTCCATAAAAGTATGATAATAAAGATCGTTATATAAATATATATATATATATATATATATATATATATATATATATATGTATGTATATATATATATATATATATATATATATATAAATTAGATTTTGTATTATACCCTATTTGTATTTTCAGAGATTTAGAATCATTGGTTTTTAGATATTTCCCTTTACGTGTGCTATAATATCTCCCATTAGGCCAACTTTCAAAATTGTAGTCGGCCGGAAGTTTGCATAGGATTACAAGACCCAAATACCAAAATATCTGGAGAAAACTTCAAAATGTCGGGATTTTGGGTTTATTGACGGGTGGCATAAAAGTTGATTTTGAAAAAAAACTTTTAGTATTATTTTTAAAATCAACTTTCTTAAAAAAATTACATTATTTAGTAAATATTGAACAATTTTGATATCAAATAAACTTACACAGCATTGACTAGCTTAATTATTACCACTTGTATTTGGTAATTTACTTTACTGACTCCACCAGTTTGGATCTTTGAAAGTCTCAAGAAAACACTTAAAATGAAAAAAAAATTAATATCAAAATTTGATCGAATTTCTTATTCGGCTTTAATTAAGTCGAAGTCGGCTTTAATTTCGTAGAATATCAGCTGAACCTAAGTTTTCTCTCTTTTTGATATAAATTACGGAGAAGACTGGACATTATTTTAAATTAGGCATTATTCATAGATATTGATAATACAAATTGTTTTAAATTTTTGAGGTCGTTTTGGGAGCATTTTTTAAACAAATATGACCAAATCTTATTAGTCGACATGTCTTTGTTGGGAGATGTTTACGAAGAATAAACCACCATTATCAATGTCTTCAGGAATGTTAAGTACGTTGAACAATACGGAGAGCGTTTCCCATGTAAATAAACTAATGTCTTTTAGAGTCAATACAGAGCGATTTTTATATAAAGAGTTATTAGAAAATAATAGCCTTCTTGCAAGTACTGAATTGCTCGGTTTAAAAAGAATCGCGAACTTTTTTAATTTCGTTTTATTTTTGCTTCCGAAAACTTATCATCCAGTCTGTTTTTGTGGTGGTTACTCAGTACATCATCAATGCCAAATCTGTTGAAATCCTCTCCTTCTGAAATCCTCTCCTATTTACGTTCGTTAATATCTTCACTTTTTTTTTCAAAATTGCTTAGATTTTTAGATACATATTTTATTATATTACAATTCCCATATTTCCTTTCGATATTCATCTTTTCCTTTCAACAAAAAAAATACTCTTTCACAACAGACCACTTTTGCAGCAAACGATTTTAAGCGGACAAAAGAGGTAATCATCTTGTTGGTATACGACGAAGAATATTCTTATACTCGACCCTTCAAATAAAAAACTTTCTCTTATTTTCTCAGTTTTCGTAGAATATCAGCTGAACTCATTGATTGTTTTTATAACAGTGCTTTTGATATTTACAGACAAAATTTTAAGGGCATATTTGACTCAATTTTTTATTACATAGCAGTTACAGTTGTCTTTTACCAAGTGTTTGTTTGTTTCTTGGGACAAGGAATTGTATATGTGATAATTTACAAGTGTGTTATCTGCACTATAAGCAGTTAACTGCTAATTTTAAGTCATTTTCGTCTGTTACTATTTTTCCGAATATACACTAGGATCACTCAAACAGATCCTCATAAACATCCAACATATTTTTTCATATTCCTGTGTCTCTACAGTCTCTACTCTTGTACAGCATACAGATAGGTTTTATTGTTTCCAATCTTAGAAGTATTGCTTCCTACCGAAAACTAATTAGCGGTATTTCATTCCGTAACCACTTGTTCCCGTACAGATAGATGGAGCAAGCACATTACGTGCTATTACTGCAGCTTTTGTGCGTCTACAATAAATTTTAGCGATAATTTTGCTATCATAATACACGACATAATATGATGATATTTTCTGTGATAATAAAAATTGCTGGTGTTTTTGTGTCAAATTGTGTTTGCCTAAACTATAATTAAAATATCAGATTGAAACAACATCCATATAGCAGTAAAATATTGTTTTTATCCATTTGGAGTAATCAGGATGACTTTCCCATTGATTACAATAAGTCGATTTTTTTAAATAGTCCAAGTTCAATCTTCTCTTTGTCTTTGGATGGTTTAGTCCATTCCCAATGAGAAATGTAAAATAAAACAGATATTATTGTTGCTTATTGCAAATATGTCTTGTTTACAATTACTTAACATAAAACTAAAATTTGTAAGTACAATTTGGTTATTATGAATCAATAACAGGAGATAAATGAGAAATTCTCAATAAAGGAATAAATAAAATTTTGATGTGTAGACATTTGAAATTAATTCATTTTCAGTTACTTTGGAGCATTAATGAAATTGCATATCAAATATCATAAAACAAATCACCAATCCATCAAACAGCATACAAATAAACATACAAAAAAAACAATTTCTGAAAAAAAAGACTATACAAAAATTACGATTTCATGATGTACAGAGAAAAACCTTTAAATTATTTTTAACACATCTTTGCGGAGCTATTACAGGCAGTACCATAAAGTTATTTTTTAATTATATTCTAATCTTATGCAAATCTCATAATTAAATGTATAATCTCGTAATTATATTCTGATCTCGTAACGGTCTCACTATTTATTCGTATCCCATGAGCAATTGCTGACGCGCAAAACTAAATATCAATGGTTTAACGAGAAACAGCGCTGTAATTATGCAAATATGAGTTCGATTTTTTTCCAATATATAATTGCAAAAAAATCTAACTCTTTATTCTCGTTATTTCTAAGTTAAACAAAATTCTACATACCATTCCTACTCGTATATGCTTCATCTAAAGTAAGTGTTCTAATAAAAACAAAGTTGCTGACAATTCTATATGAACTCTACTCTCATATATTGAGAGTAGAGTTCCCTTGAGATGACAGAGTGTACAGTATCAGTGCCTTAGTGAGATGTAAAGGCAACTATTATCATTCAAAACTGCTGTGAGATCACCTGTATAATACAAGGCTCTGTCCTAAGAAGCCGTGAAAAAGTATGGATGTAAAAGAAACAAAGGAGTTCCGAATTTCTTGTTTTTCTATTAATATTTATTTTCGGCGATGTCAATGAGTTTGGTTGTTATAGTCTTCTAATTTTAGGAAATCTAATATAGTCTCTATGTCTAGTCCTTACGTCTCTCTTTGAATATTAGTATCAAAGACTTTATTACAATACTGTTTATATAATTTTCTTGTTAGTGTAAAAACGTATCAAAATCTAGTACTAAATAAACTCCTTTATATTGCAAATTAAAGGAGTATCCTCTCCAATTCTCAAAATTAAAATATCACGTTGTTCACTATTATAAAAAGTAACTAAATACTCGAGTTCATGTTTGAAAATAATATTTTTATTTGGCTATGCGAATGAAAATTTTTATATAAAAATATGTCTAGTAGGGTAAGTACTGTAGTTGTCATAAATCCGAAAAAAAAGGTATTTATTATCTTATTTCAGAAACGAGTCAATTAACAGTTTGAAATGTTTGTAATTTTAAACACAAAAATTAGTTGAAAGCCACGAAACAATAATACGATTCTATGTAAGTTTATAAATTTTTGTAGATCACACCTTTGACTTTGCTGTATATATTGCGCACTCGTTGCTACTACGGACGTTAGCACATGTTGGAAAACCATTAAAAATATTTCCATTTTCCAACAACATTGCGTCATTATATAACTTTAAAATGACTACCAGCGTAGCTTTCCGTATCAAATAAATATGAAACGTGAATGAAATTTTATGAAACAACCTCGTCTTGAGGTGAATTTTCGGCGAACTTTTTAAACACCATTATAAAATTAGACCAAGTTCATCCTTGTACGAATTTCGATTTTGGCTTAAGCTATTTTCGTGTCAAGTTTTATCCCGACCAAATGAGAAATATGGTTTCCAAAGAGTATGAACAAATTTCGTTATATCCCATTATGTGTATAACACACACACACACACGCACGTATGCACGCATGCACACACTCACGCAAGCACGCACAGATGCACGCACGCACGGGCGCACGCACGCACGCACGCACACACACACACAAACATATGTATGTATTTGTGTCTGAGGACCATGATCGATAAAATAAAGTAAAATCACTTCGAAATTCAAATGTCCAAATATCCGCAATGGTGTATATGTTTTTAGGTAACCAAATTCATCCAAAAGCATCGAGATTATTTTTGACAGTAAAAATAATCTTAATATCAATGCTGTTTTTTCTTAAAATGGCTTCGTCTAAACACCTCATCAAATTTTCGTATACATTTGTTTTCGAATCGCTGGAACCCGTTACCTTATGGGCTTGATTTGGGTTAATGTGAATATCTATATTTCAATTTAAATAAAATATTTTCCAACATTCCACCAAACGACTGTTTACACAAAACCTCAAATACAATGAAAATAAGTAAAAAAAACGTGATAATTATGCAGAACCATTAACAATTGTTTAAAGTTTACTAGAATAATATTAATATAAATATCTTCAAATCTTTTAGAAAAATCCTCTTGTTGATTACACATACACAGGTATTACCACTAAACGCTAACTTGAATATTACTTCCACTAAAAATTGTCATAGCAAAATTAGAAATTTAAATGAGAATAATGACATCAGTAGGGATTAAAAGACCTTACGAGGTAAACCTAATTGACCTGTAATTTTAAGTTGCGCGTATACAAACCGTTTCGCGTGTAAAAACCAAGATTAAAAAAAAATGGATTTACACTTACTGCTAAATAATTCAAGTAAAACTCGTTTCATGACGTGAATCGTTTGATTTAAAGAGGAATAAACATTAAAAAATAATGCCTTTTATTTTAAGATTCGACGGTCATTACAAAAAAAAACGAATAAAAATTACTGCTAAATAATTCACATTAACCAGTTCTGGTGAATGGGTGGTATTTATTTTTGTTATGTTCTTTATTGATATTTTATAATGATTTTATTACATTGGTAGGTAATCTGATTTTATGGAGACTTGGTAATAAATAGCTTGCAATAATTTAAATACACGTGTCATATTCCTTATTATATCAACGGAATTCCAATGATATAATAAGGAATATAAGAAGGAAATACAATGAGTGTTTAACACGAATTATAACCTACCTGTGCTTGTTTCTGTACAATTATACGTACCTCCTTTACTTTCATATATATATATATATATATATATATATATATATATATATATATATGTATATATATATAAAGTAAATTACCCCATTTTTTCTGCAATTAAATTATATGTAGTTTAATTACATGTTACAATTTCTGTACTTGAATTTTTTATTTACGTTTTTTGTTTATAGAACATCCTCTACGTCTTTACTAACGCCCCCATGTTGTCATTAAATAGCTCCAAAGGGAAACTGAAACTATGGATTATTAGAGATCTGAGTCAATTAAAAATAAAGGCCTAAAATTTATTAATCATGTCTTCAACAACAGTTGACACTCGGGATTCTTTACGTTTGGACAGCAATTTTCGTAGACACATCTTTCTTAAAATATGAAAATCGTGCTTCTTTGTCACCATGTTTTTTTTAATTTTTTAGCAACGGCAAAAAAAAAAGGAATCGTGAAAAAATCCAAGTCGATATTTTAAAGGAAATTGAATTGTACTAACAGAGTATAAAAGCACTGTGTGTGTATGCATCGTACGATGTAGCGATTAAACAGTTGGACCAATTTCGGTAAAATCCTATATTTTGGTATTTTTCATAAACTTTAATTTATTAAAAATTTCGGTTACCAAAAAATTATAATCTTTTTCTCAGAAATCGCTCCAAAGATTTTCCTAAAATTTGCCATAAAATTAAAGCTTTTTAATCTAACTCATTTTCTCAGAAAATATATAATTAGTATTTTTATCATCCGAAATTCAAGTAATTGCGTTCGTTTATATGGTAACTTGGCGCGGGTTGCGCGACATGGCACTGGGTTGTGCTAAGAACTCGACGATACATATACTTTAAAAGCCCAGAAATAAAAAGTAAAAACGGTACAATTTTACTGAGACATTATAAAAGACATTCTCAGTAAATAATAAGAGAATTATGCTTAAGGGGCGTCAGGGTCATAGTCATGACCAGTAATAAAGACAAAATTTGATCTTAATAAAATTTTCAAAGTTTTTTGGACATTTAACATTTTCGATAACTTTCGACCCCATGTCAGTTTTGTTGTTGCGGTTAGTACAAATTGCCTCCATTTGTTTCTTATATTACAAGAATTTTTGAAAAGGAAATTTTCTTAGACATTTCGATTTATTTTTGGAAAATATTTACGTACTTTGGACATATTTTAAGCAGTAATTCGTAAAAAAAAATCGCAAATGGAGGCAATTGGTACATGCCACAAAAATTAACATAAAGTTAAAATTTTCAAAAACTTGCAAAGTTCAAAAATCTCGAAAAATGCAAAGTTATTACTAAGATGAGATTCGTTCTATTATATTTATAAGGGTAATAGCTTATTACCACAGCTATTACCCTTATAAATACGATTTACACATTACAGGCCATAGGTATGCTTGTATATAACATAATATTTCACATTATCTAAAGTTTTCTTAAACTCAATAAGACAAGTTTCATTTTTATGCGTTTATATCTAAAGCTTTTTTAAACTCATTATGACAAGTTTCAGTTTTATGCGTTTATATCTAAAGCGTTTACAAACTCATTATGACAAGTTTCAGTTTTATGCGTTTATATCTAAATAAAAAAAAATTAGAAGCATCCGTTTTATTTTTAAAAACATGGAATTACTAGTTTTTAAATCACGGAAGAATGTGATATAAGAACTGAAAATTTGGCACAGTGATACAGCACGTTAACTCTCGTTTGTATCAATAGTTAACACTCAAAAATATTCGCATGGAAATGTTAAAGATAAGCAAATTATTTGATTTTTTCTTTGATTTCTCCTATTATGTAACGTATCATTTGATAAAGCAAATAACAAAGATACCAAAAAAAAATTTTCGGAAATGTATTTAAAATAAATTGTTGAAAATATCCACAAAAAATATGTACAGTACAATTATTAAAAATCAGTGTAAAGTTAAAATGGGAAAAAAACAGCTCACTAGAAGTTTGAACAGGATAAACCTTAGTTTACCAGTATTTCAAATAGATGTTACTATGGTCTAAAAAGACAACTCAAATCAGAATTCATCTCTATTAATACAAAAATAAATTTATATAAAACTCTCATCAGACCTATCATTTTGTACGGTAGTGAAACCTGGGCAATCAATAAAACAGAAGAGGCTACTCATCTTTGAAAGAAAGATCCTTCGATAAATTTTTAGAGCGATGAAAGAAAATAATATCTGGAGAAGCTTATATAACAATGAAATTTATACTAAATATGAGCAAGCAAACATTTTGAGAGTAATCAAGTCCTACAGAATCAGATGGTTGGGACACGTTTTTCGACGGGAAGATCTGGACCCAGTTAAAAAAATTACGTTCGCGAATATTGAAGGTACAAGGAGAAGAGAAAGACCATCTACAAGGTGGTTGGACAGTGTAGAGAAAGACTTAAAAATTTTGGGTGTCAACAGGTGGAGAAACCTTGCATCGAGTCGTACTACCTGGAGGGAGCAGATTGGAAAAGCCTTGGCTTGCACCAGGCTGCAGTGCTGACAGAGAAGAAGAAGAATCCTTAGTTTACCTTAAATATTTATGTACGTCCCGTAGGGCGTGTTCTACTCGTACTTGCAGGTTTCTATTTAAAATAATCTGTCAAAATTGAGATAATATAATGATAATAATGATTACTCCTAACTTAAAAATATTCCGAGTCGTTGTCTGTTAGACATGATTTTGCAGGTTATATCGAGAATGTTTCATCGCTTATTGATGGAAAAATTTCCATTTTTAATTTTATTAGTCGTAAGTCTCAAATCAATTTTCTATCAAAATATTCTTATTGAATTGATAAACCGTTCAGTTGACTTTTGCGTGAGTCTTCTTCGAACGATTTTTCTAGGGAAATATTAAGGTAGTTTTACATGTTTCAGGATGGGTTTTGCACAGGTCTTACCAATATTTTAGAATGTAGCAGTAAATTGAGTAGATGGCTGAAGAAAAAAACGATTGAACCTGGTTTTCTTGTTCTCGCCAAATTCTTGAAACACCAAACGGAGTTCCATTTTTTTTGTTTCGACTTGGTTATTTCTCGGTTACTCTAAAGTTGCTTAACAATTGCAATGCTATTTTTATCTTGATGGGATACATTCCTATATACTCCTTTATTTCACATTTCTGGGACGGTGTAATATCCACACGTGCATGAAATATGCGAGGAAAACTACATTAAATAAAAGGGTCCAAATAAAATTCCTCTAATGGTATATTCAGGAAAATACTTAGTGAAATTAAATTTATTAACTGTGAACAATTACTAAATATTGATGAAAATCATTACATAATAGACCAAATAAAACAAGTTTAAAATATATAACAATGTGAATTATGTGAAAATGCGGTTTAAATAATTTGAAAAATCATTTGCACCAAGAAACAAAAAATTAAAATGCAAATAAATAATATCGACGTTTTTTGTCCCACACTAGCACGTAGCCAGTATAGAGTACGGTTTTTAAATAACAACGATTAATATAAATCATTTGCAAGTTTTTTGTTTTATTTCAGTTTTAGAATTAATTTATAGGGACGCCTCCATTAGTGTATAGAATATTACTTGTGTAATTGTTTGAAAATTGAATTTGTTTTTAATTTATTTGATTTGAAATTTTAAAACCGAAACTTATTACGAAATATAAGGTACCGATAACCATTATAATGGTAGCTTCCATGTTTCCACACAGAGCAAATTCTATTACGGGTTATAAGGTATAATATGATAGTGTTTTAGAATGAAGTTGTAATTATGCCAGATAGTAGGTATGTTATAAGATATAATATGATAGTGTTTTAGAATGAAGTTGTAATTATGCCAGATAGTAGGTATGTTATAAGATATAATATGATAGTGTTTTATAATGAATACACTAATACTGACCTTGGATTGAAAAGGTTAATAATAATGTTTAATGATACTTAATTACGAGTAAAACCATGGAATAATGGAAACTTACAAAAAGTAAATTAGCAAGTCTGAAATGTTTATAGTTCATGAAATAAACCATTTGTATGCAAAATCTTCATATGGTAATTAGATTCTAAATTATTTGTGCTCGAAAATGAAAATTGATCCCTTAATAAAAGTTCTTTTCACGTTGAATGCTGTATGTGGTCTTCCAATAAGAGAGTCTATTTTTTAAGTCTAATTATTTTATTTTTACTTTGAGGTACATCGAAACAGAATTTTAGGGATGTGATCACTGGAGCTTTGTCTGGAACTTTGACCGGGAAGACAGACATAAAGTAAGCTGATTGTTGCGAACAACGCTTTTAATGTTGTTCATTAGGTAGTATTTTATTTTGTGAAACCTGATATTTAATATGGCTTTATAAAAATAATCCAAATATGTTAAATCATACCATCTTTTGGTTTACACCACTACAAAATGACAAAGTTTTTGAATTTTTTTTCTTTAATTTATCATTCGTGAGCAGTATGGTACTTAGCATTATCAGTTGAGGTTAAAAATAATCATAGCTCAGCCAAAAATAATATTCAGTTTTGTACTCATACGTACACATTGACATGCATAGCTTACTGACGAGAATATGTCAGGTTCCGAAAAGAAAGATCGGCGATTCACAAAAATCAGGTAAACAGTAATTTTTTTGGGATACTTGCCATTTTTTTGGGATACTTGCCATTTTTCAAAAATTCATTGGAAAAATCCAACTATGTTTGCTACCAATGCCTGTTTTTTTTTCTAAATCGGACGATTATACACACGTAAATTTCGCGTAACCCAAAACGTCTGCCGAAAGATACGTCCATTTTGATAAGAAGCTTTACCCATTTTTACACTTTATGAAATCGTGTAATTTTTCAGTATTATTTATCAATATAAACAAATTTATAATTTAGGCAAAATATAAATAATGTAACAAACTTGTAATTCAGGTAAAACATAAATAATGTGTCAAACTTATAATTCAGGCAAAATATAACAGGTATTGCTTCATAACTCGTCGTGGTTCTGCCTTAGACTCATAACATTTTTGTCGAATGTTGGATTTTTGTATGGTGACATCAATTTACAACCAGAATCTCAAATTCGTATTTTTAAATAAAATGCCTAAAACATTAAGCGACGTATTATTTTACCTTATATCTACAGTCAAATTGTGAAATTTCTACCTTAACCACGTAAGTGCAATTACGCGGTTTCGGTTTTTATACTAACAACATTTTGTATAAAGTGACAACTCATAAATACGCGGAGTGCTGGTGAAAAAGACAAAATATTAGCAAATCTGTGTGTTTTCATATCATCTCATTACTGATGCAAGTTTTGTTAAAACAAATTCTATTTTCTTTAGAAACATTTTATTGCATCTTCCAATATGTTGAAAGCAATGCATAATGTACGTAGGTAATAAGTTAAACCGTTTTCAATTCTGACATTTATTACAAAAAGTTTTAGTAAATCTGAACGTTCCTTGAAAAGAGTTATAATTTTAAGCGTTAATTAAATAATTTACTTTTCAAAATGTTTGTTTCAATTAATTTTGTTATATTAATATAGTTGGTTGTAATCTCGTACCCAATTGCATTCAAAATAACTATGACAGAAACTAGTAAGTGACAAAAATTGTTCAGGGTCGCTGTCAGGCATATTTTAATTAAATATGATTGGTCACGATATGTTATAAAAAACCTATTTAAAAAGTGACACATATCTTAAAATAGTATTTCCGTTATAAATTGAGACACTTTTTTGTTTTTCCTGGAAAATTAACCTTTGTCATTCACGAGTTTAACCCATAAACACAACGAACTATGTCAGATACAAGTTGTCAAAAATAAAACATCGCTACTAGAAGACATTATATATAATTAAATACAGCTTAATCTAAAGATATTAAAAGTAAAACTCACGTACCTGGGAATCCTCTCAAATACGCCTTAGCCGATATAAAAGCGCCTAGCGATGTTTCAGAGACAATCATCAGAACACCCCAGTGCGTCAAGTAAATTAGCCACTTCTCTTTGTGTCCAACCTTGAAGGTCATAAGCGTCGCAGTACCAATACACACGAATAGAACAGCACATATAGTCCGAACCACAAAGAGTGGAAGTGGTGAATCGCCTTTCTGCCAGCAACTTCTCGTGAAGTCTGCCACATCATCGTGGTCTAAGCCCATTGCACCAAATGTACACTGACGTTTACAGCAGGTAGACATTGCTGTTATTTTATGGTCTTATTTTATTGTTCAAATTTCACTAATTAGGTTTAAATTACGTTAGCTCTTTTACACTAATATTGCTATAAAAATAAAATATTTTAGTTACATATATACAATATCATAGTATAGTAAAGTTAATTTTACAAATTAAAAATGTCTGTGGAATAGTGCACAGAAGATATTTGAATAAAATAAATCGTGAAGCTTGATACTTTCTTAATAACAAATGCAGGAAAATTTATAGAAATAATTTCTCATAATATTCAAGTTCCGTGAATAAACGTAAAATTTGTCCGACATTGAGCGGAGTTCGTCAAATTGTGTTTGCTTTGAATATTAAATTTAATTATAATATTCTGAGCTCCTTTTAGACTTTTTCCAAAGCGAGGATATTCAAACACACTTTTTTATTTGATAAAGTCAATGCATTGGTGAGCAAAGACAAAAAAAAATGTTTTTAGCTGAACTGTTACCCTGAACCCACATACTTACATTCGTACAAACAGGCATTTTTATGTAGGTACGTACGTGTACAAAAGTAAAAAAATTCTTTGACCAAATTTAGCTCCCATATTATTATCAATTTGCCATTACCATTCAAAAACACCTCTAATAAATTATATTTTAGTTTTTTTTAAAATTTTTTAAATGTGAATAAGTTTTTAAAGCCAGCATTTTAAATGCAATGTATTTCGTTATTCCGTAATTAATCAATATATTTCGTTATTCCGTATATTTCGTTATTCCGGAAAAATAACCGTGTGTCGCACAATAATATTTTACTATTAAGACGACCCTAATGTCACCTTTTGGCTCCACTAACAAGCGAAACAGAAAATGTCAGTATAGCCGAGCGTTGGGACAGTAAAACGGTACCCATTTCCTACGCGTATAGTACATTTACTTGTGAGCTATGACTAGACGTTATTTATGTTTGTAATAAATCAGTTATTTACGTTTTGTTAAAAAGAAAAATATACTTTGCATAACATAAACGGTAAAGTGTACTTTTTATGTTTGGGTTTCGAGCAGAGAAAAACGTTAGCGTACGTAAAAAATATTAATATATTGTTTAAATCAGAGGTGGTATTAATGTTTAATGTTATATTTAAGTTAAATGTGTTTCCAAGTATATATATATATATATATATATATATATATATATATATATATATATATATATATACATATGCCGTAAAAGAGTTGATTATGGGTCAAAATGAAACTATGTTCGAACAAGCACGCACACATACATACGAGTATGCGTTTGCGTGTTCGAACATAATTAATTTGCGAAACCCTCTTAAATTTTGTAGTGCTCATAAAATTATGAAACATTCAAATAGAACTTACTTATAAGCCTAAACAGAAAGTAAAATGGATTTACAACAAAAGCAAAGAAAACTGTTTTTCACGCAATGTATCTGCATCAAAAACCATTATTGAAAACCAAATTATAGGCGAAAGAATAACATATTAGTTTTGCTCCCAAAATATTGTACCACAATTATGATAAATTTATTAACTTTCGCAATTGCTGAATTCTTTGCCTCCTTTATTTAATATCTGCGGTCTATTAACAGAATAACAATTTCAATATTATATATGTATACGAGGCGCAAAATTGCGTTTACTAACGTTTATCGTATAAAGAATTCAATAAGTTAGCAGCGTGTACATATACAAAATAAATTGAAAATAAAATAACAAACACAATCAAAGTTATAAATATGAATCCTGAATATATAATAACACTACTTTCTGCGCAGTCGTGTAATGAGGTTTTTTTGCAATTTTGTGAGATATAATAATTTTAATCACTGCAATATAATGGTGTAAATACTCAAACTACATTCAAAGGGTTAACATTTTATTGAGGATTACTGTATTTCAGTAATTTTTTTCCTTGCAATCCAATAATGAAACGATTTTTCGGTCATATCTGTCATCGTTCGGAATAGGTGCAACTTAAACCTTTCAATCCTCTTCAAATCTTGCTAGATGGGCAGGATTCGAAGATAGACCGAGAATTGAAGAGAGTCCTCGAATAAAAGTATGGGATTTATAACTACCAGTAAGAACGTAAGAAAGACAAAATATTACATAGAAATCTTCAAACTACATCTTCTTCCGGAATCTAAGTATTATGTGTTACGTGCTGATTGTTACAAAATAACTTTTGCTTATAAACGATAGTAATGTATCAATGTCACACGGTGCTCAAATAACTCTAAGTGTAAATACAGATCGCCTTAATCTTAAGAGATCATCACACTGACATACCCAAATTCTACATACCCAAGTCAAACAACTAAACGCGGTTAACACGTAAGTGAGCAAGTGCAAAAAAACCAATACGTATACTGATGCACTAAATATATATAATGTTTCACTTGAAATCTACTTGACTCTTTAATCCAGGAAAATTTTAGCCTAACAGATAATGGATAGAGTGCCTTGCGTCACGTTGGTTCAATGCCTCATTGACTCGCTCGACATTTACCTTAGTGAAATGATCCTTTACTCTTTCCTCCGAATTCATTTTTCGTGTTTGGTGCTTCTTTTTCTAATTCATAGAGGATCACTCAAAACAGTGAAATAGCATTAGTCTGTGATTAATTATTTTGATATATCACTTTCTTTCTTGTAATGAATTAGACAGATGTATTATATTCGCAAAATTACTAGAATCTTGTTTTATTAGGAACTAGTATCAATAAAAATATTTATGGAATGTGTTTGTACCTAATGTCCTTCCATTATATCGGTATGATTTTGTTATTATTCACATCGAAAATATAATTTAATTGCTAATTTTCAAATTATTCATCATTTACAAAGATATTCAATATCGATACTTATGGACTAGTATTAATTAGCTGCACATTTTGGCTGCTGATATCAAAATGTAATGTTATCACTCAAATACATGTGTACATTTGATTGACAGTCCTAAGCTCACAAATTACGAAGCAAAATCAATGAATTGTTCAACTCAATAAATACATAGAACGTAATGCAAGAACTATTTGATTCAGAATTAACTGAGCCGCAGTGTACCTCGATCGACACAGTTTCACTGATTTAGTAGAATCATTGAACCATTAAGGTGAATGTATTCTTTTTACTGATTCAGATTAAGTGAGTTATTGAAGTGAAAACTTTTTAGGCGTACCTGCGCAAAATGTCCGAGCGGTGAACGTAACTGAGCCATCAAGTTCGGATCGATGACGCTAAATAGGGCACTTCGGTATCCCAAGTGAACTATTTTTTAGGCGTACGAAGCGCAATATTTACAAATATCAATCGAATTACTTTTATTGGCACACCATACACACTTTTTGATTAATATTTTTTAGCGTAATTTTAAAATGCGAATGTTATTGGATAAAATCAATATAATGATCCAAGTGTATACAGTTAGTGTTTAATATTTTATTTAAGAGAAGTTTAAAAAAAAATACGCGTTTCTTATTATATATTAAAATAATAATTTTGCATTGTTCTTGATTTGCCAAATTTATATCTACCATATAATATATGTATATACATATATATATATATATATATATATATATAAATATATATATATATATATGTATATATATATATATATATATATTTATATATATGTATATATATATATATATATATGTATATATATATATATATATATATATATACATATATATTATAATTAGAAGTTTTCACTTCATAAGCACAAAATACTATTTTTTTCATTTAGGTGTGGCATTAAAAGTATTTCAGTGAGTTAATTTCAATATTATATTTAAATTTTATATTATTATGGAAATAACATTCTCTAGGAATACGATTTGAACTTGCGCCTACGCGGTTGTGACTTGACTGTATGTGCATATCGAAGGTAGCTAGACCAACTGTGTATATATTTTATATAACAAATATTTTATCTGAAATATTTAATTGTTTCCGAGTATCTAGCATCTATCAAATGCCAGAATACTCAAGTCCGTGGAAGCGTTCTATAATTCAATAAATATACTTATCCAATAATGGCATACAAAACAATTATCTAATTATCGACACCTAATTTACATGATTCTTGATATGTTTCAGTGTGGTTGAGCTTCACTTTTTACTTTCTGTTAAATTGCCCATGAAATACGTTTTAAAAGATAAAAATGGAAGATACGATAATTACGATTAAAGGTCAATGTTCACATGAAGAAGAAATTATTTACATAAAACTCGTTTTCGTGCTCAAGTCGTGTTGACCGCGTTGCGTTGCCAAACATCGACCTGACATTGACTTGCGTAAGGAATTAATTACACCCGTTTATTTTTGTCCACATGTATACTTACTCGTAAAACCGATTGCCCGGAGCTTGTGATGTAACGGTAAATAATTACAGGTAACGAATATAAGACAATCGTAAATAAATATTTAGGTTACCGCAAAGAAGATTAAATTTGCTTCACGTGAATCGCGTGTACATGTTAAAAGAAACCTGATAAGTACAGGTAAAGTTCCACGTATACTAGGTACAGACACGGTGTCCGAGAATAAATGTCGGAAAGACGCTATTCGTTGGCTATAAAAGAATAAATTGTTGTTGAAATAAAACACAAAACACGCCTTTTTCACATAACTCTTTTTAACACACCTAATACCGCTAACGCACGGACACAAGCTTACGTTAGCCGTACGCGACCACTGCCTTAACCCGAGCAGTGCGCAAGTATCGTGTTTATGAAAAAATGACAAATAATGATGAATTTTCTGAAAAGTTATCTTTTAAATTTTATTTTGACGACAATCAACTATTTTTCAGTCAACGAATAAAGTCTTTCTTTGTCCGACATTTATTCCCGGACACCGTGTATAAATATTAAGGGTACATGTGCCTAAGTACATTTGGAAATCTACCCGTACACGTAGTATTTATACAACATAATATTAGTAATATATTGCTTCCGAACATTAATTAATGTTATTTTTCACTAAGTAAATATATTGCTTAAAGTATCTATGAGAGTTTCGTAGTAATACTATTTTTTTCATAATTTAAATTTAGCTATTTCCGAAACGGATGTGTAACATGATTTTGAAAACATTTTCAGCAATATCTTCAGGACTATCCTACATAAAGTTTTCAAAAGAAATTTGGAATATTCAGCACTCACAAAAGATGGAATTAAATAGAATATATCTACGTCCACATAAATATTTTTCCGTATTTTTTAAGACATGAAAATCAATCAATTTTGACCGCTATGCCAAATTTCTAGTTTCTACTTCTAACGTTCTCTATAAAACCGACTATGATGGACAGACTGAGGGTGTGATATTACTAAGTCGATTTTTTGAGGTATGGACTCCTAATATTAACTTCAAAACACATATCAAACTATATACAATTTTAAAACGATTTAGTAATTCTTAACTGCAATTCACACAATAAATAGTTTGAAGGTCTCGAAAACATCATAAAATTTAACTAACAGTTACATTTCCACTTGCGTAGTTCCGACGATTGAAATCCGTATTTTAGACGGTCCTAAAGCATTTCGTAACAACGATGTACTCGTATGTATATTGTAAAACTTAGCAAATAGTTAATTGGTTAGTACCACAACATATGTTTCATTTCAAGGCGCTATAATAAGTGTTTATTGACCAAAAAGGCTAAGGCCGTCGATATGATTGTACCGTTACCTTCATGTTAACATTATATTTAGTATACTTAAAAATTATTAGTGTTTCGTAAGATTTTCTTAACTACTAAACATTTCGAAAAATATTTATATGCCAAAACGATTAAGCTATTCACTGAACTTTAACCGTTTTTTTATTCTTTCGAATGGTTTCGTATTGCGATATTAAATGTTATTTAAGTATTATGTTATTTATAGATACATATTTACGTGCACGGAGCTCATTAACTATCTACTAAATATGCCGATTTTTAAATAATTACGTATTACAATAATAAATACTTACTATAACATTGTGAAGGCAAATTAATATTGCTGTAATAATATAGGTCTGAAAGAATTAAGAAAATTAGAAATAACTGGATTATTTCTAACTTTCTTAATTCTTAAAGATCAACATAACATTCGTCTGTATGATTATATTCTCCATATTTTTAATGATACTAAGGTGCGGTTGCGGGCTGAAATTTCTATTAAAATTATTAAAATTTCAGGACGCAACCGCGTCGATGCTTTCGAGATGTAGTGCAGAAGAAAGATGCTACAGATACATTGAATAGCGCATTGAACTAAATTATCCCGCGCAGCTTAAATTAACGACACTACCTAAAGCATTTTAGAAGAGGCTACTAAACGCCCACAAGATACTTTAGATAGTCTATAGGTCAAACCAATTTTTTTAACAGAATAAAGTATCTATCAAAAGCTTGAAATAATAAGGACATTATCTGCCAAAATCGTCATAGAGTCACTGCAAAGAAGATTAGTAATGACTTCAGAAGATTGATAATAACTGGGATTAGTGGAGTACCTCTATTATGCTAGTACGCTGGACAAGCCATACCATATAAAATGACAGCTATTTTTGTATCTATGTGCAGTGCCGCCACGAGTGTCCCGGGAACTATATGTCACATTTAATAAGAGATGTCAAAATTTTCCATTGGATCGATATATCATATCGTAATCTACTGTATCGATACATGACAATATCACATTACTTCATATCGATACTTTTGTTAAACTGTCTCATTTTATGTTATTTTTTTATTTTTTGGGTACAAATGAAATAAAAATAAATTTGCTTACTTGCAATTTTTATATGTATTACAAGAAAAACTTTGCAACTGCCTCTAGGCGTAGCTGTTATAAAGTAAAATAAAAACATTAGAAGAAATAGAATCACCGTTTCTGTAAGACGAATTCGATAACGTGTTTTTATACTTAGTTTGGGCGAAAACGAATTCTAGTGGGAATGAGACATATAAACAATGTATCGGATATATTGCAGGTTTTATCATTCGACCGAATCGAAACGAAATAAGTGTGTCGATTATCTAGTTGCATGCGAATCCGTACCATGAGATTTTATTTTGAATAGTAGTAATGGTATAACATTCGTTGTTCAAAAACAGAGAGGTGGTTTAACCTTCTCCAAGTTTATTATTAAAGTTATTATTCCGCCTAGGTTTACTTTACTACTTATAAGATAAAAGTAGACCTCCAGTGACGTTAAACTATCTCGCGGTAATTCATTGCGGTAGTACTTAGGGATTTTGTATACAGAACGAGAACCTTGTTTCCTAATTTACTAATCAATTTATAGAATCTTTGCTATAGTATGCGTAAATAATCTACATTCCTTACTCGTAGTTAGTGTCAGATAAATTTAATTTCAAACTTTAGTAAAACAAATTATCACAAAATATATATCTATATATCCCTTTGGACCCTTTATATTTTATTCCCATCCATGGAAAAGTTTCAATTGGGTATTAACACTGATTACAAGCGTGTTAACTTAATTATACCAATAAATCGATGAAACCTAAATAGACTTATATTATTATAATCTTTCGAAGTTTCTGTCGATTTGTTTTGTTAAACTGTATCATTTCTAACATTGGTTCCATGGACGCTTGTCACTGTCGACGTTGACTATCAGCGCCAAAATGGTGAGAATGAAATTGCTTCATTACGACGTTGTGTATAGCCAGTCAAATTATGTATAGCCAGTATTAGTAAAATAGAGGCTAGTGAGTCAAACTTCATCTGCGCTCCACTTAACATTAAGCCATCGAATCACCGTATCGTACTGGCCGTCGAAAATGTAAACAGATTCAACATCGTTCACGAGAAAGGGATAATTCTGAGCACTGAAGTACGTAATAATAGTTAATATTATTTCACTGAAGTCTATGGATTGGTACGAATAACAATTTTATAGTACTTTCAAGAATATTTTTTAGTATTTTATTACCTCTTATGTTTTTAATCTACATTTAATTAGTTCACGCTTTTAATATACATTTAATTAGCGGTATATTGGATGAACTTAAGCAATCGTGTTCAATCAAATTGCAAAGGATCAAACTTAACATATAGACAAGGAAGGAAATGCGTAATTGTGATGTATTTTTGAATAATTCTAGGATTCTCCATTCTATCGCTATCATTAAATTGATAACCTTACAACTCGCTCATTTTTGATAATTTTATTTATAACATTTTGTATCTAAATGATTACAATAATTATATTATTAAATGTCATGTACAAAATAACAAAATCATTATAATATCATCACCGTGGTATGTTGGGCTAATCACAAAGCGTAGAGTCTTTGACGGCGCAGCACATTGCGGGTACCCTCGTTCTACTCCCGGCCGCTTATCGACCGAGACTGGACTGGTGGTTTACTGTAAGACATTGCTCTCGTAGCAATAAGTCCACCATATGTACTAATTGTATACATTGAAATACGTAAATAAATAAATATAATAAAATTACTTATACTGAAAGTTTGTACGCTGACATATGACGGGGCCATTCAAGTTTCTTCGTTTCGTAGTGTATTGCGTTATTTTTTGTACTATTTTCTAACATTTTTATTGATTTTATATGATCGTTAACATTTAAATATTTGTTAATTATTTTACGAAATCCATAATATTTTTCGAAGAAACCGGTATTTATAACTAAGTATAAGTCAAAATTTAGCACTACACTTATCGTAACGTATACTCGTATATGAACGGGTACACACCGAATTAATTTCATAATTGTCCCGTCTCGTATTTATTATTTCAGTCCGGAACACGCTAATCACTTCGATGTATTAAGTCAATGAACCAATTACCAAATGGCACTAAATTATTTTAATAACATCAAGCGCGTCCAATAAACAAACTTTGCTTTAACTTTAAACAATGATTATATCACCGAAGACGAATGCCATTATAAATTCGCAATGGGCAAGTGTATACGCGGCAGATCCTTATGAGTTAGTAATATTTTAATCGTCGAAATCAACATAACGGTTATGTTTTGTATTGTATATAATTGTACTTAATTTGACTTATTTTGAAAAGGTTTTTAACTAGTTTTTTAACAGCATCGCTTTATACATTATGATTAATTAAATCTAGAAAGACGGCCCTTGTCAATTTTATCCTATTCACTAATTATCTCCAAATTTGTAAAAACCAGATATTCCTAATATTTTAAGTGCTCTCCAGGTTTAAGTATATGCACTTAATTCTAAAAAATCATTCGTATGTGCATTGAATGGAGTATTTATTTAAAATCTGAAAGATGAGTTTGTTTGTCCACATGGCGCAATCAGAGATGGCAATCCGTTACTGCAGTGGCCTTGGCGCCGCTTGGCCTGATCGAGTCACGTGAATTGTTAATCGCGACTGGTTCGGTAGCAGTCTAAAATAAGTAAGTATATCGCGACAATAGTATATAAAAAGTTATAAATTAAAAATTGTGAGCCGTCGTTTGGACGAATTTAAAACAGAAAAGCAGATATTCAGATAGTTGTTAGTAATAGAATATTAATTTAATTTTATTATTTTACTTTTATGAAATAATTTGTGACAAAAATATTTCTTAACAATCTATTAAAATATATCTTTAATTTTACAATACTATTAGTCGGCGAGATACGAAGTTGGCCGAATGGCATGTCGCAACGTGCCATCAGAACGTTTTAACACCCATCCAAACTCGCCCTTATATGTTCCACATCAAAAAGATAAAGTTAGAATTAAAGGCAATAAAAGAAGAAGAAAAAAATGGTCTGCCTAGTTCGGCAAGAATTTTCAAACTTATTTGAATGGTTACCAAGATATCTCCAACAAGTCAATTCTTTCCCTTTATAAAAGGGTAAAAGAACTACGAAAGATGTTAATTAAATTAGTCATATGTACATTAAATTAGTCAATTTTAATTATAAATTATCAAATTTGAAGGACCCGTAGAGATTAACCATGAATCAAAATGAGCTCGAATTTGATGGTTTTACTGTTAACCATTGAAAACTTCCCGTAACCACCTCTCTCTGCCAACATCAGATTCTCCTAGTTATATTATATAATCGAAGGGCTCACTGCGACAGTTCAAAAGTCTTAAACTCAGTGTGTTTACTTTTAGCCATTGAGAAGTCCTGATGACCGTCTCCCTTCACCATCATTTGATTCTTCCGTTTACAATATGTAACCAAAGATTTCTTTGATACAAATAAAACAAGTCCAAACTCCTTAGGTTTACTGTCAGCCATAGTAAAACTCCTACAATCATTATCGTATGAGCTCAATGGTATGATGGTGATCATAGGCATTTTCCAATTAATTATTGTATTGCATTATAAGTGTGCAAAATTAAAAATCGATACAACAATTATAAGTAAGTGAAAAGTGAGTTGTAAGATTTGCTTACGATGTCAGGAAGTTACAGCTCAAGTTAATAAAAGTTCGATAAATTATATGAAATGAATTGGGTATTTAAAACGTGATATCACGTGTAAACATAAGTAATTCTAACATTCAAATTCATAAATTGAGAAAGGGTTAGTGATGTCATACAATATTCACTTAAAGAGTAACATTATAATTTGAATAAAAATTTCCTGTTAAAATATTCATAACTTTTAATATTATTGTTTACTCTATAACATATTGTCTGGTAAAGCAGTGAAAATTCGCAACAAATAATAGTATAAAAATTAGATTTACCTTTTATTTCAAAAGTCCATGTATTACTGGACGTTGTTTTCATGATACATTTCCCGATTTAAAAATCTAAGATTTATACAAAATTCTTATATTATCATGATAAGTGGTTAAAATTTTACAAATCCACAAATGCAAGTACCAAAAATTTCGATCTCTTGTAGCAAAGTACTTGTTGATTAAATTACTGGAACAGAGTGAACGTTTCAATAAACATTTTGAATTAGACTAACCTTTTAATACTTTCGAATAATTAATTCAATCGATTAATGAATCAGTTTTCGGGGCATTTTCGAAAATCGGATTGATAAAATCCAAATTCATCCAAGATCCAAGATTTTAAAATCCAAATTTCAGTAATAAGTTCATTAACTAAATCACAGAAAAGACAACGAAATAGTAGATTTACTCAGCTAAGATAGTGGAAGTCGATTAATTTATTCGATTTAATAATTTTCTTGAAAATCTGTTTTTAGATATGTCTCCAAAACTGGATCGGTATTATGACCTTTTAAAGTGAAACAGGCAGATGCGTCATCGTATCTGGTATTAATGACACTGCAACGACCTCGGAGCGGCTCCATACGCGATTAGTTTACGCAAGCGGCACCCGACCGACCTTCTCGTATCTGAACCTCACGCACCGAACGACCGCACACTCGATCGATTTGTTCGTCAAGACAATCAGCCGCGTCTCCGCGGAGATGGCGTTGCGTAAATTTGTAATTCTACGTAATGAAGATTTTCCATTGTAGTGCATTCGATATTTCGTTATACGTGAGTGTCAAAAAACAGGTATAAAGCAAATGTTTAATCGTTTTCTTACAAATTAAATGTATCTACTGAAAACAGGTTTGAAACTAGTCGATGATCGAGATTCTAGCTAATTTATTTATGATTCAAGCTGGTTTCATTTCTTGAGCTAATGTAGCTAATCGACCTCTTAAGTCTGTCGATGTTTTAATTCATAAATCACTTCACGGTATTTTTCAAAGAGCCTTAACATTGAAATTGTATGTATAAAAAATCATCTCCGAGTACTTCTACACTGAAAATTTTTGTGTTTGAATTGATTTGGCTAGGTGTAATCATGGTTTAATATGGCATATTTGTGAGATGTGTTTGTACCAGAACTTCATGCGTATGTAGATATTTTTTTTATTATGTAGGGGTGATTTGGTCTATAATTATGAATAAAACATAAAAGGAAAAAATTTAACAATTTCCAAAAAAATAATAAAACCCAATAATATGACAAACATACCTATAACAAAAATTACGAAAAAGAATATTATGTAAACACTTTGTGAATCATCCGCTGAATATTATTAGTGATATTTATTTGGGCGCAGTGTTTTCCGACAATTTTTTGGTTTGTTTTTCTGAGAATAGCAGAACTTTGCATAGTAAATATACTGAAAGATTTTTATGGATATTTTATATAATATTTGGAATTATTTTTCTCTTATTAAATTTTGAAGGCAATTTTCTCGGAAACTATTGGTTATTTTACATTCCCCAAAAATATTTTACGTTCAGAATGAAAATAGAAAAATACACTGTATATTTATATATTTATTACATTCAAAATGAGAAAAGAAATTGTTCATAAACTTTAACGTTACACACTAGAATTAAAAGTATATAAAATTACTTAATCCAGGAAAATGATAATATTGAAAATTTTACTTTTTGTAAAAAAAATTTGTAATAAATCATTATAATTATTAATGATGTATTAAATAAACTATTATTATAGTACAACAAATGGTTTATATTAAAAATACGATTATTTAGATATAAACTGCCTAAAGGGCAACTTCACCAATTTCTCCAAAAATTAAATTGACTTAGCTCTGATAAATTGTATCATTTTCAATATTAACCATACAATTGTTTTACTGACAACAGTACTTTCTTTAATATACTAGTTTTTTTCTTTACATTCAATTGCTTTGAAAATATTAGCATGTAACAAATAATATGAAAAGGACTAGAATGTAGAAATGAATTTAACAAAAAAATGTGAAACATACGGAAAGAATTAAAATATAATGAAATGAGTCTGTCACGAATTATGACTTAAAGAATGTCATAAATACAGGTAAGTATACACACACATCATGTGGATTGCAGATAACAGTCCTTGATTAAGTTCAAACTCTATTTGAAACCTTAAAGTAATGTCTATTACTTTGAAAATGATATATTTATAATTTTAAAGTGAGATCTTTACTTTATGGAAATATATTTTTATATGATTTTTTTAAAAATATAAGCTGAAAAGTAAATTTTGTCGCTTCCATTTCAGCACGTTGAACGTTAACATAGACTGGCCTAGTGGCTACGAGGTGCTCAATAAAAAAACGTAGCTAGCAGCACGCAGTGGCAGAATGGATTTCTGTATCTCAACATGGTGCTAAAATGATCTGACCTCACTTTTTGCTAACAACACCAACGAAAGAAAAGACACTTCATTATCGAAAATGTTTATACACATTTTTTCCGATATTTAATCTGGATTATAATTCGCAAATAATCCTAATTTAATGCTAACGAATTTTCTCGGCAAAAGTTTAAACGGAAGTCGCAGTATCTGCACATTTTATATTTCGACACACCATTAGATAATACGAGATAAGTACAAAAAAGAGTAAAAAAAATAAAACGATTTCAGCAGTGATATTACCCAATTTTCAAGCCCACTCTACGCACTGCATCTGCGTGTGCACTGTTATATAAGGAAAATGATAACGAACGCTAACAATTTTCCGTTCGTAATGTTTATTTGATAATACACTTTAGTCTATTCGACCTTTGGAAACGAGGTCGACATTATGGACGGCGGCTCTCCATTTTTTCGCTTGCGACAGCCCCGCACGCAACCTACGTATGAATGAAAATGTAAAAACAATACGATGAAAGAGTTAAGAATTTGCCAGTCGTAAGTTCAACTTTTATTACGCTAAAGTTAGCGACGGGCTTTGAAATCATAATAGTCCGAGCAATCGTTAATGCAAATGTGAGTATAGGCACTCATTAATTATAATCGATGACAAAGTGACTTAAAGAGGTTGCAGTGCCTTTTGTAAAGTATCTGATGCAAGTACCGTATTGAGTGTGACCCAGCTTTCGTTAACGGAGAAGGTAACTAAGCTGGTTAACCTGGTGAATATATTGGAATAAGTTGGTAAATTTTTATTAACTGAACTCGAAGTACACAATTAATTTAGATTAATTAAGAGTAGAATTTTTATAATTAATATGTTTTTATAACGTTGGAAAGACATTTTTTATTCAAAATCAGTTTCAGTTTTGTAGGAATTGGAATATATTGTTAACTTAATAGTTTCTTCAATATATTCATCAAAGCTCAAATGTGTAGAATTAGGACATGATTTTTTGATAAGTTTAAAAAAGCAAGTTCATATAACGCAATATCAAGTTACAACTAGAAATAGAACTATCCGCCCAACACTTGTTGATTTTCGTAGTTTTAGATTTATGCGCGTGAAATTGAAAAAGATGTTTCATAAGAAAATCTCAATTAATATGTGGAAAAATTAAAAAAAATTAACGTACCTCTTATAAATTTAAAGTGTAGTTATAAATTTGTTTTCGCCTTTCCTATAACTCGGGACAGACAGGTGTTTAGAAATATTTCGGGGGATTAAAATATTCTGGGTATTAGTAATTTCTTAGAACTTTTTTTAGAAAAGACATTTTAAACACCATTTGCCAAAATCTACGACTTTTTACTTGATACTCTTTCATTCGATACGTGCGACATATACTTACGTTTTATACTAGGTTTTCATTTCACTTTCATATGCAAACGTAGAATATAATGCGCGATATTGTCTTCCGTATAACCTTTTGAAACCTTATTCGTTTAATCCAAGTAACCATTAAATAAACTTAAAAATGTATTTAATTGTAAAATAATCGCTGACAACTGTATAAAATATACGATATATGAGTGCAGTTATTATTATATGGTAAAGTTAAATTAATAAAAACTGTCGGAAACTATTGAATTGATCATTTTTTCCATGGGCGAGATCAATTTTGCTTACCGTCAGGCCGGAAGCAATATAAATAAAAGCAAAGCAAAAAATCTGATAAGTTTACTCGATTATAAATTATTACAAAATACTTTTTTAAATCAATACATATAATAATTTTGCGATATATTCAGTTTAAATTATTAAATTATAGTATTAAATTAGCTAGGCATTTCTCAGTTAAGTGACTTTTTTTCACGGACCACGATATGCTATTATGTCAAAAACTTATACCGAACTAGTTAGTTGTCATCCGCATTATCGCTAGTACTCAATATTTTGTCATCATGCTGCTGACAGACTGTTAACAGAAGCAAAAAGACAGTTGAACAAATTTGTTCGCTGAAAATTTTAATATTTGAAAAAATTCTCAATGTTCTGAAAACAAAAGATATTCTTTTTTCTACAGATACTTTATTATTCCCGCATTCCTAACATTTCAAATATTGGATATATTTGGCGTTAATTTTGTAGAAATTCATTATTTACAATTAAATGAAACTACGTGATGTAGTATTATTTCTACTTTCTTCAAGCTCTTTACCACGACCTAGGTTTCGTTGTACTACAACATCTACAGTGTTTGCTAATAGTCCACCTGAAGATGTTGTAATACAACAAAACCTAGGTCGTGGTAAAGAACTTGAAGAAAGTAGAAATAATACTACATCACGTAGTTTCATTTAATTGTGCCTAACATTTCACCTAAACGAAGTAAACATTCATCTACGTTAAAGCACAGGTGATACATTAGGATAAATATGACCTGTGATTCCAATCTTTGCTTGCTTGCCACATCAGCTGGAATCAGAGCTACGTAAAGTATAAACGAAATTCTTTTGTGACAAAGCCATATTTCCTACGTAGATCAATTTTGATTATTTTAGTCTGCAAAAGTCTAGTGAAGACAAACATTATTACTAGAGTTTCTGAAATCTTACTTTGCGTCAGTAAAATGTACTGTGCAACCCTAACACGTTGAATGCGAATAGACAATATAACAATGGTCACTTGACGACCAGTCGTCGTAACTTCCTCTGCAAATGTTCTTTCATAACCCGTCGACCTTTTTCTTTGGTCTATGAACCTTAACTTGATTTCTTTCGAAATCTATAAGATTAATTACGTAATCCGGTCGAGTGATTTTGTCGCTTTGTAATTTACCGGTTCGGTTCTTTTTAATTGTAACAAAATTATTGGGCATTAAAGATTTGAATATATATCAAAAATTATAAAGATATATACGACGAACTTATTGCCACAGAATCAATCAGTAAACCAAAATCAGTAACATTTTTAAAATCATTTAGTTGAGCGACGGGACGTGTTATTTTAATAAATAAACCTTGATTAAAAAGGTCAAACTTGAGCTGGGCTTCAAAAATGTTTAAAATTCTAACCATTGTTCATGTTAAAAATGTATACACCATTTTTTAATGGATACTTGCTTTAATAAAATTGAAATTAAAAATTTCTTCACTTTCGTTTTTATTTTTATTGTTTACATATTTCATTGAGAGTATTTTCTTTAGGTCAGCCTGTACTTCTTAAAAAAATTAAGTTTGTAATTAAGTTTTGAAAAGAGAATATAAACATGTTAAACTTTGTTAAAAATACATTTTATTGAAAGACAATATTTATAGTATATTAAATATCTAATTAATTCAAATATAACATCACTTTTCTAGATCAAAAATTTCATTATATATATATATATATATATATATATATATATATATATATATATATATATATATATATATATATATTTAAAGTGTTAATATTGTAATACACCTATTTTTTTTTAAAGTCGTACCACTCTTTTTATATCTAAAAATTGTCCTAAGGCATTAACTTATATCTTATATTTCGAGAAACATAAGAAATATGGAAATACTGCATTACTACTCTTTTTAGCGATGGATGGTGAATTTGATTGGTCTAACTATTCCTGTCAATTGCACAGTTTTACATAAAAAGGTTAAAAAAGAAAAGGATATCAAAATTAATTTCAAGGCCAACTTTGTTTACACTTCGTAAATCAAAATTATTGCCATTTGAAAATCTTTAATGTCCACTCATTATTCCCTCAAATATTAAAGATTATAAAAATATTATTATCGATTTTTAAAGTATAACTTAGGGAATACCTATTAATACGATACTTTTTCATTCGTTGTTTAGATAAATTATTATTCGCTTCTTATTAATAATATAATATTTATTTTAATTGGTTATTTCCAATTAAATCTTTATGGATTATATATTACTTAACATGGCAACCCTCACACATTCCTTCGACTAACAATGTTTGATGTTTTATAAAGTTTAGTTTTGACATGACAGTCGTATTAAACAAATGCGCGTTGCTGGTTTTTTGTGAAATAATTAGTTATTTGTGATATCGAGTGAGTGGAATTACGAATATGATGTTTCTTAGTGCTGGTGAATATATTTGACATGGTATTAGTATATGCTCAGAATGTACGCCGAACGCTATCCGAAACGGCGACAACTAAACCTCTAATTATTATCAATGCAATTACGAAAGAGAATAGACCCATCATTTCAATGATATTAGATGGTACTTCTCCAACAATATAGATCAATATGGAAGAAAATGTGTTAATTCATTTTAGAAGGGAAGGGAGCAATATCCGAATACTAGAAGTATACTTAAATACATTATAAAACAAAATAATTGTATTTTAATTACTATGTACGCGTGTTTCCTAGTTTTTTGAAACGGTTGAGTGACATTTTGATACTTCACACTTCGCACTAGGCATGCCACGTTGCCATACTCACATTTAGGATAAAGATTATAAGGTGTTAATTTAAACATAATTATGATTTCATGCAAAATTTAAACTTTAACTATTTTATAAACTAGGTGACTAACTTAAAAATAGTAACATTTTGTCGGATTACACATGATTAATGAGACAAACGCTTGAAGTAGCGAATTTTCTTATATAAACATATCATTAACACTTTAAAGTGATTCTCAAAAGATAAGATATTTGCATTGATTTCAATACAATCGTGTCTTTTATGTACATGCTTTTTCTAACTCAATCTCTTTTTATATAGCTCACGTGTGACTATAACTTGAAGACATTTTTGTCATTCGTATTATAAAAATATAACGTGTCTATTCTAGTACAACTTCATTGCGTATATACATATAAGCAACGAGCCTGTTGATGACGTAACTACGTCATTTTTTTATTAACAAAACTAAGTCGCGTATTCCTAAAAATATACGTATGTATTTAAAAATGTAGGAAATATTGATATCGGAATATTGACAGTATAGGAGAAAAAAAGATTCTAAGTCATAATGAGAAATTTGCACAAATATATGAGCACCAAACTGCTAGGAGATCTCAAATCATAATTAATTGTCGTTTTTATAATATATCTTAAGAACGATGACAGCTTATAACGAATTTGTCAAAAAAACCATTCAAGTACGGCTTCATTCGCGCATCTTAAGTTTCATAGGAGACTCCTATTCATTTAACAAAGAAGTACCAACTATACATACATTCAAGTTTTTTAAGTTTCGTCCCACAAAATAAGAAAATACACGGAACACTTGAAAATTCGTTTGTCACAGCCGTTTGTATAAAAATTGTTTAATGTAGACACTAGATGTTTGGCGTAGTGATTATACATGTTTAAGCGTATATATCTTATAGTTAACTCACAATAATTACATAGGAACTTTATATGAGGAGAAAATAAAGTTCTCAATTTTATGAATTGAAAATTTATTTAGGCGCCTTTAGCGATTTTTAGTGTACATAATATAACATTTACTAATATAATACAACATTTGTAATATAATATAACATTTACTGCTCTGGCATTAGACTGACGCACGCGCAGCGGCCTGTATAAACGTATACACATATATACACCAATACATTGTTTATACCCGACTGTATAATGTGCGCGTTGGACTCTTTTTGGATGGGTGAAATCTTGCGAGTTCGTGTCACCGACATGTTGTAATAGGAGTACATCTGTAGCTATAAGGGTAACGTGTTATGCAACATTAGTGCTATGTAAATCTGTACAAGGCAAGTTACACTGACTACGTGGAAAGTTCAATATGTACATAGTGATACTTATGATTCAATATTTTATAAATTAAACAGAAAAGCGATGTTTTAAACACTGCATTAGTTTTAAATTTTAAGATATTCTGTTAAAAATGTTACAATTTTTGATAATATTTAAAAAAGTTTATAAATTATAAAAATGTTGGGGTTTCGGCATATCTGTACTTAACAGACAATACGCAAATAATAAATTGATTATAAGTAAAATTCATAAATGTCTTTCATGTCCGTATTAATATTATCTCCACGCGCCCGCCAATATTATTTAAATTTATCGTCGCAGATAAATTACGAAACATTTATTTAGGTGCAAAATCCGTCATTAACAATTTCCATTTGTCGAGTACCCAAATTTGTTCATGTTGATGGTCGGTATAATTATAGCTAAGTTGTGAATTGTCATAAAGAATAGCCCATGATGTTAGAAAATTGTGAGAAAATATTTTGTTGATCAAATTAGTACTCATGAATACAAATAGACATTAGAATAACAAAGGTCAAGCAAGCAAAGATGTGCGTGACACATGATGTTATTTAATATACGTTTCGTGAACGTTACGTCAAACGGTGAAGGTTTCGTTATCTAGGGACTGTGTCTAATCTATACAAGAAATATCTTCACAACCGCTTTTGAAGTTCACGCTTTGGACATGTAAATTTGTTTTATGACCTTCGAAATAAAGAATACGATTCTACATTTTATTGACTTTTTGAAGCCCAAACGTAAATAAAGGACATTGTCAAGAGTTATGTGGGTTCTAGACATTTTCAGAAGTATCCTACATATAATGCTAATAAAAATAGTTTTGGAATACTTAGATTAGAGTACTCTCAAATTAATCACGAAATGGAAAAAAAATAGAGTACTTTATTCCTCGCGTCAAACATTTCCATACAAATATATCTGAGTTTAACTATTAAGATATACGCGTCAATATGTTACTATGTCAAATGTTAAGTCTCTAGGTCAGGAAAAATCAGTTATAACAGACAGACTGACGAACAAATACGTGAGTGATCCTATGATTTTCCTTTTTCTTCAATAAATTTAATAAGCGTATTATTTAGAAGTATTTATTCTATGTTCTTATCTTTTTGGAACTTGTTAAAGTAGGCACTAAATGGTTCCCGAAAACCCAGTAGAACAATTGCGAAAACGCTAACACAACGTTGATACGTCCCTTTTAACATTATTTTTTAATTGTAAACAGTGATAAAAATAAAGTTTGTACACTTCCATTAACATTAAAAATTATTGAGGTACATCATTTAAAAAATATATGAAGCGTTTACGATATCTATACATACAATACAGTCTGTACATTGACTATTTTACAATACAAGTCTGTACATTGACTATTTTTAAGTAAAACTTAGTGCTATCTACTAAAGACACGCTATTAAGCCTAAACCAATACTTTTTTTATAATTATTGCCTGTTTGTTTGTCTGTTTTTCTGTTTATATGTTTTATCTACACCTTAGTTGTGCACGCTAATCTCAGCAACGGCTGAACCGATTTGGATGCGGTAAGATATCTAGATATAAGAAATGTTTGATTTAGGTTCGTTGCGCATGTTAATACCGGAACCAGCGAAATTTTGCTGCCAATACCATTTATTAGCGTTTTTAGTAAACTTTATGCTCATAGAGTTCTGAGAGAAAAAAGAAAAAAGACAAAAAAATTCTAATAGCTTTTTTATTCCAAATTCCACGCGAAGGAATTCGCGGGCACAGCTAGTTAGTGATATTATCAGACAAATACAATTAGAAAAATTTGGATTCCAGACAAAATTTAATAGTTAAAATATCGAAATAACATTATATGTATTTAAATTGTCGAATAACATTATATGTATTTTAATTTCTGACACAGAACTTCCCTACACAATTAAATTTCTTATAGCAATAAAGATAGATAAATTTAGCCAGATCATTAATTTGGTCTCGTATAAAAAGTTTATAACCAAAGAAACAATTTTCTTCTCTCCGTTTGTGCTTCTCTGGATAATTATAATGGATATTACGTTTAACTGCGCATGATTTATGACGTGAAACATTTTATTAAACGTTCGTTGCGACACGCAAATAAAAGACTGCAACGTGATAAATCGAGTGAGATGCGACCGATAATGCCACTTCGTTGCTTCAAGGTAACCGAGATCGAGACGCCTTGACTTGTTGAAGTTTAACGATTTGAAATATCTATCAATTATTTTAAACACAATACTCGTTAATACCCATTGCATTTTTGTGCAGATGTCACGGAAGGGCCACTTAGTCTTGATGGTAAATGCTGAATGACCTGTAATCGATTTCAACACAACTGAAATTGCGGTCTTTTTGTGGCCGCCATTTTGATTTTATATGATTTTTCTCGAACTTACTAATATGACTGTATCGACATCATATTTGTTAAAATTGTTTGAGCTTCGCACTACGTTAGACAATGTATCTCTGAACATTACATAAGCATATACAACGTTATGAGAAGCAGTAACTTCAATAGTGTTCCAATGTCGAATACAAATAACTGAACTGTTAAAAATACTACACAGTCGCATATTCTCCCACGCGTATTACTACATTGACACGGTTTAGTTGAACGCGCGTGACTTACGGATGAAACACGTTTTTCTGTTAATCTAATTTATTTGTCTGTCTACGACGTCATGCCATTTCGCTTTTACAATGGGATAGGTAGAGATAAACCTGTATTATATAAATAGACACGGAAAAACTTTGTTATTTCGTTAATATATAATTTGTCTTATGATTTATATGTTTATTGTTCAAAAATTGTTTAGGTGTACTTTTTCATTATTTTCTTGATATGCCGGGGATGATTGTTATCTGTTAAAGGACGTCTTAATTGCTTTCTGTCCAATCAACTTGCTTTATCTTTCATGTCCTTTATCTTTAATTGTCTGTTTATCATAAGGCCAACGCCCGCTAAGATAAATAGACAGCTATTCTATCTTAATAATTTTCCTTAATACCACATAAAGAACATGGCATAAAGGAAAATCGTATGTACATATTGGTTTTTCATTTTTTCTTTTTTTCGGGGTTCGTGCCCAAATAGTAAAAGAGTAATCCTTGAAAGTCAGGCTTCATTGTCTGTGTGTTAATTTGTGTGTCATTACTATTTTTAACTACACAGAAAATGTGCAATTTTTGAGGGATATATCCGTTACACACAAGTTGGCGTTGTTGTATATAAGTTGTTTGCCCACTAAAGCAATGTTAAAACCTGAAAAATATATTTTCTATTGTGTCAAAAATATGGGGATGGTTATAGAAAAAGTTTTAACAACGTTTATACGATGTAATATGAAAGGTCATTTGTAGGATATTTTTAAATTATTTTAATTTAAGCTTTCGATATAATTATAGCTTGTAAAGTTTTTTTGTATCTTAGCAAAAGTTTATGCAAAATATTACGTTTCGTCCTTCTTATCTGTAAAGTTAGAGGGGTCGTCAAATATAGCTTCCTAGAATTTTCGAAAACCTTGACAAATTTTTAATTGCCGTAGATAATTATGCATAAAATGCAATTATTATTAATGAGCCGGAAAATTAAGTTAATATATTAATGTACAGCATGGAACATTCGGTGCGCGAGTCCGACTTGCACTCGACCGGTTTACTGCTACGTTGGTTCTACTTTCATCGTTTACTTCTCTGCTGTGAAGTGTTTTTGTCTGATACATGTTTATCTGTTTATCCTTTAAATGGTTTATCTATTTATCCTATCACACAATTTATTCTATCATCTGTTCCTTTTGTTTTGCTTTTTACTTATTTTCTTTATACGAATTTATCTGTGCATGCAATCACGCAATGTTTCACCGAGAAAGGAAAGGCGACGATAGTGGAAAGTCATACCGGTGGATTCTGATACTATTATTTTTCTTCTATTCTGATTCTGGTATTATTTGTTTCGCTGACGTATAGATGACATCCAATTGAATATATTTATAACCTTTGACATTTTTTTCCTTTCAATAAAATCTGAATATCATCTGACCTTGTATACGTCACGGAGTTTTTAAACATCTTCTTAACGACCTTCGCACTTATTTAAACATAATCTCATGTTTATTTCACGATCATACCACATGTATTTGTCTTTCATATTTTTTACATAAAATCCACGATAAGATTTTTATATATCGGTTAGCATCTAAAAGTGATTATAATTTATTATCGATTCATTATATATTTAGTCATAAAGCACATAATGACCGTAATAACTGGACTTATCTCAATAGCTAACACTTAAAAATATTTGCAGCAAAATTTTATACGGGGAAATTAATTTGTACATTTTTTTCCAAATCCCAAAACGATTTTCCAGAAATGTATTCAAGGTAGTTCTGAATATATTGCTGAAGATGCCGGCAATAGATACCTGCCATACTCTCCTCTCTCCGAAAATGTTAGTGAAAACCATGAAAAACTATGTTACGAGAACTTTACCTAAAGTTCATAGGAAAATTATAGCAATGATTCTAAATCTCATAGTTTTTGAGAAAATCCCGTAATTTTATGCACGTAAAAGCCAATATAATTAATATTTTTAAATAATTTAACAGAAATACTAAGTACCTTCCAAGTTCAAACATAGCCATATGGTGACGTACAGTCACCATTTCAGATCCAACAGAATTCATCAGTAAAACTTCATCAAAAACTTTTTAGCTGCGCTTACGTGATAGGCGAACAAATATACAGACAGATATTCCAAAACGATACTTTTGTGTTTTATCGCTTTTGTTATGTTCCCCTAAATATTTTTTCGTAAATGCCTTCAAGATTTATATCATATGTGGAGACAATAAAGTACGTAAAATTTATAGAGCCAACGATTCAATTTATAGAGCCAAATACTAAACCTATCAAAGTAATTAAATTATAAATATTTACAAGACATTCGACACTTTAAAAAGATTGAGAAACAAAGTAAGTACATCGAAAAATTTTATGTGCAGGAGATGACCGAAAATGATGTCTGCCCTAATGGGTCAGACCATATTCCGGTTGCTTAGTCACATACGCTTACTGTTCCACTCCATACTGAGCTTCCGGCTAAACCTATTTCGTCAATTTAAGTTCGGGTGGAAAATTTCATTGCGCGATTTAAAATATACTTAGCGCCATCTATTGACGTACACAGGTACACGATAATTTGAATAATGCTACGCGTCGGGTAGATAGGCACTTTTTTATTTGATTATGTGAAACGAAAATGAATTTTAGGAAATATTAAATGCGGATATCTTCTGATCATGTAAACCAATTACAATGAAATAAAGTTCAATGTACAGACAGGTCACGTCTACTATTTTATTACGTGTTATGGTAGTCATATATTAAAAGTCAACAGAGGACAGTTAAAAGCAAGAATCTTATCTTTTATCACTTATGTCTTACAAATTATTAGAGTTGAACGTAATCTTAACATTTATTGTTTAAATAGATAGAGAATATTTGCAATATGCTAAATGACTAAGAATTCCAAATCCTTGGGTGTCAAGATGTATATATGGTAAAAACATAATTTTAAAGCAGATAAATACTATATAACCGTCTCACGTATCATTATTTTTAACAAAAAAATTGAACTCTGCGAGATTTTTAATAAATACTTTTAAACTCTATTCAAAGAAATATTTTCAATGATATCCGACACGCCTACTACTACAAACTTTTTTCGGCCACCCTTTCTGTTTATGGGCGTATCTTGAAATAAAATTGTATTTAATTTAGATACAATTTTTGATTTTGGGTCGAGAAACTACACATTATGTGTAAAATTGAAACCTAAAATTGAAAGCTTATTAAGCTTAGGAATTAGAGGTCTCATCGTTTAGATATACATCGTTTATCTAAATAGACATCGTTTTCACAATAATAAAGTTAAGAGATCCTTGGGTACAGAACCTCAAAAAATAGCTTGTAATAATCATTAGACATTAACAGTAATAGTAACCATGTATTGATACTGACATGTTGAATACATCATTATTGTTACTATTACTGTCTAATGATTATGATGTCTATAATAAATATAATTATTTTTGACGTCTATAATAAATATAATTATTTTTGACGTCTGTAATAAATATAATTATTTTTGACGTCTGTAATAAATATAATTATTTTTGACGTCTGTAATAAATATAATTATTTTTGACGTCTGTAATAAATATAATTATTTTTCACGTCTGTAATAAATATAACTATTTTTGACGTCTGTAATAAATATGATTATTTTTGACGTCTGTAATAAATATAATTATTTTTGACGTCTGTAATAAATATAATTATTTTTGACGTCTGTAATAAATATAATTATTTTTCACGTCTGTAATAAATATAACTATTTTTGACGTCTGTAATAAATATGATTATTTTTGACGTCTGTAATAAATATAATTATTTTTGACGTCTGTAATAAATATAATTATTTTTCACGTCTGTAATAAATATAATTATTTTTCACGTCTGTAATAAATATAACTATTTTTGACGTCTGTAATAAATATGATTATTTTTGACGTCTGTAATAAATATAATTATTTTTGACGTCTGTAATAAATATAATTATTTTTGACGTCTGTAATAAATATAATTATTTTTCACGTCTGTAATAAATATAACTATTTTTGACGTCTGTAATAAATATGATTATTTTTGACGTCTGTAATAAATATAATTATTTTTGACGTCTGTAATAAATATAATTATTTTTGACGTCTGTAATAAATATAATTATTTTTGACGTCTGTAATAAATATACTTATTTTTGACGTCTGTAATAAATATAATTATTTTTCACGTCTGTAATAAATATAACTATTTTTGACGTCTGTAATAAATATGATTATGAATTATTTTTACTACTGGAGTTTGTACTTACATTTAATTATTTTCCTTCTCAGGCCTCATATTATTTTCAATTAATTTAAGATTTAATATTTGGATAGTATTAACATTGTGCAATCTGTATTCATTACAGTTTTACACACTATTTTCCTATCACAATTTTCTACTCTATTTTGTTACATTTAATTAAGATGTAACACTGATCCTGGGGCTAAAGGTAAAGGCAAATTATTTTTGTCCAAATAGCAAAAACATTATTAAATTTTCACTAATAAAGACATTATTAAATTGTATATACATATATAGGACTTTATTCTAACTGTCTAAATGTATATTTATAATTTAAAGCTTTGAGTCGATATCAAAATAAAATAGTAGCGATAAATCTTAGATACACAGATTGAAGGTTATTATACCAAAATGTATTTGCCGGGCGTTGCTTCAGGGCTTGCAGTATAAGTACTTTTAATTTTGATTTGAGATAAAATACAAAATTACTTCATCATCATTACGGCAATAGCCATAGAAATAAATGGAGAATTTTAAAAATATTGATTCTATGAAATGGCATTCGTTTACTGAAAAAAATTATTTTTCGTCCAAAAAATTTCGTAAAAATTATTTATAACAAAAAAGTTTTCTGCATAATCAAAAATCGTTACCTATTTCTATGGGGACTTAATTTTTATAGTTTATATTAAGATTTTAAGCGACCTGGAGAAATACTTTTTGAGTTGTGCTACAAGCCAGTTGAATACGTTTAAAATTTTGCGTTTCATAATTGAAGCTAAATTATTCTAACTGTAAGTTAGCTAAGGGTTGTTTTTAATAGTAGGCTTATGGTATTTTATTTTTATACTTTAAAATATTTTGGTAGCCAAAATCTGTAATTCAGTTATCCGGTCCCTCTCGAGAATTAGCTAATATACCACAATCAAAGAGCCTCTTTATTTCAACCTCCTTATTTAGAAATGTACATTCTAATAAACAATAAAAAGCATTGACGATAATAATTTCAAATTATATAAAAAATATCGACGAAAGAAGTAAAAAAACAGTTTTATAGATAATTCACAAAGCAAATTAATTCACGAATTGTTTCATATCTTATATTTCTTTTGCTGTTATGATTGACCAATAAATTTAAAGTTTATCATTATAATATTTTCATTTTATTGTTTTTTTTGTAACTTGTTGCAAATACCATTGTATTTTATTCGTTTTTATATATTTTTATTGAAAATAATTATTGCTGTTTTTCCTATTATACATACTTAATTAAATTTCCTTATGTCTAGAAGATTCGCATAATAAAAGATTTGCATAGGTGAACATAAGTATATAATAAATTAATGTCCTCTTACACGGATATAAATATTTATTTTTTGAAATTTAAATATTTTCTTTGACTATTTTGAAAGTTATGTTTAAATAAATATTTTAGTGAAGTAAACACGATTTTAAGAGATACTTGGAATCAAATAATATTGTGATTTAAAAGCAATAATAAAATTTTTGTTAATAAAGTGTATATAAAATATCATAAACTTTATAAATATGAAATACAAAATTGAATGATTGGTATAATTTAACACCAGACATAACTAAAAAGTAAATTTTCTAACCATTGAGTATTTTCTAAACACATCTAATTTAAAACAAATACTATTAACACTGAAGGCGAAACGAGAATAATTTTCTAAAAAGACTTATTACGTATTACATTCACTTAGGTAAATACAATTTAAAAAGTTAAAACTAACTACTGTCTTAAAGATGTCAGTTTCATTGACTCGGCAGATTTTCTATGCGGGAAAAACTGGCGCGAAACACAAAATTTCGAAAATGTCACGTCTATAAGCGCGTGTTCGCGTCGCGAGTCGCGCCCGCGGACTGGGCCCGCACTGTATTCCACACTTATTTAGTTAGGTGTGTGTTACTGTGCTAGTCCTAGCTAACCGTGAACTGAACAATATTTATTATTTATATATGTTATGGTGTTATACTTATTATAAATAGCGTCATTGTTCGCGTGAGACATACTTAAATTCTGGTTCATAACACTTCAATGAACGTTATTTTATTTCATTAATATTTGGTAGTATTAGATTGTAAATACTTGTAATCAGGATGTTATGATACAACTAAATGGATTAATTAAAATTAATTTTATTGATAATATAATTAATGAGAAAATAATAAAACATATGTTCAATAAAATCTTTTCCGATATGTTATGGATCAATTGGGACTAATATTTTCGTTTCTCATGTTTATGCTCACTTATTGTGAAACGGATGTTATTTTTAAAAGCTTTATTATATATTAAGGAATTATACGTGAGTAACCTATAATTACTAGTATGAAAAAGATTTAAGATTATTTTAATTCTATTTCATAGTTTCATTAAGTATACACACTATAGACGTCAAAAATAATTATATGTGTTTTGTGTAACTACCTTCGTATAATTGTTTGTACATTATAAATATTTACCAACATTTCATCCGGAAAATAATACCGGGCCAAGTAATTCTGCATGAAACCTTTTCCTCATGAAGCGTGAAATTAATATTTCAAAATCTGAAATAGGTTTCAATATATCAATAAAATATTTAAAATAAAAGAAGAAATGGACACATGTGAAAAAAAATCGAAAAGACGGACATCGCCGCCGAAAATAATCTAAATAATCTTCTCTGTAAATTTTGTTTACATTAAATGAAATTAAAAGATTAAAACCCATAATAATGATATTTTTTTTTTCGGAATATAAGTTTTATCCGAGTATAAAAATCTTTCTTGTGAAAGTTATTTAGAGATTATTAAGAATTAAAATGCAGTCAGATATTCTAAGAATACACTTGCGGAAAAAACCCTTATTAAAATAACTTAGCCAAATATTAAATATTTGTTTACCTGTTGTAAAAGAGGTGACATCAGCACTAATGTGCGAATATGCAAAAAATTAAATATAGAAGGGGCACGGGCATATTGTTGAAAATTCCCAGATGGCACATGTTGAAAAATTCTATATTAAAATATATAAAAATTATATTAGCATAAGCTTTTTGTTTTCATTAACTGTGTTCCAATCGAAAAGCTCTAGGGAAAAGATATGATATTAACTCTAACATAAGAATGATGATCGGAAGTAACTTTTTTTACAAGTAATTAGTGAAGTTTACGTATGACTAAAATGGTTGTTGCGCTGTATAGCAAAGAAAAAGAGTGTATTACATTATAACAAAGCTCTCTTTCTCCTCCATATTTTGTTAGAGGTGCATATTAAATACATGTTTCTATAATGGGGAGGTCCCGTTAAATAATGTTACATTATAGTTGAAGATAAAAAAAATTATATTAAGTTTCGAAAACCAGTTCAAATCTTCATAACGGTCCATGTAAATAGGTATATCAGAATATATCAGACTGTGTGCCGGACGTGCGTATTTAAACTATACTGGTCGTAATTTATTATGGATTCTTTTGATTTGTAAGAGTTCCGTTGTGAAACAAGGAAACCTTATCATTTCATTTGCGTCTATTCGTCTGTTTATTTGTTAGAATCTCACAGTTTTACAACTTTAGACTTATTTATAAGATATTTTGTGAGATTTCAAATGCAGCTCTTTATTAATATTTACAGAATCTGAATAAAACAATTAATGTATTTCTCTAGATACGCTAATATTTTTGTACACCCACCGATTAGCATAAATGGATAGGTATTTCAAAATTTATTTAAAGTTTCATTCAAATGAACTTAATTTTAAATTAAGTAAAATGGATTTTAAGAGATCATTGTAATCGAATAACATTATGACTGGGTATGCAGATATGCAGTGACTGCAATAATAAAATAATTTTTAATTATGTGTACAGAAAATATTAAAAACAGCATAAATACGAAATCCAGCTTTGAAGATGAATTCCAATTTAATATTTCATTAATGGTGTTTAAAAATTAAATTCATTTCAAAATGAATTTAATTTTTAAACCCCGTTTATGAAATATTAAGCTTCAAAATTATATGCAATGTGTTCACGCTCTCTAATTTTTAAACTATGTATTTGAAAATTATGAAAAAATCTATGCTATGTATTTGTTATAAATTTCAATTAAAATATAAAAAAATCCTATAAATTATTTCGGCTAACTTACACCAACAACTTCGAGAGACATAGATAAATACCGAACCCTACATTATGCGAATTCCGACATTCACATGGCCAGTTTTTTTGTTGTGTTCATCTGTTTTCAAAATAAGACTTTTTTGAAATTTATTATATCAGTGTTCTAGTTCAATTCTTCTGAAATCGTTTAATATGATTTATATTAACTTTTGTCAACTTGTAAAACTGACTTTAGTTTAGGTACTCCTAATAATAGATTTTTCGAACATTTTTTTTAAATTATTGATTTATTGTAACGATGAAATTGCGTATCGTTAATTGCTTTTAATTAACAATTATTTAATTACATGAAATAGATGACATTTCGTCTACTAAAACTATGTCAAATAAATAATTGATGTGGAAGTTTTAACAAAAATGAAGCAAATAGAAGTGTACACTTTTATCTACATCTTTAACTACTTTTGAAATACATATTTTATCAATAACATTAAGCGGTTACAAATTCTATTTTATTAAACTCTCTGTATCTAATTATTATTATATAGATACATGCAGTTAGGCACAAGCGTTGCTTATATCGAAATGCAGAATATACATTATATTGAAAAGAGATATCATCAACGCTCTAAGCGTGGCCCTTAAAAGATAAGATAATTTTCTGGTCTTTATTATCACCATTATTTTTAAATAAGAGCTTTTTTTGATGTGAAACATCTATAGGCCCAGTTATAAACCGATTCGTTGGCGTAGCGACGCATGCCGTGGCGACGGGTCGCCACGCTATACTAATGTATATATATAGTCTATATGTAGTAGAGTGTACCTCACTCAGTTCGACGCTGTTGTTTACTACGGTACACATAACCTGTGCTTTACTTGAAAAAAAAATATTTATTGTATTTTTAACAATAAAATATGTCTGACAGTGATAATATAGAAAGTGAAAGTGACTTCTTGCAAAGAAAGCAATTCGTAATACTTTATTTTTTCATTATGCTATATTTAGTTCCTATAATAATCTTGTCTTTTATACATATTACTTGTACGAACACGATGTTTCACATCTGCAAGGCGTCCCGTGACGGCTCACTGTTTTTCTTCATTTCTTTTATTATATTCTGACCCTTTTATTATATTCTGACCATTTTATTATATTCTGACCATTTATTATACTCTGACCATTTTAATACATCGTCATTGTCGATAAATTACATTTCACTTATTCACCATTAACCGTTAAGCATTTCTCTGTTCAATATTATTGTTTATATCCAACTCTTTTATATGTCAATAATATCACGATGACAAATTCAGAGGGAGATATCACTATTGTTATGTCTAAATTGAATAAAATTGTCTTAATAACATACGTTAATACTTCTGCTGCATATATTGTTGACCCTAATAACTTTTTTTTATATAATCTCGTAGTACATTAAGCGTACTCACTTTAAACGTTTGACATATTATGTACGTTTAATGTTACTATTATGCAACTATAAAACTGACTACGATATTGTGACATACCGGTAATCTACAAAGAGAGACCTTTACTCCCGGTATTTTATACACTGCTAATGTTCGTGGCGAATTGAAGCATAATTCGGATAACTAGTTTTATTTAACGAGTTATTGGATCAATATCGTTCCTTGGGTTGCGTTTTATTGTCAGTAATCAACGCTTAGTAAAATTTGTTAACGGTCAGGGGTAACATTAATTACATAAAATCTATGTTAATATATCTTCATACCATCACTTACTGATATGTGGTATGAAAGTAGCTCCTACTGAGCGTCAAATGGATACAGTATTCTAGCATCGGTTTACGAATCTATGGTATTATATACCATCGACTGTTTGACATTGACAGTATGAACGTAAACAATGAATTTTAATGTATTTGTAATATATAATTTAATGTATTTGTAATATATCATTTAATGTATTTGTAATATATAATTTAATGTATTTGTAATACATAATTTAATGTATTTGAAACACAAATTATATAAAATTTTTAGCTTTCTGCACTCTTTCTCAGTATAAACTCCAATTATGCCAAATGTGACATTTCTACATACGCGCTATATGCTTAACCGTGGGTACAATTTTTCTGATCACATATTAATATATAGATACTTCGGTTATTATTTTATTTATTGTATTTAAAATATAAGATAAACATAAGCTGGATTTATTATTGAACGAATAGTTCATTTTAGTCGAAGGAATTTAATCCGTTCCTATGTGGACTAGACAACATTATAATGGTTATACAAAGTTTTCGTTTATCTTTGAATGATTATACAAAGACAAAAGGAATATATTGACATATCGGGAGAGGAAAGAGGAGAATAGGCATAAAAGAAATAGGATAACAATGAAGGGCATGAGGGAAGTAGGATAACAAAAAATGTAACATTTAGTATACGAGTAAATTCAATACATTCCACAATTTTACAGCTTATGAAAAAGGAATATTCATGAATTGAAGTGCACGGTTTAAGGATAATGATTGTACGTATATTTTTAAAGGTAGATTCAGATTAATGGTAGATAATTTCTCCCTTAAATGTCATTACAGTAATTGAGACAATCAAGATATTTAGACTCATAAATTTAATATTATATTTTTTGCAAGCTCGAGAATATTTTGACTCGGGCGGCATACGAACCTACTTCCAAATGATTCACGCTTACACTCGAGTGTCTCGAAATTACTGTGACTACCGATGTAATGTAATATATAAGTGTTGCAGCTATTATAATAGTTGGTATAATACGTGGTTATTTATAGAATTATGGTCTGAAAGTCTGTAATTAAAACTATAAAAGGAAAGGTTACAAGATATTAACCCTAGTTGATACAGTAGATACGGATACAAGATGATGCTATTAACTTTAGACCGTTACTCTTATTACCCAATCTCTAACGAATAATATAATTTTTTTACCGTAGTTTGAATATATACATTGTTTTGTGTTATTAATCTGAAAGGGTTTAATAACTCAGTACATAAACTACTAAAACAAATCTAGATGTTCGTGAAATTAAGGGGACGTAACCGATATCTGGGTTATTTTTAATTGAGTGCGGATATAATAAAAAAAACAATTAAAATGTTGACATGACTTGAACACTAATCTTATTTAATTCAACGGCCACCTCAAATATACGTAATATTTTTTGTGTTGACATTCCTAGTTTTCTTCTTTTATTGTTTATAAAAGGGAAAAAGTGTTGTAAAAAGGTATATTCTAGCTGACGGGAACCACACTCAGATTAGAGAATTAAAGACAACGCGATATAATTTAATAACTAGTAATAAAATAAAACATACGAAATTTCTCGTAAAAACAATACTATGTGAACAAGTATTTAGATTTTGGAATAAAAATTAGTGTATATGTTTATTCAGGTTATAGTCTATTCGTATGCCAATTCGTAAAGTTTCGCCCAGAAAATACAGAGTAATAAAACATATATCCACCTATTCGTTCAACCTGTGGTAATTATATTATTTAAGATTAAAATTATCCTAAAAATTATTATAGCTTCATGTATAAGTAATACACATTAAAATTAAATATTTGTGAGTTTCATAATATATAATTTTACCGTTTCAGCGCCGTGAATTAAATATTTATATCCATACGTGAAATTCGTGAATAATTTTAAAATAACAATAATCTACATTACTGTCATAAAACTGTAATACAGCTGTGTTTTATATTGGAAATAGTTTTAGAAAAATTAGTGGAATTTGAGATAAGACATAGTTTTTTTATTCAAATGAGAAATTACCGTGCGTTGAAGTTTCACATTCCACCTAAGGATTATACCCAGAAGAAGAGAAAATGATACCATTATGTCCATAATCCCGATATGAAACAATGATTTATTTGGCATATTAAGCTGTGTTAATAAATGGAAAGTCGGGTACTTAACAATGGGTAATAAAGTAAGGAGAGCAGGAAATGGTAATGAAATGGAAAGGAAATGATCATATGCATCACATTATATTTTCTAAAACGGTTCCCAATTTTCTTACGATTTGATGGTGTACTCAAGAATCCATTAAATTAATGAACTTTTTGCGGATTTTTATATTTTAATAGTCAATCTGTAATTCTAAGCAAACCTCTCCTATTAGTTCGGTAATTTTATTTTTATTTATAACATATTCATAGCGATAGGTATTAGTATTTGAATTGAATTTTGTTTTTCATGTCCCACATTCCCAAATGATTTAATTCGGGAAAATGTACAGTCACTATATTTTTCCCTTTATGTTTATTAAAAACAAATACTCAAGATTTGCTAAATCAATTTTTATGAAACTTGTAGTGCATTCACAAATCAGTTATTGCTAAATGACTTTGTTAGCAAAAACTATTGCCCAAATACTGAATATGATTTCAGTAATCGATAAATTTGTATGATTAAAATAAAAATTTACGTATTAATAAATTTTAGGTGAAGAAAGAATGGTAATTGCAAAGTAACTTAAAATGTTTGCATCATTTAACACAACACGGCTTTCGTCAAATTACATCATTAAATAAGTCTCATAAAAAAGGCTTAATAGAGTTATAATTTACATTACATTAATTATAAAACCCTTGGAAACACAAAGGCTTTGAGCATTTACAAAAATATACATTTTTACGTAATTATATTTTTATATTTAGAATATTAAATAAAATAACTTAATTACATTTTTATATTTGGAATATTAAATAAAACAAAATGTTTTAACAACTGTTTAAGTTGACAGTAACAGAAATCTCAGTACGTGTACACATTACACATTTGACTATTTTTTGAGCAACTCTGATGATAAAATGTAATTACTCTGAAAATAAAGACACCCCGAGGTAAAATTAATATTTTTTACAAATATTGTCTTACAATGATTTAAAAAAAAAATATTTTGAATAAATATTTTGTGACCGATTAGTCACTTTGCTTGGGTTATATATATATATATATATATATATATATATATATATATATATATATATATATATATATATATATATATATATGTAATATGTATGTATGTGTATGCGCGCGTGTATAACAGTAGCACAGTATCGAGAATTATTTATTCTATAAAAAATCAAACTAGGGTCTTTAATAGCTGCATATATTCATTTTAAATATTTGCGGAAGATGCTTTTGACAATATTAATACTCCAATTTCAAAACGATGGCCTTTCTTCATAATAAAAATTTTACGTTTTCTTGATATTATGAATCAAATTAAGTAAAAACTTAGTTTCAGCATAAATCTAAATTATAGTTTCAAAAGAATTTGCTGAGTAAAATAAAAAAATCACACTTTTTTATTTTCAAATATAGGTAAATATGTTAATGTAAATATATTATCAAGTATTAAATGGCATATGTAAATAAATATACGCAAATCTCTGATTCGTATTTACCAAAAAAATATTCAATTAGAAATAAAAAATGTACTAAATGTATATTTTTTATGTCTTAATTAAAAAAAAACATTTTCTACTGTGTAATATATATAATGTACAGTATAGTATATCTCCCCTTACCTATTTTCAAAGAACTGATTTCCCTGAACATTCTGAATGCATTCTGCTTTCAAAATTCGAACTTTTTAAAAAATTCAATTTTTATTATTATTATTTTTTTCCACAATCTTCATTCTGATGAGTTGATTTGTCATTATGATTCAAATATGATTCGTCACATTATTCTAAACAGAAAAAAAATTTCAAAATATATTTTTTCTTTTATCATTCTATATTACGTTTATTTATTATTATGTCGTAAAAAAACAACACACATGTGTTTGAAACCTATATAAAAACAGTTATTTTAAATTTTATTTTTTTAATATACCTTAGTCATTACAGGGTATAAATTCTGTATAAACATATCTTACGCTAACGGGTATTACTTCGCAATAAAATATTAAGATTACGTTAAGGGTCCTTTTCCCTATCCTCACTCGGCTATGCCCTTTTATCGTGGCTATTTTGAGTATCGCATACCACATATATAAATAACGGAATTAATTACGAGTATCGCATACCACATATATAAAAAACGGAATTAATTACGAGTATCGTATACCACATATATAAATAACGGAATTAATTACGAGTATCGCATACCACATATATAAATAACGGAATTAATTACGAGTATCGCATATGACCAAACAAAAAAAATTACAATGTTTCTACCAGCCCCACGTGAGACCATGTAGATGCCGTTGTAGATGAAGCTGAAATTGACATCAAAGCTACTTACTCGTTGTTAAAACTCAACCGACATAAGTTCATAAAAAAGACTTGACAATTTTGACTACATATTATTGAATATAATGTTGCGCTGTAGGAAACCTCACATACACTCAACTTGAATATACGAGTAGTTAATGATTACAGAAAAAGCGCTCTTTTTGCGTTTATTTAATTGACCTCGGACTGGTCATAGATGACCTCGTGACATTTCACGACTATATTATTAAACTTTTAGTATATCGTGCCAATTAATTTCATAATATCGACCATATATGCTGATTGTTCATGCCTTTGTCAGTATTTTAAAGAGACCATATTTTATAATCCCATGTGAGATTTGTTTATAAATTATTAAAAAAATATATATTTTTATACAAACGAATGTAATTTTATTATTCATTTTATATAGATTTTATTTTGCAAGGACCAGAACTTATTTAGATATTATTTATATTTGTTGTATAATTGATACCCCATACAATCGGAAACTCTGGTTTCCGATGAATTACAATTTAGATTGGGATACTCATACGTGTTTTATTTTTAACTTTAATTTGCCATAATATGAGGGTGCTGTTCCCTTCTTATTGAATGTTAATCCACATTTTGAAGGACGCAAAATCTTTGCATATAGAATGTAAACAGTCGCGTCGTCAACATCACACATGTAATTTTAAGCGTGAGTCAATAATGAAATAAACCATAAGTTGGATAAAATTTTCCAAAAAGTTTATAATTTGTTATAATTATTTAGTCATGTAACGTAAAAGTATTTATTAGGCTACCTCATTATTTTCATAGACTATTTTGTTTCTATCATTCGTAGTTTTACATTGTGGTTAATTAACTCAAAATGTCAAGTAAAAAATGTGACTGATAATATTTCAGGCTAGAAATGCTATCAATATAGTGCCATGGTCTTTTTTCAATAAAATTTTAAAGTCAAACAAAAATCTTGAAAAATATATCATAAAAAATCGAATAAACTTTTCTCATGCCCTTGAATTAGTAAACTGGAATGGTAAATTAACTATTCCAAAGTCACCGAATTTTAAACCCGTTGTTGATGAATTGATACATCTCTTAGGAAACATTTATAACATTGGCCTTTCTATGTTATTCATAATTAAGCAATCTAATAGCCTAATGTATAATTAAATAATTACGTTCTTTAACTAAAGTTGTGTAATGTTTTGTGAGTTATGTTAGATGCTTGGTGCATCAAAGTTACTATTTATATAGCCAAGTTGTACAAGACATAAAGCTCTAGTTACACATGCATTGCAAAGAAAGAGACAGGCGATTCAAAGAAAGAGTGTATATTATATAAAAAAATTGTAACAAAGGCAAGCTATTACCATGTCTTTTGAAGACCTCTCTTAGAGTGCTACTGACATCTTTATTTAATACAACGTCACTGGCTTGCACATATGCTAATGTAAAACTGAACGAGGAAAATGAAACAATACGAATCCATCAAATCTACATGTTCTTTATTAAGAATGAAAACATTTATTTCAATTTTGATTATCCCATTAGTTTCCACAAACTATTATTAACCACACGGATTTAAAGATATTCATATTGATTAATGACCATTGTATATGTTATATTTTACGAGTAAAAAAGATGGAATTTGAAATCTATTAAATATTTTAGAAAAATATTGGGTACGTTTTTCTCGAACAATGTTTTATAAAGAACAGAGAATAAAAAGAAATAAAGATATTTTCTAAAAATATAAAAAAATTACAATATCATAGACGTCAGGAGGCAAAGACTCCAGCGGCTAGGATGTAAATTGGAATAGAACAGAAATGTTTAGAAATTACTCTGAAGAAACCTAAAATTTTCAAACCCGAAGAAAGGTGAAGAGATGGATGGAAAGATCAAATGGGCGAGCTATTCAGAAGATTGGGCAATTGCCATTGGAAAAAAGCAACCGATAAAACTCGTCTATAATATTAAAGAAGTAAGCGTAGCGCAAGAAAGGAATGAAAAATATTTATTATTTAACTGTACATTTAACGGAGTATAAAATGTTATTGGTAAGTACATAAAAAGACCTAACGATAAGCATTTTGTTTTATATCGGAGAACTATTACTTACTATACGACATATGAATAATAATGGTTTTGATATTACACAAAGTATTTCTGTCCATTATCCTTGTCGACGATTTATAATTCAAAGTATATATTACGCACTTAAACGTGAGGTCTACAGAGTTTTGTTAAGATCGATAATATAAAAAAACCATAATTAAACAAAACACGTTTACAACGTGTACGAGGTTGCGTGCGAATTAGGTATACGCTAGTGAAGCAATAGTATTACGTTGGTAATAAAGTAAACATAACCTTGAAATGTCCAGTCAAACGTGCAGGTGAAACCGATTCTTCTCTGTAAAAATAAATATTTATCTGTACTCTAGCTAAGGTTCTGGTACGTAGATCAGTAAATACCTTTAATTTTGTAATTTGGAATTATGCCTATTAGTTTTTACCAGCAGCTTCGCTTGCGTAGAATTAGAAATTATTAGGAAACCGAAATTATTCACACACACTGAGTTCCAGACAAAGTATTTACTGCGGTTCGTATTTTGCTTCTGGGGATGAAAAAAAAGACCTAAAACTTCCCTATTCATTTATGGAATAAATTATCTACACAAAAATAATGCGATTTGGGTTTAAGTTGCAACTAGGTTGGTGGGTGTCCAGTTCACCCATGGAAAAATGATTGCAATAATAAATTAAACTTTGTAAAACACCTTTAATTCTTATTCATACCGCGTGCGTGATCCTTCATTTTACGTGAACTTTTAGATTAAATTATAAAGACTTTGCTAATATGCAAAATCGATGCAGCTTCGAGCTAGATAACTAAGCAAATACTACACCACAAAAATACATCAAAAATGCGAATGTATATAAACTGAATATGTATTTCAAACTACTTGTGAGACGCGAACTCAGTATGAGGAAAAATGATAATATTGTAATACCCATTATGGTACTCGCGACACTGAGATTGAGCGATAAGTGGAGACACGCACTTTGTTTTAGTTCGTCACACCGAGTTCTTTACCAAGAACTAAAATTACAAGAGCCGACTGAAAGTTAATTTAATCTGCGAAATCTGAAGAATGCCACATTTACATATCGACATGTGTGTGTGTGTATGTGTGTGTGAGTGTGCGCGCGCCCGCGCTTGTGTGTGTGTAGTTTGAATTATAGTTTAACCAGCTACAGTCGCATATCTCTTCCATTTCAGTGCATTATACATTCAAGAAAATAAAAATTAAGAAATGTATGTTTGTAGAATTTCAAGAGGATATGCCTAAAACATGATTATGATAAAGAGGGATGAATAGAGGGATGGAAATAATGAAACAATAAGATTTTTGCCATTTGATTAAGGAATTTTAAAAATAAAATGTAGTCACGGTCCCTTTTTTGGCGAGCAAAACCGGGGCTTGCAGCTAATTTTTCGAAATAAAAACTTCAATCCTAAAAGGCGACCATCACATTCTAGTAATTCAAGAATTAAGTAAAAAGACAATATTAACCATAAAGCTTATAATGAGTAAATAAATATAAAATGTCTATTAATTCGTAAATGATTCTTTAATAAAAAAATAAATATAAAACGTCTATTAATTCGTATGACTTGGTTGCAGTGCAGTTCCTTATGAATCTTACGGATGAAATGAACCTACGTGATGTAGTATTATTTCTACTTTCCTTAAGTTCTTTACAACGACCTAAGTTTCGTTGTATTACATCTTCAGGTGGACTGTTAGACCGTCGTGAATAATGAATTTCCACAAAATTAACGCCAAATATGTTTAATCTTACGGATATTTACTATGGTTTAAAAATATTGCTCATACAGTCTATAGTATTTATACCTATACAATTACCTAATTATTGATATTTATCTCTTTTATGTTTAATTATATATGTGTTATAATTAATGAATTATAACACATATATAATTAAACATAAAAGAGATAAATAGCAAAGAACCAATCGCATTCTTTTACCAATTCAGAATGGTTAGCGAACACCTGAAATCTAATAGTTTTAACCCATTGTGCAAGGAAAGTTTTTTTTCAATTTTTGTCAGTAAAATGTTCTTATGCCAATTTCACTGAAAAAACAATGGAGATATTAAATTAATAGTAGACCATCAATGTAACTAGTATAACCTATGGAGCGGTTCACGAGAAAATCGATATTTTAGATTTAGTCTCGTCACTTTTTTAACTTTATTTAGAGGATGCGAACAATAGAAGGACTTGGGATGGTGATAAAAAACCAATATTACCTTCCTGTTCTAGTTACTGTAAACCCTTAAGTAAAAATCGAAGAGTAGATACTTTGGATATAAGTCGTAAATATATTTTTAAAATATTGTAAACGTAATAATATATTTGTAAGACTATTCGAATCAATAAAAAATAAACTACGTCTTTGCAATAAAGGCCGAAGATTTTTACAATGCTAACCTGATAACGTACCTGGTCCAGTTTAGTTATCTCAATTTATCTCGATGCCTTTTTCACCTGGATGAAGGGTTGCAAAATATATGCCTCTCAACGCCACATTTTCTTTGAAAGTTCGAAAATTTGTTATGCCGCTCAATAGACAAGTAGAATAAGATCAAAGTTCCAAGAGGCCGGTTGAGTTACATACTGCAATGTAATATCAAAATTGTTTGTTTAATTATTGCATTACATTTATTTGCATTAATACCGTACTATGTAAAAATAAAAGTTAAAACGTAACACAGAATCTTAGAAAGGTCCCCACAACTAAACAAATGTAAGATAAGTGCACGGCAACGGCTTTATTTTAGTTCGTAATATCATTTAGATATCTTGTGTCAATTACTCATGTATTATTTTAATTTTCTTTTTTTAATAAATAACAAATAATCGACTTTTTACCCTGGAGTCTGGGCAATGAGTTACACTTCAAAGACTCTACGCAGCGGTGCCTGATTACGCAATAAGTTTAGGTTATGTGAGTCATGAGCCTGTTATGCGAGCGAGGTTTCGTTTTGGCTATGGACATATGTCATCATTCAACATTTTCTTGGGAGACTTTGCTTACTTCCTTAATTTGAATATGTATATTTAACCCGCGCAGCGAGACTCTATTACGCCACCAAAAATACAATGAGTTGACATACTTATTCATGATGTGTTACAGTTGCATATCGTATATTCTAAATGTAATGTATGGAAATGGGATATGGGCGTGGTAGACTGAACATAAAAAGAGTTTTAATGCAATAGAAACGTGTGACACAACTGTGGATGTGTTTTGCAAATGTCTATAAGTCTCGAATGGTTCGATTTGTATCTTTTTTGGTACGGTTTGTATCTTTTTTCAGCGCTCCATACGAAATGTGCTTAAATTATATCTGTCAATTTGAACAATCGTACCATTCGAGACGTATAGATCGAGTATTAAAATGGGGATAGAACAAATAAATATTCTTATTCACGATCTAAATTTTTAAAGTAAATGTCGTTATAGCATTTTCGCCATAACGACACTTACTTGAAAATCGATATATATATATATATATATATATATATATAAATATATATACATTTATTTTCAGATCGAGATTCGAAATACTTAAGATGGCTTCAGTTCCAGGTAATTGTTTAAAAAATTTAAAAAATCTATTCTGAAAGACTGTTTCCTAGATTTTGATGTTTGTGAAGATCAGTACTATTAAATAACAAAGTGAAAACCCTTCGCTCGAAAGAGTACCATGCTATCGAGTTGAGTTAACCTATATTTAGTTGGAAAATGATACCATTTATCAGTTAAGTTTAAGACTTCTAGAATTGTTCTCGGCAGTTCTTGTGATATAGGGCGTGTCTTATAATAATTTGATTCCCTCGGCCTCGTATTAGTAAGAAACTAAAGAATAAAAAACCAAAGTTATAAATGAACACGAGGATGGAAAAAATGTAAAAGTGATTAATGATCTTGTATAGTGTGTGCCCACGACGCCGCTCTGTCGACTGATTTCTCGAAGGATAATGAATTGATTAATTGTGAGTACGGTTGAGTGATTTTCGTTTTTCTGGCGTTGACTGATGTTAATTTTGAAATGAAATATATACAAGCAACGAATATATTTCAGGTGAGCGTTTTGTTTATTACATTCTTAACATTGTAGCATGTTGCAGAAAAATATACACTTCAGATATTTTTCTGACTCTAATAAATACAATATTAAAATTTTTATTAATTTTTAGGCGATCGACTTCTTTTCTATACTCTCTTTATAGCCCTCCAAACTTATTTTCTTGTTGAAATTTCTTCAATATGCAATTTTTTTCTCTAATGTTTTTAGTTATCAAAAAAACACAATTTGTTTTATGACTGTAAGGTGTAGTACAAAAACAAAAAAATGAGTTTTAAAAAATGTTTAATGATGTTAACGCATTTCCTCAGGATTACAAGGATATAAATTAGGTTTTAGCGTAATATCCATTGTGCGCAGATTAGCAATATTTCTTAGTAAACCTTTACATACTTAACAATGTCACACAACAGATGATAAAACAGTTAACTCGCCTATCGTTGGTTTAATGAACCTATTTCACGAGAAGTCACATAATTTTTAGTTATTGCTGATATTTAGGTATCAAGATGATCAAATTTAATTAATAATTTGCATTTGCTAATGAGTACGGATATAAAGTTTCTACGATTGTTCTTGCCTTGAACCAAGTGGAAAATTAATTTTTCATCCGGCCCATTGCATGCTATTTACAGTCGAAATTGTTATTGATTGCCAGTTCTCTAATATCCATTATCCTGCATTGTTGGACAAAAGATCTATTTGATCCTTCCGATTTCTAAAAGCATTAACGACTATAAGTTAAATTATCGTTAAACACGTTATCTGCTCATATGTCAAGTATTAATTACGCGAGTCGTTCAATATTCAAAGTAATATAATAACGTGAATCTTACGCTCCATATAGAAAACGGAAAAGTAGTTAAGTGGATTTTAGTCCATCTGTCACGGCCTATTTTCTCAGAGATCACGCAATGCCGATATAAAGAACGTTTCAACATTGTCATATTTAGCCATCACTCAAAGATAGACTTGTAGTGCAATACAAAAATCGTAATTTTCAGTTTTGAAGATAAATTTTCAGTTGTATATAGGGGTGGCAAATGAAAACAGGTGAATTGGGAAATTTAAAAATACTAATTTAAAAGTAAGTTTTTCTTAAAACAATTTTTAAAAAGTCAGTGAAAGTTGTAGTCCCACAACTTCGCCTTTGAAATTTATTTATTTTGTAATATAAATTATATTTTAGTCGCAGATGGCACGATCTTCTTAACTGTATTTTAAATCTGTATGTTTTTCGGATGTTAGCTTTGCTAATTATAAGTAACGTTACATTGCATATAATATTATATTTCAACTAATCTAGACTAAGAAATGTGAATATATTCGAATACTACTGCAGATGTATGTGTTAAACCTCAAAATAAAAGTACTGATATCAAACATCTCGCACTGTATAATTTCCCTAGTTTATAAGCACAGCATATCAACCCCTTGAGTTTCAAAGGGCGTATTCAGCATTTTGGCCAAAATGGGATATAAATGAAGTCTTTCTCAGTTTTTCATCCTCTATCGAAGTTTCAATATTTAAAAAATGGGGGAAAATTTTGGAAAACTTAAAAAACGATTTTTTTTATATTCATGTAGCACTCGCAATGAATTTGATTCCGCATAATTCAATAGGTGGTAAATGATAAACATAAAAAATAACAGGTCACACGGCCCTCATTTTTATCAAATTGAGTGTTTACAACCCCTGGATATTTCTGAAATAAGATTTATACTGACTCATACGACCTATGATAACATGTAAAATGAAACAAATTCATCCTTTACACTGTTAGTAATGTTACCGTGAATAATCTTAGGAATTATGCAGTTTTAACTTAAAACACCTGCATAATAAAATATAATCCAGTATGTACAAACGCAAGGGTGTTATTGCTTAATATGTGCTGTTACAGACTTCGAATATGCTGTTTAAATATGGTGAATCAAAAGTTATATATACTGGAGGACTATTTAAATAAACCAGTTTTGATTTCGTGTTATATTTTTTTTTCTAAAGTACAAAAAAGTACGCCTAACTTATATATTGGTTTTGGAAATTACAGAAAAATGGGCATCTAAAGTTTCGGACGTACATTTTAAAGGAAAATTTCTGTACTGACTGTTTCTAAATACTGAGTGGAAATATATTTTATTAATTTTTCATAACATAACGATTTCAAAATATATGTTGTAGATGCATTTTTCAACAGACTCTTTTTTTACCTTATTCTCAGTAAAGTTATGTTCTGTTGACACATCTTAATAAATAAATTACTTTACTTTGATAAGTTAAAGTTATGTTCGAACTTTTTCTTTATAAAATATTTCTGTTACTTTCTGAAGCACGACAAATGATAAATGAACTATTTAATTTATGACGTACGTAAAACGTCATCACCGTGCATCTTACTAACTGCAAAATATTATGTACCTGATGATTATATTTAAAAATAATAAAAATTTATTTTTCAACAATTAACCTATAATTGCTTTAAATTGAACAAATATTTAAACTTTCATATGACTAGTAACCCCAAAACTAAATGTTAAATAAATATTAAACTTATTGTGGTGGATTAATTCAGTTATTTAGAAACAAGAATAAAATTTGATCTTTACGTTTGTAATTTTTTTCAAAATCTGCTGAACCGATTTAACTGCTAAACTCAAAAAAATATTTCCTTTGAAGTCCCCACGACATTTTAAGCAAATAAACTAGATAGTTTAAGTAAGTAATAAATAGGATTAACGAATAATGAGACTTGTTTCAAGGTACAACTAACGGGAGAGAAGTTATGAGGAGCTAAATATTATACTACACATTATTATACGGGGGAGAGAATTTTTTAACACCAGAATCACTTTGGCTACAACAACAAATACATTAAAGGGAAATTCTACTCAATACGAATATAATGAGCAAACTCATTCTCGGATATAGTCGGAAAAATAACTCATTTGAAAGATAAAATTTTTTTTTTGCTATGCGATTAAACATCATTGCCCAAATTAAGCGGAAATATAATATTGGACTCCTCATATTTTTTCTATGCAATTTAATTACGTTACTGACGTTTTCCTGTTAATGAATTATAACTCATTACACTTATTTATTACTATTTTCTATTAATATATGGGTTATTATGTCAAAGGTTACTGTGATGGCAAAAAAGTAGAAAAACTGTCCACTCCCCTAAACGCAATTTATCATTCGATTCCTAATGTTCTTACCGTATCATTTCCTTGTTCACTGCAATTTCCATTACTGAGTTATATCTCATTAGAAGCGTATTGATTAGCATGTTCTATTAAGAAAAATCGATAAAAAGTTATTATGATCAAAGGTAGTTGGGATTGTAAAAACCGGAAAAACAGGTGTAATATTCACCTTCTCATATTTTTGCAATGCAATTTAGATGTGTTCCCGACGTAAACTGTGAGTGAGTAACACCTCATTAATTGCGTAGTAATTAGTATTTTTAACAATGTATGTGTTGTTACAATCAAGGGTGATTCTGATAGTTAAAAGTCGGAAAATCAATCTCTCTACGGGGAGGGCCGGGGGGCAATGTAATATTAAACTCCTCTTTATTGCTATCTCGTTAGTCGCACACTGAAATATATTTTTGTGCGAAGCGCCTTTATTGTCGACCTGAAATTGTCATTGCTTAAAAAGTCACAAAGACTTTTTTATGAAAAATGGAAATATTTCTTTCGGATAATCATGCTAGTAGATTAAATCGCATAAATGCTTAGAAATAGGGTTCTAAGTATAAGCTACCTAAATAACAGTGGCAGGCAACGACTCTGTTACAACATCATTGCAATATGTCTATCGACAACAAAAGCAAGCCTATAAATCGGTAAATTTATTAATTTATAAACTCTTTTATGGCCATAAATACAAAAGAAATTGTCCCTTACTTCGCACATTGCTTAATGATATCTCTTCAGTTGGCAGTTACGCTCTAAGCATATTGCACAGCAGCTGTTCTTTGGAGTGTAAAAGACACGTTTACTCATTTTTTTTGTTTTCGTATATGAACTCTAATTCTTTGACTATTAGATTTTAATAAAATGTTATTTAACTACATAACGCATCTTAGAAATATAAGCATTTTCGAATATGGTTTTTACAACATAAACTAAAAAAAAACATTTCGTTATTTTAGTTTTTGCTGGTACTGAAAAATAATCTTCCGGGTTTATGCCCTTTAAGACTCGAAGTATCTATAATAGTGGAGAGAAAGCGAATAGTGTCATATTAACTTTGTCTAATAAACATTCTATAATGATTAAGATGAAAAATTATCGAGTGACTTTTCGTTATACTTTTTGAGGAATACTTTCAAAAATCTGCAAATCTTATGACAACCTCGAGAAATCGAGGTTATTGCAGCAAGTTATAGAAGTCATTATGTGTAGTTTCTCTGTTATAGATTTTGTAAATTAACTTCGAAAGCAGCTTAAAACCATTAATTTTATTTTCACAAGTTGCAATATTTACATTTTACTTTATTGAAACTCCTCTTTAGAACATTTAAAAAAAAATAGATTTTTGTTGTATATTCTCTGTTTGTTCAGTATTGATATGTTGATTCTTATTAATCTCAAAAATTCGTATTACGGTATGTTATTACACTGTAGTTACGGCTCCTTACTTTACTTGTACACACGAAGTCAATCGATAAATAAACCTCCCACGCCAATAAAAGCTGAAACCTTTATACTTCAGCTAACATCACTCAAATATTCAGTTACAAAATTAGGAAAACTTTCAATTTTAATTGACGTTCTTTCTATACATCATATATAGGAAGGGGCATTTCATGTGTTCATATTTGTGTTAATTGTACTTCCATATGTCCTGAAAAAATGTACATCATCATTTGTTTTTTATCGATTTCATTCACTAATTTACAAGACTTTAGAATTTTACGAAATTTAAGAGACGTTTTTTACAATTTTTCAAAAGGATAGAAAATAAAATAAGTAGTGCTTTTTGGAGAGTATTAGTTGTACTTTTTAGCAATTGTTCAATTGTACTTTTTAGCACTTTGTCTTTACTTTTCAACATGACAACTCACCTTTCAACACGAAGTCACTTCAATCTCTCTTATTTACTTTTTTCACATATTCATTTCATGTGAACTGCATTAATCTTACGTTTGTGTCACATTCAGTGTCATATTTCACCACAAACGCAACTGCATCGCGTACGTTACTACATTCTAGAAAATAAAACGTTTAAAGAGATTTAACGCCACTGACCCGATGCGCCACTTTCGCCTCGCATCGGAATGGAGGTGAACAGCGAGGCTGGAATGCCAGAGAGAAGCGTGCAGTCTATAAAAACAAAAAGTACCTACTCCAATAATAGCCTACTCCAAAATCGAGAAATCGGCATAAAATACGACTTATCACTAAAATACCAAAAGTATTAATTACAATAATTTATTTAACACTTGCTGTGCCTACGACTTCGTTCCCGTGTAATGGGGAAAAACCATTTTTTTGTTTTTTTTTCTCTCACATGTGGTTCCTGGATATATACTATTACCATACTGAATTTCATCAAAATCCGTTTAGTAGAATTTAAGAGATACCCACTCAAATTATAATACAGGCAGACAGACAACATTCAAAATCAATCACTCTTTTTAAAATATTATTAATATACACAATTGAATATGTTACAGTTTTATTATATGTATAGACTAGCTTTTGTTCGGTACTCCGCCCGCGTAGATTTTCGAATAATCCTGCCAGGATTTACATGCAGATTTTGAGCTCTAACACATTGTACAATCTGTTAAGATGTGATAGTATATTTAATTGTTATTATTTAATAGAAGCACCGAGTTTCACTCTAAATTAATTATGCGACTCAAAAATCAGAGGTATATCAACTTAATCAAGAACTATCTGTGCTAAGTTTTATAAATGTCTGTTCGCCCATTTTGACGTAATTGATCACCAAATATCCAAACATACTTTTTGTAGCATTAATATTCCACGTAAGCGAACCCTCGAGTAAAAGCTAACACATAACGAACTTTACGCGTATCAAATTTGGAAGCGATTTACTTCTGGATAATGTGATTATAAGATAATGAACATACGGACGAAGAAACAAACTTTCGTATTTATACAATTACTAACTTTTGTTACCTGCGGTTTCCGCGGCTGTCTCCTCCATAGCGCTTTGTTCTTTCCCGCGTTGTAGGACGCGTCTTAGAAATATTAACATAGTTTTGTAACTTGACTATTTACACTAATTTTTGATATGTAAAAACTTTTCCGGATAAACATCCTACACGTGAGTGAAAACTTTATCGCAATTTATTTAACAAAACTCTAGTTATAAGCAAACAGACAAACAGACTTTGCATTTCATAATAAATAAGGTAATTGGAATTCATAAGTCAAATAGAATTCTAGTTGTGTGTATAGTTAACGCAGTATTTTACGTTGAATATTTAGATCCTAGTAGGCGCTGTTTGTATGAACTACGTGATGTTGCCTCCTAGTGACTTAACTAATTCAAAGTTGTGGCTTAGTTGACCAATATGCAATTCCTATTTACTTGTTTAAAAGTTAATGTACAAATAAGTTTATCCAAGTCATTACTTCCGAGTAACCACTTTAAATTAACCAAAATACCATATAATAAAAAAAACATTTAGTACTTGAACTGCTATTACGAGAAGCGCTTAGGGAATTGAATTCGAGGAAATAATTTGCGATAGTATTGTGCGGAGGCTGTGTGAGGCAATAAAACTTGATTGAGGAGGTAAAAGGAACACAGGTTAAGAGAGAAACACTTATTCTCCTGTGTGATGCCAATAACAGACAAGAGAATACATAATAAATTATATGTCAGTAAAGTAAGTCGGAGAAATTTGCCCGAATCATTCGATGTGGTAAGCTGTTATTGTTGCTTAACTTTGGGTGACCGGAGATGATTCGATGATATGGACAGATAATAAATAAAATTAAATGAAGGAGAATCACTATAAAAAACAGTTAAATGAGGGTCGAACAAACGTAATAAATGTGTCACTTTCAAATCGGTGTAACAAATGGATTCCCGAATACAAAAGAAAATTATTATTATCAATAAATTTTTTTCAGATCTTATTGCTTTTCTTGAGATATACTATTTTAAAGTTAAAATGTTCAGCAGTGCACGCACACCGGGCGCCGCATAGTATTGTAAAAACGATACGACGCGACATTTAATGGATGTTCTATGCATGATAGTAAAACGTTTAAATGTAATTAAGAAAAACAATTTATTTCTCAGTAATAAAAGCCCAAATCAACAAAATGTTATAGATTATTTCCGTATTATATTTTCGAGAGAAACTTAAAAAAATACCAATTAACCAACAAGTTGTACATGCTGGTGATGATTTTCGACCAATGTAGACGTCAACACGTATATTTTTATATTTTTCTTGCTAATGCTTAAGATATGTAATCACTACAGTTTGTATTATCAAAGCGCTATTTTATTCTCTACTTTTCAATTTAATAAGTACTGCCTGTATTAACCGCACGTTTAGCTCCATAAAGGTCGAATTTATTTAAAGCTGTGATTTCGTTTAAAATTATAAAAAGAAAGGTAAAGAGGTGGCAGGGGCAAAGATTTTATTGTTTTTTGTGAACATTTTCTTTATGAACATGTTTTATATTGTAACGGATGTCATATTTTTGCATTTCTCACTTTTACCAACTTTCGTTTATTATTTCGTAGGGGGGTGGACAACAACAACATTTATCATTAAAATTACGAAATGAAGTTATCATGTTTTAGTTTATATGAATAAATAAATTGTTCATTACTAAGTACAACTATGTCAAAATTTAGCTCTTATCGTCTGAAGGAAATAGGCTATGAGAGATGCGTAGGCAGATGAACGAGCAGACACTAAATTGAATACAAAAATGTCCAATTTTTGCATTTTTAGTACGAAATAATGAAAAAAAACAAAATATTAGTAGTTATTAAATAGTATATCTTATTGTATCATTAATTACTAATTTCACCATTTATTGATTAATTTCATTGGCGATTTACTAATGTAATATTACTTTGTCCACTTTTTTAACAAGCCCGGTGTTGCCTTTGTCACTATCCAAAAAAGGTTTAGTATAAGTTTTCTTCTAAAGTGAAAACAAGCAAATGTCCTTTCCTCTGATTTTCAAATATTGAAATTTGCATTTCATTTACCAGGTCGTAGACCCTTACTTGAGCAATATGGTTCACACGCTGTTTATCTTCAGATATCATCGCTCTTCGTTTGACAAACACGCACGGTCGCATCTCGCGCGACAGTTTTATTGCGCGTGTTTCTTGCGTAACATACTCTGATGCGTATGTACAGCAGTGAGTTAGTACCTTCAACAATGATAAATACATAAATATTGCGACAGCATGGAATTGGGTAATATCGCTTTGTAAAGTTGGGACCGTGACTATGGGAGCATTGTTTTGGATCGGTGTCAGGAGTGAGATTTAGGAGAATTACTTGGTACAAATAAACGCCGTTAATGATCAAGCAATCCGGTGAAATATAATCTCAAAGTTCCTACTTTAAAAGGAAAAGAAACGGGACCCTTTTAAGATTAGTGACATGCCCGTACGTCTCCCTGTCTCTGCCTTTTTTTCAGAAACTGAGGTAAAATCTTGAAATTTGGTTTAGTACTATAATGATATTTTTATCAATAGTTATATAATAAAATATATTTTTTGAGTATTTAGTGAAACTTTCTGAAAATCAAATTTTTTTCTTTTCTGTGATTGCTTATCTGTAATTCCTATAGTTAGATTATTTATTTTTCAAATGATTAAGGTGTTTCGTTTATGAATAAATATATTTATATTTTAAACAAGTATAGTTTAGCAAAAAAGCGAATTTTTTGTTTTTTTAGTTTATATGAAAGAGTATAAGTAAAAAGCGAAGTGTTTACAAAACCAAGGCTTTAGTTCGATTATTTAATTGGTCTCGATTATTTAAAAAAAAGTGATTGTAAAAAGTTCACATACAAAAGTGCACTTTTCCGAGGGAGTATAAGTTATAAGTTGTCCGAACGAATTACTTCTTAGCAACACTGAATTTGCAAAAAAATAGGAATTGATAAAAAAAACAAACCCAAAAAATAAAAATATTAAAATAAGCTAAAAAGATAAAAATAAGCTAAAGAGAGACGCAAAATGAGGTTATAAAATAAACGTTTGACAATCAACTGACGGGGATTTCTTCGCAGTAATTTCATTATTTCATAACAATTTTGTAACGAAATAAACAAGCCCCAGCGCTAATTCTTTAAATATATCGTTTTTTATGTATATTCTTTCATTTGAACCAAAAAACCTGGGAAATTCACATTTTTGCTAAACCAGACTTATACATTATTTTTCGTGACGTTTGTCTAGATTATTAAATTGGTTGATTAGTTGTAGATACCTAATAATAATAATGGTCACAATGTTGAGTTATTGATGATATGCCAATCTATTATCGTCGTCGCTGTGGTGTGTTGGGTTGATCACAAGGCATACGGCCTTTGACGATGCGGCGCACCGCGGGTACCCGGGTTCGATTCCGGCCGTTCGTTGAATAGATTACTGTTATGGTTGGCTGTAAGAGATTTCTCTCGTAGCAATACGTCCTTCATATGTATCAATTAGATACATGAAAGTAGATAAATTACTGCCAGTTTCAAGCCTGTAAAGTATGAAAAGAAACTTGATGTTTTTATTTTTTCTGTGTTTGCATACCGCGTGTTATGAACATATCATATTACCTTTTGAAAACTGAAGCGTTCTGCACTCCAACCCCACACATCGTAAGATATAAAAGCCGTCCTTAACAAGTTTAAATTATTATTGTATAAAACTTTGTTAAGACGACAACTTTGTATTTAGCTTCTCAATATATATATGTATATATATATATATATATATATATATGTATATATATATATATATATATATATATATATATACACATGTTAAATATTTTTATTTATAATTTTTTAATTCAAAATGACTTCGAAACATAATTCGCGCATTACGAGGGAAAACGACTTCGATCATTGTGATTATTAAACATTTAGGATTTTTTTTGTTTTGATCATTTTTACCAATATTTATTAGTTTAGTATGGAATTTACCTTGCATTATTTCTATCGTTGGTCTAACGCTTGGTTTATGACCCGGGTTCGAACCTTACTAACCGAACTTGGCAAATCAAAATTGTACAGTATCATTGAAGTATAAACCAAAAAAAAGTAAATATAACAATTTAGGTTTTATTTTGTTTTCGTCAGTACGAATAATTCACGTTCTTCTTAGGGTTTCGTACTTCAGACTGAAAAATGTCCGTCTGTCTAAGCCGGTTGTCTTCAGAAATCGTCCGAGATATTAACTTGAAATTTGGCGTAGTTATATATATTAGTAACGCGCGTATTTTGCACCAGCTCATTAAACTTTTTTATAATATTCATATGAGAAGAAAGAGGGGCCAAATAAAGTACTCAATATTTTTTTTAAATTTTATATGGCAAATGGGATATCATTTAAAAGGATGTATTTTGGAAAACTGATTAATAAATATTAAGTTAACTAAACTAATAATTAAATTAATATTTTTTTAATCATACACTGTGTTTTACACCTGTGAAAGATGCAGCAGGCAAAAATATTTCCATAATGAAAAATTAAAATTTATAAATATAAAATTTATAAATAATAGAAATACTACGTATTCTTGAATGTTTAAAGTGCCTAAATGTATACGGAACTCTCAGTGCAAGTTCTACTCATACTTTTTATTTTAATGTATAATGTATGTAAATAGACTAATGTAATCCAACTAGGCTTTTATTATCTTTGATATTAGGTACGTGAAGATGAAGTACCGAACAATTTAGCAAGTATGCACTATATGCAATAGTTGAAGGTTCTTAGGAAGAACACACACACACAAACACACACACACACACACATATATATATATATATATATATATACATATATATATATATATATATATATATATATACATATATATATATATATATATATATATATATATATATATATATGTATATGACGTTTACTAAAAAAACATATCAATGGTTATAGCATTGCGACTGATATACATCAAAAGAGACGATATCGCTATCCTAAAGTAATTTCGGTATTTTAAATTCATTCTATTTCTAAAGTAATTATTTTATCGATATCATTATTATTTAAGAACTAATCACATCATTAACATTCTCTCACTTTACATAAATTCCAATGTGCCGCCTGAAACTACTTTTACAATTTTTATATACTCCCAACGGCTCCCAAAATATTGCTATAGTACGTTTACATCAATAAATTCTTGCATAAACTTTCCTCCTCTTTTTAAGTAACCAGGGAAAATTTTCTGATAGCAGGAAGAACGATTTTTCTGGGAATGTTTTGTTTATATCTTTAATCAGAAAACCTGAAACTTTTTATTCGCTCTTTTGTCAACACACTATTGCCACGTTCCACTCGGGTTGTTTGAGTACCCCTCTGGGACCTAATATGCCTTGATATGACTCCTCAAAATGAAAGAGACCTTCAAAAGCGCCCTGGTAGGGTCCCGTATCTACCATCAACCCCACAGGGTTAGAAATTTATTCAGCACACTGTAAAAATTCATTTAACTATAATATAAAAACTGAGTAAAATTTTCCTTCATAAGACATTTTAAAATTTCACGCGTTTTGCTTGCGCTCAAAATGCAGGAACTGAAATTTAATAACAATAAGAGACTGCAGATTTCTAAGTACCTCGGGAAGAACGTAGTTGGACTTAGAGGGAAGTACGTTGAAAAGTTTTGACTTCTTTCTTTTTGGAAAAGTATGTAAAAACCTACGGTCAGTTGTGCGTCTCTTCTTAGAAGCTCACTGTATCGTTCTCGATTGGAGAGAGAATATATCGTCCATAAAACAGGATCATGACATCGAACAAGTTGCATTACAAAAATAAAATCAAAAATAGGGTGTTCTTATCGGTTGATGTTATTTATTTACTAATCGAGTTTATTGTTTTTTGGGCATACAAATGACGGTGGAAATGATAGAATTGAACGATGAGATTGGAAGAAAAACATGGAAAGCCATTTGGTTTATTTTTATAAAATTGATTTATTTACAGATTTAATTGATTCACGGCACCAAAAGCCAATAGAAATAAGAACTCCGTTATCTTGTAGTATTTTTTTATATGGAGCCTATAAACAATTAGTAACAATTATTAATAATTAGATACGACTATTGCAGAGATCTGTTTTCCTCACTGTTTAAACTACCTATTACGGGTAATTTGAAATTGAATATGTAAAAGTATGAGTAGAGCTCCTCTTATTCAGAGTTTCCTCGCAGTAGATAATTTTGCTTTGTTTTAAAAGTTCGTCCCGTCCAGATGCTTTTGAGATTTTCCATACTGGGAAACAAGAACAAGGAACAAGATGTAGTCTCTTGTCGGCTCGAATTATATCTGGAGAACACGAACGTCGATTTAATGCACCTCAGATAGACGAAGTCGCCATCGTAATACAATAAAAAATACAATAACAAACCATGACATAATTGTGTAACGAAGACGAGAAGGACTACAACGCATTGCAGAAACAAACCGTTCATATGATGCCCTCCAATATCCATTAATACTTCTGCACGGAGAGGACGGATATAACTTTAAGGTGAAACAAATTCAACCTGAAACAGGTGTAGAAACAAAGAAAAAAGTCACTTCCAAGAAGTTCTATGCTTACCCCTTAATGATCAGAAACAATGAAACTTACAATCACATTCTGAACACTCGCCGTTTATTCCAACAATTCCTGGTAGATATTTATGCCAAAATAGAAACGGAACGGATACATTAGACTGAATCAGAAGAAACTACGCACGGAATAATAATACATCCATCTTCGAGACGCGATCATAAATGACGAAAACATTAAAACATTGGAACAATGGTAATCTTACTCTTATCTTACATAGGAAGTACAAGACACATGCACGAATACACTCAAGATGCCCCAACCTATGTAAGAAAATATGGTCGACTTGACCTCTTTACAACATTCACTGCATCAATAACAATACTGGCGGAATTATTTGCTTGGCCACAATACTTATGGAAGGCCTATTCCGCCCTTTTAATTTTCGTTTTTCGGCTATATTCAAAGGTAGTTGAAAATTCCCGAAAATTCCCAGTATGAAAAATCTCAAAAGCATCTGGACGGGACGAACTTTTAAAACAAAGCAAAATTATCTACTGCGAGGAAACTCTGAATAAGAGGAGCTCTACTCATACTCTCAGGAGATTTTCGACAAACACTTCCAGTTATTCCCAACAACACCAGCAGATGACATCACTGCATGCTTAAAAAATCACATCTCTGGCTACACATACAAATAGTGCAACTAACAAAAAATATGATATATATATATATATATATATATATATATATATGTACATATATATATATATATAATATATATATATGTATATATATATATATATATATATATATATATATATATATATATTAGGATGATTCATAAAAAAGAGAAATTTTTTTTTTCAAATTTTCTTCACTCTCATCCCCTTAATTTTATCTATTCCACTAGATAACATCTCAGGATTTTTTATTTTTTTTAAATTTATGTTTAAGGGTCGCTACTCACTATTGAAATTCGAAAAAAAGCATTTATTTTTAAGAGTTTATTAATACCAGAAATGAGTGTTACGCATAGGTTTTAGGGAAAATATTATACTAAATAACAATAACTATCGTTCCTCTAAAGTATTAAGTAAAAAGAAAAAAAATTATAGTAGATTTGCCTTATTACAATTTGGGTTTTTCTGCTTATAATTCTTAACTAACAACATTAAGTTAGCCGATTTGAAACTATCTTCCTCTTCCCATAGCTCAGGATCTTTCTGAATGAACTCGCAAGAAGTTCCAGTGATTTTGAAAAATTTCATAGTGTTTGTTGATATGAAATCTTCGATGTTTCTCTTTACGATTGTATCATATTCCAAGGATGCCTTTTTCGGATTGTTTTCCATTCCATTTTCCAGAGCCAAAATCATATTATGTTTTGTTTCGATAGAAACTCGTTTGTCAAAAAAAGCTAAAGCAATTAGCTCTTCGGAAAGATACCAAAGATGACCCAACATTTTTTTGATGGCGACTTTGGCTACAATTGCGTTACATTTTTTCGAAATCAACCAAATATTTTAATATCTGTAAGTCATTCACTAAGGTCATATGAGCCACTGGCGCTGTAAACCAGTATTTTGCGTAAACAAGTACAACAAATATATAAATATCTGTAACGTAAATTGTGATTTTAAACTGAAGCTTAAACAAAAACATTTTCAGTGTGTATAGCTTTTGCCTTCCATCGCGCATGGTGCATTTCAGCAGGGGATTTGAATGATATACCACTTTCAGGAATCCCTCCCAAAAAGATAATTATCAAATGAAGTAGCTCTTTGTAATCATCACGAGGCTGAAATTGTTCCAGTTGATTCTCAGCAAAAGCGATGATATCTTTCGCGGCAGTTTGAATGCAATTCCATGTAGATGGTTCGGGCATTGCGGTTTTGAAATCTTTTTGGTTTATCTCTGGCCAGAAGCTTTTAAACCTTTTAAAAATCATAATTTCAGGACCACTGGAAGCCCCTACAGCTGTTACAACAACACTTTTGAGTAAAATTTCTGGTATGTGATGCCGGCATGCAAACCAAATCAGTTCCACAGAAAATGCAAAAATTTTCTGTTCTAGAAGAACACAAGCTCCGTTTATTCGCCCTTTATTAGATGCATTGTTTCTCCCTTTCCATCTGGAAGCTTGAGAACAGCCAAGAGCTGGTCGACTCCTTTTCCAGATAAGATTGGTAGACGATCTACTATTTCATGTCCGGTTATATCCTCCAGCATCTTTCCATCCCAGTGCACAGTAAATTTATTTTGTGGTTGGAAATCAGCTTTACTAGACTCAGCAGTCTGTTTTCTAATATGTATTCTTTGGCGACGTATGGAAGAATAGCTAACGTTATATTGTGATACGTCACAGCCCAGAGGTTTGAGCGTAGAAGCCAAAACAACAGTTGTTTTTCGGTCAGTCAACTTAGCGACATCAATAGTAGTAGCTAAATTCAAATCTAAAATTCTTTTTTGCCTCATTTCTGTTGTGTAGTAAAACCATAGCTTGAAGAGGGCCCTGGCTGAGGATATGTAGGATGACTTTGACTTATATCGCTATCACATTCATTCCCTGCAGAAGAAGCTGAAGAAAATAGTAAATCACATTTTTCATTTAATTTCTTCATTGCTTCTTTTTCCTTTTCTATCATCTTTTGCAACTTAGCTTCTTTTTGTAAATGTTTTTAAGTTTTTTCGCATGGCTTCTATCGATATTA